>CM052897.1:16767594-16957333 GCA_028534135.1 Potos flavus
TTTATTTATTTGACAGAGAGAGAGATCACAAGTAGGCAGAGAGGCAGGCAGAGAAAGAGGGGGAAGCAGGCTCCCTGCTGAGCAGAGAGCCCGATGCGGGGCTCGATCCCAGGACCCTGAGATCATGACCTGGGCATAAGGCAGAGGCTTTAACCCACTGAGCCACCCAGGTGCCCCAAAAAGCTTCATTTTTTAATATTAGATGCCCAGTATTAATGATTACGCTACTAATTGCTTAAAATGATTACACTACTAATTCTCTTCCAGTTAAAAGACAAGCAGCGTAAGTTAGAAATAATTGAAGAATAGAAGCAACCTGAGTTATGAATATGCATATTAAAATACCTTAGTCAAAGAAACAATAAGCGTTGGTGAGGATTTGGGGAAGAAGAAACACTTGTGCACTGTGGGTCGGAATGCAAACTGGTGCAGCCACTGTGGAAAACAGTCTGGAGGTTCCTCAGAAAATTAAAAATAGAACTACTCTATGACTCAGTAATCACACTACTGGGTATTTACCCAAAGAATATGAAAACACTAATTTTAAAGTATATATGCACCCCTATGTTTATTGCATCATTATTTACAATAGCCAAATTATGGAAGCAGCCCAAGTGTCCATTGGTAGATGAATGAATAAAGATGTGGCATATATACAGGGAATATTATTCAGCCATAAAAAGAATGAAATATTGCCATTTGCAACAACATGTATGGAGCTAGAGAGTATAATGCTAAGTGAAATAATCTGAGAAAGACAAATACCATACGATTTCACGCATATGTGGAATTTAAAAAACAAAATAAATGAACAAGGGGAAGAAAAAGAGACAACCCCCAACTATGGAGAACAAACAGAGGGTTACCAGAGAGGAGGGGCTTGGGGGGATGGGTGAAATAGGTGACAGGGATGAAGGAGTACACTTGTTGTGATGAACACTGAATAAGGTATAGAATTGTTGAATCATTATGTTGTATACCTGAAACTAATATACGACTGTATGTTAACTATGTTGGAATTAAAATAAAAAACTTAATAAAAAATTACAAACTTAAACATTACATTCAATTCTGATTAGCATGTTTTTAAAGGCTTATCTGCAAACAATGAAACAATTAGGAGGGGCTAAAAACAGAATTGGTAAATCATTACAGCAGTACAAATTGGAAAAAGCAAAACAAAACAAACCGCCTAGGGGCGCCTGGGTGGCTCATGGGTTAAAGCCTCTGCCTTCCGCTCAGGTCTTGATCCCAGGATCCTGGGACTGAGCCCCTCAGGCTCTCTGCTCAGCGGTGAGTCTGCTTCCCCCTCTCCCTTTGCCTGCCTCTCTGCCTACTTGTGATCTCTCTCTGTCAGATAAAGAAATAAAATCTTTAAAAAAAACAAAACAAAACAAAAAACAAAACAAACCACCTGGAATCTTTCTTGAAAGAATATCAAAGTGTTTTGCAGAGAACAATCCCGGTGACTCTTTTCAAACTAGTAAATTCTTATCTATTCTTTCCTACTAGGAAAAATTATATTGTTTTAATTTTGATAACCAAAGAAAAGCAAATTTACATTTCAAATCTATGTAAAATTGGAAATCGAAGTTATTAAAATTTCTAGAAGGACATAAAGTCACTTTTCCTACCTATTTTCTCCCAAGTACGTCCCCTCGACAAGACAGATTTCTAAAAGTACATCATCTATCTGACAGGTATTCCATTTCTCCCTTCTATGCACAGAATCTTCTTATACTGAGACATTGGAGCCAAGGTCCATGTTAAAAGCTTAATTCTGACCTCTGATTTGGGAGACTGGCTGCAGGCAAGTTGAAAGGTCAGAACGTTAATGGGAAAACAAAACAAAACAAAAACGTTAATGGAAATCCATACCGAGATAAATTTGGTCACTCCTGGACACCACAGTTGAAGGTGGACTCTGCCCCTCATTTGGAAAAAGGAAAGGAAGACTGGTTCACTAGTTTAAAACTACATCATTAGGATCCTAAAGGAGTTAAGATTTAGAGCTTAAATGGGTAAAGAATGCAGGGGAATTTGAACAAGGAAAAGAGAGAGGAGGTCTTGGCCTAAATGAAGGTCGAGGCCTGGAAAATGTAAGGTTTACTCATGAGTCAGTGACCAGATCCCTGTTGCAGGATGAGCCGATCAATAGCAATCAGATTGGAAAGGCAGTAACATTATCTTAAACGGCACAACAAAGGGCAATTTCCAGCACTATTTCATTTGATACGGTAATCCACAGAGACAGGGCAGTTATCATGTTCTTTTCATTAAAGTCGAAAGTAAAACTTAGAGAGAGCTGATGACATCCCATCGAATGGCCAGACTGGGCCTGGGAATCAGACCAGGGTCTTCTGCCCTGCCTAGGATAAGGGCTCCATCAAGCCACAGGCTACAGAGACCTGGATTCTGACTTCACAGACTACCTATTCCTTCAAACCTGCTGAGAAGCACTCTCCTGCTCACACAATCCAATTTCAAGTGTAGTGAGCCTGAGGAAATGGCTGGGAGCCACGTGATGCTTGCTTCCTTTTAAATCCAGGAAGGCACGCTAGTCCCCGGTACCTGGTTCACTCGTTTCCGGTCTTCCCAAGGCCACAGAGGTCAAACCTATTTCTTCTTTTCCCTGATGTCATCACCTCCAATCCCACCTAAAGAAAGCTATTAAATAGCCTGCAAATTGTCATCTCCTTTTCTAACCTGTTGATCTCTGCAAAACTGACTCCAGGTTGGAGATCCACTGGCCAGGAACCACAGGACCCTTCCTTCCAGAAGTCTTCTCAAAACAGGTATAATTACAGAAGAGACTCCGGGTTGAAGGAAGATCTACAAAAGCCACCCCAACTCATTTTATCTTTTCATGTGAACTTACTTTCAAAAATTTTCAACGTAAGCATCGAAAAGTCAGGCTTAGATTACACATTATAAAGTCATAAGCCATTTTTCAAAATATTACTATAGAAGGAACCTAGTCCAAAAAATGGAACTTTTCCAGGTAATATTAGATTCCTAACATTTGAAGTTTTAAATTATATAATTTTCATAGTATCTACTGTATCTTTTAGGATCAGAATTTAAGAGTATACCATAGGAAGCTTCTCGGGTCAACCATCAAGACCTACATCAACCTTTTAAATGACGACATGGTATTCGATTATGTGGCTATATCACAATTAAGTAATAACTTCACTAATGATGAATCTTACATTATTTCATGAAAAATTATTATGTTAATTTATTCTAGAAAACAAAATTATTACTGAGAATCAATCATAACCCCTAGTCATTTAAAAAAAACACTAATAAATTTAAATTGCTTTTCAGTTACACCATTAAAAAAGAGCTGTATAAAAGTAAGTTTTGGGGAAATTTTACTTTTTCAGTTACTTGAATTATAGGATACTATTATTCATTTTATAATTAGAGAAACCAGAGTTCTGAACCAGACCATATGGCAATTGTTCTCATGAAAAATAACTCTGGGTCAGAGAGAACACTCACATATAAACCAATTACTTATCCTCTTTTTTATACGTGGGTCTGAATGAGCATACATATATCAGGAAAAGGAAGAAAAGACTTAGAAAGTGATCAGTGAGCACATCTCTGCTCATTGGACAAACTTCATTTACAAGCCTGGACCTTAAAATACTCGATTTTCTGGAACACACTTAGGTCTTCTGTAAAATATTCGATTTTTCTGGAACACATACTTAGGTCTTCTGTAAATGAAAATGCTAGGCTAGATAGTCTCCAAGGTCCCATCTTTCATATTAGAATATAATTCTCTCAAGGGTATGAGGCGTGTTGTCTGTTTTTTTGTTTTTGTTTTTTTACGTTGTCTTTTTAAAATCTGCTGTACATACTACAGAAGCTAAATTAATAGATGATCTAATTGTTCCTTATCAGGTAAAATGGTTTCCAAAGGGAAAGATTTATGCCCTAGGTTGTTCCTGCAGAATGGTTAGAAGCGTGCAATCTGGGATGCCTGGGTGGCTCAGTTGGTTAAGGGTCTGCCTTCGGCTCAGGTTGTGACCTCAGAGTCCTGGGATCGAGTCCTGCATTGGGCTCCCTGTTCCACAAGGAGTCTGCTTCTCCCTCTCTCTGTGTCTCATGAATAAATAAATAAAATCTGAAGAAAAAAAAAAAGAAGTGTGCAGTCTGGACTCTGTCTGCACCCAGATCCTTGCTTTCATCACTAGCTGAGTATGGAAGAGTTACTTAACCTCCTAGTGCCTCAGTCTCCCTTTATCAAACATGCAAATAATCACTGCTCCTGTCTCATTGTGAAAATCAAAGCATTACATGGAAAGTGTTGAGAAAAGTGCCTGGCATGTGGAAGGAGCTCAGTAAGTTTTAGTTATTGTTATTACTGATATAAGACAATTTTAGGCGATTCATGGGTCAACTTTTTATTTTAATAATTATGTCTTTATTTTATTTTGGAAATATTCTAAAATATTTAAAAAAGAGCTAGCATAAAAAAATCTAACATAACTATCACATCCATGACTTTATAGATATTAAGGCTGAGAATGAGTCCACATCTTTAAAAAGAGATTTAAAGTTGATGTAAAGAAAAATAGTAAATAAAAAAATAGTATATATAAGTTATACACAAAAGTAAAATCTTCCCCAATTAAAATATAGGAAATACTGGAACTATATAATGCCTATTTATATAAATTTTTATACTTAAAAAAAATTATCTCTGCTTTAAATGGCCTTGGGTGTGAGCTGACACATATGCAAAAAGTATTATATAACCAGTAACAATTGGGTCAGCTGCTAACAGGCTAACAGACTTCAATTATCCAAAAAGCAACTGACTTCTCTCTCCATAAAAACAGAAAGTGCATTTATAAGAGATAGGAAAAAAGAAAATTAGAAGACAGATCATGCCTATGTGAAAAAATGTAATGTAATGCTATGTGGTTTAAAAAGTGCGTTTTTAAAAGAAAATTCATGGCATTTCTAACAGACAACGAATCTGACACTGGTCTAGCCCTGTGATATGATTAAGAGGTGTTGACTGTGCGCCTGTAGCTGATGGGGCCCTTCCTCGTTTACAGAGGGAGGGCCCCACCAGAGGCCTGAAAGGCTGCAAGAGCAGCTGGTGGTCAAGAAGGGTAAGATCGTTCTCAGTTTCCAATCAGGAAAGGGCCTGGGGGCATACTGGTTTCAACTCAGACCTTTAGGCTTCAGCTCTGGTGACCCGCCAGCATTTGAGAAGAGCATACCCATTTTCAGGAAACGAAGCAGGTTACAAGCAGGCGGCTTATAGAAATGCAGTTTGACCAGCAATTCAGGCCCAGCGGGGCTCTCTCCTGACTTTAGAAATCTGTACTCGGAAAGGTGGCTTGCTTTCTTTTTATATTTTCGGGAATAGTCCTTTTTTCCCCTTTTTTTAAACCTTCTTTAGTACTTACTAGAGTTCTTGTTGAAAATGCCAGTCTCTCACTGTGCTCAGGGAAACAAGAAGGCAGAGGGGTATGAAGAGAATCCCTGGGCCAGATGGATTATTGACATCAACTGTACTGGGTGCTTTCACAGCTGTTCTCTTCTTTAACGTTGCAAAACCCAAGTGGTCAGAGCCTAGGCCCAGGTCAAAAGTCTAAGGAGGAAAAGCTTATATAATCAAGTACAGGAAAACCATAGGAATCAAAGGGACAAGCCCCAAAGCAATTACCTGCAGAAGCTCCTTCCAGCCGGGCTGGGAATGCGGTGAGGCCAGTGAGCCACCTGGGCTTTAGAAATTGAGGCTGTATTTACCCTCAGGGTCAGGGTCCTTCGAGTGCCTCCTTAAGTCCTGAGGCCTAAGTGCCTGCTTGCCTCATTTTAGTCCCTTCCCTGCCCCACTTTCTCGAATCTTCACCTCTGGAAAGGAGCTAGAGTTTATATTTTGTTTTATTAAGACAGGTCACTTCCCTACAAGAGTCCTGCCTTAATAAATGATGCTTGATAACTTATTGAGCTGGTTAAAAGAAAAAAAAAGATGGAGATAGGTAATAAAAAAAGGAAATACAATATTTTGAAGAAACCAAACCCAAGGAGAACAATCTGAGTAGGAATCTAAAGATTACTGCCTTTTCTTATTATCCCCCAACAAATAACCCTTTACTTTATAGCAAAGGCAACTATAATCTGAATTATTTTGATAGGGAACAAACCATTTCTTAAGGTCTTTCTGACTTCCTCAGAAAAACTTCCTTTTTGGTACAACTTTCTATCATTATTAACGAAATAAATATATCAATGCCCTCCGGCCTGACCCTATGCTAGGCACCTATTCGCTATAATCAATGACACTCATGTGTCATTGAGGATGTCATTAGCCTGGAACCTAAAGAATTAGATTCGAACCACTGAGTTTTCTTATGTACAAATTAAGGAATTGCATTAACTAAGCTCTAAAGTCCTTCAAACTGTCCTTCAAGTCTATGATTCTATTTCAGGATTAGGCAGCAAGGAATGGGTCGCCAACGACTCCATACAGAGTAGCATTCAGATAGAACTGCTCCATCCAGGTGACAAGTGGGACAATTCAGTTCCTCTTTTCTCCAGCAGCCCTAACTCTTGCTTACTCTTGTTAAAATCCCCAGGCCAAACAACTGATAAGTATTTAATCCAAGACCAGCTTAAACTGAGTAAGGGTGCAAAAACACCATCTTCCAAGATGACATTTCATTCATGCAGACAATAATTTAATGAGTATTTACTAAGCCTCTGTGTTATGCAAGGCGCTGTGCAGTACAGAATGTACAAATGGGCAATCTCTGCCTGAACTTAAAAGTTGGTATGTTGTCCTGCTCAGTAAGGACACACATAACCAAAAGAAAATGGAGAAGTTCCACAGGAGACCTACTAAGCCCCATGGCTGAAGCATAGCCTTCTGGCTTGGAATCCCCGTCTCCAGTTAAAGCTAGGTACCCTGGAAGAGGTTAATTTCTCATCAGTTTCCTAATCTATAAAATGGGGATAATAATAGTACCACTTCATAAAGTTGTTGAGAGGATTAAATGAGACAATAGGCTAAAGCACCTTAAAATAATGCCTGGTACACAGTTAATACCCAGTAAATGTTAGTTGATATTGTTATTTTTCCTGGAGTTTTAGAGGACTGATTTTGGAGAAGTAAGAAAAATTTTATAAGGAAGTCATGTTAGAACTGGGCATTGAGAGGTGGAAGCAGGACAGAAGGAAAGAAAGGGAAGAAGAAAAGAGAGGGACAAAAAGAAATCCTTGCTATAGGAAGTAGTTCAGTTTGGCTAGAGTGGAAAGTTCCTTAACAAAAACGGTACATGACACGCAGTTCAAAACACCATTGTAGAAAAAAAGAAGAAGAAAAAAAGGAACACTCGCTGTACAACTTAATATAAATCATTTAATTTTTTTCTATTAAGTTCCCTTCATCCCCATTTATGTCCTAGAAGTTAACACAGTAGTTAAAAAAAATAGATCAAGTGTTATTATTAATATAGATATATAGTCAGTATAGCATATATGTAATCCTATATGGGTACATAAGCCTAAACATCTAAATCCAAAAACCTTATGTATTTTTCCTAACCCTTTCTGGAAGCAATCTGTCAGGTTTAAAAAGCACTAAGAATTCTTAAGTCTAAGAATCAGAAAACACATTCTAATCCAGGTTAAGTGACTTTAATCACTCCGGGCCTCAATTTCCTCTTAACAAAAACATACATACTACTGTTACTTCAGGATGGATGGACAGAAGAAACACTAAAATGGTGGAAAGGCCATTCTAGGAAGGGAAAAAACTTGCCAGCCTCCTTGGGTAGATATAAAACACAAAGACAACAATGGAGGTGAAAGCACTTTACATACCTGATAAATCTTATATAAAACACAAAGAATTTTTTCTGCATACAACACAGACGAAGGCAGAAACTCTGGACTAGAAGGTGGTGATGCATTGTAAATATATACATAGGCTTTGGGGTCAGATCGACTTAGATCTGAATCCTGTCATCGGGTCCTGTCATTTACTAGCTCTGTGACCTGAAAGCAGAGTATCTTGAACAGCCACACTTCTTTCCTGCGATTGTTGGGATTTTATCAAACAGGCAATGTGAATCCTGTAATGAATGGCTTGTCCCCTCACAGCTGCAGCCACTTAGAAACAAGTACAGGAGGATCTAATATCATACATTTCAAAAAACCTTCTCAGTTTCACCTTATTATTTTAACTCTTTTGGGGGCCATTCTGATTTTTTCACTTTTCTTTTTAAGTATCTGAGATTTCCAACCACCCCCAACCTTTTTTTTTTTAATGAGGCTGAGCCTAAAAATTAATCATAATTTTACCTCTTCCATCAGGCCCCTCTTGACACTCCTCAACAGAATCTCTTGGACTTGTTTGTATGCCCTGGTTTTTGTAAGTGCTCAACAAATGGTTCTGAAATTATAATATCCACAAGTTCACATGGCAAGTATCAGAAGTGCCCAAATGCTTTTAGCCAAATTTAGGGCCAATAAAAACTAAATTTTTGTATACGTCATCAGGACATTTTTACTAAAAGTGGTATTTTTAACGTGTTGAGTATATTTTAAATTTGTTGGGCAAATTGCCCTTTTCTACATCTACCTTCAAGTAATATGGTATTTGATCCTCACTGCATCCTTGTGAAATTAGTTTGGCAGGCATGATTTTCTATTTCACACATGGGAAAACTGACCAGCAGGTCTCTCCATGGTGCAGTGGAGCCCCATGGGAACTCAAGCCTTCCAGTTCTAAACCCAGTGCTCCTTCCATTCTAGCACACCTTTAGAACTTGAGGAAATTCTGCAATCAGGGTGCAAAACCCAAAAACTTACTTTTTGCAAACAAGATGAAAATGAATAACAATGCAAACATCTGCCAAGAACTCATATGTAATAAACATAATAAGCATCTATTGGCAAGATAGGTTTGAAAACATGGGCTCCATTAAATATTTTTTTAAATGGACGCATAGTATGGAAGGCATAAAATATTTCCATTGTATTCCTGCTATCCAACCTTAATTTGAATCAGTTCCCCCACAGAACCTATACTCAAATATGATTATAAAAGGGATTTCACTATTTGGAGGGCAAGGATAAGAAAGCAGTGTCACAGAATGTGCAATGTGATATTTATCCCATGTACTTCACATTAAAGCTAAATATGCGAGTGAACCCCCTCTGCCTATCCTGTCCCCACTGAGCCCACGGGGTGCGGTGCTTCTGAGTAACAGTTGTCCAAAGCCCACGTTATTTACTCTCATTTCGGACACAGGTCAAATACGCATTGCTAATAAACTCTGACGGCTTTCGGGATCCCTGGGTCGTGATAATAAGGATTACCTCCTTGCTAATACCTTAGTTTGTTTTGCATGTCAATGAAGCAAAGAGGAAGTTACCTCTTGGAAGTAACTTATCTTTGATCAGTGCTACCAGTAATTTCAGGATCACTAGCACAACCTTGAGAAACAGACGATTATAAAAGTGTCCAAAGGGTAACTCGGGCTTGGCCAACCCGAACGCAGGCCGTGGTGCCCGGCCGGCCGGAGATGGGGGCGTTTAATCCCCAGTGTGCAAAGTAACCGACCGCTTATCCGTCCCACAGCTCCGCGCCGGACCGGGGTGGAGGCCGGGCAGGCAGGCCCCCGGCTCTCAGTGGCCGGGGGAGGCTGGAGTGGACCCGGGGCTGAGGCAGTGACCTTGACAACCCCTCCGCCGCCCGGGGAGGCTCAGGGTAGACGCGGGGCTGAGGTAGCGGCGCGACAGCCTCCAGGAGGCCCGGGGGAATCTCGGGGCAGACGCGGCGCGGGGCAGTGGCTGTGTTCGCTCCCCGCCCCGGGAGGGTCAGCCGCGCGGGGGTCTCCCCGCTCCCCGGGCGCCTCCAGCGGCGGGACAGCGGCGCACCGGGGCGGGGCTGGGGTGAGAAACGCGGGGTTCCCGGGACAGCAGTTGGGGGTCCCTCCTCCGCGGCTGAGGCGCGGGCCGCGGGCCGCGGGCGGAAGGCGGGCCCTACCTCCTCGGTGGCCGTGGGGCAGTAGGAGATGAGTAGGAGGGTGGTTAGCAGGTTGATGGTCAGGCCCAGGAGGGTGATGGAGTTGGGGGCCATCCACAGCGGGATCCACTGGAGCAGCCAGGTCCAGTAGATCTGCAGCGGCGGCTCGAGCAGCGAGACGCCCGCCGCGCTGTAGCGGTGCTCCTCCAGCCGCCGCAGCTGCGCCGCGCTCAGCGGCTCGGCCAGCGCCTTCAGCCAGCGCGGCGCCAGCCTGCCCCCGGCGCCCGCCGCCATGGCCGCTTGCGGGCCCCGCCGCTGCGAGGGAGCGCGGCCCGTACCGGGCGCCAGGGCGGGGAGAAGGTGGAGGGAGGGGCTCGCGGGCCCCGGCCTGCGCTGACCGGGTGGAACTAGCCGGTCGAGCCGGCTCGGGCGAGTTCGAGGTCAGGCCGGGCTGCCCCAGGTCCCGGGGCCCCCGCCCCCAGAGCGGCCGGGCCGCGGGTGCGACCGCGGAGGGTGGGCGGGGCCTCCGAGGAGGGGACTTACGGGAGGGGTTGGGGAGAGTAGGGCGAGGTGTCTGGGAGGGTTGGACCGCCACTCGCAAGCCACCAGGTCACCACTAGGGTCCCACAGACGGTAACTTTCTGGTGGACCTGCAGGGGACCTGACTTCCCCAAGGGGCTGATGCACCTGCCTCTAAGGTTCGATTCTTCTCCAGGGACGTCTGGCCGCGCTCCCGTGATTAAAGGCTCCTCCCAGGCTGGGCAGTTAGAGGCTGGTTCCTCCAACGTGTGGTGTTGTGCACAACACTGTTCTCCTAATGTGGGTGTCTCTGGCCTTTGGGTAACCACTGCAGGACGACGCTGCCGGCAGAGACTGGGAGGAGGGGGAGGGGGTTTTGTGAGAACATGATTTTTGCACGTCTTGGGTCACTGGCCTGATGGCCCCATCTGCCTGCCCAAAAAGAGGTCCTGCTTGATAAACACACAACAAAAACAATTCTCCTTCCAACCCTGAGCACAGGGTCCCTGCCATTAGTTAGCTCTAGAGAACCCTCCGTGGGGGTTCAAGGTTCAGGGTTCGGAGACCAAGGTGTTGAAACGAAAAATCAGGACTTGGAAACATTTGCTGACAAGGAGACTGAATGGTTGAAACCCAAATGCCCCCCACCTTTTTTCAGAGGATCCAATACCAGTAACTGGATATTTTTATACGCAGCCTTCTCTGGGGATAGAGGACATGGATCCAGGCAATGTGCTCCCACTACAGAGTGAACTAAGCACACTGGCCACACAGTGGTAGTTCAGCAGCCCCTTACCTCACAATGCACCCACTTAGGCAGGGACATCTTGTCATAAACATATTTCACAGCCTGAGATAAGCCTGCCACTTGCCTTTTTTCACTTCCTGGTTCTGATCTTTATACAGTTTTCTAAGGCATAGAACAAGCTCAGAAACTGCTTTCGAGATAGTGTGTTAAGCAACGTCTATCAGCAGATGCAGTTTGTTCCACGGGATTCATTACAACACCTCCGAGAGGAGTCAGCAAACTACTACCCAGCCCACCACCTGTTTTAGTATAGCCTATGAGCTAAGTGGCTGAAAAAACGGTTGAAAAAAATCAAAAGAACTTTTTCGATGCGAAATTATATGAAATTCAAACTTAAGTGCCATGGATAAAGCCATGTTTATGCCTTGCATATTGTTTACACTACTTTATCACTCCAAAAGCAGAGTTCAGTGGTTGTGACAGACATTGGCCTGCAAACACTGGAATATTTACAGTCTGGCCCGTCACAGAAAAAAGTTTGGCAATCCCTGCCTTAGAGCAATATGAAGGTTCCTACAGACCAAACCATGCATTGAATATACATCTCCTTATCTTTAACATGAAAAAAAAAGAAAGATGCTGAAAAATGTAGGAAAGGAATCAGAATGACAGATCCACTTTTAACTATGCTGGTTTTATGTACAGTAAACTTGGGGACATCAGCTTTTTAATTTATCAATGCCATGAATAATCCAAGGAGAAATCCTTTTCCACATTACTAAATTTAACTATATTACAAATAATTTTTAGTGTACATCAAAGGAGAATGAAAAGACAAGCCACAAGCCAGGAAAAGGTATTTCCCTCAAATAAAACCCACATTGACTAGAACCCAGATCATATAAAGAATTCCTAAAAATCAATGAGAAAACAAAAACACTCAACTGGCCTTATGTTCAGATACCTGTAACAAAAATCCCCCAAATCTGGTGACTTAAACAGAATAAATGTTTATTTTTTTTCTTGCATAAGTCTAGAATTATGGTGGCTTCATGATCACTAGGAACTCAGGCTCTTCTGTCTTTCAGCCCCAACATCCTGTCTCTGACTTGTACCTATACGGTAGGTCATCTCTTGGTTCTGAACGGCTGCTGGAGCTCCAGCCATCATATTTGCACTCCAAGTAGCAAGAAAGAGAAAGAGGGTGAAAAAAAAAAAAAAAGTTGGATACCACTCAGTTGAGCTCCAAAGTAAAGTGCTTTTCTAGAATTCCCAAATGACACTTCTACATACATCCCACTGGCCAGAACTTAATCATGTGGCCTATCTGAGTGCAAGTGTTAGCAAGGAGGAATAGATGGGGACAACCATTTTGAAAACCAATCTGGCATTTTCTGGTAAAATTGAAGATGCACATACTCTAACACACAATTCTGATCCAGGAATATATTGAGAAATTGTTGCACACGTGTCCTAGGAGACAGGTATAAGAATATTCACAGCATCTTTGTACAATAATCAACAACTATAAATATCCTAAATGTCCAATAATACTGAATGGACACCCTGAGGTATTTTCATATAATTTAGTATTACACAGAAAGTTTAATAAAGCAGTGGAAAATTGATAAACCATAGCTACACTTATTAACACGGATGGATTGCACAAGTATAATATTGACAGGAAAAAAAGGTTATAGAAAAAATGCACACAGTATGATTTCATTCATTCATTCATTCATTCATTGAAAACATGCATGACTTTGCATTTAGGAATATGTACATATGCGACCATATGTGACAAAGGTATGAGGAAAAGGAAATAAATGACACATACAATTCCAGAAATGGGATTGTAGAAGCACAGATTGCTTCCAAAGTATTGATGATCATATTAGGATACAAAACCACATGACCTAAATATGCTGTAAGTGTATTTTTCTCTCACCTAGTGTCGGGCAATTCTGGGCTGGTATGGCAACGCCAAAATGCCAGGGACACAGATTTCTTCCATTTTATTAGTCTGTCGCCCTTACGATGTTGCCCCTTGCTCTTGTCATCAAAAAAGGCTAACCACAAGCTCTACTCAATTGATAAAAAACAGAAGGCGATGCTGCATTCATTCCCTTGCTGGGGCGAGGTCTAAAGTGTACACGTCACTTCTGCTCTCATCTTATTGGCCAGAACCTGGTCACATGACTGTGCATTGCTGCGAGAAAGTTGGAAATGTAGTTTTTAGCTGGGTAATCCTTTGCCTGGCTAAATAATTTCTATTACTACTGAAAAGTGGGAAAATGGATATTGGAGGGCCCTCTTGCTATCTCTGCCACAATATTTAAACTAGGTAGTAAGAACATGGCTTTCGTTTTATTATTTATGCTATATATGTATCATTTTCTTTTGCAAATATGGAATATTTTATTAAGTATTTATTTACTTTTAAGATTTTCTTTATTTATTTGACAGAGAGAGAGCACACAAGCAGGCGGAGCAGCAAAGGGAGAGGGAGAAGCAGGCCCTCTGCTGAGCAGGGAGCCTGTTGGGGGGCTGTGATGGTGACGTGAGCTGAAGGCAGATGCTTAACTGACTGAGCCACCCAGGCACCCCTGGAATATTTTATAATTAAAAAGTAAAAGTAATAAAAAAATTAAAAGCACATTTTAACACTCGTGCTCCTAAGCTGATTTTCCCCTGTTTTTTGTTTTTGTGTTTTGTTTTGTGGCAAATTTTTGGAAATTTCAAGTGAATTCAAGACATATCAAGGCCAACCTATCTAGTGTCAAAGCAAAGTAGATTAGAGATTTCCTATTATTTTATCTCTTGCATCTTGGCCCCTTTTGATTATCATGGTTTATTACACAGTGATTGACGTACACAAATTTTCCTTTTCTTGAACTAACATGGTAGCTTACATTTATGAGTTCCAATGAGGCACTATTCAAAGCATGAGGAGTAATTCCATTTAATATTCACAAAAATCCCATGAAGTAGGTACAATTATTGTCCCCATTTTGCAGATTTTTTCACTGGAGCCCAGTAAGGTTCAATAACTTGTTAGGACTGCACAATTAGAAAAGTGGTGAAGTCGGGACTCAAGACCACATAGCTGATTCCAGACCCTATACCAACCACTGCTAAATGCCACCTAATAAATTACATATTAAATATTGGACTTACTGTCAGAGAAAGACAAATACAATATGATTTCACATATATGTAGAATCTAAGAAACAAAATAGATGAATGAACAAAAAGAGAGAGGGAAGGGAAAACAAAAAAAAAGGGAGGAAAGCAAACCATAAGAAACTATGAACTATAGAGAACAAACTGAGAGTTACTGGAGGGGACGTGGGTGGGGAATGGGCTAAATGGGTGATGGACATTAAGGAAGGCACTTGTGTCGAGCACTGGGTGTTATCTGTAAGTGATAAATCACTAAATTCTACTCTTGAAACCAATAAATAAATAAACATATACAAAAATAAACAAATAAATATTGGACTTAAATGGGTATTTTTGTCAATATCGAACAGTCCAGTTTCTGTAGATCATGTAGATTTCGTGCCATTCTAAATATCATGTAAAAAAACTGTTTTACTTAAATGCTAAAACTGATGATGAATTCCCCTGTTCAGATGCCTTTGGTAAAACTCAACCTCCCTAGCTTGGTATTTGAAGGCTGAATCTGTTTTTTCAGTTTTTCCTCCTAAATGTCTCCTCTTCCCTCAGTCCCCTCTCTCCATCCCATGCTCCAGCTTCCACTAGCTGTTCCCAAACACACCCAGCACTTTCTCATGCTCTGATTTGCTCCCTGGGCTAGGGGAGTAGTCTCCATCTCTCATTACCTCTAAAGCATTGCCCATTTGTCCAGGCTCAGCTTAAATTCCACCTTCTCTGAGATGCCCTTTCACATTCTTCCAGTTTGACCTCTCCTGCTTCCACACAACCAGAGACTTTGTACCTGTATTCCAATCTGTCTCTGGTCCCTTACTTATGTACCAATCTGCCTCTCACTCAGCTTATAGAGTACGAACACCACAGCCCTGCACTGAGTGCATTCTTCAAGGCCTGGCACTCAGTAAACATCCACACTTTTAATAATTTTTAATTTTGAAATAATTATAGATTCAGAAAGTTGCAAAAATAATACAGTGAGATCTCTTGTACTCTTCACCCAACCTCCCCCAATGGTAACATCTTAACATATTCATAGTACAATAGGTCCACAAATTTTTATTTGCTTGTTTAGCTGAATTGAATTTCTTTCCCCAAAGAGAAAGGGTATCTTGGTTTTACCACTGGTTCTCTTTGTGCATATAACTTTCACTCACATTTCAGAACTGCATCCTCAACATCTCAGCCAACTTCCCATGAAATACAACACAGTAGTCTCACAGATTAGGTGCATCTATTGTGACAGAACCACTTCAAAAAGCCACTGACTTTATTGGTTTGGAAAAAGGCATGGGTCGAAATCAAGAAATCCACTGGTTAGATTTTTGGTGTAGCAGAATGTTATCATTTAGGGAGTCAAGCTATCTGTGTGTTTAGAGGTTTAGACTCACGGGCTGGAGTATTTCTAAAGATTAGAATGGTTCTGCAGGGTGAAGACTCAGCTTTTTTCATTTACTTCCTTTGCTCTAATTTGTTTTTATAGTTTTGTACTTTGAGACTGTAAAGTCCACAAATTTGTAGAACTATGATACCTTACAAAATGCATGAGTAGACATGCAGTGTTTACTAACCGCTTGCCAAGAACATTTGCTCTCCTCTTTTACAAATGCTTGATTTCCTGGACAAGATCAGAAAACAAAATTTCACAATACGGTCCCTGAGAAGTTGTAATTGTGCTTTTTATCTGAAATTGTGAAAGCAATTTAGGATTAAGGAAACTGATTTCCCTCAGAGACAGTTCTCAGCACTCTTTTTTATATCCTTTAACCTTTTTTATTCATTACCCTTTTCTGAGTTCACATCCTACTGCTTTAAAATTTTTTCCACAGTATGATTTGAGGAGCGTGAGAGGGAGTGCCCTTCCTCAAAAATTCCTTCTTCACCAGTCTAGGGGGTCTGAAATCCCAAGAGTTATTCCTTTGCTTGGGTTAGGGCTTTTAGGAGTAACAGGTTAGGTCACATTTTTTTTTTTTTTTTTTTTTTTTTTTGGTGAGGAGGTCAGATTTTATTTATATGTAATTGTATTTATGATTTAATTTTCTTATAAACAATACCTTCCTCATAATATTATGCGAGGATTAAATGACATAATGCTTAGAAGCAATTAGCACAGTACTCAGCATGGTAGACACTCCATAAATGTTAACAATTGTTATTATTTAACTTTTATAACATTATCCCATTTTTTAATTTTAAATTCCGTTAATTAACATATAATGTGTGATTGGTTTCAGAGATAGAGGTCAGTGATTCATCAGGTTTTTTTGTTTTAAGATTTTATTTGAGAGAAAGAGAGAAAGACTGCATACTAATGGGGGAGCAGCAGAGGGAGAGGGAGAAGCAGGCCCTCCGCCGAGTAAGGAGTAAGGACCCCAATGTGGGACTCGATCTCAGGACCTTGGGATCATGACCTGAGCCAAAGGCAGATGCTTAACAGACTGAGCCACCCAGGCATCCCAGTGATTCATCAGTCTTATATTACACCCAGTGCTCATTATATCACATGCCCTCCTTAATGTCTATCACCCAGTTACCTCATCCCCCCAACCTCCTCCCCTCCAGCAACCATCAGTTTGTTTCCTATGATTAAGTGTCTCATATTGGTTTGTCTCCCTCTCTGATTTCATCTTGTTTTATTTTTTCCTCTCTTCCCTTATGATCCTCTGTTTTGTTTCTTAAATTCCACATATTAGTGAGATCATATGATAATTGTCTTTCTCTGATTGATTTATTTCGCTTAGCATAATACCCTCTGGTTTCATCCATGTCATTGCAAATGGCAAGATTTCATTTTTTGGTGGCTGGGTAGTATTATATTGTATATTACACCACATCTTCTTTATCCATTCATCTGTCCATGAACATCTGGGCTCTTCCCATAGTTTGGCTATTGTGGACATTGCTGCTATAAACATTGGGGTGCAGATGCCCCTTTGGATCTTTCGTATCCAAATACATTTGGATACATTTGCATCTTTGGGGTAAATGCCCAGTAATGCAATTGCTGGGTCATAGGTAGCTCTATTTTCAACTTTTTGAGGAACCTCCATACTGTTTTCCAGAGTGGCTGCACCAGCTTGCATTCCCACCAACATTCCCACTGTTGGTGGGAATGCAAGTTCCCCTTTCTCCACATCCTCACCAACATCTATTGTTTCCTGGCTTGTTAATTTTAGCCATACTGACCAGTGTGAGGTGGTATCTCATTGTGGTTTTGATTTGTATTTCCCTGATGCCGAGTGATGTGGAGCATTTTTTCATGTGTCTGTTGGCCATTCATATGTCTTCTTTGGAGAAATGTCTGTTCATGTCTTCTGCCCATTTCTTAATTGGATTATTTGTTCTTTGGGTGTTGAGTTTGATAAGTTCTTTATAGATTTTGGATACTAGCCCTTTATCTGATATGTCATTTGCAAATATCTTCTCCCATTCTGTCGTTGTCTTTTGGTTTTGTGGACTGTTTCCTCTGCTGTGCAGAACCTTTTTATCTTGATGAAGTCCCAATAGTTCATTTTTGTCTTTGTTTCTCTTGCCTTTGGAGACGTGTCTAGCAAGAATTTGCTGCAGCCAAGGTCACAGAGGTTGCTGCCTGTGTTCTCTAGGATTTTGATGGATTCCTACCTCACATTTAGGTCTTTCGTTCATTTTGAGTCTATTTTTGTGTTTTGTGTAAGGAAATGGTCCAGTTTCATTCTTCTGCATGTGGCTGTCCAATTTTCCCAACACCATTTGTTGAAGATACTGTCTTTTTTCTGTTGGATATTCTTTCCTGCTTTGTCGAAGCTTAGTTGACCATTGAGTTGAGGGCCCACCTCTGGGTTCTCTATTCTGTTCCATTGATCCATGTGTCTGTTTTTGTGCCAGTACCATACTGTCTTGATGATTCAGCTTTGTCAGGCATTGAATAGCTTGAAGCCAGGCATTTTGATGCCCTCATCTTTGGTTTTCTTTTTCAACATTCCTTTGGCTATTCAGGGTCTTTTCTGGTTCCATACAAATTTTAGGATGATTTGTCCAGCTCTGTGAAAAAAGCTGATGGTATTTTGATAGGGATTGCATTGAATATGTAGATTGCTCTAGGTAGCATAGACATTTTAACATTTATTCTTCCAATCCATGAGTGTGGAGTGTTTTTCCATTTCTTTGTGTCTTCCTCAATTTCTTTCATGAGTGCTCTATAGTTTTCTGAATATAGATCCTTTGCCTCTTTGGTTAGGTTTTTTCCTAGGTATCTTATGGTTTTGGGTGTGATTGTACATGAGGTTGACTCTTTAATTTCTCCTCCTTCTGTCTTGTTAGTGTATAGAAATCCAACTGATTTCTGTGCATTGATTTTATATGCTGGGGTTGGGTCACATTTCAGTGTTAAGTTAGGTCGTTATCAGGAATACCTTAGGAGGGACACTTTTATTAGAATGTCTTTTCTTTGGGCAGGTGAGAGGGAATGACCCCAAATAAAGATCCATGCAAGGAACTAATAAGAGGGTTGGAGTTGCACCTCTCCAACATGGACAGATACAGGATTCACCTGGAGATCCTGTTACAATGCAGGTTCTGTGTGAGGGCATGTGGAGAGTGAGTGGTGTTGAGAATTTTCTTTCCTAACAAACTGCCAGGTGATGCCCAATGCTGCTGGTCACAAGACCCCACATTCTGGATGAGGAGGGACTGAAACATTCAGTCTTAGAAGGTTTGGGTGGAGGTACTGCTCTGAAGAAGCCCCTTGAGTGCCAGGTGGAATAGGGCTGGGCAGAACGAAGTGAGAAAGCAGTCAGGGCAGTTGGGGGTCGAGAAAGACCAGTTTGGCTCACTTGATTTTGCTTAGAGCTATTCTTTCCTGGGGCGCCTGGGTGGCTCAGTTGGTTAAGCATTCGCCTTTAGCTCAGGTCATGATCCCAGAGTCCTGGGATGGAGCCCCACATTGGGCTCCTTGCTCAGTGGGGAGCCTGCTTCTCCCTCTGCCTGCCCCTCCTGCTTGTGCTCTCTTCCTCTCTTTCTCTCTCTCTGTGTCAAATAAATAAATAAAATCTTAAAAAAAAAAGCTATTCTTTCCAGGGCAAAGAAGAGATCAATAGATAGGTGGATAGATAAGATAGATAGATAGGTGCTTAAGATTTTGTATCTTATTTCATATTTCTGATTTTATATTATATATATTTATAAAACTCATTACATAATACTCTCTCCAGTGAAAGTGAAATCTACTTGTTGGTCCCTGGTGAAGCCATTGGTTGTTGATGAGGCTTTTCTAAGATTATGTAGTGCTTCCCAGACTGGGACACCTTTAGCTCCCTGACAGTGTGCCTGGAGCAACATCCATTGGAAGATCTGGGAAGAAAAAAATGTTTTCTTTTAAAATAAACTCCTAGATCACAGAGAAGAATGCAACATGGGGATGAACTTCAATGGGTAAGCATACCAGGGGTTGTGGTTGTAGCTTTAGGCTACGCTCTCTTGTTCTGTCCAAGGTTTTCCTTTCTTCTGCAAAGAGGAATAGGGCAGTGGTAGACAGGGTTAAGAAATCATGACCGAGATAATGCCTGTAAAGGACATAACTAGGTGCTCTTTTGTTGTTGTTGTTGATTTTCTCACTGCCATTTCCTCTTTCTTTAGTTCTTGCTTCATGAGGTTATTTCTGGATTCATTTCTATCTCACTGCTCTTGACTTCCCTTCCCTCTGTACAAATAATATTGTGCTAGTCTGTCCTCCTTTTCTCCCTCTTGTTTGATGTTGATTCTTGGTCTTGGCCTCCACTGAGCCCCTTTTTGCCATCTTCTGCTGGTCTGTCCATCACTCTTGCTTAACTTCCTCAGAGAGTAGAGTTACTAATGGCAAACTTTGGGTCAGAGTCCATGCTTGCCATTGTGAAGACTTGACAATCATGGAACTTATCTCACCAATGAGCTCCTACTACTGCTAGCTAATAATGTTTACTGAGCCCTAACTATGAACTATTAAGAAGTGCATAAAAATAACTCTGTGCAGAGATATTCTGCCTCTTCTTGGCAACCTGCACTACCACCCCATCTGCCTCCAGCTCAGTGGTGCCTCCCAGTGCAGGAATGGAAACTGAATTGACAATGACCCCCAGTGGAAACTCAGGAGTGGGACTGGGATAACCAGTCCAATGACACTTCATCCTATAGCTTGCAGGGGATACATTACTTGGCTCTCTAGTGCCTGGAATTTTCCAAATAACCACATGACTCCAAATCAGCTTTGGTTTATTTTGCAGCATGTCTCCTTTCCAATTACCCGTTGTCCCAATCGTTTAAGAGGGATGCCTTACAAAGTCCAAAGAATGGTTCTTTTCCTTGTCATGGTGTTGCTAGTTACCCTTAGTTCTTTTTTATTTATTTATTTAATTCATTAACTGAAAAACTCTAATTCAAGATTTTAAAATTGGTATATAACATCTTTAAAATGTTTTCTTGGGGGACGCCTGGGTGGCTCAGTCGGTTGAGTGTCTGCCTTCGGCTCGGGTCATGATCCCAGGGTCCTGGGATCGAGTGCCACATCGGGCTCCTTGCTCAGCAGGGAGCCTGCTTCTCCCTCTGCCTCTGCCTGCCACTCTGCCTGCTTGTACTCTCTCTCTGATAAATAAATAAATAAAATCTTTTAAAAAAAATGTTTTCTTGGGCTCTATGACTAGAATGAAGGTGAGAGTACAGTTACAAAGGAGGGAACTTCTTGCCTGTGGATAGCTGTGTAAGTGCCTATCTACAGAGAACTGAAAGATGCTTTCTAAAGCTATTGCTTGGGAGTGAAAGAAGTTATGGTGAATGTGCACTTGAATGCAATGTTTTTTCCTTTCATGACTTGAGTCAGCCAGTGCCCCAAGCCATACTGAATGACCCCTCTGGGAGTGTTTAACAGTCTTGCTGCCTCTCTGGTATCTTGTTCCTAGTAATCTACTCCAGATAGAAGAAAAATATCCAGCTAGGCCATAGGTTGTTCAGGCCAGTGCATTTGGGGACAGAGAGAGATCATCGGGTGACATTAGAGGGTGATGACAGACCTTAGAATCAGGAGAACTAGTTGTTCCATTAGGTGGTTTGTTTCTCTCGTCCATCCTAAGTTATCAAAGTTTAATTACAAAGGATTTTATAAATATCTACATGTAGCAACCACCTGAATCTTGGTACAAGGATGGTAATTAGTGGCCTGGCTAAAATAGCAAATAAAACAAATGTAGAGTTCAATCTAGAATCAATTAATATCATAAGAGAATTGGTAAGAAAACTGGTATTATTATTCCTGATTCTATTACTATTCCCAGGAAAAAGAGGCCAAACTTGTATTTCTAGAATTCCTTTCTAGAGAACTTAAGTGAGGAAGGAGAAGGAGGGTCAGACATGGAGTTTAGTGAATGAGGAGAGGGAAGAGTTTGGGGGTGGGGTGCGAGAGATGTTAGATGGGGATACAGAGAAGGAAACAAAGGTGGTTGAGGGCGGGCTGACTCCTAACTTTAATAGCTCATATACATAAATATTTATAAGTTATAAATCAAGCTAACAGATGGTTAATAAAATAGTAGTATCTTCCAGTCTTCATGAGCTGAATTCATAATGACTTGGAAGGCCAGGTGTGAATTGTAGAGTTATCAGGTTCTTCAGAGATACTTGCCAAAATATTGTGACCCACTGCCAGTCTCTGGTCTCCCTGCTTTTTACATCCTAGCTCCTTCCTGCACCACACCACAAGGGTTCCCAGGGACACATGTGCAGATGCCCCTGCCTCAAGCATAAGCTCTAGTCACATCCCCTACACTCCAACCTCTTGACAAACGGGTTTCTCTAAACCAACCCTTGGGCCTCAGGGTGCAGAAACTGGTGATGACTTTCTTGCTTAGGGGTTTGAACTCGGAGAAAATGCCCATAAAGGCCATAAAAGTGAGCTTGGATTCAGTCTATAAGAAGGAGGTGTGGGAGGGGTTCCAAGTAGGTATATCCCCTTGGCTTCATTGCCTCCTGCCCTATGGAGGGAGATACAGGTGGAGGAGGGCCGGAGTGAGGCACTTGAAAGTAGAGGGGTCCCTCTTGCCCAGCTCCAAGGCTAGTACTAAGTGGTAGAACTATCCAGTGTTCTCACAAAGAACACCCTTAAAAGTAGCAGGTAAATAGCCAAGCTATGGCTTTGGAGGTTGAAAGACCCCAGGTGCACACTTGTCCAGGAAGTTTCAGAGTCAGTTGTCTTTGAGTGGTCTGTAGTAGGCCAAACACAGACATTTCTGTAGTCATCAGTGTGGATTGAAATGGAGAGACTTTCCTTCTCTCCATTTTCTAGGCACATAACTGACCCAGGGCCTGAGGTAGGACCTCCAAAGAGGACAGAGAGAACATCTCAATCTCCCTGGCTAGTGGAAAGCTCATATTTTAATTTGATTTACAAAAATAAAGTCACATGGCATGTCTTGTACTTCATCCTAGTGTGACACATAGATGAATAACAAAATACAAGCCACATTATCCAACTTCTGAATCCTTATAGTGCTCTCTTACACCTGCTGTCTGCCCTGTTTATATGTTTCCCTTTGTTTACTAGCCTTCTACGTTATAAACTCCTTGAAGACATGAAGATGCTTATTCATAGTTGTATTCTAGCTGAATCCACCACAGTGCTATGCACACATCAGATATTCAGTAACTCATTTGTTGAGCTGAATAGAATGTTTCAGAATTATTAAAAATGAGTGGCTAAGGACATACTACCCTATTCCAATGTCTCTTGGAATAAGTGGGTTTTTTTTTCTATTTCTGTATTAATTTAGGTGAAGCATTCATTAAGCTTTCTTTTAAAGTAAGTAAATAAGTGTGATCCTTTAAAACATTTTATGTTTAGTTTCCAAAAAGAATTTTTGGTAAATTCCTGTGATATATAATTTTTCTCAAAAAAAGCGAAATTCAAACAAAATTAGGACAGAGTTGTAGGAAAGCTAATAGCAATGACAGTTTCTGACATTTTTTTGTTCTTCGTAGTTTCAAAATAGACTTTTTCTTCCTTTTTGGAACTTTGTGGTGCAAGAGCACCCTTAATAAGAGAAGAGATCATATGTAGAAAAATAACACTGGCTAGTACAAAATATTTTTGAGAGCATAAGTCATGACTGGAGAACCAATATTTTGTAAGGATACTTTACAGTCACATTTAGGCAATGTTTATAAAAAGCCTAACAAACTTGACCCTTACTTGGCAAAATCAGTCAATGAGGGTTTGAATTGAGCAACCAGCTCAGTCACTGGGGTTGTGGGGTTCTGACCCAACAGCCATACTGATTGATTTTGCCAGTCATTTATTGGGTGTGCACAAACAGATATGATCTTCTCGACTTTATAGATACACCAGAATTCTCTTACATAAAATAATGTGTAAATATATTTTCTGATTAAAATGGGTATTCACATAGGGGTTGCACACATTACTATTTCACAATTATTGAGCATAAGGGATGGTAGCCAATACTCTTCTTGTTGTTTTTTTTTTAAGATTTTATTTATTTATTTGACAGAGAGAGAGAGATCACAAGTAGGCAGGGAGGCAGGTAGAGAGAGAGAGGGGGAAGCAGGCTCCCTGCTGAGCAGAGAGCCCGATACGGGGCTCGATCCCAGGACTCTGAGATCATGACCTAAGCCGAAGGCAGAGGCTTTAACCCACTGAGCCACCCAGGCGCCCTGGTAGCCAATACTCTTAACAACCAGTAAGGCAAGATCACCAGAACAGAAGAGGCCAGAGTTTGGACAAGAACACGAGTTTTCTCTTGCTGGTCCCAAAGGTGCTACAACTACCTGGATCATCCATTTTTTTCCCTTTATGAAATCCACACCAACCCAGGAGTGTGACCACCACAACTTCCCATCCCTAATCTGGTACAGAAGCAGAGCAGATATCTTAAAATGCTGTCCCAGGATGCCATGGGCCTATCTGCAGGTCGCAATGTATTTAGCTCCTAGCACAAAAGACCAAAAGGAAGAAATGGGGGGAGGCAAGGGAATAAACAATAGCTATGAGGTGACCTACTCACACTTTACTCCATTCCCTGAACCGAAACTTTCTCTAGAAAGTCAGAAAGAGTGAGAGGAAGGAGCCAAGAAGATGACGAGCTCCTACAAATGTTTCTCAGCTTCCATCTTTTGACAGCGTCCATCAGTTGGAAAGGATGCCATCAGCAAACTCTGAATCTGTAATTTCTCTATAGTCTGCAGTAGCTCTCTGTCACCATGACTAGCTGTTTTGGCAGGAGCCCTGGTGCATTTGGCCAGGAGGCCCCGCCAGAGACCAATGAAGGTCAGGCCCAAGTTGGGTAGCACCCCAGCTCCCAGCATTTTGTCCTGAGTTCTGTCTGAGCACACAACCCCAGACACATAAACGAGCACTGTGTCACCTCATCATAAGCCCTTCAAATTTATTGTACCATTTACTGAATACATTTTCCCTTCCATTGAGAAAACTCGTCTGAAAGTCTTTATGAAGTCTTACAGTGAATTCAAATGGGAAAGAGGGTACAGATCCACTGTTGTTAAGAAGGATTATGTGAAATAAACAGTCCTGTTTTACTTAGAAAAATCTCTTAGATCAAGAAAAGAGTGGGTTTTCAAGAGAAAGATGGGTTTTCAGGATCTGACTGTACTGTAGTGTACGATGTGTGTGTGTGTGTGTGTTTTTAAGATTATTTATTTATTTGTTTGAGAGAGAGAGAAAAAGAGAGAGGGAGCATGAGAGGGGGGAGGGTCAGAGGGAGAAGCAGACTCCCCACTGAGCAGGGAGCCCAATGTGGGCCTCCATCCCGGGACTCCAGGATCATGACCTGAGCCGAAGGCAGTCGCTTAACCAACTGAGCCACCCAGGCGCCCCATACGATGTGTTTTTATTCTGGAAAAAAAGAAAGCATTTATAGCCTACGATTTTAAACTAAAATGACTGCTTTTGCTAATTCTATAGCTTGCTTTTTTTTGTAAAGTACAGTGACCAAGCACAGGCAATAATGACCAAAAAGCTGACTTCAAATGAAATTTGGTATGCAATTTTTAATTAAGCAATCCGTGCAAACATTTTTTTTTTCTTCAACATCAGGAGGAAAGAAAACGACCACACTGAGTGCCTGGTGGAAAAACAAAAAATGCTTTCTCATTGCAACCAGATTTCAAAGCAGTGGCGTGTAGGGAGGCAGGGCCCAGGCCCTTAGTATTCCTCGGGATTGCTTGATTGCAAGTCTCGCAAATACGAATCAATTATGTTAGGAGGTACACCTTGCAAGAGGAGCCTGCAGAAGGAAAGGCCACCTATAGAGGACAAAGAGGAAAAGTCAAAGTCAAAACCGTCTACATGAAAGATTACTCAAATACTACTTCCTGACTAGCTGCCTAGAAATGTGACTAATTATGTTCCAGTTAGTTACAAAGATTCGTTCAGTCCCTACTTGGAAATCTGGGTTTAGTACATTTAAAATTTAAAGCACTTGGCAACTAGAAGGGAAAGCAAGTTCCCGGCAGACCCAGGGCAGTTTTTTGTTCCCTGCTATTATTCAATCTTAGTTGAAATTCCTGACTGATTGGAAAGTATCTGTTGCTCTAAAGAGAAGAATCTTCAGGATTCTTCTACAGATGATTTAAGCCTTCTGACTGAGTGGCAGATAAATGCAAGCCATCTTATGAATCAGTGGGAAGATCTGTTTCCTGTTTGTTAATGTTCTTTTTTTTTCTTTTTTAAAGATTTTATTTATTTATTTTAGAGTATGAGCAGGGGGAGGGGCAGAGGGAGGAGGAGAGAATCTCAAGCAGACTCTGCGCTGAGCGTGGAGTTGGACGTGGGGATCCATCTCATGACCCTGAGATCACGACCTGAGCGGAAATCAAGAGTCAGATGCTTGACTGACTGAGCCACCCAGGTGCTCCTTGTTAATATTCTTTTTAGTTGAGCACAAAGAATTCCTATTCAAGCACATTGGAGAAGAAAAAAGGGACCACTCCTCTAACTTTGGCTATTTATATCCTGTCAAAAGTGCAAAAATTGGGAAGATTTTGTTAAAAAGAGTAAAACCCATCCAATACCTTCTGAAGGTGAAACACCTACTAATATTTCAAACTTACCTTCCAGGTTTCTGAATTATATTAAAAAAAATAAAAATATCCCTCACAAGAGAACCCATGAAACCATAAAAATTCATGGTCCTTTAAGGAAGTGCTTCACTACTTACTAATAAATTCACGTCCAGGCAAAAACAGCATGCCATTTGAACATTCTTAAAACTTATTTAATGCAAATTGGGAAAGTCATTCTCCTTTTTTTAAAAAAAAATTCAAGTCACATATTGGTAGAAATGATGCCACTTATGTACATGTCCATTCCTTGATGCAAAGCGTTCAGAATGCTTGGGTATCATTTTCATCTACATTAAATGCTTTAATTCATGCTCTACTGCATTCAACAACTTGCTTCATGTCAACAGGAGATTGTGATGAATAAGTACTAGCTGTTAATTTCAAGATACTTAAATACAAATGACAACTACAAAGTTAGAGATTTTAAATAGTCTATTTTCATTGGATTACATAATGAAAATCATGCCATACTCCACAGGCTTTGTATGGCTTATGACAGTCATAAGCTTCATATGCCAAAACCATATGAAAGCTTACCTTAGATGATAATATACATTCAAAAATCCTTACTGTGCTACGACTAAGGGAAAGAGAGAGAAAGAGAGAGAGAGAGAAGTTGTAAGCATTAATAAAGTGCTAAAAACAAAGTTGAGTACTTGTTGGATGAAATTATAGTCACGATTATGATGAGGTGATTTCATTAATCCTTAGTCATGTGAAAGATGGAGGAAAAGAGAAGCACATGGAATGAAGGGTAGGGATCCAGTCACTTCAAAAGGATCATTAATATGTAAAACATTTATTAATATGCACAACCAGTTTGCCTGAACAGGTGACAAAGCCAATCTGATTGTACAGTGAATATTTATGGTAAGAGCTTCCAAACCATTAGCTTAAAAAAAAAAAAACCTACAACATATATATATTTTGTTTTTCAACAAAAGAAAAACGGATACAATAGACAAAGCATTAGTGTACATATATATATGTTGAAATTCTACAAGGCAAAATTATCAAGTAGATATATTAGACTAGCATATTCTGTAATATTGTATTCCGAACTGATTATATATGACTGATCTAAGTAAACACAAGGCTTAAACAAACTTAGACTAGAAAGTGACTCTATGTATAATCTACAAAACCTTAAAGAAAGAGCCCTAATTCTGTCATCTTTTGCAAGCTGACATTATCTCTGGGAATTGTAAACTCAGGCATAGATTTATGTCGTGAGAATTTATATCAGGTTGCTTACCCAGGCCCAAAGAACTTCTTAATTCATTCTTCCAAATGGGGGTGCATTATACATATAGGATAGGACTCATTTATTGCTTAATACACTTAGTAATGGGGCCTAGAATGTTCTTTTGTGTTTATAAATATAAGAAATAATTTTGATCCTATGAAAATATCTAAAGTACCCAACAGATAGATGGGTCACAGATATTCTACTGGTAAGTTTTTCATTGG
The DNA here is from genome assembly GCA_028534135.1 of Potos flavus. Taxonomy (NCBI): domain Eukaryota; kingdom Metazoa; phylum Chordata; class Mammalia; order Carnivora; family Procyonidae; genus Potos; species Potos flavus. Next base: position 16,795,608 of record CM052897.1, read on the forward strand.
AAATCTTAACTATGAAAGTTTCTAAATATTGGATCCAAAGATTTCCAAATATTCTTATTTGTGTCCTCTCTCCATCAAAAATGTCCAGAACACTTTTTTTACCACTTAGCAATTTAAAAACGTTCAGTCTTCTGAATTTTAACATGAATCTAAGGAAACTACAATGGAAACTATCTTAAAGGAAGATCGTATTTCTCTACATTCAAAAAAATGAAATGAAAACATTAAAGAATTGTCACTGAGTCCCAAGTTTTAATCATCTGATATCTACCATGAGGTCATCTTCAAATATAGCTTTCTAGCTTTATTCATAGAGATGTCTGGTATGGTACTTAGTTTTCTGACAAAACATAGTGCCTACATTAATTAATATCCTTGAATAATTTGGCCTTCCTGTTCATGGCATAAACACCGTATGCCATGAGCTGCTACGAAATACAATGAAAAGCAAATGAGAAAGTCAAGCTTTACATGCAAAGTGCGATTTCATGTAAGAGGAATGGAACAGAAAGTAGGAATATCCAGTGGGATATGAACTTTTAAAACCTGTTGCTGCCCCTCCAGGAAGACTGGTTGTCCAGGGGTATTTACTCCTTGATATATCACTGTAGAATTAGAATATTTGTACCAGTATTTATTTATTCTCAGTTGACATTCTTACCTTTTTTTTTTTTTTTCTCAGCTTAACTTGATTCAAGTCACCTATTATCAGATAACAATCTGATGATCAACAATCTTGGCTTTACTCTTAGGACCAAGTTTTGACCAATACAGCACAGTTGATACCTTATTATGAACTTACACACAGGTACATTACTTGTATTATTAAATGCAATCCCTATACAACTTATTATACAATTACTATAAAGGATATATCATCCATATGTACGATATCATTTGCTTCTATGGAGGACTCCAAATGTTGAACCATTTGTGAAATAATCATTTTATATCAGTAGCAACATTTATTTATTTTCAAAGCATGCAGACGTGGTACTGGGCTTTTGTTGTTGTTGTTCTTTATTGAATATTGAGACGTAAGTACCAACAATACCTTGAAAATAATAAGGCTAGGAGTTGAGAAACCAGATATATCTGCAACTGTTAACTTAGCCTGCATTTAGAGCTAGTAAACAGCTAAAATAATATTTAAACATGTAAACACTATCTTAATAATCACATTTGACATTTTCTAAGAATATTATTGTTTTATATTTGAGAGAAAAACAAAAAAAATTCCTCTTGTTCAGTTATGAATCTACCATACTGTATTACTTGAGGATGATCAGAAATCATAGCAGAAAGACTACATTTTTTTAAGTTATAAAAAAATTTTTTTCAACAAGTATCTTTACTGTACTTATACTAGACTTAGAACTAAAACCCCTTTCTTATACTAGTATCTTAAGCAATTACTATTTTTTCTAAATAGATATTTTCAAAGTTATCTTTCTGATTTTTGGATCATAATTTCTTCATTACAGAGAGGTAGAAAAAATAAAGACTTTGGTTATCACAGAAAGGCAATATAATATAACAAGAAAAAAAGAAAAGACATTTGGATCATGTCACCCATTATCTCATAACAGTGACTCTGACATCTGTAGGAGTTCTCATGGTATCCCAAAGTAGGTTTTGATTGTCAAGAAAAAAATTCAGTATAAAAATTATACTCAATTACTATAAAAACTGATTAAGATGACAGGTTATTCTGAAACTTTTCTACCACATAAATCCTTACATGTATTCTTGGTTTACATTAGTTGCAAAATTTCTAAAAACTAGCATAAATGAAATGCATACTTATAAATGGAAATTCTCTAATGAGATTTTAAAAGCAACTGATTATAATATGGATATGCTATATTCTATATGTGCAATAGTAAACACTAAATTAGCAAACTTATCTATATATATATATATAAAAGAAGTTTCACAAAATAGTAAACTAATTAAAAATAGTATAAATTCCTTAATTGCAGTTTCATTAGATGAGTTTTTACACTAGGCTTTTTTTCTAATATATGGATTATATCACCAAAGTCATATCTCCCTAACTTTATTCACTCCCACTGTGCCATACACATACTAACATTCCACTAAAATTAATATTCCTTTAGTTAACAAGAACTTCAAGACATGAAAATCAGTCTACTCAAATAAATCAGAGTGAATGCAGAATGGAATAATGTCTTCTCTCCCAGAATTCTCTTTCCTCTTCCCCCCACCACCCCTAGACATTTTAACAAACAATTTGGATTTTGCAGTCAGGGCAATAATCAAATGATTTTCTTTCATTTTAAACTATACATGAGATCTTTGATGTCATACCTTTCACCTCCAGTTTGCATTCGATCTCCACGGTCCCAAGGTTGTTGACTGCTTTGCAGCAGTAAGTGCCTCCGTCATAGGGGCTGGGCTTGCGAATCTCCAGAGTACAGACCCCTTGGTTGCTGAACATCCTGTACCTTGGGTCATCCACAATAGCAACTTTGTTTTTCATCCAGGTTATTTTGGGCTGAAGAATGAAGTAAATAGGTCAGAACACATCAGTACCTAGCGTAATAAGAGACCATTAAAACCAGGGACCAGATTTTAAAGAGTAGCTTAGAAAGAAAGTACATCTAAGAAGAATCCGCATCTGCTTGAGCATTGTTTCTCTCAAATGAAATTCTACTTAGTGCTTGGCAAGAAGATAAATGAGCAGTTCTGAAGAAGCAAGCCAGACTTGTTCAGAGGACAGCTCTGGGGCTCTCTTCCCAGATTCGGACGCATTCCAATTTGAGCTACAGGTCCCTGAAGTCAGCTCGTCCTGGAGAATGTATACTGCTGGGCATTTTTCAGAGAACCCCCATAGGCTGTCATAACCATCTGCTTTTCTTCACTTCCTTTTCCTGACATTCTTTTCTATTCTTTATGTGCTGCTTATGCCTCCCCACCATTTCATCTCTCAAATACCTCTATTCATCATCCAGTGGAATGGGTTCACTTCAGATAATGCAAGATCAGTAATGACTAGTCAGTCACCCAGGAAGATGACTCTATTCTCCTTGGCCTCTGAATTATATTTGATACCCTTGACCCACCTCTCCCTTCCCATATTGTCTTCTCCTCCCTTTGGTAAATGCACACTCTCCGTGTTCTCTCTTCCACCTCTTAGACGCCTTTGCCTTGCTCAGACCCTAGAGACTTCCTTCTCTGTCTCCTTCATACCATCACCTTCCTCCTTTCAAATGGGACCATTCACTGAGGCTTACACCTTGGATTTTGGCTTTTCACTCACAACTGTCTTTCCTCAATGATATTCCTGTCTACAGCTGCAGCTCCAAGAGGTGGGAGGCTTTGAAATCAAGAGTCACAGCCCTGGCCTTTCTCCTAGGCTCTGGTGAACCGCTCCTCTCCCTCCTGGTCATTCCCATTTGAGTATACCGATGTCACTTCCAACTAAACAGGAATTCAGGATCTTCCTCTCATCTTCAGTCTTTTCCCTTGACTCCTCTGTTCCTGCTCATGGTATAATGCAGGAAAAATGCCACTTTGCAATTTTCCCAAATTCTAGGGCACTTTTCCTACAGTGCCACCCAGGAAGAGATATCTCTAAGGGCAGCATTCATTAATTCATTGTTTTTTTCAAATGCCAATAAGAAACCTTAAAACCTTTCTGAATCTCTTCAATCGGATGCGATTTCTTCCTTCCTAGGACTCTGTACCCTTATCCCAGCACATTTTAAATTCTGCCTTGCAATATGATAGCATCATTATTTGCTTTAATCTGTTTCAGAAAATTTGATGAATTAACATTACCACTTAATTTTTCAGGCAAAATGATATTACTTTCATCTCCTTACCTCTCAGCTCTTTTAAGAATAGGTGTTTTGGTTTTTCCTTAGTAGGTATCCTTTAGTTAGTAAAGAAATATAAACCGGTTTTATTACTATATTTAAATGGTGGACCTAATTATCCACCAACACCATAATGCTGCACCTTCTTCCTATCCCAGAGAAAGACACAATAACACTTGAAAAGTCAGTTTATATTATTACCCACGATAATACTGTGTCTAATATAAAAAAGGGAATTTGAGACTAATTCTTAAATTCAACTAATGTGATAAAAAAAAAAAAAAGAAGAAGATACCTTAGGATTTCCTCTCACACTGCAGTTCAGGGTGGCATTGTAACCAGCCACAGCATAGGTGTTAACCAAAGGCTGAGTAAACATGGGTGCCTCTGTGAAATCAAAATCTTCATACACTGGATTTTTGTAGATTTTACCTTAGAAACAAGCATTAGAAATATACAAATTGGTCTGACAATATATTATTCTTGGCATACTTTACTCATGATTAAAATTCCCCTGAGTTTAGAAAAACATGTAAAAAACATGGGTGACTATCACACGACATTCATTCTGAAGGGTACAAAGGGGACAGTCAATCCCACCTGGGACAGAAAGTCAGTGTAGTCCTCTGAGACTCAAAGAAATATGGAGAAGAATTTGGTGTCGGAGTATTTTGATCAACAGTGTGCTTTAATGTGAAAGCAATGAGCAAGGGCTTTAAGGAGAGTGGCTTATTTGGAATGAAATTCCTATGCCTATGACTTGAGCCATTTCTAGACCCACAGTCCAGAAATTGGAATGAATTTAAGTTTACATTTAAAAAAATGCAATATTAAAAATAAAAAAATTTTTACTGGTAAAATGAACATTTTGCGCGAACATTTTTACCGCAATTTAAAATTGCGTGTTTATTAGTTTCTGAATTCCCATTCATCACATCTCTTCTTCCAGGCCTCTCCATCTAGTTACAGAAAACTGAGGTTTCCTGATGTCTAGTTGTGATATTATGATTTATAATACGAAGTAGATATTTGGTCTTCTGGCCACATTTCTAGCACAGAGCTCCTAAAATCATTGAAATTTCCTAAGTGAGGGGAGCTGTAAAGGGGTCTTTTTTGCATTAATGAGGTGACCTTTGGACCCAAGGATGGAGATCGGTTGCCAGGGAAACCAACCCTGTGATTAGTGGGTTCAAACGTTCAGCCTCATCCCCAGACCTCCAGGGGCAGGAGAGGGGCTGGAGCTTGAGTTCCAACACAAAGGCCAGTGATTTAATCAACCATGCATATGTAGTGAAGCCTGTATTTAAAAAAAAAAAAAGGAAACCCTTCCCTCCCTGCCCCCACATACTGGAATTGAGTCCAGAACCCCCTTTATACCAGTCCACTGCTAACTCACCATCTTTGGCAATCACAGCGCTCTCCTTAGTCATTGTTGCGTCCTCACTGAGGCCACACATGTTCTCAGCAAAGACCCGGAAATAATATTCATTTCCTATGACCAGTTCGGTAATGGTGGCATTGGTTCGGTGATAATGCTCAATGACAGTGAACCATTCCTACAGCAAAAAAAACTTTTTTGAGAAAAATCATCTAAAAATACACAACTATTCCCACTGTTGATCAGAATAAATAACAGGGATGTTTCATTAACTAAAAGAAAAATAGCGCTGATTTTTATATTGAGAGTAATAAAAACGTACATTTAATTTGTTTAATACTTTACAACAGACTTATACTTGACTATGTATAATTTAATCTTCATTTACACATTAGATTCATATATCACACATTAGATTCATATATCGTAGATGTCAACTCCTACCTTTATATTTTCTTCATAAGTATATAGTGTCTGTCATCTATCTCTTGTATAACAAGTCTAATTATAGAATTTTAATTTAAACTTATCTGTTCTGATGAAGAGATGTTAAATCACTAGAGAAAAATTAATATCACCCAATAAATTTTCCTTTTATTATTAATGTAGGTTCTTCCAGGTCTTTGCTCACATATTATCGTCTTCTTAATTGTTTACCCTCCCACCACTCTAGGCTATCACCTTAACCTGGCTCGGTTTTTTTTTTTTACAGAAATTGCTACTTTATTTATTTATTTAAAAGATTTTATTTATTTATTTGTCAGAGAGAGATCACAAGTAGGCAGAGAGAGGGGGGGAAGCAGGCTCCCTGCTGAGCAAGGAGCCCGATGTGGGACTTGATCCCAGGACTCTGGGATCATGACCTGAGCTGAAGGCAGCTGCTTAACCAACTGAGCCACCCAGGCATCCCAGAAATTGCTACTTTAAACTACATTACATATTTACTATTTTACTTGTTTACTCTCTACCTCCTCACTGGAATGGACACACCATGATGGTAAAGACAGAGTTTTCTTCTCACCCCTGTATCTTCAGTGCCTATTAGAATACCTGGCACATAATCGATACTATGCAAAAAATAAATGTTTATTGGATACTTGAATGAATGAATGAATGAGAATCTTAAACAAGTCATTTTCTTTTCAATTATTTTCTCACCATACTGAGAAACATAGGGGTCTCAAAGTTTATCTGCAACCAGTAAAGAACCACATTGGACCACGTATGTTTATTATCACTAATTGAGAAAATACATTTTCTGACAAAAAGTTCATAAAGGAAAAGGATTTTTCTCAGAATTTTTAGGGGCCATTATTATTTCTGTATTTTTGGATATTTTTAAGACATCAGACAAATTTAGTTATGCCCCCTTTATTCCCAAAGCACTTTATTCCAACATTTATTCCAACGCTTAGTGTACTATTCTATCATTTGGTATTGTAATGTCTTTTTTCTTGCTTAGATTGTGAGTGCTCTTTTCTTTTTTTCCGATCCTGCAGCTAGAACAGTGCTCAACACACAGTAAATTGGCACACACAATGAAAACAATGTTTATGAAGTTACGAATGACAATAGGAATTTAAGTGAAGAATAGCACCTGTAGCCACAATGAGACAATGGTGTGGTGGTCTCCTGGGACTTACACTGGGCAGAGGGAGCATCATTTGGTCTATAGGTCTGTCCCTGCTGAAATGCAACAGACACACAGGAGTGCAGGGGTTAGGGATCAGCCCCTGTCGCCAGGTAGAACTCAGTTACATGAAGCATTGGGAAAGCCTGGTTCATCTGGACTTGACTGAATATCTAAGAAGACAAACACTGAGCAAGTATGCCGGGGGTGGAAAAGTGTGGGGGCGGTGCCTGAAGGACCCTCTATAAGAACCATGGTACCCCTGGATTGACGGCTAGTATTTGGGCCGAGGTCCAAACAAGAGGCAAGGTCCAAACAAGAGCCAAACAAAACCCTCTCCCCTTTATAACTTAGGTCATGAAATTACAATCTGATGTGACTGCATGACCGAAGTTCTTACTGAGATCTGCTGGCATAAATGCCTAAATACTTCCTATCAATATTATTAAGTATGATATTTTACTCTTCCTGTGAGAATGAAAAATGGCTCTATGCCATTGTGTGTCCAAACTCATTTATTCATTCATTCACTTACAGGTAGGGCAGTAGTGTGGTGTAGTGGATGGATTCTGACGCAGGAACATCTAGACTTTAACATTTAAAATCTGGTTATCTCGAGCAAGTCATTTATCCTTTCTGAGCCTCAGCTTCCTCAGCAATAAACTATAGGTAATACTAATTCATACTCTGACTGGGTTGCTTCTGGAACACACTAAGCTCCTTCCCTCTTCAGGACCTTTGCACATGCTGTTCCCTTTAAAATCCTTTTCTAACTGATGTCTTTCTGTCCATGTTACCCAACATTTATTTTATAAGGAGAAAGAGTTGCACCGATTAAATTTGAATTAGAATCCAGAGTGAGTAAATATTTGGTGAACAAATGAATTTATGAAGTTCCATTGAGCATTGTGCCAGCTGCTTTATATTGTTTTAGCCCCATGATAACAAAGCAAAGTAAGTATTCGTGTCCCTATTTTATAGATGAGGAAAATGGAGAGCAAAGAAGTTAAGTGACTGACCATGTACACGTGCTCTTAAGTGGCAATACTGGGATTCAAATCCAACTCTCTGTGGCTCCTAAGGCCTTACCCTTTCCATGAGGCCACATTGTTTACCCATGCTCCCATGCATTCCTCACCACAGAGGACCTCAAGCCCCACTTTTACCTCTGATAAAATGTGATTTTGCTGCTGCTGAACCAGAGAAAGCCAGACCTTACCATGCTCTTCTTGTCAGCCTTCTGGATCGTGTACCCTGTGATGGCTGCATTTCCATCGTCCTTTGGTGGTGTCCATGATAGAGCAACGTTCTCTCCCCAGACATCCTCAATCTTCACCAGTTGAGGTGGACCTGGACGGTCTATAAGATGAATTCATGGCATCACTGTGAGATCATTTTCCCTCTCAACTTCTGCAGTGGTCACCTCCCTAACAGAGGTTTTGCTTTCTGCTGGCAACTGAGGTCCAGAAGCAGATGCTCCTCCTTCTGACATAGCATCAGAAGGTCAATGGTAGCCTAACGCTATGTCACAATGCCTGCGTCATTCACCTCACTTCATGTCATCACATAGGCATTTTATCGTCTCACATCATCATCAGAAGAAGGGTGAGTATAGTACAATGAGATATTTTGTGAGAGAGACCACATTAACTTTTATTACAGTATGTGGTTATACTTGATCTGTTTTCTTATTAGTTAGTGTTGTTAATCTCTTACTGTGCCTAATTTTTAATTGAACTTTATCACAGGTACGGATGTATAAAACAAAGTATAGCATATATAGGGTTTGGTACTACCCGTGGTTTCAGATGTCTGGGAACGTGTCTCCATTGATAAAGGGGACCACTGTACCTCATTACAGGAGGATATTTGAAATGTCCTTCCTTTCCTGCATTTCTACCCACATTTCCTTCATCATTCTTAAACATGAGAGTAGTGGAATGCACTTCAGCTAAGCTTATCTGGAAACTCCTGACTTTCATCTTTATGGAAAGAAACGGATTTTGAAAAGAAAATTTAAATGAAACTTCAAACCTCATTAGCCATCCCTACAAGCAGAGGCATATTGGCAATGAAGCACAAGGCTACCCTGCCTAATGGGAAATGTAAGCTGACTCTGGACTCCAAATCATACAGCCCATCTGGGCCAAGCATCTCTGGCTTTTGGTGAGAGGCTCAGAGGCCACAGCCTGTGAGTGGGTTCCTCCGCTGTACTCAAAAGATACCTTTAGCGGGCATGAAGAAAACTTGTTTTATCTCTCTGCCAATATAAATTTGGAACTAGTAAGATAACTAGAATGATAATCATTATTTATTGAGCACTTCGAGCGTGCAAGCAATGGCCCAGGCGCTTATAACTACTTGATAAAGTAACTACATGGCAAAGTAGAAAAGTTCTTTTGTATGTTTCAGAGGGCAGTGCTCTTCCAGACTCTCCAATGGGGGCTCGCATTACAATGGAGCCGGCCAGATTCAAGGACACAGGGTAGCCTCAACACTCTTCTCAACTTAACAAAAATCAAGAAGGTTTAGCCAGTAGGAAGAGATTACTTAATTTAAAGGGCATGAACTTTTATCCAATCTGCCACAGGAAGTTGCTCCTTTGGTGAGAAAATCCCTAGTTTCAGCAAATTTGCTGAAATATAATAATAAAAATAACTGGAAATAAGGCTTCTGTAGCTCTGCTCTTCAATGTATTTCTTAACATGGCAAGAATTACAGCAAGGGAGAGGGGTCCATCTGTTAGACATCCTCCTTCTATTCCCTTAACTCTAGACAGAAGAACTACACTTATTTATTATTTGGACAAGTGAGTGAATATCTAGCCTATAGGATCAACCAATTTAGTGTTTAACTATTTAGGTATATCTTCCTTACACTTAATAAAAACTTCATTCTCCGTTAAAACTTTATTACTAGCAAATTTTAGGTGTAGTAGGAAACATGTTAAATTGTGTCTAAAATCTACTATGTAGATTCACTAAAAAATGCAAGAATTCAAAACAGGAAATATTGTATCACCGAGGAGTTGAGAAACAGAATAAGAGAGAACTGGATTATAAAGCAGTACAAACGGTTTGTACTAAAAAGTATATACATTAATTTTCTTTAACATGTGGGCCCTAAGTCTCCAGTGATTAGTCTTTTTAATCAGTAAAAAAATTATTTTGAAATACTAACAAGCATTACTAATTTATCTATATTTTTTAATTCTAAAAAAAGAATTTAACAAAAATTCTTACTCTTGCCTTAGTGACAAGGACAATTAGACCAAATACTGCTTCAACAGGACATTCTAGTTCCTTCTTCCAAACCTACCAACGATCTGGATATCGATTGCTGCAGTTTCCACATATTTCTCCACTTTGACTTGCAGATCATATTTCCCAGAGTGGCTCCTCTCTGCTTTTCTGATAAATATGATTGTATCAGTCTCAGAGTTACGAATGTTTATTTGATTCTTATCAATTTCTGCACCATCCTTCTTCCAAGTTAATTCTGGTCTTGGTTTTCCCTAAAAAGACAAAGAAGAGAGGGAGGGAAATCAGATGGTCTCCAGACTTTTTTTTTCAGCGTTACAAAAAATGACAGTTGCTTACCCCATTCCAGGCAAAGTTGGAGACAGTCTGGTGGTCAGCAGCTGTGTCAGAAACAGTGACACCCACATTGCCTGTTGACTGCATTCCTGTGCAAGGCACTACACTAGGTACATGATGTTTACTATTTCCTTTAGTCTTCACAGCAAGATAATAAGTATCATTACCCTCATTTTTTGGATAAAGGACTTAAATGCCCAAAGAGTTGCAGCTTAAGTAAGTGCTGGAACCAGGTCTTACAGCCAGGTCTCTCTAGCTCCAAAGCCTGCACAACACAGGATAATGATTAACAACATGGGCTCTGGGGCCCTGCAATCTGTATTTGGAGGTTGACTCCACCTCTTGACAGCTGTGTGACCTTGGGCAAGTTACTTAAACTCTCTGTGCCTCAATTTCCCAATCTGTAAGATGAGAACAATGATAACACCTATCTCACAGGATGGTTATAAAGATTGAAGTGACGGAAGCTGGACACACAGACCTCCAAAATGTGGGAACTGGGATTAGTGCCAGCAGTAGACAAGGTGGGAAAACTGGAGGGCAGATTTGGCAGCCCCAGTGCCTGCCTGGTGCCAGCTCCTGGTTTTAGTTGAGGTGGGGAGAGAGAGGTGGGAGGAACCTTGCCAAGTCATCTCCTTCTTCCTCCGCTGTATTTATAGTCACATCCTCCTTGGCTTTCCTTCTGATTTCACACACTGTATGTAGAAGGTAACTGCCTCTTCTAAGCTGCAGGCCCCAAGTGCAATGAGGGCGGCCTGAACTGGCTGTCCTTTAGCTTGCTTGTCAAGGGAGCCTGGGTTTGAATGAGCTGTGTGTGTGTATTCAAATGTGTGCAGAAACCTAAATTCTAATTCTAGAGCCAGGCTGTCTGAGATAAGAGCCATAAGCTACACATAGCTATTTAAGCTGAAACTAATTAAAATTAAGGAAAGTGAAAAATTAATCTTTCCAGTTGCACTAGTTCCAAGTATCATATTTCAAGTGCTCAATGGTCATATTTGGTTGGTGGTTACCATATTGGACATTGATGCTATAAAACATTTCGATCATTGTAGAAAATTCTATTGAACAGTGCTGGCTAGAGGCACAAAAAGAGTCCAACAAGTAATGGGGTGGTGGTACAGTGTGTGTGTGTGTGTGTGTGTGTGTGTGTGTGTGTGTGTGTGTGTGAGACCAAAATTGATCATTGTAGGTGAAGCCTGGCTAATCTTGTAAACAACAGATTCTTTTGCTGGAGCAATGATTTAACAATGTTTGCATCTTTCAGTTAGTGGCATCAAGACTTCAACATTCAGTTATCCCTCTTCCTTTGGCTTGGGGTGATTGTGGGAAGTAAGTACATGTTGTTTTCCTGAATGTTACACCAAGAGCTTCACTTAAAAAGAAGACTAGTTTTATTACAGATGTGCGGGGCCAGAATCTTTAAGCTTTTCTTATTTGGGCATCTTCTTGGTATTTCTTCTCTGCCCAACCACAGTCCCTGAGCTTCAGACCAGTCCAACCTAGGTGTCGTTCATCTCATGAAGAAGGCATATCTATCAGTTTAATAGATTTCTCAACAAGCACGGGATTGTTTACTCACTCCCCATATCTCTTGCATTATTTATCTACTTTCCTTCTGAGGACATCTTGAATCATGGTGAGTTTAAGTGCTAGAGTACCTGTTTCTACTTCTTAAACACCCCAGCAGTGGAAAGAGAAAATAAATGACCCTGAGTTATTACCTGGAAAGGTATAACCAGATTGACAGCTTCACCAACTCTGCGGATATAAGTCTGCTTCAGGTGCCTTGGGATGCGAATCTTTGGAGGCTCTGAGTGAAAGTAGAATAGCATAATTTTGTGATCAGTAAAGTACACTGGAAATAGCCTTACATAAGCACACTGGCATGATACTCACTGGGAAATCCTTATGCTGATGTCTCTACAGTAAAATCTTAGATGTGCCATTACCAGATAATGTACAGTAACTTTAGTTCCAAACATTTTCTTCAAGCAGAGATGTTTGCACAGTTTGATTCAACAGAATTTATCCTTGACCTGCTTGATTTTATGGCAACTTCCTATTTTTATAGTCATTAGAAGTCTAAAGCAACTTTATAGAAAGTTAGGACCTTACATATATTTTTCATAGTTTCTAACAGCAAGCATATTCTCCAATGAACATTCCAGAAATGATCTATAGGCACAACATTAGCTGGCAGGACTGCCCATTTTTTCTCACCAGAAAAAAACAAAACAAAAAAGTTTTAGCACGTAGCACTTGTTATTTAGGTAATTCTGTTGGAATCGAATAGTAACTCTCTCCCTGTGTGGCTATGAGATACATAATAGGTGGCTCTAGCCCACTATGTATTGATGTTCATTAATTAAACACCATAAAGTACTAGAACGTGTTGTTGCAAACCCATCAGAAGCAGGGAGTCAAAGGCTTGGAGGCTCACAAGGATGAAGCAGTTCTCATCATTCGAGGGCTTAGTATGTGACAGGCTGTGGACAAAATACTTTTCATGAGGGGACTAATTTAAACCTCAAGGCCACCTTGTAGGATAGGGACTGTTTTACTTCATGATAAAGAAATAGGAGGGCCCTCTGGGTGACTGAGTTGGTTAAGTGACTGCCTTTGGCTCAGGTCATGATCCCGGAGTCCCGGGATCGAGTTCCGCATCAAGCTCCCAGCTCCACGGGGAGTCTGCTTCTCCCTCTGACCTTCACCCTCTCGTGCTCTTTCTCACTTTCTCTCTCAAATAAATAAATAAAATATTTAAAAAAAAAAAGAAGAAAGAAACAGGAGTATAGGAGGTTAGGTAACTTGCCCTTGGTGACACAGCCAGGATTAGAAGCTGGAGTTAGCCTTGAGCGCCTATGCTCAGAAGCACAGATTTCAGAGTCAGAGATCTGGGTTTGAGTCTTAGATCTAATATATAGGAGCTCTGGTTTCAGACTCTTCCATAAAATCAGAATGATGAAGGGATCTAATTTGTACAACTGTTGTGAAGATTAAATAAGGTTATCCACATAAAGCATTTAGCATAATGGTTGAGGATAATAAGTGCTCAATAAACTTTAGGAGATGATGATGATGATGACGATAATGATGATTACTGAATGTTGGGGCTGGAAGAGAACCTGAAGATTCTCTAGTTCCCTAACTTTACATATGAGGAAAAAGAAACTCACCCAGATTCTGCAGTAAACTAAACCATCATCATAATAAAAGCTAATACATATGGAGAGCTTATTATGTGGCAAGCATTCTGTTAAGCAGCAACATGGATCAATGTATTTAATCCTCAGAGCCTCTTGATGGGTCAGGTACTATTATTATCTCTGATTTGTAGATGAAAAAATTAAGGCTCAGGAAGATCAAGTCTCTTGCCTGAGGTCACACAGCTAACACATGATGGAAACAAGATTTAACTTATAAAGGCTGTCTCCAGAGTCTACTAAGAAAATGTGCAAGCTTCATGTTTTCTTTCATCCATCCATCCATCCATCCATCTATCCATCCACCTAACCATCCACCCAACCATCCATCCCGTAACTCACTTCTAAAAGGTTTCAGACAGCCACAACGTAAGTCTGTGGCAGAACATGGTCTGGAACCCAGACACCCAGGCCCCCAGTCCAGTGTTCTTTCCTCTGAAGCAGCAACTCTCAAACATTTTGTCTCAGTATTCTATCACACTCTTAAAAATTATCAAGGACTGCTCCCAAAAAAGCAATTTCTCAGCTTTTGTTTATGTGGCTGTTTCTATCAATATATGCCATATTAGAAATTAAAACAGGATGTTTGAAATATTTATTCATTTAAAAATAAAAACATAAATAACATTTTAATGGCATTAGTTTATATTTTAGCAAATCTGCTTAATGTCTGACTTAATAGAGGATATCTGGAGTTTCCTATTTGTTCCTGCCTTCAATTTGTTATAATATGTTGCATAGGTTGAAGTCATTTAAGTGAAGAATATCTGGTTTCACACAGACAGGAGAAATACTTTAATAAACTTTTTAGACAATTTTGGATGTTCCTTTTTGATTCTACACTAAAACATGATAAATTGTAATTTCTTAAATGTGAGCCGCAATGTGGAATCTGAAACCATTTCAACTAACTTTTCACAGTCTGCTATATTAAAATCCATTGGTCTAGCTTACGTTTTTATTTTTTATTTTCTTTCTTTCTTTTTTTAAATTAACATATAATGCATTATTTCCTCAGCTTACATTTTTAATATACATTGTACCAATGCATATTTTTAACATGTATTTGTCATTTGGAAAATATTGCTTCACCAAATTATGTAGATCTTCCAAATGTTGACACATTCTATTATTCAATATCAAAAAATTACATTCATTAATATCACTGCCTATTTAATGAGAACAGTTATAAATGTTGACAGCTGTCAAGTCCATGGGGGTGGATATAAGTTTTCCAAAATTCTAATTTTTGCCTGAAAGCTCACATTTTTTTCATTGAAATGCTGACAACAAATACTATAAGTTGTTTTCTTTGAAGTGACAGGCTCAATGCTTTCATTTTCTACAAAATTCCTGCCAAATAGCCAGTCATTTTTTTTTACAAGTAAAAACAGAATTTTCTGAAAAAGGTCACTAGCTCAGCCTCTTACTTAGTTGCATAAGTGCTATTTCTAGAGACAACCACCGCACTGCAGTATGCAGCGTAAGGCCTTTGTACATACTTTGCATTTCTTTGCCACATAGACATAGGAAAAATATGTACTCGAGGACTGAGGTTTAATAAAATTAATAGTTTTTATGCT
Organism: Potos flavus; assembly: GCA_028534135.1. Taxonomy (NCBI): domain Eukaryota; kingdom Metazoa; phylum Chordata; class Mammalia; order Carnivora; family Procyonidae; genus Potos; species Potos flavus. The sequence continues at coordinate 16,810,843 of CM052897.1, forward strand.
TCATCAAGAACATGTCGAGGTGGGGAGCCTGGGTGGCTCAGTCGGTTAAGCATCTGCCTTCCGCTCAGGTCATGATCCTGGGGTCCTGGGATCGAGCCCCACGTTGTTCTCTCTCTCCCTCTACCCCTCCCCCTGCTCATGCTGTCTCTCTCGCTCTCTCTCTCTCAAATAAATAAATAAAATCTTAAAAAAAAAAAGAACATGCCAAGGCAAAGCTGGCCCTTTTATTTTAACTACGAGTTCAAGGTGGTGAGGAAGACGGAAATAACTAGCATAGTTTGGTGGCACTGACTGGGTCTGTGCTGAGGCCCCTGCAGTTTTACTCACCATCACTTGTGCACCATCAGTGCAGATGTCAAACACTGAAAAGGGCAACTAAGTATTCATTTCATTATGAAGATGATTATGGCTTTGCAGACCTGTCGCTCTTCGTTGTTGCTGTTTGTTTACCCTGCTGCATTCATGCTCCCTCTCTTCAACGGAATCGGCAGCCCAGCTAGAGCTGGCTCACGGAACCAGGCAAGGTTAACTAACTGGTCCTCATACTGAGTTACAAACCCTGAGCTGACCTCCACACTGGTGGAAAGGAGCTGTTGTGTTCCTTCCTAACTCCCAGGGGAGCATTGACACTACATCAAAGAAGTGACAGCAAAATAGGGAGATTTGAGTAAAAAGGGGTTAGAACATAAAACCAAATGATGTTGGAAATGGAGACAAAATTTTGAAAGTCTTGCCACCTACCTATGATTTCCTTCACCAGAATGGGCTGGGAGTAGTACTTGGGCTCGCTGGCGCCTGCGGCGTTCACAGCCTTCACACGCACAAAGATCCTTGCATCCGTAGGCAGACCTGTGATGGTGAACTTGGTCTTGTCGATCAGCTCTGTGTTTGCAACTATCCAGTCTTCAGCTAAAATCCACAAAAGAAAAAGAAAAGAAGGAGAAATGGTATTTAGTGAAAGAAATCATCCTAACTGGTACAGTCGGCTCCAAACTAGTATTTGACTCATAATTAAATCAGTTGGAGGAAATATGATTTTGGTCTGGAGTCATACTACATGGGCGAGCATTTTTCATATTTAAATGAAAAATGGTCTAGAATGGCTAATGTAAGTGACAGGAAGAAGGATAATCAGATTCTGCTATTTCTGAAAAACCTCTTATTCAGGATACTATGATACTAGAGTATCCTGAATTCCTGGGGACAGTTACGGTGATTCAGGAAACTAAAGTGATACTGGAGTATCCGGATCACAGTAACTGTCCCCAAGAATTTTATAGCAGTTTTATTCCAATTCGGTTTTATAAGGATTGACATAATCATGACGTTTAGCCACCAACGGATGTTAAACTTCGGAACAGGAAAATGCTATTCTTATGAATGAGAGACACAGACCTTTATAGTCATGTAATCTCTGTTTTATCTTAGCTGGTTTTTTATTATAAGGCACTAATATGGGCCCAGGGAGTCTGATCATGCTCCCATTTATAAAGACGAGAAGCTAATATCCATGGCAAAAAGGAAACACAGCTGGGGTGGGATCCAAGACCTCTTAAGGAATTGGCATAATTCTTTGATCAAAATGTTGATATTTTAAAAAGGTTTTGGTAGCTTTGTCTACAACATCAAGAGAGGGGTTTGCAAATATTTCAACTTCTAAAAGTTTGTATGCATTAGGCATTCTCAGGGGGGATAAAAAAGAAGGCTTGTATTCCACATTTATTCCACATTATTAGCTCACTGCCCGCCCACTCCCTTGATCTCTAAGGGCTTTTTTGTGTGTGGGTAGTAGTGTACTTCATGCTTGGTCATGGAACATTCCCAGAAACTTTTATCATATAGTAAGAAAGTTCGAAAGCTTTCATAGAATACTTTACCTGGTAGATCATAGGCAGCCTCCCCATTTTCATCAGACTGTTTTGCTGATGTACCTTTGAGAATCCGTCATTAAAATTAATTAAAGACACCCACTTTCACACCAGAAGAATATCATATCAGTAGTCAGCATTCTCTGTTAGTAAAGTATGCAAAGTATGCAAAGATATTTGTCTTCAGAGCAGTGACGGAAGAGACCAAACACATTAGGGAGAGGGGGGAGTTCCTCAGGAGAGCCATAGCCTGCTCTGTTCAGACTGTGGTTTTTGTCCTGAGGCATCTGCCACAGAGAAGAGGAGGAGAAAAGAGGCTGGGCACTTCCAGCTGTCGGAACAAGAGGTAGACAGAAACAAAGCAAGACCCTGAAGAGAAAGGAGGAGCAGGTCTTGGACTCCACAGAGGAGCAGCACGCAGTGAAACCGTCTATCCTTTGACCTGTCCCTGCCCCCTCAGCCTGGGAGGGTCCTACCAGGTACCCAGGGAACACAGTGCTCCCACTGTGGGGTTCAATCGTCACAGGCTGGGAGTGAGGGCACTCATGATAAAGCCAGCCCTGTCTTCCCAGTGGCTCTGGAGGCAGCCCCCGGTTGCCACGGCAACGAGTTCTGCAGTCAAGAAAACGAATTGAGCCTGCCTGGGTCCCTGAATTCCACATGGGCTGGAGGGAATGTCGCTGGCTCATGGGCTGGTCGTGGGTACACCCCACTGGTTTGGGATGATGCCTTTCTAGTTTCTTGGGAGAGGAGCAGGGGAGTGCAAGCCCCTGGAACCTTCTCCTCTCTCTTATTCCATCCCCTCTAGGAGTATCAGGGAGACGGAATAGGGAGCCAGACTATGCTGGTGGCTGCAAGGGCATGTGGATTGATAAAAATTGAAAAATTTCAATAGGACATAGAAAAAGAGATACGTCTTTAAGCCAATGGTCAGATTGGGAGCTACCGTGTTGATATTTTCATAGTGAAGAGACAGTTGATGAGAAAGTGAAAATAGGAGACAGAAAACAGTGCTCGAAAGAGTAAAGACCTAGTAAAGGAGAAATTTCAAGAGAAAACAGGACGAAACAAGATCAGAGGGGAACAAAAAATAGCCCATCCCTTCACATCTGAACCACTTTAATCGAGGAAAACGAGAGAAAGAAAATGGTGTCTGAGGGATGGGGAAGGAATACGAAAGTTATTTGATACACGAGGAGAATTTTTAAGAAAGAAAAGAAAGAGCTAGTGTGAAGGAAGACAACAAAGAAGAGTAATGTGCTGCAGGCATTAAAAAAATCCAAAAACCAAAAACCAAAAAACAAGAGAAAGGCAGAGTCAAAACCAACACACGATCTTACAAAAGAAAGAATTTTCTTACAGAATAAAACCTGACATATCTAAAAGTATTAAACACTACAGAAAATTAGTCTAGAGGACAACAGCCATTAAAAAGAATGAAGAGTAGGGCAGCCACATAAAGAAAGGAAAGACTGCAAGAAGATAGATATACACGTTATGAAAGAACTTCCATAGAAAGCTAATTCCAAAATGTTATGTGGCAAAATATATACATAATAATGACTGTGTACATATATATATGTATATATGCATATACATATATATCTACACAGACCGCACACAAAATTATGTAAAATACACTTCGTTGTATTTTATCTAAGGTGGGTAACATCAAAATGACAGCCATCTATCATTTTGCTGTATCTTCTTACTTTTTAAACCTATCAGAAAGAAAAGAGTAAAGAATTTGCTCTGTTTCATACGTACACAAATGTTCGTGCTCAGCAGCCACATCACATGTAAGATTGGGAGATTTTGCTGGTGGGGTGATATAAATAACAGAGTGGATTATTCAGGATTTTTTGAAATGGGGGAAAGAGGAATGGAATAGGAATAAACCATATTTTGAAGCACTCAAGAATTTACCTGTTGCATTAGTGACACTACCCGCCCTCCCACGTTGGGAACCTGGGAACTTTCTCATAATGTCCCCACTAGTTTTGGTTAGTGGCTTTCTAAGCCCTGGAGAAATCGAGCAGAGTGTTCTGTGAGCCAAGCATATGAAAATGGAACTGTTACCAGGATGCCTTGCCCCCCCCACCTTCTTGTTCCCTCGAAACCACAACCAACACCAATGGTGGTCATTTCCAGGGATGTCCCAATCCAGGGGCCTGGGATTTCCTTTTCCAGCAGTTGTTTCTTCCTACGAAGTTTCTTTTCCATAGAGGTTTTCCTCCTGGACAGTTGCCTTTGTGTTCATATTCCTGATTTCTCAAATGTGCTCTGTAGTCTCTCTTTCCTTCATGTAAGATCCACGTTAAAGTTTGGGATCCAGAGAGTTTCCTCAGAGGTTAAGTCTTGCTCTATCGTTTGTGGAGATGGGAACACGCTTCCCAGGTGGACTGTTTACCTACCTATCGTCATCTAGAGTGGAGCCTAAGTTCAAATTGGGGCAGTTTTATTCGCCGGTTTTCAAATCACGTCAAGCGGGAAATCAAAAAACACAAGACGCTTTCAGTGAACTTCACATCATTTTTGGTTTTAGGTACACTCTGGCCCATATTTTCTTGTGTCATTTCTCTTTTTCTATTGACAATTTTTTTTTTTTTTTGGCCTGTTTCTCTTCTCCTCCTAAATTTAAGTGATTACGTTTTCCAACAGAAAATTGTTGTTCCGACAATTTTGGAACAACGATGTTGTTCCAATTTGTCTCTGTTCCAACAGAGACAAGTTCCGTCACACATCAAATCTATTGCATACGCTCTCTGGGATTTAATGCTGCTTCCTCTAAGCACTGAAAGTTGTCCTTAATTCTTCTTCTTTTTTTCCTTTAGGAAGGCAGGGGATGATCACCAGCTAGCCAAATATATAGTGTCTCTTTATCACCCAGAAATAGGCAGCACTTTGATAGCTGACCTCTGCTTAATATAGGGTTTAGAATTTTTAACTTGCTTCATCCTAACTAGACTTTTATTTTGCTTGGTACAATTTTAGCCCACCAATTCAAGAAGTGGAAATCCCTCAAGTTTTGTCAGACTTCCTTCCTCCTATGTCTTAGATCTATCAGGTTGTCTGATCTGGCAGACAGCTAGGATATTTTTGACATCTCCATTTGTTAGCATCGAGTACCAAAGAAGGGTTAAGTTTTTATCCACCTTAGAAGGATGACCTTTACCTGTTGTCATTTTCTGCAGAAGGAGATTTCCCAAGAATGAGCAACAAAAGAAAGGGGAGGAGTGTATCTCACCTATTGATGATGGTATTCATTTTAACTACCAGTTGTACTTACTTCCTTCAAAGCAATACTCTAGCACATAGCCATCTAAACCCGCTGCACCAATCTGGTCTGGGGGCCGCCACTTCATCGTGACAGTGGTGTCCGTTACAGAGTCGACGGTCAGAAGGGTAGGAGGGCTGGTTACAGCTTCAAAGATAAAAAAAAAAGAGAGAGAGAGAGAGAGAGAAAGAGAAGACATCATTAACTATGGTGTTACAGCACAAGCTGTGATAAAGTGAACTAGGACACAAATAAAAATGTACACAGAAGGCTCATGTCTTAATAAAATTCAGTGAAGGCTCCTCAAGAGTATACTGTGTGGAAGGCAAAGATCTGCCAGGCATAAAAATTTTTAGAAACACAGCCAAGCTTTTCCTCCAGTTGGGAGGTTGGTGTCGGAGGCTAAGAGTCCCAAGGAAGTTGAAAAGAGTCAAAGTTTGAGATCTAATAATTCAGAGTAAATTTCCCATAACCTTCTAACTTTAAAGTGCAAACTCTTGCACTAAATCTCCTTTCTATTGAAAAAAGTACTTCACTACCATAAAAAGAGTGGAGATATCTTGGTTTCTTTATTTTCAGGGAACTGACTTTGTTGGATCAATGGATAACATTTAAGGCGTGATTGTAAAGCAAAGAGACTAGTTGTCAAGTGTGCTTTGTTGAAGTGGTCTCTGTTTCAGTTACAATGCTTACACCTAGGTGCTGGGTTATACCTTCAGAACAAAAGCGGAGTGCTCCTGTGTCAGTGGGCTCAGCTAAGTGCCTTAAGCAGAAAGCAGCCACCAGAGCCACCTATGGCTATCACTGGAATTCTGGTAATAAATTCCAGGGTCTACTTACGAAGACATTCAACTCTACCAAAGTTGTTTTTCAACTTCTTAGAAAATTGCCCCTAACTGCCTCCAACCTTCTGCTCACCCACCACTCTTAAGAAGCCTCCAGGTGTGCTCCAGTTAGAGGCTGGAAGAGAGCAGTCACAAAGCAGGGCAGTGATTTGCATGACAGAGGCGCATCTCTTTTGACTCACCCAAAGGAACAAAAGGCTTGGAGGGCATACTGGGCTTGGAGATGCCAATGGCATTGACCGCAAAGATGCGGACCTCATAGGCCACACCTTCAATCATCTTCTTGGGCTCAAAAGTTGTTTCTTTGCAGAGATCAAAATTTAGCCTCATCCATCTGGAGCTTTGTTTCTTCTTCCTCTCAATAAAGTATCCTGCAAGGGACACAAAATGGAAATTGAGGTTTTTCCATGGTCTTTTTCCATGGTCCAAAATTAAACTTTGTCAGGTGTTAGAATTCTTAAAATTTCCCATAGTCTTTGCACTTAAGTGAAATAGTCAGGTACGCGTATATATTTTTTAAGCCACCTTATCCACCTTATCCCATCAGTTGTTTGAGAGAGATTATAGGGAATACAAACATTAATGTCATAGGATATGGATAAAAATAATATAATATTAAAATATTAAAAATAATACAATAAAAGTGTACAGGAAGAGAAGAGAGAAAAATAAATCACAGATATGGAGACTGTAGAAACTTACACCATTTCTATAGTTGAGTAATAAATTTGGCTCCGAGTCCCAACAATGTAGATAAGAAGAGGGAAATGAACAGTTTATGAGTTTCAAATAGAAAAAATTCTTAAAAAAAAAAAAAAAGAAAGAAAAAATTCTTGTTCCATAGGGGAAGCAAATTCTTCTAAGTATTTATCTCTAAAAGACATTTCTTCATAGACATAGTTCTATAGATGGAACTAGACATTTACTGACTAGGATAGTTTAAAGTTAGACTTACAGATGTTGCAAAATTAGATATTAAATGTAAATGTCAAACAAAAAAAGAGAATAGGCAGTCAGATAATATTCATCAGAGTTATTTAAATCGCAAGTACTTAGAATTCCATATATTTCTATTTGAATGGATATTTAAAGTTACAGTATGATACGTTTTCTTCTAAATGCAGTATTTTAAAATGCATTCTATACTAATGAGCATAAAGAGGATTCCAACTCCTCTGGCAGTTCCACAGACAGACTAACATGTAGTTACCTAAGATTGGGGACCCTCCATCATAGACAGGAGGCTCCCAGTTCATGATGCACCAATCATCTCCCACCTCGGTCACATTTGGTGCCACTGGAGGATCAGGGATGTCTGTAGCAAACAAAAAATGGAATAAATAGACTAGAACAAAAAAAATAAAATAAAGTAAGAGTATATGAGAGCACAAAGAAAAATGTTAATTGGAAAAAGATTTTTGGTGGTAATAATTGAAGTATTTTTTTTTTCTGAATACTTTTCTATTCTTATTGAAATGTACATAGTAACTAATTTAGGCAAAAAGTCACACTCCATATGGGATAAGGGACGGTGAGCCCAATAAAGATAAAAATAATAATGTATTCAAGTTCTTTAAACTAGTGTTACAACATTAGAGAACAAACCCCATATGGAACTCAAGACATTTGTCCTTTACCTTGAAAATGGTAACTAAGAAATTATTGCCTATATATCATATGCGATTTTGTTTTGGGTTTTGTTTATTTTTAACTACAAGGTGAACTTTCCACAGAACTGAATCAAGGACTAATTGTTATAAATCAGTTGGAAGAATCAAGATGTTGACTGGTAGAAATCCACGTCAAAAATGGCAAGTTACCATGTCTTGTTATAGTTCAGTGCCTGATAAAGTGACCTTAGTTTCTGGTCCATTTGAAATATATATATATATATATTTTAAAGATTTTATTTATTTATTTGACAGAGAGAGAAGGATCACAAGTAGGCAGAGAGGCAGGCAGAGAGAGAGAGGGAAGCAGGCTCCCCACTGAGCAGAGAGCCTGATGCGGAGCCCGATCCCAGGACCCTGAGATCATGACCCGAGCCAAAGGCAGAGGCTTTAACCCACTGAGCCACCCAGGCACCCCTCGAAATATATTTCTTAAGGGAAAAATAAAGTGAGATGAAGAGACCATGAGAGCTTGGACCATCAATAATCCGCTGGACTCATTTCACTTGGTTTCATACTTGTACTTACTTAGGAGGTCATCTAAGGACTGATACAGATCTTACTCTTCTACAATGATTGTGATGTTGGAAATTGTTTAGCAATTGTGTTTCAGTGAGTTTAGAGGGCACCGAAAGGGAATATGACTGTGGAGAGCTAATGACCAGCAGCCCCAAATGGCTAACTTTAGTTATGTATTTCTGCAATTGGACCTCTAGGCAAGAAAAGAGAAGAGAAAGAGAAGGGAAGGGAGGCAAGGGAAGGAAATATTAAATATTTTTATTTATTCATTTGAGAGAGAGACAGAAGAGATAAAGAGCACACAAGCAGGGGCAGAGACAGAGGGAAAGGGAGAAGCAGACTCCCCACTGAGCTGGGAACCCGAAGCAGGGTCGATCCCAGGACCTTGGATCATAACCTGAGCCGAGAGCAGAAGCTTAACCATCTGAGCCACCCAGGCGCCCTGGGAAGGAAATTTTAAAGAAAGGGAAGGAAGAAAAGAGAAGGCAAGAAAAGAAAAGGAGTGGCAAAGTAGAAATATGGTAATTTATAAAATATAGCTATATTGTGTTTTTCTTTGTTGGTTACCCAGAAGAGGCAAGAGAACCAAGAGCTGCCAAAGTCTTCTCTGCCTATGGACATGTCAACTTGATTCTAGAAGTTTGTTGACCCAGACGACTTACCCACAACTTTAATTTTGATGCTTGCATGTGCTTCCCCAGCTTCATTTTTCAAATTTATGTGGTAAACACCGGAGTCATCTCTTTCAGCGACATCGATGACCAGAGTGCTGCTGTCAGGGTAAGATTCTGCTCTTATCCGGCCACTGCCCTCCATAATAGCCTAAGAAGGAGAGAAACAAAATATGGCATGACCTATATGACAAGGACTACTCCAGAGTGCCTTAGAACTTAAGCTGGATGTGGTGCTAATGCCTAAAATACATGTTCTTAGTGTGATCCTCTACCAATCCTAAGGACAAAGGTATTAGCATTCCATATTACACAGCAGGAAGCTGTGGGATTTGTCTCAACAGTCCACTAACCATGAACTCACCAAAGAAAAAGTTGGAGGACAAAAATATGACTGTAGAAGTGTTATTTTAGGAGAGGAGTCTCTTCGGACGTGAAATTAGAACACTTAAATTCATATCAGGAACTAATCATGATTTGCTTATTTCCTTATATGTCTTGAAAATTTAGAAATACTGAAAAGGGTTGAAGAAGACCACGATGCCGATTTTCCGTACAGGTTGTTGAGTATTGATTTTTCCCTTCTAATAGGACATGAAAGAATGAACATCTAATTCCTAAAGTAAAGACAGGGTAGGTTGGGGCTTCCGTTATATTTTCTTTTTTTTTCTCCTCCTCTTTCTCCTTCTCCCCCCTTTTCTTCTCCCTCACTTTTTTCCTTCTTTCTTTCTTAAACCAGAAATTTAAAACAGCATTACAATTTTCTGATTCCTAGGTCATATCTCCTACATGACAATGAATAGCCAGTATACAAAGAGAAAACACAGAGAAGGTCAAGGTAATTTAGAAACCGGGTAATTTTCTAATAACAATTAAATTAACTCTTTAGGGTCTGGATTAGGACTCATACGTCTTCAATAACAAAAGATTATGACAACAATAAGAATACCTGTGATAGTTTATAGTTTTCATAATTCTTCTGTTTTATAATTGAACAAAATTTCCTCATATTAGCTAAATTCTAATCTTAAGATTATAGAAGATGTTCTGCTTTCTTTTTAATGTGAAAAGAAAAATACTTATTTAGGGTGGTGTTATATTACCTTCTTTAGTTTTCTATATTTTGTCCGCTTGTCTATTGTGCTATCATTTACATAGAGTAAAATTCACTTTTTAGACATAGAGTTCTATGAATTTTGATAAATTTGTGTGATTGTGTAACCACCACCACAATCAACATATAGACCATTACTGTGACCCCCAATGGTATCCCCATGCTCTTTCACAGTCAACTCACTCACTCCACACTCTGGTCCCTGGCAACCACCAATCTGATGTTTCTCTAGTTTTCCTTTCTCTGGAATGTCATATAAAGGACTGAAACCATATATAGTCTTTTGGATCTGTCCTCTTTCACTTAGCATGATGCTCTTTAGATTCATCCATATTACTACATGTTTTACTAGTACCTTCCTTTTCACTGTTGAGTAGTATCCTAGTGTATATTCCATGTGCAGCTGGTGTATACATGTACAAACTATGTTTGTACAACTGGACTTTTGGGTTGTTTCCAAGTTTTGACAATTATAAATAAAGCTGTTATAAACCCTCATGTACAAGTTTTTGTGCAGACATATGTCTTCATTTCTCTAGGGTAAATACCTAGGAATTTCACTGTAGAGTTGTATGGCAAGTGCATATTTACCTTTATAAAAACTACCAAACCGTTTTCCAAAGTGGGTGTACTATTTTGCATTCCCACCAGTTATGTGTGGGTCTTTAGTTGTGCCATATCCTTATAAGCATTTTGTATTGCCAGTTTTTAGAAATATTTTTGTTGTTGCTATTCAGCTTCTTTCATTCAGCATAATTATTCATCTAAGTTGTTGCATACATCAATAATTCATTCCTTTTTATTACTAGTAGTATCCCATTGTGTGAATATCTTATAATTTGTTTATCCAGTCACCTACTGATGGACATTTGTGTTGTTTGCAGTTTCTGGATATTATAAATAAGGCTACCTTGGCCCCGGGTCGGCTTAGTCGGTTAAGCATCTGCCTTCGGCTCAGGTCATGATCCTGGGGTCCTGGGATCAAGCCTTCTTCCTTTTCCCTCTTCTTCCTTTTCCCTCTCCTTCTGCTGCTCCCCCTGCTTGTGCTCACTTTCTCTCTCTCTCTCTCTCATGTCAAATAAATAAATAAAATCTTTAAAAAAATAAGTTATAAATAAAGCTACTATGACCATTTGGGACAGATTTTTTGTAGGTTACATTGAATTTTCTACATCTATGATTATGTCATTTATAATATCAATAAGCACAGTTTTATTTTTTCTTTCCAATATGGATATCTGTTATTTCTCTTTCTTGCCTGATTGCCCTGGCTAGAACCTCTAGTACAATGTTGAATAGAAGTTGTGAAGATAGGGTGCACCTGAGTGGCTTAGTCGCTTAAGTAGCTGCCTTCAGCTTGGATCATGATCCCAGGGTCCTGGGACTGAGCACCCCCCCGCCTCGCTCCATGTCTCCCTATCCCACTTGTGCTCTCTTGCATGTGTTCTCTCTCTCAAATAAATAAAATCTTTAAAAAAAAAAGTTGTGAGGATGGACATCTCTCTTGTTCCTGATCTAAAAGGGAAAAGCATTCAATCTTTCACTAATAAGTAGAATGATCATTGTAGGATTTTCACAGATTTTTTTTATCATGTCAAGGAAGTTCCTTTTACTTCCTAGTTTGCTGAGAGATATTTATTAGGAATGGATGTTGGGTTTTGTCAAATGTTTTTCTTTGTCTATTGAGATGATTATGCTTATTTTTTTTCCTGGTTTGTTAATATGGTGAATTATATTAATTGATTTCTTTTTCTTTTAAGATTTTATTTATTTATTTATCAGAGAGAGAGAGCATGAGCACAAGCAGGGGGAATGGCAGGCAGAGGGAGAAAGAGGTTCCCTGCTGAGCAAGAAGCCCAATGCGGAACTTGATTCCAGGACCCTGGACCATGACCTGAGCTGAAGGCAGATGCTTAACGAACTGAGCCACCCAAGCGTCCCTATATTAGTTGATTTTCAAATATGAAACCAATCTTTGCATTCCTGGGATAAAACCCAGTTAGTCATAATGTATTATTCCTTTTATATATTGTTGGATTTGACTTGCTAAATTCTGTTTAGAATTTTTCATCTACGTTCATGAGTGATATTGGTTTATAGTTTCTTCTAACGCCTTTTCCTGGTTTTGCTATAAGGGAATAACTGGGCTTCAAAAATGAGTTGGGAAATACTCCTATTCTCTTTTCAATTTTCTGGAAGAGTTTGTGTAGAATTGGTATTATTTTTTTCTTAAATCTTTGATAGAATTCTCCAATAAAGCCATCTAGGCCTGGAATTTTCTTTCTGAAAGGTTTTATCTACAAACTTCATTTCTTTAATTGCTATGGGGCTATTTAATACTGATTTAGTAGCATTCTGCAAATTCTGATTAGTGGTGAGCTCATAAATATTTTCTAATTTCCTTTGTGGTTCCTTTTTTGATCCATGATTTATTCCAAAAAATGTTAGTTTCCAAATATTTGAAAAATTTCCACGTGTCTTTGCTATTGATTAATTCCACTGTGATCAGAGAACATACTTTGCATGACTTAAATACTTTTACATTTATTGAGACTTACTTATGGCCTATCTTGGAAATTTTTCATATGTAATTTATTTTATTTATTTACTTATATTTTTAAAAGATTTTATTTATTTATTTGACAGAGAGAGACAGCAAGAGCACAAGCAGGGAGAGCAGCAGGCAGAGGGAGAAGCAGACTCCCGGCTGAGCATAGAGCCCAAAGTGAGACTTGATTCCAGGACCCCAGGACCACAACCCCAGCCAAAGGCAGACACTTAACAGACTGAGACACCCAGGTGCCCACCATATGTAATTTTAAAATAATGCCCATTCTGCATGTGTCAGCGGAGTGTTCTATAAATGCTAATTAGATCAAGATGGTTGCCAGTATTTTCAAACCCGGAATATCCTTACTGATGGTCTGTCTACTTCTATTAACTAGTGAGAGAAGAATATTGAAATCTCTAGTTTATTTATTTTTCTTTGCAATTCTATTATCTTGTTATTTGTTTTCTACTTGTCTCATCTGTTCTTTATGCCTCTTTTTCTGCCTTTTTTTAGATTAATTAAATATTTTTTGTGATTTCATATTATGTCCTTTGTTGGCTTATTAACTATAACTTTTTGTTTATTATTTGAGTGGTTCCTTTAGGGGTTATGGTATACATCTCCAACTTTTCAGTCTACCTTCATGTGATATTACAATAGCATACCTCCCTTTCGACCCTCCTAATTCTTACCCTCCACTTCTCCCCTCTTGACCTTATGTTTCTATTGTCATAAATTTTACTTACATTTATGTTACAAACACCACAGTGCATGGTTATTATTTTTGTTTAAAGAGTCAATAATCTTTTTAAGAGATTTAAATAATAAGAAAAAAACTCTTATGTTTATCCATGTAGTTATCATTTCTGATGTTCTTTGTTCCTCTGTGAAAATGTTTCCATCTGGCATCATTTTCCTTCTGACTTAAGGACTTCTTTTTAGCATTCCTTGTAGTGGAGGTCTACCAATGATGATTTCTTTCAGCTTTTATATATCTAAAAATAATTTTATTTTGCCTTCATTTCTGAAAATTATTTTTTATTCAGTATAGAATTCTAGGTTGATAGTTTTTTTAGAATTTGTCAAATTTTTTAGAATTCAGGGGTGCCTGGGTGGCTTAGTCATTAAGCGTCTGCCTCCTGCTCAGGTCATGATCCCAGGGTCCTAGGATCGAGTCCCACATCAGGCTGTCTGCTAGGCTTCTCCCTCTCCACTCCCCTTGCTTGTGTTCCCTCTCTTGCTGTGTTTCTTTCCATAAAATAAATAAATAAAAATCTTTTTAAAAAAAGGAATTTTTTAGTATTCATAGAAATCTAGGTTGATAGTTTTTTCCTTAAAGATGTTGCTCCGGGGGCGCCTGGGTGGCTCAGTTGTTGGGCATCTGCCTTTGGCTCAGGTCAGGATCCCGGGGTCCCATATCAGGCTCCCTGCTTGGGGTGAGGCCTGCTTCTCCCTCTCCCACTCCCCTTGCTTGTATTCCTGCTCTCACTGTGTCTCTCTGTCAAATAAATGAATAAATAAAATCTTTAAAAAAAAAAAAAAAGATGTTGCTCCACTGTTTTCTCACTTGCCTTGCTTCTAGAGAGATCTGCTGTCACTGTTTCTATATATCTAATGTGACTTTTTTCTCTGTCTACTTAAAAGTCTTTTTTTTATCACAGGTTTTGAGCAATTTGATTATAATGGGTCTTGGTGTGGTTTTATTAATGTTCCTTGTGCTTAGATTTTACTGAGCTTCTTGTATATGAAATTTTAATTTTTATCAAATTTGGAAAAATTTTGACCCTTATTTCTTTACATATTCTTCTGTCCTCTTTGGGCACTCCAAATACACATATATTTCCCTGCTTGAAGTTGTCCCAAAGCTCAATGATGTTCTTTTTTTTTTTCTCTAGAAAACAGAAACTCATTTTTTTATTAATATATTATTTTTTTAATTTTTAAATTTTTTTTAAAAAGACTTTATTTGAGAGAGAGAGAGAGAGACAGAGAGAATGAGAGAGAGAGAAAGAGAGAACAACCAGGGTGGACGGGGAAAGGGAGAGCGAGAAGCAGGCTCCCCAATGAGCAGACAGCCCCACATGGGACTCGATCCCAGGACTCCCGGATCATGACCTGAGCTGAAAGTGGATGCCAAACCAAATAAGCCACCCAGGCACTCCTTCTTCTTCTTTTCTTTTTTTAAAAGAAAGACAGAGTGGGGTTGAGGGGCAGAAGGAGAGAGAGAATCTTAAGCAGGCTCCATGTCCAGAGTGGAGCCTAACACAGGGCTCAAGCTCATGACCCTGAGATCATGACCTGAGCTGAAATCAAGAGTTGGTTGCTTAACCGACTGAGCCACCCAGGTGCCCCAGTAAATTATTTTTTGAAGAAGATTTAGACTCACTGCAAAACTGAATGGAAAGTACAGAGACTTCTCATATATACCCTTCTCCACACATACACAACCTCCTCCACAACTGACATTGCACATCAGAGTAGTGTATTTGTTACAGCTGATGAACATATATTGACACATCATTATCATTCAAAGTCTATATTTACATTAGGGTTCACTCTTGTATTTTATATTCTGTGGGTTTTGCCAAATCTATAATGACAGATGTCCATTATTATAATAACATATGGAATAGTTTTACTGCCCATAATACATTTTATATAGGGAGCACAGAGTGACACTTGAGCTTGTACTACTCTACCACAACCTTATTTATTATTCTCCTCCTCGTTCACTCTGACTCAGACATACTGGCTTTTTTTTCAACTCCTTCAACACATCAAGCTCATTTTGTCCTCTCATCCCTTGCACTTGCACCGACTTTACCCAGAAATCTTTTTCCTTTGATCTTCACATAATGATTTCCTTGTTCTTCAGAGAGACTATTGTCATTTACTTCACAATCACTTACTAATCATATAACCCTGTTTTTAAAAAATCTTCATAGCACTTATTACTATCCAGAGTGATTTTGCTCATTTATTTATTTAATAATTTATTGTCTATTTCTCTTCCACTCCATTTTCTGACACCCACTAGAATGAAAAATGGGCCACAAGCAAAAGAATGAAACTGGACCATTTCCTTACACTATACACAAAAATAGACTCAAAATGAATGAAAGACCTAAATGTGAGATAGGAATCCATCAAAATCCTAGAGAACACAGGCAGCAACCTCTGTGACTTTGGCCGCAGCAACTTCTTGCTAAACACGTCTCCAAAGGCAAGAGAAACAAAGACAAAAATGAACTATTGGGACTTCATCAAGAATAAAAGCTTCTGCACAGCAAAAGAAACAGTCCACAAAACCAAAAGATAAGGACAGAATGGGAGAAGATATTTGCAAATGATATATCAGATAAAGGGCTAGTATCCAAAATCTATAAAGAACTTATCAAACTCAACACCCAAAGAACAAATAATCCAATTAAGAAATGGGCAGAAGACATGAACAGACATTTCTCCAAAGAA
This sequence comes from Potos flavus, assembly GCA_028534135.1. Classification (NCBI taxonomy): domain Eukaryota; kingdom Metazoa; phylum Chordata; class Mammalia; order Carnivora; family Procyonidae; genus Potos; species Potos flavus. The sequence goes on from CM052897.1 coordinate 16,826,829, forward strand.
GACATATGAATGGCCAACAGACACATGAAAAAATGCTCCACATTACTCGGCATCAGGAAAATACAAATCAAAACCACAATGAGATACCACCTCACGCTGGTCAGTATGGCTAAAATTAACAAGCCAGGAAACAACAGATGTTGGTGAGGATGTGGAGAAAGGGGAACTTGCATTCCCATCAACAGTGGGAATGTTGGTGGGAATGCAAGCTGGTGCAGCCACTCTGGAAAACAGTATGGAGGTTCCTCAAAAAGTTGAAAATAGAGCTACCTATGACCCAGCAATTGCATTACTAGGCATTTACCCCAAAGATACAAATGTAGTGATCCAAAGGGGCACCTGCACCCCAATGTTTATAGCAGCAATGTCCACAACAGTCAAACTATGGAAAGAGCCCAGATGTCCATGGACAGACGAATGAATAAAGAAGATTGTATAATATACAATGGAATACTACCCAGTCATCAAAAAATGAAATCTTGCCATTTGCAATGACATGGATGAAACCAGAGGGTATTATGCTAAGCGAAATAAGTCAATCAGAGAAAGACAATTATTATACGATCTCACTAATATGTGGAATTTAAGAAACAAAACAGAGAATCATAGGGGAAGAGAGGGAAAGATAAAACAAGACAAAATCAGAGAGGGAGACACACCATAAGAGACTCTTAATCATAGGAAATAAACTGAGGGTTGTTGGAGGGGATGGGGGATGGGGTAACTGGGTGATGGGCATTAGGGGGACACCTGACGTAACGAGCCCTAGGTATTATATAAGACTGATGAATCACTGAACTCTACCTCTGAAACTAATAATACATTATGTTAACTGAATTTAAATTTAAAAAAGAATTTAGGGGCACCTGCGTGGCTCAGCGGGTTAAGCCTCTGCCTTTGGCTCAGGTCATGATCTCAGGGTCCTGGGATGGAGCCCGCTTCCCCCTCTCTCTCTGCCTGCCTCTCTGCCTACTTGTGATCTCTCTCTCTCTCCGTCAAATAAATAAATTAAAAATCTTTAAAAAAATAAAAAAAGAAAAAAGAATTTAAAAAAGAGAATGAAAAATGGGATCTTGTCCACTATACATAAAAACTTGACTGGTGAAAAAACAAACAACAACAAGCGCACACACACACACACCCACACACACACACACACATACACAAACTTGCCTGGTCACATAGTATATAGTTAGAAATATGAAAAGTAAATGAATGATGATTATATTTGTGTGAAAATTAGTGATCTTTCTTAATCAAAGGAATTATATCTCTACTCAACCACCGTATGTATATTTGCTTTCTTCTTTCATCTGACTAATTAAAGATGGGAAGTGGGATGGGCAATGTGTGTGTGTGTGTGTGTGTGTGTGCGTGTGTGTATAAGCAAAACAAACCTTATCTGCTCGGCTCCAAATGGCTTTGGGAGGTGGCTCTCCAGTGACGGGAATCTCAAGACGAAGCTTGCTTCCTGCAATTACTGTAACTGTATTGTCAGCATCAAGACCATCCAGGATGATCTTAGGAGGATCTAGAATATTAAAAATAGCCTTTGTTATCCGACAATCATTTCTGTGTGAATATCTGGGCTAGTACTTTGCTAGTGGTAAATGTTGGTAGTAACCAATATTTTATCTGGCTAAAAAGAATATAAGAGGAGTCAAAGTAGTAGGTGCCAGGCACCTTGCAAAACAACTTCACTATAAGACTTCTTAAGACTCAACTATTATAATTAATGACATACCAATTCATGCATTTTTTTCTTTAAATATCACACAGTTTTGTGTGTGTTATATTTCTAAGGTAAGCAAACAACAACAAAACAAGAACATAAAACTCTGCAATGATTCATCTACTCACCAATAACATGAACTTTGGCAGGCAAAGTAATAGAGTAGGCATCTGGTGCAAACACATATTCACCTTCATCCTCAATGAGAGCATTGGCTATCACTAGCTTGTGGATTCTAAGGAAACAAGAAAAACATTTCTAAGAATTTACAAAGATTTAGATTGTTTATGGCCCAACTGAAGAGATAACCTGGTCTTTATCTGATTAACCTGTTTAGTGCCAACTGGAGAGAAAGACAGATCAGGACGTTGAGAGAGAGAATATGAATGTGAAGGCTTAATTATCCTATTTATTGATGTACACTGAATATTCGTTTTGGAGTATATGAAATTACCTATACAAATACAACCTACTTATTATGCATGTAAGAGTCTATTATTCTTTTCTTGTCATATAGCTTTTGAAGAAGACTAAAATATAACATCTCCCTAGTGCCACACTTTAAGATTTAAGAACTTACCAAGAATAATCTTGACTTTGGATTTATATGCCAAATCTAAAAGCAGTAGTTCTTAACTTTTTGGGGGTCAGCGACTATCTGATGGACATCATGGATCCTCTCTCTAGAGAAAAGTTGTATTTTTGTGCACACAGACCTTACGTACAGCTTCAGAGGACTTATGGGGCCCCCTGAAATTCATTCATGATCTCCTAGGATCCATAGATTAAGGTTAAATGAGACCTGGTTAAGGCAAGGTTAAGAACTCTTGCCTTAGATCTTTGCTAGATTCTAGGGTATTATATCCACCCCCAAAATTGTGGGAGGTCATGTGACACTTACTAGTTAGTAAGTTAGTAATCCTAGGGATTCAATAGTAGTCCTTTAACCTCATGTTTAGATGGAAAGGATCAGTTAATGGCTTTTGAATAGACAAACCACCATGCCATGAGGTGCAGATAAAGTATCACTGGTAGGACAGGATGTAGAACAGAGAAATCTATATATGTTCTTGCTATTTGGAAGCAAAGAACCAGACACAGATCTTCCCTTTAGGACTACTCTCCAAACCTCCTCACCAAATATGTAATTGTAATATGTAATTATGTAATATGTAATTACAAATATGTAATTTAGGAAGTGAAGAAAGTGGATATGGGGACCAGCCCTCCCTCATGGGTCACCTAACTTGCTTACCTTCCCTTGTGAACAACCTTTAGACGGTCACTTTCCTGAACAGGTAGGCCATTTTTAGTCCATTTTCCTGTTACGTTTTCAGAGATTTCACATTTCAAGCAGATTTCTTTTCCGAGGTGTACAGTTTGGTCAGTCAGAGGTGTCAAAATCTTCAGAGGTTTCACTACAGAAAAAGAGATAATTATAGGTGCCAAACTCAAACTCCGGAGAGGCCAACATGGTTTCTTGTTTTCAAAATGAAAATTTGTTCCAGTGCAATCGATATGTTAGGGGACAACTGGAACATAACACAAATTTTGTGTCTGATGATGCATGATTTCATTCATGAAAAAGAGAAAACGGCACCCAGCTGACTGAGCCAGGTAAGACTGCACAAAATGCACTCACACGCACGTCAAACATTTACCAGCTACCTGAATTCACCCATGTGGTATGAGCCACACTCATGCACATCTGAGATTACCACTGTCCATCCAATTTCAAATAACCTGTTTCCACCACTTCACAGTGGCTCACTAGCTGCAATACTTTCCACACCACTTACACAAGCAAGTTCCAGGTCTCATTTAATATAAAGTGCCATATTTATTAACTATTTTACATGTGTAAAACTGTGATACTGGCTTTTTTTTATTAGGTTCTTCTTCTTTTTTTTTTTTTAATGTGTGGGTGACAAAATTTTTGAGTGTTGTGCCCATAACCTCACCTTCCCCATTAGTCTTGTGGTTTTATTGCATGACTTCGTTTAGCTCAGTGATTTTAGAATGCCTATATTGCATTATAGCAGAACTGACTGTAATTGCTTTAAATGAATACAAATATCAGGTAAGGATCTGCCTATGGTTGAAAAACTTTTTCGATATTAAACTAAAATGTCCGCAGTTCTGTGAAGCATAGGAGTGTAACTGAGATAACCTCTGAATAATTCAGTGATCCTATGGATCACAATTGGACTATGAAAGAAGTAAGGAAGCAGGATTTCTTCTCTGCATGTATTACCAAACTTCCTGCGAGATTTGTTATTTTAATTTTCATGGCTAACTGGAAGAGTCAGACTCTGTTGTTGAGGACTGACTACTATTTGGGGCATTTGGGGAAGTACATAAATTCTCGTATGCCTCTGGATCCCGGTAGCAAATAATTTCTTACAATGTTCTCATTTGAGCCTCCTTGATTTGAGCAACTTCCTTCACACTCCAAATGTAATCGCAGAATGTTGAATGTTTATTTAATGAATAGATAGCAAATTCACCCATGGGTTATGCAAACATCAGGATTTTATATCACATCTAAATATTTACCATCTATTTATGTGGTCTTGGTACTAAAGGATTTCTTAACTATTTATTTCTGAACTATTTAACTTCTCTGGAAGGTGCTTTTTATACTCCCCCAAACTGTGTTTACTATTTTACTATTTTTTTCCCTTTTTTTAAATTAACATATAATGTATTATTTGTTTCAGGGGTACAGGTCTGTGAATCATCAGTCTTACACAATTCATAGCACTCACCATAGCACATACCCTCCCCAATGTTCATCACCCAGCCACCTTATCCCTTCCCACTGTGTTTTACTATTAAATTGAGTAGTTGGTTTCTATCTCAGAGACCCTGACTGATATGACATAGACACTCAGTTAGAATGGAATCCAATTTTACATATTTAAAATTGCCAGAAGTAGAAAGCAAATAGATTGAAACTAAAATTGAATTAACAAATGCAACACCAATAGTTAGCCAACTTGGAAGACACCCAAGGAAATCTTACTTACGGCCAACACTAAGCTTAGCAGATGATTGTCCTCCCGTTGTCATTACAGAATATTCTGCACTGTCAGCCTTCGTTGCTCCTTCTATGATCAAAATATGTTTTTTGCCCTCAACTTTAATTCGGTATCTTGATTTTGGACCAGGGATAATCTCTTCGCCATTCTTAAACCTGAGTTAAAATAGATTATAAAATAGATTTTAAAAAGAGTTTTATAAAAGACCCTTCAGGAGATGGAGATTATTGGTCTTGGGATTTTTTTTTTTTTTTTTTTTTTTTTTTTTTTTTTTTGCTATATCCTGGGATCTAAGAACTATTTGTTAAAGAACATATGGATCATTATATCAAATGGATTAATAATGTAACAAGTACTGTCTGAAAAATTACATTAGAAGAACATAAGTCCCTTCTTCCCATTCAAGATCAATCCAGTGAAGATGCTAAGAGTGGATATAACCTCTTGACCCACACCAGTAAGAATAGCATCATTTAATATGTTTTAAAATTAGCTATGATTCTAGATTAGAATGAACATTCTACTCTGTGCCAATTATCACAGATACATGCTGTGTAATTTACTATACTTCTTAATAAAGCATTTCATTTTAGGATTCTAATCTCTTAGCTTTAATTTTGAGGTTACTCACATAGAACTTGAGAAAACACTCCCTATCCAGACAAAAAAAAATGCTTTTATTTTTAAGTAATCGGTGATTCTTAGTCTAAAACATTTTCCTGTGATACTGTAACAATAAGGTACTGGGGATTAAATAACAATAAGGTACTGGGGATTAAATGAAAATATATGTGTAATGAAAAATTACATTACATTTTATAATTACAAATTAGAAAAATGAAAAATATATATGTAAGTATATTTTTCCATGTAAGTTGCAACCATGGCATAGTGAGAGTAAGCAAGGTGTAGAAGTTAAGAACATCTACGGGATTTGGAGTCTAACAGACCCAGGCAACTGTGAATCATCCATTTCTTAGTAAGTGCCTACTTCTCTACATTACCAATCTAGATTTCTGGATTGCTTTCCAGCTTCATAGGTGAAAAAAACCCCAAGTATCTTCATAGTTTTAGTTACCACTTCTACTAACACAAATGAGGTTGCAATTCTTTTCATACGTGTAAAAGCCATTTCCTGTTCTCCAATCTACGAAGGCACATTTTTTAATCTATTAAAAATGGACAGACCTCAGGAAAGCTATTTACCATTTCACATTGGCATCATCTTCAGACACCTCACATTCTAATTCCACTCTTTCCCCACAGTAAGCATTCGTATCTTCCAGCTGTTTGGTTACCATAATTGGAGGCTCTAGTGTGAAAAAAGGGGGAATCAGAATCATTAAATGTTCAAAACCTGCTCATGACCACAGATTTGTTCACAGATGAAAGACCAACAGTAAGAAAGTATCATCTACCATAGAGCTATGGTTAGATGGCAGTAGATAGTCGGTAGTTTTTTTTTATACCTTTTTTGGCAAAATAGATAGCTGGTAACCCTGGGTAGGTTTTCCCAATTTTCTCAGAACTCCTCAAATCAAATCAATTATTGTTCTGGAGAGCAGGCAAAACATGTATCAAATATCCTTCTCTGGGCAAATGAGAAACCATGTGGTAGACATTTCTGATGAAGGAGAATCTATAAAAGTATGATTCTTTGATTCCGGTTCTAGATGGATGATAGAGATTGCAGAGCTGTCTGTATTCAGAGGGTTCACCCTCTGGCTCTTTCACAATGTTTTAGTCAATGATCATCTTTAGCACCCTCAGTGTCAAACATCGATACCTTTTTATTATTGAAGCTGGTTTCAAGAGAAATCTATTTGTGATCAGCTGAATGTGTGAAATGAGGACTATCCAGTAGAGTTTGTTGGGTTTTAGAAATTATATCCAGAATAATTATATACCGCTTGCTTGAGTCAAAAGGATGAGGCATTTTGACTCATCAGTTTTTTTCTCCCCTCAGCTCTTCTAGTCTTCAACAAACTTGACGATTATTTAGGATATGCAATAACTGCCAGTGTAGAGGAGCTTCCACGCAGAGTCTATCTAACACCCAGGCCAACCCATTTCTAGAGGTACTATTACCTCTGCTCCGGAGCTCAAGAGCTCACCTTGTCATGCTCGTTTGGATTACTACCCCTGGGAGGAAGAGTGCCCGAGGCTGTTGAAGACTACAGTAAGAGATTTCATTTTACCTCTCACGAAGAGCTCAGTGGAACATTTCTCATCACCAGCTGTCACATAATACTCTGAATCATCCGTCAGCACACAGTTATTGATAAACATGATTCTTTCACATCCTTTATGTTCAAAGATGTATCTATTTTAAATAAGAGGGAGATAACAGTCTGTGAACTTGATTTTATTCTTTGCTTTATTACCAGCAAGTCTGGCTTATAATTCAGTAATGTTTGAAAATCAGGGATATAATTTTGATCTGTAATTTATGTAGCATACCTTATGTAGTTAATACAAAACATGAGAAGCTAATTGTTATCTTTCTAATGCATAACATAATACATATGCATATTTACACATAATATGTAATTTTTAAATTTTTATAGAAGGTCTTCATTTCAACTATAAGTTAGTACTCATATATTTGTTACTTAATTTTTTTAACCCATTGTTGGAAAATGGAGTTGGCTGAGGTTGTCAGAGAGATTTAGAACCCTGTACATTTTTTTAAATGACCAGTTCATCTGCTTTATAGGTAGACAGGGATTTAATCTTACTCATTGATTCATTGGTTCCACTCATTGCCTAGTGCAGTGTCACAACAGATTTTGTTAGGTGAATAAGTGATTATATGGTTTAAGCAATAATATGAACTTAATCACTAATACAGGCAGTCATTTTACGGAATGTGATGGTGTTTTAAATGAGTTTAAGAACTAGTGTTATCATATCACAGTAACCACCTACTAAAAAAGAACTTGAGCATTTGGAAACAAAAAACTAAAAGCCAGGAATATCACAAAATTTAATTGTCTGTGATCTGGATTATGGGTAAGTATATTAGGGCATAATAGCAGACTAACAAAAAAGTTTATTTGGAAAATTCTCAAATTGAAGACTTCAAGAATAAAGCATTACACAACATTTTCCAGATAAAGATAACGGATTAAAATTGTGTTTTTGGTAAATTCAAGCCACTTTCAAGAGATTTTTATCAGACTAAACATTATCATCACAAAGTCACTCTGTAGGCATGGCCCCATTAAGAAATTGGAAACCACCTAAATGTATTCCAGAAGCGACAGATTTTCAGGATTAAAGTCTTTTGTAAATGTGGACGTGACTCCTGTTAACCTAAAAAAATATATTGGAGTTGAAAATCTCTCAGGCTGAGAAGGATCTCTGTAAAGTAGTTTCATAATAGACTAGCGATATCATCAGATATCAGGGATTAGTCTGTTTCCTTCATTTGAGAGAGGGCCAAAAAATAAAACACAGGCTTTAGATGCTCTTCTAGAAAAACGAAAGTTCTCTAATTGTAAGGTGTTATTTTCAGTTGGTATATCAAATATGTATTTCAATATTTTATTTTAAAAATTGAGAGAAGTTCGACAATGCTCTTGACATTGTATTTGACAATAATCACATATGACCTATATTGGCACATAACTGGAAATGGAATCACTCAAAAATAGTTTGTATAGAATTAAAACAAAAAACAAGGTTGTATTTATATAGCATGATAATTGTAATGGTTCCAAAATACATGAAAAGTTTTTACTCTCCTTCCATATGATTTTGCATTAAAAAGGTATAACTAAAATATGTTTTTATTCCCAGAAAATTGAGTCAAACTACTGTTAGATTTGTATAGCTATCACTGATTATTTGCAAAGCCCACTTACTTTGTACTGGGTCGAATTTCTTGACCATTTTTATACCATTTCACCTCCAACTTTGGGTCTGCCAGTTCCACAACAAACCTTACTCTGCCTCCTTTATCAATTTGATATGCAGGATCAAGAATTTTTGCAAAAGCTGGTAGAGAGAAAAAGCAAAGCTATGTCAATATATGCATATATATGCTGTGAACTTAGTCAATGTATGTATAAGAACCTAAAATTAAATGAAAAATTGGGGGACTAGAAGTAGAAATCTTCCAAATTATCCTCTATATTTTAGAATTCTGTGTTGATTTCTATGTGATAAGATAGTTTCTATTTGATAAGATGGTTTAAAAATTTGAAGAGAGTCCACGTGTTTTTGAAAGAAACCTAAGAATTATTGAAGAGCAAAGAAACTGAGGGTTGCTGGAGGGGAGGTGGGTAGGGGGATGGAGTAACTGGGTGATGGGCATTAAGGAGGGTACGTGATAAGATGAGCACTGGGTGTTAAATGCAATTGATGAATTACTGAACTCTACATCTAAAACTAATGATGTACTATATGTTGGCTAATAGAATTTAAATTTAAAAAATGGAAAAAAAAAGAAAAGAAAAAAAGAATTAATGAAGAACCTTTAAAAATAATTGTCCTAATTCTTCAGGAAATTATAAAGCATCCAAATGAAACTGAACTTGAAGAGCATGCCTATTCTAGCATGATTACTATCGGGATCCCTGGCATTATAGTTGTACTTCCTGTATATCACAGATAGGTATTTTTATCGCGGAGTTTATGAGATAAACTCAATGACTCATAAGATTAAATTGAATGCCTTTGACTAATTGAAATAGTAGGCTTATCAAAGTTTTTGTACTGTGGAAACTTGCCCAAATAATGACACATTTAAAACACTCCTTATATATATATATGGTTAGGAACTTGGGATTTCAGAACATTTTAAATGACAGAGAACGTAACAGTTTAAAAAAAATATCTTTGTAAGGTCCTAAGCAGTTGTTAACTTCTTTGCTTGATTTAATAATTTTCCCCCAGTTTTAATGATAAGACTCATTTAGACAGCTTGGAAAATACACACAAGTATGGAATGCCTCATCAAATTTTTACGCTTGCATTTCCATCATTCCAACTTTGTTATACTATTGCTTAAATCAGCTCACCTCCTCGTACCTTAACATGATAAACACTAGCTTTAAAAAAGTTATCTATCATATACTTCAAGACATCAATTTAGAGCTAAATGATAAGAATTAGATGGGTCATGTACCCTGGGGCAAATAATACATTATGTGTTAATTAAAGAATAAAAAAATAATAAAAAATTTAAAAAAAACACTCTAAAAAAATAAATAAATAATAAATAAAAAATAAAATGTGATAGCTGTAAAAAAATAAATAAAAAAATAAAGTGACCCACAAAAAAATAAAAAATAAATAAAATAAAAAATAAAAAAAATTTAAATAAAGAATTAGATGAGTCAGTGTGGGGAAAAGAGATGTCAGCTTGACATTCACATATTTGTGATTATACCATCTCAGACACCTCTCAAGAATAAAACTTCTAAAAGTTTTGAAGTTTTGAAATAGTGGGAATGGCTGAGTTATGTAAACAAGCAAAAACAAAACATTTCTATATTTCTCTGGGTCTAATTGCTCAACCAGTTTACAGGGAGGTTTAGAAATAAAGGGTAGATTTTTAAAAAGAGGTGGTGAGAGATTTTACATTCTTTTTGGATACCCAGGTTGGGCGCCTAAATAAATAAATTTTATTTGGACCTTAACAAACAAGAAACAATAATAGGATTAATATGTTACCTTGATGTGTCACAAAACGGATAACTGACAATGACCAAGTACAGGAAATTTTGAAGAGCTTATGATCAATTTAAAATGTATTTCTTTTTTTTTTTATTTTAAATCGCAACATTTGAAGGTTTTTTTAAAAGATATTTAAAACCACAACAGAATGCAGTCGCTTCAGATCCTTATGCAGAGCAGCATAGCTGTTTTACAAAATAATCTGATTACTGCATTGGATGTGAGAAGTGAATTCCCCACTCCCCATTAAAGGAGTGGAAGAGTACGATGGTTAAACAAAGAAACTTAGAACCCACTCTGCCTAAGTAAGAATCAAGAATTTGAGAGGGCGGGAGATGTGGAGGCTGGAGAAAGGGGCCACTAAGAAATTCCCAGTGACAGCGAAGGTATTTGAGGTTCCATTACGTGTAGTATGTGGTACGTGTAAAGTAAATCTCCCTTACCTTAAACCTTCACTAGCTGTCAGCTACCGTTGTAGCTACTGATGTGCAGAGTAGCGAACTACTTCGCCTGAAGTCACAGGTAACGAAGAGAAGTGTAATGACTGCAAAAAGCCACCCCATTCATTCCCACGCCAAACCTAGCCAGAGACCGAAAGATCTAGTGCGTAGATGAGACGGTCCCCGAAGCCACACCCCTCCACAGGGCTCACCTGCGCTCTTCTTCTCCACCCTGCGCATGCGCTTGAGCCGCTTGAGCATGCCACGCAGGTCGGTGATACCGTACTGGAAGGCGATCTTCTCATACTCGCTGGGGTTCGCGTTCTTCAGCAGCTCCCACACGTCTACCTCGGGTTCTTCCTCCTGCTGCTTCACCTCCCTAACCGGGGAAAACCATTTCCTAGTTTAGTAGCCGCCCACCGGCCCTTCAGGACAATGAAGGTCGGAGTATGGTACCAATTTCTCGGTTCAGGGTTAAAAGCCCTGTTTTTAAAGTCTGAGTACGAAAAGCCCGCAATCTCAAGGAAGCTTCCAGGCAGTTAAAGATTAGATGTATGCACTTATATTAGCACCCTCGTTTTCCTGGTTAAAAACAGAATATTAGGGAGAGAGAAAGATAGAAAATACTCTGAATATGTTTTTATTTTTTTTCTCTTGAAAGTTTAAAGAGAAGGTGAGATTTTGAGGAATTTAAGATCAGTTGTCATCTAGTATATGGGTACTGAAATAATTTCGAAAAGTGGATCGAGAATGAGAAGATTTAAATATTGGTTTATGAAAGAAAAATGATCTCTTTGTACCTTCATTATTGTACACATCCTAGCTATATATGAAGACAGTATAAATAAGTACTTAAAATCCTAGGAATTTGCAAATAGCAGTTTTCCTATCATATTAGCAAATGTGCACGCTAATCATATTTTGCTGTTTTTATGCAAAAAAATTTTTGAAACTGCCAGAAGGTTTTGTTTTGTTTTGTTTTAAATATGATTTTTGTGGATATATTCACTTTTTAACAAATTTTTTCTAACTTGGCATAGGAAAAGGAAAATGAGGCAAAATATTCTCTCATATTTCATCTTAAAGCACTGTCTTGAACTTTTTTGAAAGCAGGTTGGGTATGAATTATAAAAATATAAATGTTAAACTGTAAAGCAAATGGCTAAGTTCCAATGAACAAAGGGAAAGTAACTTGTTAGTGTAATTATCAAAATTATGACCCCCAATTTTTATCACTGACTAAAGAACATATATGAGAGAATATAAAGAACATATATGACTAAGAAAATAGAAGATTTAAAATACACTTGTCTGTCCTTATTTTAAAACCAATAAATGAAAGAAAAACTCAAGAATAAACACTCTCTAGGGAAAGAGCCCTAGCGTAACTGCAAAATGTAATTTAAATTGATTTCCTTTGCTGGCTAAATTGTCCTTTTTTTTTTTTTAAGATTTAGTTGACTTTTTATCAGGTTAATTTGGAAATGTTATAGTGACTACTTATCGTGAATAATGCTGGTTTGGATATGATTTTCCAGGAAAACTGCTCAACACATCTTAAACACCAGCGTGAAAACAGATTCATGCTATCATGTTAGCAAATGATGGGTTACATATGTTTGCATTGTCACATTAATTACACCTGTTTCTGCATTTTTTTTTTAAGGAAATACCAGATTGTAATCATAGGGAAGGGGAGGAGAATGTAAATACTAACATAGAACTTAGGGTAGAGTTAGGCAAGGATGACTTTTGAATATCTAGTTTACATTGTCATGTAAGTGTTTTTGCCCGGTGGAGGATGATGCTGAGGCAAATCTGGAAAAATGGAAGGAAGTGAGAGGGCATTGGTCTATCAGTAACCTTTATGGGAAGGACTAGGCAACACCATTTAGAAACTGTAACTCTTAAAAACTCAAGACACGGGACACCTGGATGTCTCAGGTAGACATGAGACATGACTCAATAGAGCATGGGACTCTTAATCTCAGGGTCATGAGTTTGAGCCCCACACTGGGTATGGGGCCCACTTAAAAATAAATAAAAAATAAATAAATTTTTAAAAACTTTAGAAACAAGTATTATCTTCATATGTTAATGAAATTATAATTACACTCTCTATTAACACAGGTAGATTGAAAAGCTTAAGAAAATTGTCCTGAAGTTGGAATATTGGTAATAATTTGCCAAATCTAACAGGTCTACTGCCTCAAAGCAGTCTAAATTTCAAATACATCCTTTAAATATTTTGTAGGAAGTCTTGGGAGAATTGCAATTAAAATGTGTCCATATGTATCTATATATTGTCTCTGTAGATGTTTCTTCAACCACTTTATTAATGCTCTATTTTTATCATATTCCAACCTAAATATAGTCCCCAAACTATAAAACTATGCCATATTACATTGTGTTAAATTTGTATTTCAACCAAGAAGAATTACGTATACATTTCAACCACTCTCTTAACACTGGTAAAAGGATTCAAAGATACCAAACTAGATTAAAATAGATAATAAACAGCACAGGTCAAACACTGAGGCAGAGCTAGATCCATGAGGTGAATATTTATATAAGGGAAGCCAATATAAAAATCATCATTTTCAGTGTGATTTCTTAAGTCAGTTCTGTTGGCAGATTCATAAAACTGATCATCCTCACCATTTTTTTTTCATGAAAACACCAAAATATACCTCACTCTACCATTTTCTTAATCTTATCAAACTTGGTATACACATACCAGTGACTTCTTGCCTATTCCTTCTTTTTCTATCCATTACTTAATTCAATTCCAAATTGCAAGGAGAAGTATTCATTATTTTTTACTAGAAAGTGAGGTCAAGGCTCCCACCTGCAACATTACCTTAACTCATCCGGAACACAGCTTTACTTACCATGGTGGCTGCGCATGACCCTATCTGCATGGTTATGTTAAATCACAGTAGGGAGAAAAACTCAAATTCTATAGGCACCACTGATGCCTTTTCTGGCATTGGGATAGACCTGTATAACATTTGCAGTACTTTCATCTACATCAAAATTTCTCTAACTTGATGGTCCTAGTAAAGTACAAAGCAATTATAGAAATTTTATATAGAGTAAAATTTTCAAATATATATATATGTATTTGTATATATATGTGTATATATATATACATACATATGTATACACATATGTCAAATCCCGTAGCAAGATACTGCCTAATAGATTTAATCTGATTTAGTTAATGTCTATTTGAAATACTCTAGCTTTGTTCAGGTCAGGGAGATCTTTTGTTGTAGAGAGATGTTGGTTGTAAAGATATTTATTCTGATAGGGATTTTGCCACACACTCTTGGAGGAGTAGAAATGGTGTCGTTACCACAATGAAAACACATGCAATCACAAATTAGTAGGGAAACACAATGATTTCTAAAGTTATACTGGTAGATTAGTACAGTATATTAAATGAGTATAGTCTTTTGCTAACAACAATTTAATTATGAGTCAAAATCATAATTAGGGGATGTAAAGAAAATGAGAACTGGAGACCTGTTGGCTGCTCATTTTTTTCCTAATAATTTTTTCTTTATTCATTTTGATCATTCATTAGATTTCTTTTACTCTGCAAACTACTGGTAGTCTTCCTTTTTTCTTTCTTTTTTCCTTCTTAATCGGAGCATGGGTTTTAATAATCAATTGTGTCACATCTTGATTGATTTGTGTGTGTGTGCATGTGTGTATTATGTCTTTTGTGAATATAGGCTCTTCAAGGGAAAATGTCACATTTTTGGTGGGAGTGAATATTTGACACCTGCTATGAGCCAGCCTCTTACATAATTGATTTAACTAGTATTCGTTCTCCACATTTACAGATGTGGAAAACAATCTCAGAGAGGACATATAATTTGACCAAAGTCATGCAGTTAGTAACTAGGAGAGTTGAGACCCACATCCATGTTTTTACTGCTACCTTTTCTTCCCACAAATGTGTATCCAGCCCTTTCTGTGTGCCAGGCACTGGAAGGCACTGGCACACACAAGGCACAAAGAAAGCATTTAGTGTTTTCCTGATTGAGTAAATGGTTGCAGGAGGTAAAAAAAAAAAAATGTTCTCTTCTCAAAGTCTCAATTTGTGTTATAAACCAAATCACCAACTTCTAAGGCATATTCAGAGTGGTATTTCTTATGTGAAGTCACAGGAAACGAGCTGACTCAGAGGGAAACTTGGATTTAGGTTCCTGTCCTGTTTCTAATTCGCTGTGTGACTGAGGGTAAGTCACCTGACATCTCTGGTCTTTGGTTTCTCACCTGTAGAATGGGGAAGGGTAAGGTTCATGGAGAGTTACTTCCTATACTATTGCTTTAAATAAATTTGGGGAATTAATAAATATTATTTAGACTAATGATTATTTGAAGTATCTAAAGAGGGAAAGATGTATTTGATATTGCCAAGGTCTCTTGATTGGCTAATATCCATTGGTAATTAATAAATTGCACCTGTTAATATTTCTGTTCTCAACCGAATTTTTCATTCATAGGGACTTGGATAAAGCCATCCAACTAAACTGAGAATGTTAAGCCGTCTAAACTGAGATGGATAAAGCCATCCAACTAAACTTTAAAATAAAATCCAGTTTATGGGGTGCCTGGGTGGCTCAGTGGGTTAAAGCCTCTGCCATCGGCTCAGGTCATGATCTCAGGGTCCTGGGATCGAGGCCCCACATCGAGCTCTCTGCTCAGCAGGGAGCCTGCTTCCCCCTCTCTCTCTGCCTGCCTGTCTGCCTGCTTGTGATCTCTTTCCCTCTGTCAAATAAATAATTAATAAAATCTTAAAAATAAAACAAAATAAAGTCAAGTTTATTACTATTTGTGATTTGTTGTGAAGCACATTTATACTTAGGTTTCTTTAGTAACCATAGAAAGCACTAAAAGTAATAAAAAGTGAACCTGAAAAGCTAAATGAAAACTAATATCAATATTATATATTATTAATTTAGAATCATAATTTTATTATTTATGCACAAATTTAGTATTTAAATAAAATCCCAGCGAAAATCAAGTTCTTTTTGTTGCACTATAGTAAATATCTGGATATGTATAGCTTTATATATGACACATATATACGATTATATATATGCATATATGAACAGAAATCCTATAAGATGGTTATGTACTGAATATCCATAATTAAATCTATAAATTTTATTATAAGAGAACAATGTTAAGGGAGTGTGAGTGATAATACTAAATATTTATTTCCATTTTACTGCTGTATTTTCTCTTCTAAAATACATATCTCTTGACACTTTAAACATCTTAAATAAGGATGTATCTTATAATCAATAGTGTGTCATAATAAACTCTTTGGGGCAAATTTTTCATTGCTTAGTGATTTATGAAATACAGGTATATATTCAAATGAATTGTGTCTTAGATTTGATGGAATACAGTTAATCATAAATACTATTTTAAAGTACATCTGCCATATATAATATATTATATTATATATTATTAAATATTATATTTAATAATATTAAATATTAAATATTATATAATATATTATATATATAATACGTGCACACACACATATATATACACCTGCAGAGACTTTTACCAAAATTGTGAAATCGATTTTTTGGTAAAATATCAAAGGCAGGAGAATAGAGGTTTTATTTATTTGATCATGACAAGGAATCATGATTGAAATGATAGAAATCATCAGAGAAATTAGAGACTTCTAGGTATTTAGGTCTTCTGCTTCAGTTTTCAGATCTCCTCATCCCCAACTAAGAAAATATGTGAAGACTCATGAAAGATTTAAAAAGAAGGCTAAAAAGCATCAGCTGAAATCTTTAGCAGATTAGTATGCAGTGATTTCTCTGTCTCTTTCTTAGTTGACTCTGTGTTATATTCTATAAGCGAAACACATTTTAGGAAATGAGAAATTCTTTGAAAAACATCCACTTTAAACTTGACTTCTCTGAGTGGGTGTCTAAAAGATTTCCAGGCCACAGCGCCTCACTCCATCGCTCGGTTCTCACCTACGTTTCAGGAGACCACTAAAGTCAAGTTCCCCTGCATCGTCTTGACCTTCTCCACTGTCATTAACAAAAGAAAAGCAAATCTGGGTTTAATACGAAGACATATACACAACAGTTTCCCCAAACACTCTACATATAACGTATATGCCATTTCGTACCGGCACACAAGTCATGGGACTAAATCAACACAAACTCTTTCTTTTCACACAAGTGACATTTTAAGTTTTGGACTACGTACTTGTGGAAAAGTAAATGTGAGGAGCTTGCATTACTCTCCGATTTCAGAAGACATATTTTTGTAGATTGCATATATAAAACTGCTTGGATTTGTGTTAAAACAGAGTAACACAAATGCACTTAAGCCAAGCAACACAAAGTACTTTGTTTTTCCAAGTTGGGGGCTCTAGAAACATACCTATGTAAAAAGCAAAGGACTTTTGCTGATCTCTGTTATTCAGGTCAGAGATTGGCTTGGAGGACGAAGTATACCAGTGTCAAATATATAAGTACAAAGCTTATATTCAAAGGTAACTTCTTTGTGTCCATCAATAGTTGAATCAGATAATGTGATACCAACATAACATAAAAGTGGAGCTAGTGCAGAGCTTTTCACAAGATGCATTCCTTTCTGTTTTAAAGGATATCATTATAAGTTTTCATTCTCTTGTTAATATTTATACCTTTTAAAATGTATTTTTCAAAAATTTGTTTTTGAATTATTAATGGACCCTTTACTAGGAGTGCTTTCCTACTGAGAAATGCATCTTAAATTAGGCATGCATCCACCTTCATGATTTCATATAAACTCTAAATAGAAGCTATGGAGCTGACATTTAAATGGCACTACATATTTACTTACATGTTTAATTTTTTAATGAAGATTTTGTTTCCTGCTCTTTACAAATGTTAGTTATGGTTTCTAAGAAAAGAGTCTGCGGGTTTAAAAACAGTGTGTATAACACGTAAGTTGTAAGAATTAAACTCAAATAATGTGTTTTCAAAATTTCTTTAATAGTAGGTATTTAGAGAAGACCTTTTGAAGTAAACTCATTTCTATTCTTTTAAAACACAAAACTTAGTAGATTACATCTCCCTCTCTTAGAATATGCTTGTACATTGGATGAGCATACTTTTGGACCCTTTACATTTGCTGAACATGGGATGAAGGGAAAGTGGAAGGAAAGTAATAGGAATTAAGGTTATGACTTAAAAAAATACCAATTGATTGATCAGGTAATATTAAATATATTTTTAAGCAATTAAAATTTTCATTTATTCATAATTTAGGAGAGAAATATGCCTTTTATTAACAGACTAAATCATTACTTTATAATAGTTTGGGATGACTTGCCTTATTCAACAAAACTAAGTAGATTCAGTCTTAAGAAGAACAAAATATCTGCTCTCATTAATGAACTTATATTATGGAAAAATTAAGTGCAGAGAGTAAAATAATGTCAGGAAGGGGCTAGTTACATTTCTCATAGTCTAGAACTTTTTTTCATTTTTCCTCCTTGTCCCCCTCCACCCCCAATTTTCAACCTTGGCAATTGCAAAATAAATAAAATAGGTATCTATATTTTGTCTTTCTACAGTGTTCTTTGTTCTGGCAGACTCAGTGGTCCTTCGTTTAGCAATCTAATAGTTAAATAGAGCTAACTTCAGTAAATAGCTACTTAATTGTGGTTTTCTGGACACATGATTAAATAGCCCCATAAGTAATTTCTAGGTGAAAAGCAATATAAATAAAAGTTTTCTGACATTTCTTAACTGATGTTATATTATTATATCTCTTTCTTGGCCATCTGGTGGAAAATAATGCAATTAAGGGAGAAGCCACATGTGAAGACGTTAAGAGTATGTTTTTATAAGGCAACTGTGAAACCTGAAAAAAATGGGAGCTTCACTATGACAAGCATATTCTGAAAAATGATCAGTATATACATTAAACCTATGGCTTTTCTAGAACACTGATCTTTGGGTATTCAATATGTTTGATTACAGTGACAAGGTGCTCTCTCTGGAATACAGAGTGTGGAGGAAGGGAATGTATGCTTTGAAAACCCTCCACTTGCACATTATACAGAAGCTACCTAGATTCCCCTTTTGAAGTTACCTTCTCTTGAAAGCAGATCTGATGTCAATGTTTGGAGTAGTCCCGGTAGATTCTTTGAAAGGAAAGAAAACAATAAAATAAATACCCATTATGTAGGCAATTTTGTGCTCAGTTCCTTTCCAGGGTGTGGGAATTCTTCAGATGGAAGGAACGCCAGGTGTAGGGGGAGGGGGGATGGCTCTCCTCCTGGATGGCTGAGCCACTGAGGTCTCATACCTCATCCTCCCTCACCCAGAATCAATGTGGGGACTGCAGGAATTACCATATCCAGTTGTCATTCTACCTGCCTTCCCACTAGAATCACCTGAAGAACTTAAAAAAAAAAAAAAATCAGCTTCTTGATCTCCTTGTTGGAGATTTTGATTCACCAGATAAGGGATGGGCACCAAGAAATCAATATTCTTCAAAAGCCCTTCAGGCGATTCTCAGAGATGCCAGGTTGAAGAGGCATCACTCAGCACCATATTCCCACTCAATTCAGTAATCTCTACAGCACCTCCATGATCACCCAGCCTTTATTTGATTCTCTTGAGATGGGGCTCCCACACCTTTCCCAGGCTATTTACAGAGCTTTAATGAAAGAGCTCACCCTAAAGTTAAGACAAAAAAATTCACCTCTTCCTAATTCTAATAGAGTCTAATTTGTCTGAAACACTTGTGTGTGACAGTACTTCCCTTGTTTATGACTTGAGTATCCCTGGCCTCCCTCACACTACATTCAGCTGACTAGGGTGTGGTTTCTGGGTTTTTTATCCTCCTGGGTACCATACTCTAGAAGAGGTCCAGGCTGATGTGTGGTGACCATGGCAAAAGACATTACTCCAAACGTGGAACAAGCAGCATGTTGCAGGGAATAGTGTTATTTCCTAAACCTAGGTCCTATACCACTTATAATAGCCCAGTATTAAATTACACCAGCTTTGTTTCTTGTAGCTTTGTCAGCCTTTGGATTCACCTTAAGTTTATGATCTTTGCTGCTAAGTCAACTTTCTCTTTGTGTACTTATAGAAGTGGTTTTATTCCCCCCAATCTATATGTACACCTTTACCTTTACTCCTATTAAATTCACTCTGGACAGTACACAGCACGTATGGATGGAGAACTTCCCCATCTGACATTAGTCCTTATAAGAGAAATCTTCCCTTCCACCCAGATATCCTGACATCTTTGTACCATATGAAGTTTTTCCCAAACTTGGATGGGAATAAGTGGACCCAATGAAACAGGCATGTTCAGTAGAAGAAAAAATGGCTCCAGCCTTTATCTGGGAGATTGAAGGAGTATAGGTAGCATGGAGAAGAGATACTTAGCAGTAAAATCCCTGAAATTCCACTTTGAAATCGCTTCTTAACAATTTAACTCAGCAGGCTTCCTGAGGCTACCACAATCAGAAACACACACAGTTTGAAAGAAAACTTTATTTTCAAAATCTCATAGTATTAAATGACCTTCTTCTCCTCTATTCCCTCACACACCATGTAAAAAGCCCATATCTATCCAGACAAGAAGACTCTCTTACCGTGTACTTCAAGATCGAATGTGCAGCTGTCAAACTTATCCTTATAGGTGACCTCACACCTGTAGTTTCCTGCAAAGTTCTCTTTGGCCTTGATGATCTGCATCTCAAATGTGTATATCTGCAGTGAAATGCATCAGGCACATTTCAGCCCCACCTTGTCAACAGAAAGAAGCTATCATATTTTGATGATTTACGAAATTCCTCAGCATTGGCTTAAAGTTGTGTCTATATCTGGGCATTCCAGCCCAGCGTTTTCAACATAGGAGGGGTCAATGTGCTTCCCAGCCCCTGGGCACAACAGGGCAATCATGCTTGGTGTAGACACCAGGAACGATAACTCTAGAGAATTTTCCAGAACTGAAATCTCTCAAAGCTGAACCTGAAAATGACCTTTCTCCACACAGAAGGAACGACCTAGCCAAGTGCCTGTGCCAGGAGTTAAGAGCCATACCCGAGTTTGCCTTTCGAAGGTTTCCTTCAGCTGGAGGTGCTTCCCAGCTTTGCTGGCCAGGTCCATCCATTTCCCTTTGAACCATTTGATGGTGGGTTTTCTAAGAAGATCTTCAGCCTTGACTTTGGCTATAAAGGTGATATTTTCACCTAGAAAAAGCACAAGTGATTCAGACTGTGGCTTAAAAATTGCTATTTGTTTTGGGAAGGAGTTACAGAGGATTGCACTGTATAGACTATGATGCGATTGGTGCCCCTGAGTTGTGCCCTGATTTTTTTTTTTTTTGTGCCCTGAATTGTTTATGCATACTCTAGGAGTTCTTAGGATACTCCAACTTGTTCTGCTTGTGAGGTTTATGAGGAAGAAAAGGAGAAATGGGTTAATCAGTGGGGATAGTTTCTGTTTGGCTTTATCATATATACATGAAATAAAAATAGAAAGCCGCATAAATGTATGGATTTTTTCTATCCTTCTTATTAGGTAAGAGGATGAGAAGTCTGGACTTACATGACTAACTATGACTAAATAAAACTAATCTTTTTGAAATCAACCTGCCTATCTGTTTGTATTGACTGACTAGATCCTAAGGACATCAAAACTCTAGCCCAGCACTTTCGTGTCTTCCAAAAATACAAGGGAGCAATTATTTCCATCTACCTGCAGTGTGCTTCCATATTCTAGACCCGAAAGAAGTCACTTTAGAATATAGTCAGTCACCTTTTGCTCATTTGTTCTGATCACAATATATTCCTTATAAAATTTTATTTTGCAGGGTACCTGGGTGACTCAGTCATTTAAGCATTTGCCTTTGGCTCAGGTCATGATCCCAGGGTCCTAGGATCAAGCCCCACATCAGGCTCCCTGTTCAGTGGGGAGCCTTCCTCTCCTCCCTCTGCTGCTCCCCCTGCTTGTGCTCTCTCTCTGTCAGATAAATAAATAAAATTAAAAAAAATTTATTTTGCCAAAATTCCTGGACCCCCCTAGTCCTCTCTAACTTACCACCCTGTTTATTTCCTTCATGGCACTCGGTTTTTGTGATTATCTGTTTGTTTAATTTCTTGTTGTCTGTTCCTCCCATTAAGACTGTAAATTCTGAATGTTCACATGTTATACTCAGTGTTCAGCACAGTACCTAAAACACGTGGTGTAATCAATATTTTTTGAATGAATATCTCCAAAGTTGAGCCCCTGTCCCACTAGTTTCATCTGAGATACTACACGTTATCATACAGTGTGTGCGCAGATTTGTAATGATCTTATGGAAGGAGCATGTCATAATGATAGCAAACACTGGCTCAGAGCTTTAGGATATGCCAGGTGCTGTTCAAAGTACTTCACAAGTAGTATCCCCATTTTATAGATGAGGGGACTGATTTAAACCCAATCTGGCTCCAGGGTCCAGGCACTCAACTACTATGTGCTAAACGTTCTTGAAATGATAGCTGTCATTCTTCTTTCCAGGTTATAAAAATCAGGATTTAGTATATAAATACAATAGAATAGTATTCATCCATAAAAAGGAATGAGGTATCAATTCATGCTACAGCTTTGAGGACCTCGAAAACATTATGCTAGGGAAAGGAGCCAGATGCAAAAGGTCATATATTGTGTGATTCCATTTATACCAAATATACAGAATAGGAAAATCCATAGACACAAAGCAGATTAGTGGTTGCGGGGGAGAGGGGAGGGAGGGAGGGAAAATAGGGAGTAATGGCTTAGTGGGGTACATGGTTTCTGTTTGGGGTGATGAAAATATTTGGGGACTAAAGGTGGTGGTTGTACAACACTAATAACCACTGGTCGTTCATTCACTTTAAAATGGTAAAGTATGTGCAATGTGAATTTCGCTTGCATTTAAAAAGAAAAGCAAGACTTAATGCTTGGCGCTCACCAACTTTCACTGATCCTGTTTGAGGCTTTTCCACGAACAGAGTGGACAGCTGGGAATTGGCATTCTGCTTGTCTTGTTCCTCCCCAGCAGGTGATTCACCAAGGGACCATTCTAATGAGCAGAAAGGAGGAAAAGGATCATTTCAGGACCAAGTTCTTCTTAGGCAGACTTACCTGGGTTTGCTGTTCTCATCAATGCTGAAGCTTTTCTTTGTCTAATAAACCTGGATAAATATAACATCATTCTCTCCATCCATCTCCCCTGCAGCCATCAGTAGAGAGTGACAGATTCTCATTCTTACAGGGATACCTCTTTCATGACAGGATAAAGAACATTTCCTATTTCTAGAAATAGTAAAACTTTTCAGGTAGATCATTACTCTATGTTTGTTGGCAGCCATGGTTTGTTTCCCCATTCTGTCTGTCCCCTAACACACAAACAAGGTGGGAAGTATATGAAGGCAGTACCATGTCATATTAGGTGAGTGACTGTAGCGTGCCATATCTATGCAACAACAGAACTGGAAAAGACTAAAGGGATAAGTCAGTTTGCTGGTCAACTGGGAAGGATCAAACAGCCAAACCTGGCCTGGTATTTCCAGATTTCTTGCTGCTATATGATTAGATGATTCCATTATGGTTGTATAAATGAGGCCATAGTTAGACAATTAAGTAACGGATCATGACCTGCAGGCACAAATTTCAGGAATACTAGATGCATCCTGCAAGAGGGGAGAAACGGGAAAAGAAAAAAAAAATCCATTCTTTGAGGCTTTCCCGTGAAGAGAGAGATGCTGAAAGTGAAGTTTGTTTCCATTTTCTAGGTTGCACTCCAGGTGCTTAGTTGGTATTAATAAACAGTCAACTCCAGTGAGGAGGGAAGGGGAGAGAACTGTAGACATTCCCTCTGTCTCCAAGAGCTAAATGTAGAGAAGTTCAGTTTCAGCCACTTAGTAACTGGGGGAAAAAAAAATGCATGGGTGCCAACTCTCTGTTAATGTTTCTTGAAAAGAAGGAAAATACATTTAGTTATTTTAGTTTTCATGTACCAATCATGCTATCCATGGAGATCATCATTTTTACAGTGAAGTTATACAATGTAGTCACATGATTATGTGTGAGTTGGGGGGAGGATGGGGTGGGTATGTGTAAGTCTGTGAAATCCATAGTAATAATGAATTGTGGTCACTCATATTTGTAATATGAGGGCAGGAACTTGTCTTGTTTTTTTCCTTTTTATACCTACAAGTACCTGCAAAAGTGCCTGGCCCATTAGGCCCACAGTAGGATTGTAGTAGGCACTCAACATGAATTTGTTGAATGAATTGTAGTGATTTCTGACAAGATGCATTTGGAGACTTTTGTAAAATGTAATAAAGTTCTGTGGAAATGTGAATTATTCTCTAACTTTAGCACATCCCCAAATGGAGATTTTCAGTTTCTTAATCTCTGTGTATTTGCTAAATGTTAAAAATGACAGCTATAACAACCACAAATCTGTGGCATATGTGGTTAAGTTCCTGTATTTGTGTGTGTGTCATGCAAAATTATTTCTCAATACATTAGTTTTCTTGTAAGAGGGTAGATAATGAAAGATTGCTTAAAAAAAAAAAAAGCTACAAACCGAATAAAACAAAGATTAGAATCAAAACAGCTTCAAGAGATGAGGTCATTAGTGACTATATTAGGATGGGGTCGGAACGCCTTACTCCAGGCGAGTGCTCACCTGAATCTTTTCTTTCCAGGGCCCGACTACCCAAACCTGAAAGGAAAGCGTGATTTGGATGATACAAGGGCAAGGAGTGAAAATGGAGAGCTGACTTCAACCTTCTCGAATTCCCCCAAACCCCATCTCTCCTCATGATGGGGAGAAAGAACTAGAGTCAGCATGGGTGGAAAATCAGTAGAGCTTCAATATGAAAGCATCTATAAAAAGTATGTGTCTTATTTAAGAAACAATAATAAAATAATTCAAATATCTAAAGAACAGGGGATAAGGGCATACAGCTGGAAATAGAACAAACGTTTTTGTCCCTAAAATTTATATCCAAGATTTACTGATCTTATTTATTTCACAAAGAAATTCTCCTTTTGTTTAAAAAAAAAAATCACCATTAAAACCTAAGTTTTCCCTCCTAGTGTTGATGGGGGCAAAACTTGGTGCCCCTGTTCTGCACTGTCTCATCAAGGTTCTCTACCTTTTCTTTTTCTTTACTGTCAATTAACAATAATTACAATGTGGGGTAAGGGATTGGAATTGTCCTAACCTGGAGGCAGGGCGCTAGGTGGGGAGGCTTCCTCTTCATCTGAAACAAGAAATAGGAATAAAAAGTCAAGAAGAAAAGGAATTTGTCCTGAGTATCCTGCAAAAAGAGAAAGCTGAAAAAGAAGAGAAAAAAAAACACAAAACACTTTGAACTGATGAGTAAGCCTTAGAAGACTCAGTACCTGAAAGATTAAACTCAATATTTCAGACCAAAGAGAAAAATAAGTAAGTAAATGGATGAGAGAATAGAGAAATCCAATGAAAGTGTAGATTGAGAAATGAAACTCCATGCAAATATTTCATGTGATTGTATGTCAGGAAAAAAATTAATGTTAAAAACCAAACCTTGACGAAGTCAACAATAGAGGTGTTTTCAAGTTCTTATCTTGTAACTAAAGTCAATGTCAGACATAATTCATATACCACAGTCATTTGGACATAGACATAAAAAAGCATAAATAAATGAGAACTTATTCTCCCTTGCCCCTGAAAATCTTGTGATTAACTCCCCTTTTATATTTAGGAGACAAAAGGCAACGTTGACTACATTAACTAAGATAAATAAATTTGGCATATTTGCTAAATTTACCAATATTTATTTTAGGAACTTTGAGAGCATTTCCCCATGATTATATTGGTGTTGGCCAATGCTGTACACTTTTTTAATCTTTATGAACTCATGTTTGTAAAATTCAAAATATGCCTTATAGTATTCATGTGCAGAGGCACTGAATATTCTCCTTTTCTAAAATGTCTGAATTTCAAAGTGTCTTTACAATTTTAGATGCTTAAATAGGCATTTGGTATTATCTGAATCTCTGCCTTTCCGTTCCAAAAGCATAAACATTAATGTTAGTGTACGTAATAATAATCTTCGTACTTAAAATACTAGAATATTTGTGAATTTCAAAGCACAAACAAATATGTTTTCTGTATCCTATTTTATATACTCATTATGTTTTTATATATAGTCACATATTTTCTGTATCCTATCCTATCCTATGCTATTCTGTATCCTATATAATGACTATATAAAATAGGATACAGAAAACATATGCACACAGCTGTTAATTTTAAAGTGCTTTAAAAAATTCCCAAGAGGTAAAATAGCACATTTTTATATAATCTATTAGACTATTTACTACAAAGATTATTTACTAGCCTGAAATTCTTTTCTAAAACTTCCAACCAGTAATATGTCTTATTACTTTTTAACAAAATAACAAATGTAATATGTAAAGAAATTTAATGTCGTATCTTCGAAATGAAGGGGATTCACTGAACACTGTAGGATTTAGGATTCTTCAGAGGAAACTTTCTGGGGTCAAAGAAGCTTGGAAAATGCTAAGCTAAATAAAGTTAAATGCATGTATTTTACTGTATTGTATAGGTGTGCACTTACTGAAGGGTATCACAGACTTCTGTGTGCTAATGGGCACTGGCACTGAGGGTTAGAGACAAAAAATGATCCAGCAGTTAGCCTTTCCCAAACTTTGTTCATTTTCAATCCTTTTTCTCCTGGAATATCTGTTAATATTCCACAAAATCGTGCATTTGGGGAAGTATAGGTATGTCTGAGCTATTCCAGAACACTGTTAAATAATCACAATTTTGCATACCAAAAATAAAATATCTTGAGATTTTTCTATTATTTGCCATACATTTAATTCAGTATTTAGTATTTTATTCTTGCAACCTATTCAGAGGCTCTTATTTACTGAAATATGTAAAGAATCTTGATTTTAAAGTCCTGTCAAAATTCTTGAAAATAAAGTTTTAAACCTCAAGCAAATCCTAGAAAGGAGCATCTTTATTATATGTAAAGTTAGAAGCTAGAACCATTTTGAGTCAAATGATCACTTTGTTTTAGGCATTTTTGTGGTTGCTTGTTTGCTTTGTGCACCGCACATAGTGAATTGGGTTAATTGTTTGGAATGCAAAATGATTGGGAAAAGAGTATTTACAAACTTTCATAAAACTAAAATGAAAGGAGAATCCACTTGTTAAGCAAAAATTTGATAGGTGAGTAGTTTCTAAGTCCACTAAATGATGGAGGGGATTGGACAGGGGATGGGCTAGACAGGTGATGGGCCTTAAGGAGAGCACTTATTGTGATGAGCACTGGGTGTTAGATGGAAGTGATGAATCACTAAATCCTCCTCTTGAAACCAATATTACCCTATATGTTAACTAACTGGAATTTAAATAAAAACTCAAAACAAACATGAAACCTTTTGGGGGGACATGCCCAATTATTTTAAACTATTAATGCACCACATATTAAAGCAGTGCTTCAAGGTATCATGAAATGATACTCTGGATGATCCAACATAACTTCCAAACAGCAATTACTTCTCAGTTGACAATTCATTGTATATACATGTTCAAATTTACTAAATTGCTAGAAAATATAATTGACCAGGGGCAAAGTTTTTGATTCCCTTTCAAAAGTAGCTTTGGTTCTGGCATTCCATTAGATTGGAAATGTAGTTAAGATGTTGGATCCTTGCCTGCCACTCTGCCTGCTTGTGCTCTCGCTCTCTGACAAATAAATAAATAAAAAATCTTAAAAAAAAAAAAAAAAAGGGACGTCTGGGTAGCTCAGTTGGTTAAGCAGCTGCCTTCGGCTCAGGTCATGATCCCAGGGTCCTGGGGTCGAGTCCCGCATCGGGCTCCTTGCTCGGCAGGGAGCCTGCTTCTCCCTCTGCCTCTGCCTGCCACTCTGACTGCTTGTGCTCTCGCTCTCTGACAAATAAATAAATAAAAAATCTTAAAAAAAGAAAAAAAGATGTTGGATCCTGACCTTAAATTCTTGAGAAGTTGCCTGCTTGAATTTGGTTGAATTGGATGAGAATGAAAGATCTAATTGTTCTCATTTACTTTGAGAAAACAGGTTCTACTACTAGAAGGGAAACTGACTATCCAACCCTTCTGGGTTGTGCCTAATTCAACAACACATATATGAAACGTATGGCATCATACAAAGAATATTTTCAAACAAAACAAAACAAAAAATACAATATGTAAGTCATATTTTCTTTTTTTCTATTTACAAGTGACTACCATGATGATGAAAAACATTTGTTTTTGGCTCCTTAGAATATAGTGTATCTGAAGACCACAGACCAGAGCAGCAGACTCTCTCCCCTAGCTCATGGAAGTGAAATTTACCAAAGCATAATTTTACTTGTCTTTAAGTCATGGGAAAATAGCATTTGTAAAACCATAAAAATGATTCTTGAAATAACTGAAGTTCCCAGAAAAGAAGGCCTGGAAAGCAGAGAAGAAACGCAGTCTCACATTACAAGCCTGGGATTTTAGGGGGGCATATAAGAAATCTGGAATGCAGGGTGAGAATGGCAGAGACAGCAGAATATATAGATTCTTATGATTCTACATACGTTCTTTGGTATAAAATAACTTCTACCTATGGTTGATTTAAGTTGCCTTTCTAAATTAATATTTAAGTCATACAAACTGGGACAATTGATGAGATTTTTGAAAAGACCAAAAAGCACATAAAATTAAAATATATGTGACTCGCAACAAACCTCACTTAACTGCTGATATAATACCTTGTTTGATTGTGACCAAATTCTGAATCCTCAAGTGGAGAAATCAGTTGTGGAAAATGGTGGCTCCCATGACAAAAATAACAACAGCAGCAACAACCACCATGTATGGAAGGCAATAGCATCAACAGCTAAAATGAATTCATCATGTTTGGAGGCATTTAATTAATTTGTCATAGTTTCTTAATGAAAAGGCACATGCCTTCACACCTTGATGCTTCTAAAATCAGAATTCATCCCACAGCAAATACATATATTTGATGAGTTTTTTCTCCTCCAAATCTATTAAATCAATGTTGCAACTTATAATGGTTGTGTCCCAGAATTGAAAAGTATGGTAATATTAGCTTCTAACAAAAATCATTACAAAAAAGCAATGTAATTAGAAAGCATAGAGAAAGTCCATTAGATGGTTGGTTGTCTGATACCTGCAGGTAAAATTACACAAAAAAATGTAGCATGTGAGTAAAAAGCACCAGAATAATGTTATTGCAGAAAAGGGATCTAAATGAAGAAAAAAAAAGTTTAATCATTCTTTTAATTTAAGAATTTTCATATCATTTAGAAGAAAACTTGCTGGAACTTGGTCTGATTTACTTCCTCATCTGCCAAACACATTCACGCCAAATGAAAGATTCTTCATCTCAAGTTATGTGAGATCTCTATATGCACAAGGTTCACCCACGATAGTTTATGTGGTAATATTAATGTTAATGCCTGGAAAAAGAAAATAAGTCTTTATTCACTTGCAGTGATTACCAAAACCAAATATTTTTCTGGAAGAAAAATAAAAAGAGACAGTAAATATCCCAGTTGGGCTTACTGAAATATGGACAGACTATAAACTATTAAGATGCAAAAACAAAAAAATTATTTTTAAATGTCAGAAGTTAGGCATTGGAATGAATACCGCTCTTCAAAGTAGTCTCTGATTCTATGCTCTGACACATCTGGAGCCACTCCCAAGACCAGTTTTAATCTTCCCTTAGGGCCAATTGTTAAGGTTGAGAAGAGACCCAATCTCATTAGCCTGTGTTCACATGCACCAAGGCTGACTGACCAAAAGAAGTATGATCCCACTTGATCACCCTCATTATTCTCTACACATGGGTCTCCGTGACACTTGTCTGCTTCCAAAAGTGTCCTCTGCTGATGGTCGCTCTCCCCTCCAAAGCTCCCTAAGGTTGGCTCCGGAACTGCAGGACCCAGCAGCCAGACCCGTGCCTGGCACAGAGCCAACACTTAGTGAAAACTTGCTGAATAAAAGGACATTGGGATAAAAGATAGATTTTTGGTCTGCCTGAGCATATAGAAAAGAAGAATCGATACTTAGTACTCCTTCGATTTGCCACCTGTATTATTCTGGATGAATTCTAAGCCATGGCAGTATTGTTTTTATGAGGACATTGCTTCCCAGTATGATTACTCTAAAAGAGATTTGTGCATCTAATTTCTGGTATTGCTGTTTGATTACACACATTTCTATATTGTCATCTCTATTGTTTCAATTCCAGGAGAAACATGGCAGTACTGGGGAGCTGGGTAGCTGGATGGACAACTTCAGAGGCAAGCAAGCAGATTAACAAATACATATTAAAACACCTCCCTGGGAAATCAGCTATTTCCCGATAGAGACCCTTAGTAAATGTGAAAAATTTGGCAAATCTAACCACAAACACTACTTATAAGATTGACTGAGGAACCAAACAACATTCTGCAGCTATTAAAAAAACAACCGCGACAGCATTTCAGAACATTTCCAGATTGTTCCAGAAAAATTCAGGCAATCTGAGAAAAATATTAAGGCTACACTGCTGTGAGTAATGTTCTTACCAGTAATAATCTTGGAGCTATTAACTGAATATACTTCAACTAATTCGATAGAGGACTAATTAAAGTGCTGAAAATGTGCTAATATCCAGGCATGACCATTTTCAATAGTTTTAAGTGAGTTGGTCTTACAGTAAAAAGTATCCATCTGAAAAAAAAAAAATCATCCATCTGTTCTGAGGAAGAACACTCAGAATGCACAACACCAGGGTCTCCTCCTCAATCTCATTGACTAAGAGTATGTATGGGATATTCATACTCCTGTCCTGCAAACTTGGTAAATGGAAATGCAGATCTCTGGAGATGACCACTGTCTATATGATCAACAGCTAAGTCCGCCTGGAAATTCAGTTGTTCATTCTACAAGTATTTATTAGGAGATTGCCGCATGCAGCTCTCTGCCAAACACTGGAAGAAACGAGCTAAGGGGACCAAAGAGGTATTAAGACATGGTGCCTGACTGTCAGAAAACTTACAACCTGTTAGGGAAAGGAATGAACCACTAATACGTGATTAAGTGGAGAAGAGAGTGATTTAGCAACAGAGGCGATAGGTCCGAGAGAAATCAGGAGGAGGAAGGGCAGATGAAAGTGAGCTAAGACAGTCAGGTGGAAGCTGCACAGAGGAGTGGAACCTAAATTTACTGGTTAAAGAACAATGAGATGGGCTGGGGAAGGGTGAAGGGCAGGGAGGGACATGCTGGTCAATGTTGAAGAACATATGTTGTTGCACCTGTCAATCTTTCTGTGCTCATGCAAGCCTTCTTTCTCAGCCAAGGAAATACATACAGCCATGATTGTGTCTACCTTTTACTTAAGCATTTTCTTTGAAATTTCCCTGTCCTTGATGAAACTGAGTAATAGTTGAAGAGGACTGTGTGTTAGGAAATAACTTCAACCACCTACTTTCTCTATTTAGGGATGTCACTTTGTATCAAACTGATTCGCTTCCTAGTCTTGTAGAGCAAATATAAATATAGCAGTTTATACGGTTGAGCACGTGACTACATGTGGCTATGGCCTTGATTAACTTCTGCAAATGTTAGAAAAAGTGAGGCTAACTTCAGGATTCCTTAGTCATCTGGCCTTGCTCTTTCATCATACTGTGTTCTGCATATGGTAAAGAGTTTTTATTGATTGGTCGACTGGTCGATTTTAACCATTTTCTCATTTTAGCATACAAATATAACATAATGACTTTTCACATTAAGGGTCAGTCACAGGCTTTGTTTAAACACTGACAGCTTGCCCTCTGGGATTATATTATCTACTTTGCTGGTTGAGTCTTACAGCCTAGTCCAACCACCTTTCCAAATTTGGAAACGGAGGTGTATGCCATTGGCCTTGTAGAGAATAACGTTACAATAGCTTCAGCCAAGATGCCTAAACATCCTTGTGCAAGTAACTTGCAAACCACCAATTAATTTGCTGGCATCTCAACAAATGCTTGTGATATTTTTATCATTGTTGTTTTTTTTTAGAAATGTGTATCATGAAAACTGATCCATTCATTATGCTGAAGGGTCACGCGGATAAGATGCAAACAAAGAACTCTAAACCACACTGATGAAAGGTAATGCAGAGAAGTTCTGTGGGACCACCATGACAATCATTACTGACCTCTTTCTGCTTCTAATTTTGTTGAATTCAGCCTTGTTTTCCCTCCCTTCAACTCACCTTTTGCTGGTGTAGTTCCAGCCTCCTTCTCTTTATTTGGTTCTGTATAGAAAGTACAAGCACATTTTTAGAAATGTCTTAAAGAAAGCATTTTATTGTCTGATGAGCAATGGGGTGGAGGGTGGGAGAGAAGAAATTAATGAGAATAGAAGAGATCATAAATGATGCTACATATTCATTTATTATGCTATATATGAGTTATGAATTTGGGAATGATAATGTAGAATCACATTAAAATTTTAATAAAAGCAATGAATAAATCTGATCACTTTTGAAAAAATATACATAGAAACATGAAATACAGATTTTGTTAAATTATACTTAGCTAGGCTGGGACTATGTTAAACATGCTGGTGTGAAAGTGAGTATAAAATGCGGGTCACTGTATTTTAGACCCCAAAAGGGACTGACTTTTTTAGGAAGCTTGACCCATGTAATGATTCCAATTGTTTGGACTTCTAGTTAATATAATAATAATGAGCCAGGGTATAAAATCTGTAATTGTCCAGTAGTTAACAAGGAACGTATTTTGATGCACATACTAATCTTCTAGGTTGAGTTGAGTGGCAATAAATGCAACCCAAGAGCAGTAACATCCGATTTTATCAGCTGAGACAGACTATCTAGCTTACTTCTCTCTGTCCAGAATCATATTTAGATACCTGAAAATGGTATCCGACCTGTGACATATGTAAGAAAACAAGTATTTTAAGCATGAATTCTCTCTCTTTCTTGGATTGATGAGCAGAGGTCTGAAGGTCAGTTAACTAATAACTATTTCAGCAGAGTTTGGGAGGAGACTTATTTTAGCAACAGAAGGTCAGTGTTATACGATGAATATGAAATATGCCTATGTCATAATAAAAGAAACTGTAGAGTGGCCCAGTGACAGCAGCTGATCTAAAGAATAGAAGGGAAAGGTTATGTCTGTAATGGCCTGTAGGTTCTCAGTGTACTCAATATGGTCAAAAATAAATTGGCATGTGCAAGGAGAAAATATACCAAAGAACATCCTAAGAAGAATGTCACACATCTATACTGGCTGAAAGAAAACTAAACTGAGCTTGTCCCTGTTTGAACTCACATGGCGCTGAGCCTCGTTCATTCATTTTGATACATAGCAATATTCTTCCACCCTGTTTAGGGTTTTGAGAGTGTGAATCTAATATTCTTAGCTGGATAAAGGGGCTCCTATGAACAGATTTTTCCTAGTGCCCTCCTGAAAATGATCTCCAGGATGGAAGAGCTTCATAATCCCCTTATAAATGTCCATGCAAAAAGATCGCCAGCAACTAAGGCCTAGTCAGCTTCTGCTTTCACCTAGACTGTGGTCTACTATGCCCTCTCCCCTCTTTTCTTCACACCATATTGTCAATTTAAGACACCTGCCTTAAATCACAGATGGCCTTGGGAAGAGTTTCAATATGGCGGTTGTGTTATACTGAGGGGTTCTTCAGGCTGTATTTTATCTTCTACGTGGTTGTAAGCAAACAGAATCCAGGGAAATGCTTTCCGCTTAGAGTTTCACTCCTGTTCTCTTCCTTAGGTCTAAGCGAACGCAAAAGTGGGCTTCACCTGCTGTGTGAAGTAGTAATGCCCACTGTCGCTCCCTACAACTCCTTACTCCCTGTTTTTTTGTTGCCACCTGGTGGACAACAGGGTACAAAGAACGGGAGGAGTGGAGCCTCAGAGGCCACCAAACTGTCCTGGAAACGGTTTCTCCGGGCGCTTGATGGTGACATGGTTCAAGTGGGCTGGGGGCTGCTCGTCTTCCGGGACTGAGGTGAAATGCGTCCCCTAAACTCACAAGAAAGATGTGGGCTTTGTTTGCCTTTAGTTCTATGTGAAAAATTGCTGCAAATCCTTCATCCCCTTGGAGGCTCAGGCTCCACAACGCTAAAACACGGGCATTACAACAATTTTGGCATCACTAGAAAGGTTTCGTAAGTATATGACATGCCATTCGAATCAGGTAACATGAGAGGGCTATATAAACACAACGCGTTATTATTATTATGACTGTTATTATTATTACAAACTTATGACAAGTGTGGTCATCCAACTTCTCCATAGGAGTTAGGTTAAAACTCACAGTTTCAGTGGAGGCCAGATCATGCTGGGATGGACGTTCTGTATTTGCGGCCCAAACACGTGAAGCGGTGTTTTTACTCACCTGGGGGTGGGGCCGGGGCTGGGGCTGGGGCAGACACTTCATTTTCTGGAAATGAAAAGAATAATGGAAGTGTTAGTCTCACTTCTCACAGGCAAAAGCTATTTTCCACAGCCCCACGCTGCCCTCAACTGCAGGCAGCCAACTCACCTGTACTGACAAGAGGAATGGAACAGGAAAAGCTTCAGCCTGTGGCCAAGACACACTGCCTTTCGGTGTATGGTATGAGGTGAGGATCTAAACGGTACTCTATAGATTTCCATGGTGTACTGATGGGCAGAGCACAGGTAAAATGGGGATCCAGGGTATCCTTGCCAGGTAGTTATCCCCTCAGGCAGCAGGCAGAGCATTTAATGGCATTTAAACTGAGCCTGTTTTCCTTTTCTGGAAAAGTGGACACAACACCTAACCCATGTGCACAGGTTGCAAAGAGGGTTAGATGAGACAGAGTGAATGGCATGCATGTCCCTTACGGTCTAAAGTACTCACACCCTGCATTGCCTAAGGTGAGGATGGTGCTCGGTAAATGAGAGCCCGCTTTCCCCAGAGAGCAAGGACACTGAAGCATCTCTGACATCAGCTTGCCCTCATGAGACATACTTCCTGAACGGTGTTGAGACCAAAGGCCTCTGGCTCTGCAGAGTTTCCTTTTATCACAAGGCAGAGCAAAGCTCATTGGGAGACAGAACCAACTCCTCTCCCAGTCATTTCTGGAAGTGCACATACATGGTGTAGATTTCTTTCCTTTTTTTAAAGAAATATTTTATTCATTTATCTATTTATTTATTTGAGAGAGAGAAAGTGCATGTGAAGGCAAGGGGAGGGGCAGAGGGAGAAGGAAAGAGAGAATTTCAAGCAGCCTCCACACCCAGCATGGAGCCGGACACAAGGCTTGACCGCAGGACCCTGAGCTCAAGACCTGAGCTGAACTAAAGTTTCAGAAGCTTAACCAACTGAGTCACTCAGACACCCCCTAGAGTAGATTTCTATCTACACGTATCCAAATTTTTGAGAGCTTTGGTTTTGAGGTTTTTATACCTGTCTTTGGATATCCAGAAATATAGAGAAGTCTGGCAGTGAATTCTGTTAAAGAAACTTCTGTTAAAGAATATACTGTGTCCAAGTAGCTAAAGGCATATCCCATGACCAAAGAGCATGGAATTTCCCCTGTTGAATCCCCATGGATTCCGTGAACTGGGAATTAGTGATGTGTATGAATCAGCTTCTCCTACTCCAGGGCAGGAAGAGGCGGTTCATGAAGGTAATCTCTTTTAAACTTATTTTCTGCTTGTCAAAGAAAATTTTTCATATTATAAGCACATGTGGGATCCCAGGAGCTTTGTCTTTGTCCAGATCTAGGATTTTCTACTTATTTTTCCCACAACTGGCTCTTTCCATGCAAAGAGGAAAATAGCTCACAACAAACAGTTTAGCCCAAAGGTCATCACTATGTGTAGTCCAGGCAGGCTGGAATGAACGTAGAAGAAAGAATGACTGCACCCCAACAGAAATCAAGAAGGGAGCGACACAGGGCTGTCAGGATGCCGTGATGTCTCCTTCCATCCTAAATTTTTTTGTCCGTGCTGGGTATAAATTCCAAATTAAAAAAAAAAACAACTATTTTCATTCGGATGCCCATAAATATGTTTCCATTTACCAAGGAGAAAGAAAAATATAAAACCAAAGGAGAGAAAACATATAACCTTCTGGCAGAAAGTAACGTGGCAAGATGTAATGTAACATGTTTGAAGATACAGTGAAACATCAAGTGTCCCTTGGATGGCATCGAGGGAAACACTTTAGTTTCTTTACCACGTCATGGAAAGGATCTGTAGTGCCAGATCAACCAGAAGACAAAACCCTCGGCCAAAGCATTTTATTTTCAGAGATCTGAGTGCAGAAATGGAAATCTAATGTTGACCCCTTGGCTTTGGGTGAGTCGTTGCAGCACACAGATATCAGAATACAGAGAGCAAGAAGCCAACTTCTTTGGCATACTAGCTTTTGACAGGGTCATTGTTGCCTAATACCCGAGAACCTCTGCCTGGCTCTCCCTGCAGATGAGTTTCTCTGCCCTCCAGCCTCTTTTTCCCATAGCTGCAGGGATTACTTAATGCTACAACTGTGTTTCACCAGAGAGGGTCTCTGTTACCTATTTCATTAGGTCTACACTCTTTAAGTTTCGCATCAAAGCCATTGCCAGCAGGCACTTCCTCCTTCCCTCCCCTTAGCGCACCCCGGTGGCCCCCTCTATTCCGGTTTCTCTTTTCAACATCTGACCTTTCTGCCCTTGAGAAGAGTGATGATCTTCTCCCCAACAGAATTTTTGTTTATTCTCTGAATGTAACTGTGTCAGGTAGACCTCAGTTCGAATCCTGACTCTACACCTTATTAGTTTTGTAATCTGGGGCAATTCCTTAATTTCTGTCAGCCTCGGTGTCCTCATCTGTGACATAACAACAAGGTGCTAATCTAAATAAAGTGTAAGCACAGTTCCCACATGTAGATAGAGCTCTATACTTTAAAGCAGTAACTACTACCGTTATTTTGTCAATCTTGGTCTATCTTTTTGATATTTCTCTGAGGATTCCTGAGCCAATTTTTCCTTCTGTTCTCCTCCCTTATTCTCTTGGCATTCTGGACCCCATGATAATATACTCTTTATTCACTAATTATTTTAAAATTATTTTCCATTTATCTCAGTGTATCTATGCTTCTTTTTCCTACTAGCTGAACAAGGACAGGGATCTTTCATTTCCTTTCCTATCTCCCTAATACCTCATTTTCTTGTTGGAAACACATTAAATGCATAGTAAATTGATAAAAAAGAATTCAAAGGGCTTCATTGGTGATCGTGTAGGGAATATCACATTGGCCATGCTTTCTCAGCATCTATGTAAACAAAAGCCCATTTTTGTAAGGGAAGCTGTGGTTACTTAAAATCCTGTTTTGGAAGTAACGCCAAGGGTGAAATCTAATAAAAATAAATAAAAGAGAATTGTTCTGGATACTAAAACTGTAAATGTGTTTTGAATGTGAATTGTCCATTTCCATTGTGTTTGTAGCCCCAGTGTTCCACGTAAAGCCCCCAAATCAAAACAAAATGAGAATTTAAAGGGCTTAGTTCAACTTCCAACAAATCCATAGAACTTTGCTCATTAACAGCCAATTGGATTATCATCAGAACTACAGAAGTATTATAGGATATTAATGCTGATATTTTTAGAATGTTTGCAGGAAGTGGAAGTAGGAAAATGCATGCCTGCCTGGTATGAAGGCAGAGCCAGAACTTTTCCTTCTTGAAATCATAGAAACCCTGTTACTTTATAGCCAGTGGAGGAATAAATAGGTAACAACTACTTAGAGGCACCCACTGCATGAAGGACGCAGTGTATGCCAATGCGTGTTAATTCTTATCCTTACTACTCTCTGAAATCAGTGCTTTAATTATCCTCATTTTGCAGATGGGAAGTGAGGCCCTTTGAGGTCCCACAGCCCATGAAGTGGAGCCAGGCTCTGTCCGGGTCTGCCTGACTCAGAAACTGGACTTTGCCACATGGGGCTGCACTTCCCTTCTCAGCTTTCATATTTGGTAGAGGCAGAAGTGGATTGATGGACTTTTCAGAACTATCACTCCATTTTTCCTGATGAGTTGGTTGGTCTATTGCCATGGCCACATAACGTCCTATGGATGTTATCCTAGCTGGAGGAGTGGAATGTGCCTCAAGTTCCTTATCTATGTAGTGGAAACAACAGCGTAACCTATCTTAAGAGTCGTTGGCAGAAGTGGATGAATTCCTGCGGAAGCAAGGAACATGGTAGACACCATATACACTTCACTCTCTTTTTATGGTTATCATCATTATTGTTGTAATTTTACTCTGACACACCTATGAGAAAAACACTCCTGTCTTTCTGCGCATGCCATTTGCTAGGGATTTGCCTTATTTCTAGGTCTGTAGCTGCATCATGTTACAACATGTTTGGAATTGGGTTGGAGGCTAAGGAAGCAGAGGAGGTAGACCCCTTGCCCTCCTAACTGTAAAATGGTAATAATAATTGATTTTTGATGAAATTTACATACACTGCAGAGTCTGTACAATGTAGATAAATTGACCCATCGATCGGTAAATCCTGGTAGAACAGAAAGGATAAAAAGATGAACTCTCAATAGTTTTCAAGGCATTTGAAACAAAGAACTCCAGCTGTCTTAGACCTGGAGAAATGGGGAAGCTGGAATGGTAAAGGCCAAGCATTAAAGGAATTAGATTGAAAATGCACGATCACAGGTATGTCTCAGGACCCAAGGCATCTCCTTTTGCCTCAGAGGAACTGCTCATATATCTCTCTTACTCCAAGGCATCGTTTGTCTCTGACAGGTTCTGCCATGCCCAGCTTCACCCACACCTCTAAGAGCCATTTGTACGTTCCCCAGATTCATTAGCTGCCTCTATAATAATTATTCATTCACAACAATTTCCACAGTACCCACTGAATGGAGACTGTAGGAGGAAGGACCCAGGCAGCTGGAATTCATTGAGCATAAATCCATTATAAATCTCACAAGAATGGGCATTGATAAGATGAGATGCCTGTGTTTAAGTAGCTCACAGGTTGGGGCTCCTGGCTGGCTCAGTCAGGGGAGCATGCAACTCTTGATATTGGGGTTGTGAGTTCAAACCCCACATTGGGTGTAGAGATTACTTTAAATATTTTTTAATTTAAAAAAAGAAAGAAGCTCACAGGTAAATTAACTACTCTTTTCTATCAAGTCACTCACCAAACCAGGTGGCTTTGCACTCTCAAAACATTCGAGACTCACAACATCTATAGTCCCTCTAGTGCTTCTGAAATTGCTGTGGGCATATGAATCACCTAGGGATTTGGTCACGTGCAGATTCTGATTCTGGGGGTCTGTGGCAGAGCTCAAGGTCCTGCATTTCTAACAGGCTCCCAGGTGATACTGATGCTGGTAGACCACACCCCACACGTTGGGTAAGTAGGCTCAGACTATGCCCCAAATATCACCTAATCATGTCCCATTTCAAATGTGATTGTGAATGGTAAAGGGTTTATAGTACATGGGGACTTTTCCTCTCTGATCACAAGCTTCTTGAGGACAAGGCGTGTCTCCTCCTCCTTTTCAAATTCTGCACAGCAGGTGCTCTATAAATATAGTTGACTGGCAGGCTGTTCCTACCCGCACAAAAGCCCCTTCTTCTCACTGCCAAGAAATCAAGAACCATTTGCTGGCACTCCAAGGACAGCTTTCTTCATCCGCGTTACCCACAGGGAACACTATGTCTCCCATTGGCGACCCTTCTGCTGGCTGAATGCTGCGAGGCATTTGCCCAACCCCATCATTTCTTAACAAGGGCAGGAGAGCAATCAGGCTAGAGTTTTGGCCCTAAGTGCCGATACAACGCTTGCCTTTCTAAGGAATTCCCCCTTTCAAAATCTGGGCTGTATTTCTTAGCAAATAACCCTCAGTCAGCCATGCCAGCTCCACTCTCAACTAGCTTAGCCTTGTCCGAACTCTCAGGAGGCACCTGTCCTTGGGAAGCTCTCCACATCTTTAGATTTAGAGCAGAAGGTTATTTATTGAAGGGAGGCCCTGCTATGCTTCTGCTTATTCAAAAACCCAAAGGCAACTTTTGTAGGACTTTTCTGCCAGGTGAATGAAGTCGGATTTTTGTCTCCCTCTTCCATCCTCCCCCACTGCCTCGATTAGGAAACACACAGACAGGACGGACTAAAGGGTATATAAGTTGCTGTTTTAAACTTCTTTTTAATAAAAGGAAGAAACTCAGAAACCCAGAAAATAATAAGCTCAAGGAAATATTTTTATGGACAACATAAAAACTAACTAGATTCTGAACCAGCAACTAAAGCTACCTCCGTCTTCCTTAGGCAAGGACGGCTGTTTTTTGATCCTTTCTAGTTCACAGATATAGACTTTCCCTCCCTCTGCAACACTGAAACGTGTTCAAAGGGCTTGATCTATTTATGGTGGATTTTTCCTATGACCACCTACTGTAAAAAGCACAGGTATGCCACCAATGGCATGCCTGCAGGCGAGTGCCAAGGCCTTCTAACTGACGGGCGCTGGTGGCAGCTAATAAACAGACAGCCCATATGTGGCCTTGGTGCTCTGCTAGAAGACCAGGAACCCAGTCACTCCATAAATGGTTTGGTTTTCTCTAATGTGGTCCATTCCTATTTTCCACGATCAAGGGTTCCATGGTCAGTAAATTGAAGGAGGAAAAAAAATCTTCAGTCTCAGGAGGCATTAATTAACCTGCCTCTCTCTATGTGTCTCCACACCAAAATGATATAAACATCCCAGCTCTCTGCTTCCCATGGGCTCACGGGTCCATATAATACATTGTTTGACCTACTTAAAAGTATCTTATGGACCCTCAGGTGCAATGCAATTTAGCCTTTTGTTAGCATGGAGAGCATATTTACAACATAAGAATATGTTGTATAGGCATGGGAAAGACAGGAAGAACATATAATAACGGTTGTTATCCTGAGTGGTATGATTGTAGGTCTTTTCTGTGGCTTACTTTTTGTCACTCTTTTGGGATAAAACAAATGTGCTAAAACCATGTTTTGGTAATTTGGTGTGCAGGAGAAGACCGTTATGTTATTCTTAAATATTATTTATCCTCAAAGTCGCACTCTTGGTTTGAAATATAAAGCAAATGAATGCTTTATATATTATAAACATTGTGGTGAATGAGGCTTTATCTGGCCAACTCCTATTTTTGTCATTTTTGGTAGTATAGCAAATTATCTTTCTTCTTAGGTTAAATAGGCTAAACATTGTCTGGCATATTCCCTGTTAATAGTGGGGTTTGGCACTGCATGCATGTTGCAGCCTAGACCTCATATGCCCAGCACAATGGAGACTGCTTTAATATAAAATATTATTTACCTAGAGGTGTTAATAATGCTTGGAGAAGTTTTGGTTATATGAATTATAAGTGTCATCAAAAATATCAGCAAACACGATGACAATGCATTTGTAATGGTCATATTCCTTATGCATCAGAATCTAGATTTTGGATATAAATGAATGTTTAATGTAACATTTTCACAGTTATATGCTTAATTTGTCCCCTATTCTATTCATTATAGGCTGTGGGTGTGGATATCTTATACCTTGGGATTTAGAGAATTAGACACTTTTTTAGAGGCAATTCTTTACTGATTTATAATAGTGATTCCTAAAGTATGGTCTGGGATCCTCAAGTGCTCCTGAGACTTTTTTGGGGAGTCTATAAAGTCAAAACTATTTTCATAATAATGCTAAGACATTATTTGCCTTTTTCACTCATATTCTCTCACAAATATGCAGAGGTTATATAATATGTGATGACATCAACGCTCTGAAAGCTAATAGAACATGTGCTGTGTATTTTTATGTTTTAAAAATTTATCAATTTTAATTTCTAATATAGTAAATATTGACAGATATAATGTGTGTAAACAAACACATTTTAGTTTCTCAATGATTATTAAGTGCCAATGTATATCTGAAACCAAAAAGTTTGAGAAACATTTAGAATTTGTGGTAAATCTTAAAAAA
The DNA here is from genome assembly GCA_028534135.1 of Potos flavus. Classification (NCBI taxonomy): domain Eukaryota; kingdom Metazoa; phylum Chordata; class Mammalia; order Carnivora; family Procyonidae; genus Potos; species Potos flavus. Next base: position 16,868,831 of record CM052897.1, read on the forward strand.
TTATTTTGTGCCTGTGCACTTAAAAAAAATAAACTCATGTCATATGCCTCAGTTAGGAAAAATCTGTAGCCTTGATTAATAAAATGAATGAAGCAGTCGAAAGCCATAAACTGATTTGGTGGGCTGAAATATAAATAATTTTCCTTTGTGTAATAGAGACAAAAGGGCAATATTGTCTAGTACCACCTCCCCTACTCAGAATTCAACTATGTGGCAACCTCACTTGTCCAGATAACAGCTGCTGACCAGGCAATTTAGAAGGGTCCCCAAAATGCAAAATGGATTTGTCTCCAGCTCCTCAAGCCCTGTGCACTGAGAGCGCCAAATGCTTTACTCACAAGAGAGCCCACCCAGGTCCTCAGCAAGCCTGGGAACTGCGACTAGGGTGAGGCAGGCCAGGGGCCAGATTTAAGGAGGCACTTGCTCACAAGTGCCAATCCAGCACTTGCAGGACCCTGAGAGTGAGTGTCTCCTTAAACATGATGCCACAGGTGCCCCATGGACACTCCACAGTGCAGCCCCACTCAGGGGGATTAAAGACCTGGCCTTGGGTCCACAACAAACAACAAAGAAAAGAGAGGGCAGCTTCACATACTGATTGACAAGAGTAATAAAAGAAGACAGCAGACTTGTAGCAAGGGATAAGACAGGAGAGCTATGAAAAACTGTACACAAATTCTAAATACAAGTAATATGAGCCCATTTAATACAAAAGTAAATAATTTGGGCTCTCAGGATATCATGTGGTACACTAACTGACATTTATAATTTAAGACAAAATTATACGCAACTGTCCTTTGTTTTTAAAAGCAAGGAGTAATATGTTCCATTTTCGGCATGTTTCTACCCAAAATGGTTGAAATAATAGGTTCAAGAGCAAAATAAACTCTTAGATATCCAAGGAAATCAGCTGTTTCAGAAAGCTTCAGTCAGTTAAATCCATATTCAATCTCTGTGGCTAAATATTGTCAGACCATATTCTAAGGTTCTGAAGAGATGAAGTCTAATTGTGCATCAAGTATGCAAATTTTCAATGACTCATTATTCAGTTTGATGGAATTTCCCTGAACCCACAGGACTTTTTCCCCTCCTAGTCAAATCATTCTTATGCCTTTCTACTTACACATGTTTCAACTTGCAGATGTCATTCCACACAGGAAGAGGATTAAAATATGGTTAGTATCACATAGCAATACTATGCTTCTCATTGTTAACATGGGGCTGGATGAAAATGAGGTCATTTGCTCAGATCCGATGAATTGTCTCTTTTGCATTATTCTTACCATATTTTGAAGTAAGAATCAAACAGGGATTGGAGTGACCTAGATGGGGGTGGCGGTGTGGGAAAATCTTTAGGCAAATTAAAAAAGTTTAAAAATTTAGCACAGTTCACAAGGAAATTATTGCAAAAGTGATTCAAATCGTTAACAATTTCCCCTTTTAGTCCCTGATTATGCCTCTCCTGGGGGTCTGTTCCTGGGCAGATCATTACCACAATCAAATCACTCTTAAATGGTTCGATGGTTGTCAGATAAATCCCCTAAAGGCCTTGCCCCGAGGCATTGCTGGGCCTCACATTGGGTGACTTTTTAAAAATAGAGGAAGGACAGGCCTTCTGCCAGGTGGGGTCATAAAAATAAAATTCCACAGCAGTAAACACAGTGGCACTCAATCAATCACATCCATATGTGGTCATGGAGAGTTCTTTATGTGGATATCCCAGAAATATTCAGACCTGAGGAAGACCCCACCTGCTAGAAGCACCCCTGGTGGGGAGAGAAATCTTAATGTTCCACAAACCCAAGCCCTTCAACCTTTGGGGGTGGATATAGTTACACGGTCAACTGTGCAGGGTGACTCTTTCATCTAAGTGGGAAAGGCCACGCTCCCACAATGGAACAGTGAAGAAACAACTGGGTATCTTCGTCTGTTTAACAACTGGAGACCCCCAACTGGACATGGCGTATTTCAGTGGGAACACAACAGAGGCTCTGGAGTATAGACCTCTTATTTGATCTGGGTTTCTGTGGGGGAAAGCTAAGATGATTCACAAGTAAAAAAAGGAAATACTCGTGGTGGTGGCGATGATGGCTAGGATAATAACAGCAACTGTTTGGGAATGTATTCTAAATATTGACAATATTTATTAAATAAATATTAAGGAGAGGAACAGGCATTGTTAGGTACCTTACAGTGGTTGTTATGGGTTGGTGGAAATGCCCTCAAAGTTTATGTGAAGAGGAAGGCATTTAACACCTTATGCTACATTCTGAGTTTGCTGTTTTGGAAGGAAAAGAGTTAAGTTCTTATGTGCTAGGTCCTGTTCTGAGGTTTTTACCTTATTTATCTTATTTCCTTCGTGCAAAGACCTAATGGGTTAGGTATTATTATTATTCACATTTCACAGAGGAGGAAGCTGAAGCATATGACATGTAACAAACTCAACACAAGGTGCAACTGGAAGTGGAAGAGTCTAGAATGTTCTATGAATAGTACACTTTGTTTATGTCACTATGCTTAATAATGGATATTAGTTAATATGCATAAGGAAAAAGCCAAAATGCATACTATCTGCAGAAGAACTCTAAAGACACCTAACTTTTAAAAAATGAGAAATTAAAATGAAGAATTACACAAATAGGTAAATTTTTAGTTATAAGTAGAGCATCCATTGCAAGATACATAAAATTTTATTAAATGCAAAAGCTAATAGCCGATATAAGCAAAGAATTCCTGGGGAGCTTAAAAAGGGATTTGATACTATTTAGAGGAAGAATTAGATAATTTTAGAGGGGAAAAAAACCCATTTTCTAGCCTAGGTTCTTATAAATATCTATAGTACAAGCCAAAAAAATGAATAAAACAAAATTATAAGATCTAACATCTGACATATTATTAAACATAACTTTAGGTGTTATATTGATGTGCCAAATTGGCCCATAAAAAGATTCCTAAGGGAGTGTAAAAGGGCAAAAGACTTATCAAAGTGGATTTCAGACTTGAAAGGCATTATGAAAGTCAGATTACAGTTAGCTTTTTATGAACTCATTTTAGAGAGAGAAGTAAGCTTGCGATTAAATGATCCTGGTTTGCCAAATCGACCACTTCACGCCCCAGTCTGATGGAATCTAAAATTTTACTCTGGAAAGGCATAAATAATGCACTGCCCACAACACAGAAGTGGAAAACCCATAAATGATCTGCCCCTTGAATGGGAACATCCTGAAATTCGGCTTGTTGTCTATCAGCGAGGCTGTCCAAAACAAATGTACTTTTTGTAAATTAAGGCCTAGCCACCCAGAGGAGAGCAGACAATATTGTCACTCTTATAGGGGCTCGTCTTTATAAGAAGCTGTGGGGACTGAAGCCCTGCTCTCTCTGCTTATGAGATAATTTGCATACTTAGAGGAAGTTAAGTGATAAAGTCTTCTTTTTCACAGTTTCATATTCTTTTATCACTGTACTTTCAAATTTGAGGAAACTGCTCTTGAATAAACAATGGCTACTTCGTGATTACCCTAACCAGGAACACTGTAAATCAGTAACTGCCTTTCTACATATTTTCGGGGTTTTCCTCGGGTGTAATAGGCTGGACCAACAAGGACTCCAGAAAACACATCTGTTCCTGTCAAGAAGACATGGAATAAAAGCAAAGAAAGAAGACATGGCTATATTCCCTCAGGTACACACATAAAATAAAAATTTTCCACTTATTTTTGATTGCTAGAGCTTTCTTTAATCCTGTTCTTTATTACCTAACACATCCAAGTATGTCTAGAGATGAGGTCTAGAATTACCAGAACTCGTAGGCTGCCAAGAATATTTTGTGTCTCTTAATATAGGTTTCAAAGACTAATTAAAGAGGAGTGCAGATGAAAATAGTAATTATTAACAATAATAAAAATTCTTCTCTGTGTGTGCATAAAGATCCTACAAGTAAATTTTAGAGAAAATAATTATTAGAAATTTCAGCAAAAATAACAAAAATGCTTTCTAGGGCAGTAAAAACCACAATACTTATTTTCTTTCATGGCAGTTTCATCCCACAACTCTCTAACATTTTAAAAAGGGATATATTTGCTTACAAAAGTATTACAAAAACATTGTTTTCATATTTGCTTCAGTTTCTAAAAAGGCCACTTGTTTATTTAGTCATTGCGCCCATGCATTTCTTAAAAGTGACTTCAGCCTGGATGGTTTCATCAGCGTTCACGTCAGACTCGGCGATCCTTTGAAGTTGCTATAAATAAGGAAAGTGTGAATTGTGTGTCCAAAGGGGCCTAAAATAAAATGTTTCAAGGCCATATCTGGTGTCCAAAATAAAGGGAGTCATTGAGGGAACGGAGGCTTGTAAGTGCTTTCCTTTTTCCTTACTCTTAGGTCCCTTGGACCCACTGGAGAACCCAGCCTTTTCCTTTGTTCATTTCGGGAACTCTCTTACCACTGACTTTGCTGGGCTTTGAAAGGCCTAGGGAAGACTTCTTCAGATTTACTGGATGAGAAGCAAGGATACAACTTGTTTTTCCAAAGTTTTTTTAAAGCGATATATTTAGGGCGCTTGAGAGGAAAGAATTGGCCAGTCCTTTATTTATCTTCCTAACAGGTGCAGCCCGGGCAGTCATAAAAGCAGGCTACTGAAAAAGAATGATTTTGCCAAGTATTAAGCCTCTCTGGTGTGCATTTGCCCCAGAGTATTCCTTCTTACAGCAGAGAGCTCAGATCTCCCCCACCCATCTCCTGTTCAGCGTGGCAAAATTTTTCAGGGGGAAGAATAGCATGATATTCATTCATACGACTTCTTTATTCCTCATCCAAATCTACAGTTTGGCCTAAATGAATCATTTCAAATTTGGAGGAAAATCGTTGCCCTTGATCAAATAGCTCCTCCCTCTTCTCCCATTGCTTCCCTTACTTCCTACAAATTAACTCTCCCTCAAATTGTTTTTCATTTTTTTTGTTTTTTTTTAAAAGATTTTATTTATTTATTTGACAGAGAGAGACAGTGAGAGAGGGAACATAAGCAGGGGGAGTGGGAGGAGGGGAAGCAGGCTTCCTGTCGAACAGGGAGCCTGATGCAGCACTCGATCCCAGAACCCTGGGATCATGACCTGAGCCGAAGGCAGACACTTAATGACTGAGCCACCCAGGCGCCCCCTCTCCCTCGATTTGAACGAAAGGTAGTATTCTATATGTAAGATGACATTTCCCCCCCAAAATTTATTTTGGTGTTTGAAATAGGCCATCCAGTCTCATGCATGTAGAACTTGAAGGTCAAGGAGTAAATCTGAGAGGGAGGTTTGCCATCACCAGGGCACCTTTTCTGATGATGACTAAGCCTTGGGCGATGCTGAGGAATAAGCAAGAGGTAATGAATCCTGCTCTACATTCAGATAGGTTTGGGGCAGAAGTTTAAAATGTGATGAAATCTCTAGGGACCAAGAAAGAAAGATAAAGCAAAGGAAAACTCCTATGGACTGAAAGAAAGTTTTTCTCCATTACCATGTTCCCGTCTATTCCTACTGAAAAAGGCCACGATGGTTTTGACAGATAGATCTTGTATATTGATATGATAAAAGAGTCCGTAGCAACAATGCCATACCTTTGATTCCTGAAGTTATCAGAATGGTCCCTTAAAGTTATGGTCATAAATGAACCTAGTTTTGTCATATGTTTGAATTTTCAAGAAGAGATTTTACATGGAAGACGAGAAGGCTACAGTATCTCTCCCAAGGTTTTATGAATCACACCCAAGCACCAAAGAGAACTTATACCTTTTCCCTACAAGTTAAGTACATGAAATATAATAGGGCCTGATATATCATATAACAAAAAGTGAAATTCTTGTTAAGGCCTCAACTTGGTATTGTAGAAGCCAATTTTTCTAAGTCCTATAGATTGTGACAGTTAACAACTGTCTAAGTATATTAAATAACCAGATTTTAGGGGTGCCTGGGTGGCTCAGTGGGTTGAAGCCTCTGCCTTTGGCTCAGGTCATGATCTCAGGGTCCTGGGATCGAGCACCACATCAGGGTCTCTGCTCAGCAGGGAGCCTGCCTCTCCCTTCCTCTCTGCCTGCCTCTCTGCCTACTTGTGATCTCTCTCTCTCTGTCAAATAAATAAATAAAATCTTAAAAAAAAAAAAAAGAACCAGATTTTAATGATCACGTACTTCAGAGATAGAATTCTGAGGAAATCATTTTTGTGGACTGAAAATCCACTTATAGTATTTTTAAACTATTAGAGATTCTACCACAGAAGAATTTTCTAATTTCTAATTAGAAATTTTCTAGTTTCATGTTGATAGAAATCACTTTTTGACAGGAAAAGAGAAATTCCTATTGAAAGGTGATTTCTTTACATAGTAGAACCTAGAGGCAATTAGCCATGAGGGCTTTTAGCACAGAATCCCAGAGACTAGCTTATAGTAAGTGCTCAATTAATAGCTGATACACAAATACATGTATCAGTAAGGCATTCTGGGAGAATACCTCAAATCTGAAACTTCCACCCACATCCTGTTACTATTTGATTAGGTAACTTAATTTTGCTAGGCCTCAGGTTCTGCATGACTCCCCATGTGCAAGAAAGTGCAAGAAAGCCTTTTTATTTCAAACTGACAATACAAATACTATAGTTCTCTAATGAATAAATATACAATTGATGAAGGTGGAGAGGAGGGCAATGGAAAGTGGTTATTCCTTAAAAATAAGGCTTTCTTTCTTCAAAAGGGGTTACTGAGCCATCCAGAATATTTTCAAGAACCTAAATCAGGACTGTTGACTAATTACTTCCATTAGACTTCCTCCTTGAGGGACAAAGTTACACCTGTCCTTCCTCCACCTCCTTAGATTTTAGTTCTCCCAAGACCCAACATGAAGCTCCCAGAATTCGGCCACTGTAGGTTGGGAGGGGATTAAAAGAGATATCTTTTACAGGTGTTGAAAGCTCAGCCTCTTTAGAGGAATTGCCAGGTCCTCCTGGATCCTAAGCCCACGTACCCTATCAAGATTCATAGGAAGTGGTGATGTCCTTCCTGGGCAGGTTGTCCCAGCTGGAGAAGAGATGTAAGGAGATCTATAAAGACTGCAGGAACCTGTCCCTTGGGAGTGCTTCTGCTGATAGTTTAAAATGACTCTGAAGAATTGGTTTGGTGGCATGTTTTATGCTTGAGGCTGTCTTCCAGAGGGATGCTTTCACGGAACAAAATCAGTTAGGAGAAGGTGCAAGGACCAGAAGAGTTCCTGAATTGCCATACTCCTTACTCCTTAATGGAAACATTATTAAATGGCAATGATTTCACCAGGAAAACTGTGTAAGGTGCGGTTTCTTTAAGAATCAGTTCTGCTGGGGTGCCTGAGTGGCTCAGTGGGTTAAGCCTCTGCCTTCGGCTCAGGTCATGATCTCAGGGTCCTAGGATCGAGCCCCGCATCGGGCTCTCTGCTCAGCAGGGAGCCTGCTTCCCTCTCTCTCTCTGCCAGCTTCTCTGCCTACTTGTGATCGCTCTGTCAAATAAATAAATAAAATCTTTAAAAAAAAAAAAATCAGTTCTGCTGATAAAGAAACAAACAAATAAATCCCTGTAGTTCCTGCAACGATTTTAAATATATCAGTAACCCTCTTTTTATCCCCACCATCCAAATTTAAACTAACCGAAGAATCTATGAGTATAAAATTACTGTCCTGGGTCGGGGGACTCCAACACAGAATATCAACAGTGCTTTCATGGCAAAAGACGATTATAGGGACTTTGGTATCTGTATTGATTTATTCAAAAGGAAAAAATAAACATTTTTTGGGGGGTATGCTGAAGTTAAAGATAGATCTTCCTCTTTGTAGCTCTAAAATTCCATTGTCTCTAAAAGCAGAGTGGGTCAGATTCAGTTGTCAGACCAAGAGTAAAAATTCATCACCTCTAGCAATCAGAATAATTTAATTAGCTTTATAGGCTCTACAGTCTGTCATCTTATTTATTAGTTTTTCAGCTTGTCATTTTCAATGGAGCGTTAAAATAACATATGCAAATTCATCCACTAAATGCAGGATAATTAAAACAATATTCTGTCCTTAGGCAGGAAACTTAGAATGCATTTCATCCAAATAAACCTTGAAGAGGCTAGTCAAGTGACAGATCAAATAAAAAGGACACTTAATACACACGTAAATCATTTGCATTACAAATAAGACACTTTAGCAGGGGTTGGACTCACTGCCTGATAGTCGGGATTAAGTTCCCATATTAATGCATGCATTTGGTGTGGTTATTTCGGGTGGAAGACTTCATCCATCAATGCCCTCCACCACTAAGTAAAGCCAACCTGTAAACTGATCACCACAGCCTGTCAACACTGGTTACTTAATTACATAAAGAAAAATATATTTCAAAGACTTTTGATAATTTGGGTAGTATTTCAACTTCAGTTCCAATGTCTAGCATCTTTTCCAAGGTTCTTCAAAACCGTGGTTAAAAGCAGTTTTAAGAATTAAAATTGAAAATACTAAACTAAAATTGAAAATACTAAATACTATTTTTATGCTTCCTGCCCATCTTTTTTTTTGGTTTTATTTGCAGAAGTCAAAAATAAAGATTCAGTAAGCACTAACGAAGACTAATATGAATGAAATAGTATTTTAAAAAGATATTTCCATTAAAATTAAACTCAGTGTACTTGTACTGTTAATTTGGGTTTTTCATTTGTTATTTTAGTAATTTCTAATTCCAACTTATTTATGTTGCTAATTAGTAGTTTTCAAATATTGATTTTTTTCAGAGAAAAGAGAAACTACTTATTGGAGGAAGCATTTCTTCTAATGAAGAATATTATCATATTTTCAGTGTAATTATTTTTAAAAGGCTACATATTATGAATAGGTCTACAACAAAACTCATTAAAGAACACAATCTAGCAGTGATATTCTTTTACCAAGTTGTCTGATTTTTTTTGCATGCAAGAATTTAGCAATATAATAAGTAATGAAGTTTTAAAACACTGATAAAAACAAAAAATACCTGCATCTGTATATCTATATATTTTAAATGTCTTTCCATGAAAAACTATAGCAAATCTGGAGATAGCATCATAAATTCTTTTTTGAAATCTTGATTAAATTTACTAAGAAAGTGCTGCAAGCTCCTCCCACCACCCACGAATTATAAACACACGGTGAAAAATTTGTGACTGAACCTAAGAGAATATGCTTGAAAATGCAATCTGTTCATCGTGAGCAATTAACATCTTTACATGACACTTTGAGGATCCCTTTCAACTGAATGATAAAATTATAATTTGATCTTTTAGTCAATATACCTTCATAAACCATCTGTATCAGATATTTTTCAATCCATTATACTCTTCCTATATTTTGCCTCTGGTCTGTTTATTCTAAAGGATCTTTTCCTTAAATCACAGTGATTCTATTATCTTATAGTCTGTTGAAGAAATAAACATACTTTATTAAAAAGTACAACAAAGAGATTTATGGATGAGTCTTACCCTCTTTCTTAGTGGGTTCTGGCATGACCACGAGAAAACGTTATTCTCCAAAGAGTTTGTTCCCCTCCGACACCGGTTGACAGAAACCCCACAAGCAGTCAGAGAGGGTGCAGGTCAGCGTGACAAGCAGCTGGGGAAAAGTCCAGGGCTTTTATACGCTGTCCGCACAGCAATCATGTTGGCACCTCCCATTCTTCAACACAGGGATGCTGGAACTTGACAGCTAGGAGAACCTTTCTCACATCTGTTGTCTGCACTCTGCTCTCTCGCCTACTGGAAGGAATCTCCTGTCCATCTCATGTGGCTATGAGAACACCTCTAACTTTCTAAATTCAGCTGCAGCTTCGTGTTCCTTCTTACTTTTCTCTTTCTGTCTTACAAAGGCATGTGTCAACTCAGGAGCGCAGAATGTTTGTTGGATGATAAAAAATTAAGTGAAAAATGATAATATGCGCATTCAACATACACCTTAATTTTCACTAAGATTATAAGGAAAAAAAAATCTCTGTGTTTGGAGAACAATTTTATGCTCCCATTAGCTTTTCGTATTCATTTGTTCTTAATCGTTGGTTTTAATTTTTTTAAAGATTTTTAATTTACTTATTTGAGAGAGAGGGAGCAGAATAGCAGAAAGAGAGAGAAAGAGAGAGCACGAGTGGGGAGGACGGATAGAAAGAAAGGGAGATGCAGACTCCCCGCTGAGCAGGGAGCCTGATGTGGGGCTGGATCCCAGGATCCTGGGATCATGACCTGAGCTGAAGGCAAACGCTTAACGAACTGAGCCATCCAGGTGCCCTGGTTTTAATTTTCTTTCCCATTTTTATTAACATGTTAACATCAATTTGTCAAGCCAAATTTCTTTTTTTTTTTAAGATTTTATTTATTTACTAGAGAGAGAGAGAGCTCACAAGCAGGGAGAGGGGCAGAGGGAGAAACAGAATCCCCGCTGAACAGAGAGTCCCACTTGGGGCTCAATCCCAGGACCCTGAGATCATGACCTAAGCTGAAGTCAAATACTTAGACACTTAACCAACAGAACCACCCAGGCTCCCCATCAAGCCAAATTTATATACTCATGATCCTGTCTCATTTTCTTTCCCAAGAATAGCAAGTATTTCTGTTGAGGAATACATAGGGTTTGCTTTTTCCAAGAAACGTCCTTTAAAAAAATTACAGGGCATATAAAAGAATGAAGTAACGATACACGCTACAACATGGGTGAAGCTTGAGAGTGATATGCTAAGTGAGAGAAACCAGGTACAAAAGACGAGAGTGTACAATTCCACCAATATGAAATGTCCATGTTAGGCAAATCTATAGTCAGAAAGTCAGTTAGTGGTTGTCAGGAGCTGAAGGGAGCTGGAATTGGGAGTCACTACTAATAGATCTGGAATTTCTTTGAGAGATAATGAAAATGTGTTCTAGAATTAGGTAGTGGTGATGGTTGTACAATTTTGTGGATATATTAAAAGCCAAGGAATTGTACACTTAAAAATACATGGGCCGTGAGAAAAGACCATTAGACCAGTAGCCATTGTCTTGCTTCAGGATGGCAAGCAGACACACAAATGTAACCTCACATATTGGCAGACTGTATCAGATTTGGCCACTTTCTCCCAAAACTCTCGTGGAACTGACAAAGAAATATGAACTATCATGTGGTCAAACTAAAAAAGACACCTTGCTTTCTTTGTCTCTCATGCATGGCACCTCAAAGACCAGGACTAAAGTTAGTTTATGCGACAAGATGACGGTTCATGTATCTTTATTGGTATGTGTTTTTGAGATTATTTTCAAGGGACTTTGATTGATTTGCACTGAACCAGCCACACCGTCTCGTTTAATTTCCCTTGTGGCTGAGAGCGCAGCTGGTCAGACTTAGCTCTACCAAACTCTGTGCCAAGCTAACTTTTCATATAAGGATGGAAACTCAACTTAGAACTCAATGGCATCATGCTTCAGCTATGTGGTGGGGAGGGGGAGGAAAGCCAGTTAAGAAGGTCAGTGAACATCTTCTACAAAGAAAGACATTTTTCAACCACGTAGCGAGATTGGGCACATTGTTCTGCTTTTTGAGATATTCCTGCGCTCTTAGATGTGAAGTCAGCCAGAAAACAGCAGATTCTGTAATATTAAGTTAGAAGTGCCTTGAAATAAACAGTAATTTTTTTTCCTGAGTCTACCATGAGAGTATCAATTCACAGATGAAATGAATTAAAGAGGCTAAAATTTGAAGTTAGACCCTTAGGTTCTGTTTCAACCTACCATTAACCAGCTGAGTTAGTCTAAGAAAGTCAGGTGACCTTTTTAGGCCTCAGCTTCCTTCTGTGTAAAATGAAGGGCTGAAAACAAAATGACCTCTGAAGCCCCTTCTAGGTTTAACATCATGATTCTTTATGAGTGGTCCCTAAAAAAGAATCTTTTTCCCCCCAGCATTCCCAGCACACTGGACACCACATATGAAATGGACATAAAGACAAAGTGTCATATTGCAGAAGAATGTCTATAGTGATGGACAGATTTCACACATGCCACAAAAGAGGTGCCATGCCATCATTGGCTTCTGCAGTAACTCCATTGGGTCTTTAATGCACTGATCATTTTACTGAAGTGAACAAATGCCGGGGTATATTGCAATCCATGGAGAAAATATTTTATGACCTGGAGAACTTTTAGTGATACAGGACTTGATTATAAAAAAACAAGAACTTATTGGGGGAATTGAAGTATGGACAAATTCTATGATAAATGGTTGTGAAGTGTACAAGATGGTTGAAGTAAGATTTAAATTAGAATAATAAGTAGATATATGTAATTTTTCTAGGACTGTATTGTTTTAGGAACACATAATCCTTGTTTCAGATCTTATATATCCATCTAGTAGGTTACAGACTTCACTCCAACATCACTCTCAGGAAGTGGGGAAAATGGTCAACAAGGCTCTTTTTTCTTTTATTAAATGCTTTTTTGGGGTTTTCCTTTTTTTTTTTTTAAGATTTTATTTATTTATTTGAGAGGGAGAGAATAAGAGAGAGAGAACATGAGAGGCAGAAGGTCAGAGAGAGAAGCAGACTCCCTGCCAAGCAGGGAGCCCAATGCGGGACTGGATCCTGGGACTGGATCCTGGGACCCCAGGATCATGATCTGAGCTGAAGGCAGTTGCTTAACCATCTAAGCCACTCAGGCCCCCTGGGTTTTTCCTTTTTTATTATTTAGGGTTATATTTGGGTGAACATAGCCCTAAAACAACAACAGTTAAATCAAGATAAAACTATTTCTTGCTCACATAAAGCAAATCCAAAAGTAACTAGTTTAGAGTCATTAGAGTGGTTCCACAGTGTCATCAGAAATTCAGGCTTCTTTCTCCTCCACCATTCTCCAGGTAATTTTGTGGCCTAGTGTGGCTGCTAGTGCTCTGGCCATTACATTCACATTCCAGGCAGCAGAACAACAAAAAGAAAGGACTCACTTTCTCAATTTTAAGAAGACTTTTTTGAAGCTCTACACAAAACATCTAATACATCCTATTGGCTAGAACTTGATTATAAGGCTGCGTTTGGCTACAAAAGAATTTGGGAAGTGTAGTTTTTTATTCTCAGTGGCAATGGATTTCTATTGCTAAAGAAAGTAAAGAGAATGTATGTTGGACACACAAGTATCAATCTCTGCCATATCTTCCAAAACTAAAGCAATAATATTCCCTGCCCCAACCGAAGAATACAGAGAAGTATAAATATAAGCCTCATCCTCTTCCTAACCTTGTTCTCACTCCATGGTGTGAAATAAGGTCTAAATTTCCTTGTGTATTAAAGTACAAACTTATATATTCATATACAAGGAGTTATTCATCTATTTTTTATTTACATTACTCTTCAACTTGCTTTTTCCATTTAACCTGTCACAGACATCCCTTCATGCTAATATATATGTGTGTATACGTGCATACATATATATACCTAACTCAATCTTCTTTTTTTAAAGATTTTATTTATTTATTTGACAGAGAGAGAGAGATCACAAGTAGGCAGAGAGGCAGGCAGAGAGAGAGGGGGAAGCAGGCTCCCTGCTGGGCAGAGAGCCCGATGTGGGGCTCGATCCCACAGCCCTGAGATCATGACTTGAGCCGAAGGCAGAAGCTTCAACCCACTGAGCCACCCAGGCGCCCCTAACTCAATCTTTTTAATAGCTGAATAATCATTTATGGTATGGATGTGCTGTAATGTGCCTTATTTTTTCAATTAACTTCCCTTTTGATGGACATTTAGGTTGTTTTCAGTGTTTCACCACCACAATTAATAATGTAGCAAACATCATAGACTATAACCTTATATATTGATACTTTCAAATTTGTAGGATAGATTTTTAAATAGTGAGCTTGCTGGTTCAGATGCATAGTTTGAATCTTAAGAGACTTTTACTAGAATACTTTCCCAAAAAAATGTTGCCTATGCAACAGGCCAATCAGCAATATATAAGGTTGCCTATTTTCTCATATCCTGGATATTATCATTAAAAAACCAAAAACTTGTCAATTCAATGTGTGAGAAATTATTATTCATTATCTGAGTTTCTATTTTTCCAAAAGGTTAGGCAATATTTCATGTTTATTGGTGAGCTCTGTTTCCTTTTCTGTGAATTGTTTTTTTCAAATCCTTTAGTTTTTATTAACAATATTAAGTCTTGGAACACTGAAGAAATAAAATAAAATTAAAAATAAAATAAAATTGGGGGCACCTGGGTGGCTCAGTCGTTAAGTGTCTGCCTTTAGCTCAGGTCGTGATCCCAGGGTCCTGGGATTAAGCCCCGCATCGGGCTCTCTGCTTGGCGGGAAGCCTGCTTCTCCCTCTTCTACTCCCCCTGCTTGTGTTCCCTCTCTCACTACGTCTTTCTCTGTCAAATAAATAAATAAAATCTTTAAAAAAATTAAATTAAATTAAATTAAATTTTTAAAGTTAAAAAATAAAATAAAATTCGGGTATTTATTTAAAAAACAACAATATTAACTCTGTAATATTTGTTTCGAATAACTTTCCCCTTTTTTGTCTTTTGATTTTATGATGTCTTTTGCTAGAACAAATTTTTAAAGTTTGTATTTATTCAAATCTGTCATCTTTTCCTTTATGGCTTCAGGATTTCCGGTCTTACTTTAAAAAAAAAAAAAAGTCTCTTCACGCAGGATTATTCAAAGACTCATAAATTTTCTTCAAGTCTTTTTAAATATTAAAGTATTTTTATTTTGTGAATTAGGGGCTATAAATTTGTTTTTGTTCCCACTCCCCAGCCTAACAGGGACTCATGCCAGCATCATTTCGCTGTTATTTTACCACTGACTTGAAATGTTACCTAGAGTTTATGTTAAGTTCCCACATAAACTTGAAATCTAGTCATAGATGCAGCATACATTTTTCACTTGTTGGTGTGCTTTCTCTTTAAACCCATTAAGCCATTTCTCCCTATTCACCCTTCTGCACAGCCCTGGCAACCAACAATATGTTTTCTGTCTCTGTGGATTTACCTATCCTGTGAATATTTTATATGAATGGAATCGTACAGTATGCGACCTTTTATGGCTAGAATATTCTCTCTGATATTGATGCTGAACTCTATCCCTTTCTGACAATAAATAATATCCAACTATGAATAAATACATTAATTGGGAAAAAAGTATTTTATTTCCAACAAAATATTATTTTGTGTTTGATAATTACTTATCTAGTAGTACCTTTTATGTTGCTTTAATCAATTGTGTCTAAATAATACTTGTAACGATAACTTAATTCTAAATACATTGCTAACACTGTAAAGCCTTGTGGTCACAGAAAAAAAAAGGTTTCTAAAAATTTCTAATTATATAACTTTTGAGGCAGAGAAATATAAGATAAAAAATTTTTTTAAAACTTAAGGCAGGGCGCCTGGATGGGGCCGTCCATTAAGCATGCGACTCCTGATTTCAGCTCTCAAGGTCATGAGATCAAGTCCCACATCAAGCCGCACATCAGTCTGTGTGCTCAGCACTGAGTGTAGAGTCTGCTTGAGATTCTCCCTCCGTCTCCTTCTGCCCCTCCTGCTCATACTGTCTCTCTCTCCCTCTCAAAATAAATAAATAAATAAATCTTTTAAAAAAACCTAAGGCAAGAAATTATATTAAGTGCAATAGAATCCTATAGAATGAAAATATTTACTCAGGGAAAAAGAGAATAATGTTAAATTTCCAGGGATTAGAGAACTTATTTATATGTTTTGCATATATTATGATAGGTATTGTATCACTTTGACATTTTTATTCCATGGAGATATTTAAAACAGTCAGGTTATAGTTTTATTTTTGTTTTTGATGCCAACTTTTATAGAAGGTTGGAAATGGCATTCTTTGCAACTATTTAAGCTTATGACAGAAAATTTTAAATAGCAATTGGAAAAGGGTGCCTGGGTGGCTTAGTTAAGCATCTTTTTTTTTTTTTTTAGAGAGAGAGAGAGTGTGAGCACATGTGAGGGGGTCGGGGGTTGGGGCAGAGGGAGAGGGAGAGAGAAAGAATCTTAAGCAGGCTCTGCACCCAGTGTGGGGCCCAACACAGGGCTTGATCTCACAACCCTGAGATCATGACTTGAGCCAAAATCAAGAGTCAGACACTTACTGGACTGAACCACCCAGGTGCCTCTAAGTGTTTGACTCTTGATCTCAGCTCAGGTCTTGAGCTCAGGGTTGTGAGTTCAAGCCCAGTGTTGGATTCCACACTGGGTGTGGACCTACTTAGAAGGGGAAAAAAAGGCACTTTGAAAATCTGTAAAGATTGTCCAAAATTTTCTTTGAAGGTGCGGGATCAGCTCAGGCTTCCATGACAAAATACCATAGATTGGGTGTCTTAAACAGCAGACATTTATTTCTCATCGAAGCTGTAAGTCTAGATCAGAGTACCAGCATGGCCAGGTTCTGGTGAAAGCCCTCTTCCCCGTCTTCAGACAGGTGCATTCTCATTGTGCTTTCATGTGGCAGGGAGAGAGAGAGGTCAAGCTCTCTGGTGCCACTCTTTTTTTTTTTTTTTTTTAAATTAAGATTTATTTATTTTAGAGTGGGAGAGGGCAGAGGAGGAGAGAGACTCCCCACTGAGCACAGAGCAGACATGGGGCTCCATATCACCAGCCTGAGATCATGACCTGAGCCGAAATCAAGTGTTGGACGCTTAACTGGCATTAGCCTCCCAGGCGCCCCTCTGGTGCCTCTTTTTATAAGGGCACTAATCCCATCATGAGCATCCCATCCTCATGACCTCATCTAAGCCTAATTACCTCTCAAAGGCCCAATCTCCAAATACCATCAATTTAGGCTTAGTACTTAGCATTTGAATTTTGGATGCACACAGTTCAGTTCATAGCAAAAGGTATGTGAACAAAATAGCTTCAGGGCTTTGTTTAAATGACCCATTTCAGAAGAGGACAGTGGTCAGGAAGAAGGGGTCTGTAGATCTAAGTGGCAGGAAACAGATCCTGCCTCTCCCTTGATTTTCCTCTCTCCCTTTGCCTCGGCCCTTGCGGTTTTGGGGTGGGGGGCTTTCCGCAAGATTCTGCTGCTGGCACCCTGCTCTCTATGTATATTCTCTCCCTTGGTGAGCTAATCCCCTCTTGCATTCTCAGTTATTACTGTGTGAATGACTGACCTCATTCCCGAGTTCCACTTCTGAACCTACCGCGTGTATTGAATATTAAAAATTTAACCCGTTAGAGATGTCACAATTACTAAAATTATTATATTTCCTTCCAATGCATATTTTATGGAGAGTTTTGAGTTTTAACTAAGTTGTGAAAAGCACAGATCCAGGATCCAAAATGAGATGAGTCAAAATACAACAGAAAGCAGGTTATCTAGTAATTTAAAATGTGAAGCCTGACCCCACAGAATTCTTACTGACATTCTCAGGTCTATCAGTTCTCGCAATCGTAAACTGCCTCATTGTATGTGAAACAAGAAGGAAGAAGTGGAAAAGATGCTGAAGGTTTGCAGAATTTGCAAAATATTAGCAGAGTTTTGCAAAGCAATGACTAAAGTGAATTTTATTTCTCTTTCTTTCCGTGTGTGTGTGTGTGTGTGTGTGTGTGTGTGTGTGTGTGTGTATGTGTGAAGTTTGTTCTATGTGCCCTTACAGCTACCAGGACAGTGATGTTTTACCCACAGCATTATAAATTGATATTATGAATAACCAATCTTTAAATTTAGCCCCCTAGTTAACAAATGGTGATAAAATGGAAGATGTTCCCCCCAAATACTCAAGAGGAATCTATTCCATTTTTCAAAACTTTCTTGCACAAAATGTTCCTGGACTCATCATTCTTGAAACAAGAAAGAAAGAAACCTGCCTTCTTGACATTCCTTAGTGTGACTTTGAATTTCATCTCACACCAAGTACAAGTTCATGTTGAAGCCTTGCAGGCTATCAATAGAACTCTGCTCACCCGCCTTATTTTAAAGCAGAAGCATGTTAAGCTCTCTAAGCCTCCTCTCATAAGACATACCCTTCATCTCCCAAATTAGTCCTAGTGCCTTTGCTGGACCCCTTCCAAGACTCAGATGTTCTTTTAAGCTTCATGTCCTACCAAACACCATGCAGTAGACTACAAGCAGTGAGAGTTCCTCTGCCTCAAAATCTCCATTGATTTATGGACCCTAACAATTTCCAGCCTCCGTTTCTCCTTCTCTGTGCTTACAATGCTTATTGAAAACACACAAAATTTTTCCTAAGTTTGATGACTGTAGATGATGTGTACTTTTCTTTTCAGTAAGAAACTAAAAATGAAGCAAAACAAAAAACAAAGTTGAGTGTAATTAACTCAGAGTTCCCTGACCTTGACCCATTGCTTCCCGTCTGCAGATCTTCATTCCTACTGTTTCTGGCAGTTGAAGCAGCATTCCTACCCATCACAGTGGCTCCAAAGCTGACCCATTTTGGAAGGATAAACTCAAAGGTGACTTCTTCCAGACTCTTCTCTAATGCTCCAGCTGCAAATTATCTCTGACTTCTCTGAATACTTCATGTACAATCCTTGCAGGATAATTACAGTCTTGTTTACCTCATACTGTCCTTATTTATGTGTCTTATTGCTTAAGCCAGAGATCTCAGCCTGGTAATCTATAAGCTAAATCCAGTTTGCAGATGAATTTTGTTTGGCCCACATACTTCATACAAAAAATATAAATATCATAAAAAATATAAATGTATGGCTTCCCTTAGAAATATTTGGTCCAGATAGAAACAATATGGTGGAACTCATAGGCCCACCCTAGTTTGTTTCTTGGGCCACTTCTATCATTTGTGTTACATGCCTGGTCCGGGTGGGCATTTGAACTTGCAATACGTTGTCTAGACTATACTATTCTTGAGGCAGGATCTTGTCTTAATCATGTTTATAGGCTTCCAGCAGACACTTAGTAATTTGCAGCTGAAAAAAATAAATGTATCAGGTCCAAGAGGCAAGTATTTTTTTTAAGTAACTTTGAGGTATGCCATTGGGATCTGTCCAATTCCTCCCATTTCCCTATCACTTCGTGACATTGTTCCAGATCTGTCAGTAAGTATCTACTCATCTTCTACTATTTGTTAAAAACTTGGAGATGCAAAACAAACAAGTGCAGCATCCTGCCGCATCACAAAGGGGACTATTTGAGGTAACAAGAAATATACGCATGGAATAATTTGTGAGCAAGATATTGCAATTTCAAGGCTGCACAGAGAAGTATTAAACAGATGAGATGCTGGAACCAGATAGAATTGGGTCTAGATCTTGGCCCTGTATTTAGAATCTTCTAATGTCGGGCAAAGTATTTACCTGCTGAACCTTAGTTTCCTCCATCTTTTGCTGGCCCCCTTTTGAGATCTAGATGGGGACAAAAATAACATTGGCCCTATAGAGATGTGGAAAGATTAAATGAGCTAACACATGTGAAGTCTGTGGCAATGTGTCTGGACCTGCTTAGTGTTTTACAGGTGGAAGGGGTTATTCCTGGCAGTGAAATGATTCAGAGTCACCTATGGTAGATACGAGAACATCTCATCACTTGACAAAATTTGCCAAGCGCTCTTTCTCATCTAGTCTATATGATCAGTCAGGCAGCTATATTCTACTAAAAATGGCTGCTTAATATTCAGACTTTACTCCTATGAGGGATTGCTGATGCTGTATGTGTGGGTGTGATGGAAAAGATGGGTTTGTCACTGTGAGTCCTTTCACACTGTGGACATGTAATGGCCAGCCCTAGGTCTGCAGCTGCAGCTGCTATTTGCAGCCCTGGGGCCTCCGAGATGGGATTCTGAGGCTCAGATTTATTTTCTGCCCTGTCCTTTGTTTGAAAAGACTCTGGTCCCTCTCAGCTGCCCTGACTGTTGCTGCTGTCCTGCACTGCCCTCAGTTTGCCTCCCTGGGTGAAGGTGTGTTTCCTCCCTCAGCCGTCTCCCAGAAAATTCAGGGAAATCACCATCACTATTTATTAGTAAACATTTAGAGTGTCCTGGACATCTGGCTAAGCATTTTACATGTATTATCTCATTTAATTCCTAAAAAAACTCTGTAAGATGGGTAACACTGTTATCATCATTTTAAGATGAAGCAACTGAGGTACGAGGAGATTAAAAATTTTCCAAAGCTTATAGTAAGAAGTGGAGCAAGTATTTGAAAGCAGTTGTTTTTCAGAATCCATAGTCTTTTTTTTTTTTTTTTTAGAGAGAGAGAGTGAGTGAGGGCATGCAGGGCATGAGAGACTTTCCACTGAGCAGGGAGCTGATGTGGGACTTGATCCCAGGACCTTGAGATCATGATCTTAGCAGAAATCAAGAGTCGGACACTTAACTGACTAAGCCACCCAGGGGCTCCCAGAAAGTCATGGTCTTAACAATTAAACTATACCTCCTCAAATTTAGGTGAACATCTTTCCTTTGAAAACAGATTTCTTCCAACCCTCAGTTGTTTAATGTTCCTTTAGCATGACAAAGAGGTGACAAAGATTCCCTCCAAAGGCTCACAGAACTCTGTAATGTCACCTGCAACAGGACTTTAGGGACATTGAATAGCATTTGGGTTAAGTGAGGAAAAAGGAGTGATCCATTAGCAAAGTCTGCTATGGACTTTCAGAATGTCTATCTATTGATTACGAAGTGGAAAGATCCACAGGTAAGAGTCTTTGTATCTTAATTTTGAGGGAACGTATCAATAGAATGATTTCATGAGTTAGGACCACAAATCAAAGTCATAGCACGATCTTAATATTCCTGAAGGGTATATTGTCTTTAATTTCCGTAAAGCAAAATAGAGAAACATTTTCCTACCTTAGGACTTCGTCAAGTTCTAAGTCTTTTTTTTTTTTTAAGAGAGAGAGAGAGAGCGCCTGCATGAGCCTGGGGTGAGAGGAGGGAAAGAAGGGGCGGATGGACAGAGAGAGCTAGAGAATCCCAAGCAGGCTCCACTCCTAGCTCAGAGCCTGGTGTGGGGCTCATCTCACATCCCTGAGATCAGGACCTGAGTGGAAATGAAGAATTGGACGCCTAACTAACTAAGCCGCCTAGGAGCTCCAACTTCTAAGTCTTTAAAGTTAAGAAGAAAAACATTTATGTATCTTCAAATTATATCAAGTCCAAAAGTCTTTAGGAATAAATGAGAAACCTATGCACATATCTTAAGAGCTGAAGAAACACAAAATGCAAACAGCAAACATCTGATTAACATGGTTCAGAGTTGGTTGGGAGCTGCAGACTCTTGACAATGGAGAACTGGGTACTGTAAGATAGAGGACAGCCTCCTGTCAGTTTTCAAAGCCCAAACTACAAGAAGGAGCTCAGGTTGACAGTGGAGTGCAGAATATCTCTGGAGTTCTAAGTCTCGTGTCTGGACAAAATCTCTGGTCCCATATGGCCACTAGTATCTAAAATAGTTTTTTTATTGTGAAAAGGGCAAGCTTAGTTAGCTAGCATAGTAATCGTCTTCATTAACTGACAATGTGTTTCTTTAAACTCTGGAAATATTTAAAACTAAGTGTAGGAAAGTTTCAGAGACGCAAAATCATGGTATGAATATTTTTGTATTGTTCTTTGGCATTTGTACTGTACTATTTAGGAGATAGCCTCATAATTCCAATGTAAAATGTGTAATTGTTTTAAACTTGTGGCTTTAAGTTGAAACCTCATTGAGTTTTTGGGCAATATCAGCATATCTCAGAAAATTTTATTTTATATACATACATGAGTTATTTAAATATTTAAGGTGTTATTTAGTTAATAAAAGTAAAATATTTTAAAAGAAAACCAAGTATATAAATTTATAAAACTTAGCCTATTAGAGTGATGTGCTGTTTTATTTATTTATTTATTTTTAACTCTTTTCTTTTTTTAATTTTATTTATTTATTTGAGAGAGAGAGAGAGAAAGTGAGAGCATGAGAGGAGAGAAGGTCAGAGGGAGAAGCAGACTCCCTGCAGAGCTGGGAGCCAGATGCGGGACTTGATCCCAGCACTCCAGGATCACCTGAGCCGAAGGCAGTTGCTTAACCAACTGAACCACCCAGGCACCCCTGATGTGCTGTTTTAGAAAGATGATTTAGCTCACTAGATTTTCAAATAGAACAATCTAATGCTCTTTAAAAATGATGGCTAAATTTTACCACAGGTAAAAATATATTTGTAAGCTCAATTTAAAAGCTTAAAAAATCTAGAGTTATAATGTACAATGATGATAAATTGTTTATTCCAAATTAATTTCTGAATAATCTTTTCTGCATACAAAAGCCTCTAGCATACTTTAAACCTTCCACAGGCAAGAAGCATCTCTTACCTATCATTTGATTCAATTATGGTCTCCTGAGATATCCAAGACTCCTATGACTAAGTCATAGGAGGGACTTCAATCCAATTCAGTTCAATGTCTATTTCTTGAGCATCTCCTTTGGGCCTAACATAATATTCAACAATGAAAAGACCCAGGGCCTGCCCTCAAAGAGCCTATAACTTGCTGGGGAGACAGACACTAATAATTCACCTCACAGCAGTTCACCACATTATCAGACTCATGGTGGAGGGATGGGTTAACACCTCTTCAATACCATCTAGTGGACTAGAGCTCACTGTTTCTGATGCCACTGTTGATTTAGTGTGATTGTTGGTGACACCATGAAACTATTCAAGAAGCCAGATATGATTGCTTTCATTGGTTGAAGAAGGGTCTGTTCCCACCTGTACGAAGGACTTCTTACAGTCAAAGTTGCATTAGCCACAGAGCATGGCTATTGCTTCTCCCATATTCCTTGCCAGGGTTAATAGCTCTACCACCAATCCAGTTGTCGAAGCTAGAATATTTGATTTCACATTTTCCCCACTACCCTGCAAGCCGTACTAAGTCTATTTCCACCATAACACCATGGTCATTTACTCTCTTTGGACAAAGGGAGATCATCACACTGCACATCTAGACCAAGTCTCCTGTTACATCCATGTGTCTCTATTTGTGTATAATTCGTCTCCTGGGACATATTCCCAAGAAGAAGATCTACAGAGTCATATCCCAAACTTATATTACATAAATGACCTAAACCTCCAATAACATTTTTTAAATCCTGTGGTTTGCATGTATGTGATCCTGGGCACCCCCCACAGGACCTTAGTTAGCAATCTCCCATGAAGTTTGGTCTGTTCTACAATCCCAGTCAGGAAATTAAACATTTTCTCCAAAGAAAGTTAATGAAGAGGGAGGAGGTGCAGATATGGTATCTAAGAGCCTCTTAGATCTTCCCTTCTAGGGATTAAGAACTTTCCCACACAGGCCCTTCAGCTCCTCAGGACCATGTGGATGGGTTCTGAACCTCCCAGGCTAACACCACAAAACAAATACTTAAAAACTGAAACTAGGACAACCAACTTGGAAAAATACTTGGCAATATCTACAAAAAGCTGAATCTGACCTTGCAATTCCACTCCGAGTTACATACCCAACAGAAATGCATTCCTTATGCACATGACAAAATAAATAACATTTGTCATAATATAAAGAAAACTGGAAATAATCCAGTTGTTCACCAGCACTATAATGGATAAGTCATGACATATTACCTAGCAATGAGAATAAATGATATGGATGAATGTCACAAACCTTATGCTAAACAAAAGCTGTATAGTAGCAAATGACACAGAAAGAACATACTATACACTTCTATCTATGAAGAACAAAACAGGCAAAGCTAACCTATGCTGTTAGAAGTTATAATGTTCTGTTTCTCAATCTAGATGCTGGTTGTACCAACTCATTGTGTCTGTGAAAATTAATTGAGCTATATACTTATGATCTATGTACTTTTCCATATGTATATTAAATTTGAATAACATTTTCTAAATGGAAACAATAAAATAAAGTATTTTAGCAATGAAAAAAGTCAACTTTGGGAATATAGGATTTGCTCCAAAATAATACAGGAAGCAAGGGATTTGGTAGAATATAAATCAAAAAAGATTGGTCACGAGTTGATAGTTGTTGAAACTGGGTGATGGATCATTATACCTATAGAATGAACATTCATTATCATATTCTTCTGTTTGAATTTTTTTATAATAATACAAAAACCAGAGAAAAAAGCTGACTACCTATCTCAGGCTAATTGTTCTTGGAAAGAGTCTGCGTGGAGGAAATGAAATCACCTTTCCCCATTTTCTCCTAGTGTGAAATCTTTGGGAAATAATAATTTAGTAAAAGCTTCTTTATTCAACATGATAAGATGGTAGGTTAAGGCAGCACTGCTTGTTATTCAGAAGAGACTACAAGGAGAAGTAAGATGGTGAAGGAGCAAAAGACGTAAATATCATTGGGTCCCAGATAGTTATCAAACCATTCTGAATACCTATAAACTCAACAGAAGATCAAAAAGAAGAAGAGCAGCAATCCTAGGAACAGAAAAGTGATGACTTTCTGGAAGATAGGAAGTGCGGAGAAGTGGATCTAAGGCAATATACAGGAAGATAGACCACGGGGGGAGGGGCCGGCTCCCGGCAAGAGGTAGAGCAGTGGGACACAAAATCAGAACTTTTAGAAGTCTGCTCCACTGAGGACATCGCTCCAGAGGCTAAACGGGGGGGTGGAGCCCTTGTGGGGATGGTGTGGTCTCAGGACCCATGGGATCACAAAAAGACCAGGGATGTCTGAGTGTGGCAGAGCTCCCAGGTATCAGAGTGGGGAAGCCAGCTGCAGAGATGGAGATGGAGACAAGGAGTGGGGTCTCAGCTTGGGATTACCTTAAACCGTGATCCAAGGCACAGTCAGGCCACTACTCTTTGGGCAGGGACCCCACAAGTGGCAGATCTGGGGAGACCCCCTCCTTCCTCCTCCAGGAGGAGCAGCACTGGAGCATACTGCAGGGATCTGCTGGGTTTGGAGACTCCAAACGGGGTGTGCGCCAGAGATAGAAACGCTCGGTCACAGGCTGGGTGAGCTCGGAGTATGGCCATTGACCAGCGAAATGGGAGGGATTGGCAGTTTTTCTCTGACGGTGCACTAAAGAGAGGGGCCCCAAGCTCTCAGCTCCCCCAGGGCCAGAGATTGGGAAGCTGCCATCTTCATTCTCCTCCTCCAAAGCTGTATGGAAAGCATTCAGGGAACAAAAGCTCCTGAGAGTGAACCCAAGCAGATTACTTAGCCTGGTCCCTGGCAAGGGCGGTGCAATTCCGCCTCAGGCAAAGACATTTGAGAATCACTGCAACAGGCCCCTCCACCAGAAGATCAACAAGAACATCCTGCCAAGACCAAGTTCACCGATCAATGAGAACTGTGAAATTTCAGAGGTACGGGAATACAGCACATAGAATTCATGCCTTTTTCCCCATGATTCTTTAGTCTTTCAAAGTTAAATTTTTTTAATTTTATTTTTTTATTATTCTATTTTTAAAAAATTTTTCTGCTTTCCTATTTTAATGTTTTTTAACTATTTTATCTTATCAATACCTTTTTAAAAATATTTTAAAATTTTCATTGTTATAGTCATATTTTATCCCTTCATTGTATTTAACCTTATTTTCTGTATACATATAGGTTTTTCTTTCTTTAAAATTTTGGGATACAGTTTCTTCTAACAGATCAAAATATACCCTAAATCTAGCACATGGCTTTGTTCTAGTCTCCAGCCTGATCACATTCTTTCTTTTTTTTTTTCTTTTTTTAACCAACTTCTTATCTTATCAATACCTTTTTTAAGACTCTTTTTACATTTCCATCGTTATAGTCATATTCCATCCCTTCATTATGTTTACCTTATTTTTGTATGTATATAAGTTTTTCTTTCTTTAAAATTTTGGGAGGCAGTTTCTTCTAACAGACTAAAATACACCCAAAATCAAGTGTGTGGCTCTGTTCTATTCTATATATATATATATATATATATATATATTTTTTTTTTTTTTTTTTTTTTTTTTTTCCTCTCTCCTTTCTTCTCCCCAGTTTTGGGTCTCTTCTGATTTGGTTAGTGTATATATTTCTGGGGTCATTGCTACTCTTTTAGTATTTTGTTCTATCATTCATCTATTTTTATCTGGATAAAATGACAAGGCAGAAAAACTCACCTCAAAAAGAAAATAAAACAAGAGGCAGTACCGACTGCTAGGGACCTAATCAATAGGGACATTAGTAAGGTGTCAGACCTAGAGTTCAGAATGATGATTATCAAGGTGCTAGCTGGGCTTGAAAAAAGTATAGAAGATACCAGAGAATCCCTTTCTGGAGAAATAAAATCCCTTTCTGGAGAAATAAAATCCCTTTCTGGAGAAATAAAAGAACTAAAATCTAACCAAATTTAAATCCAAAAAGCTATTAATGAGGTGCAATAAAAAATGGAGGCTCTTACTGCTAGGTCAAATGAGGCAGAAGAGAGAATTAGTGATATAAAATGCCAAATGAAGGATAATAAAGAAGCTGAGAAAAAGAGAGATAAACAACTACTGGACCACGAGGGGAGAATTCGAGAGATAAGTGATACCATAAGATGAAACAATATTAGAATAATTGGGATCCAAGAAGAAGAAGAAAGAGAGAGAAGGGCAGAAGGTATATTGGAGCAAATTATAGCAAAGAATTTTCCTAATTTGGTGAAGGGAACAAGCACCAAAATCCAGGAGGTACAGAGAACACCCTCAAAGTCAATAAAATAGGTCCACACCCCGTCATCTAATAGTAAAACTTACAAGTCTCAGTGACAAAGAGAAAATCCTGAAAGCAGCTCAGGACAGGAGGTCTGTTACATACAATGGTAGAAATATTAGATTGACAGCAGACCTATCCACAGAGACCTGGCAGGCCAGAAAGGACTGGCATGATATATTCAGAGCACTAAATGAGAAAAATATGCAGCCAAAAATACTATATCCAGCTAGGCTGTCATTGAAAGTGGAAGGAGAGATAAAAAGCTTCCGGGACAAACAGAAACTAAAAGAATTTGCAAACACCAAACCATCCCTACAGGAAATATTGAAAGGGGCCCTCTAAGCAAAGAGAGAGCCTAAAAGGAACAGACCAGAAAGTATCAGAGACAATATACAGTAACAGTCACCTTATAGGCAATACAATGGCACTAAATTCATATCTTTCAATAGATACCCTGAATGTAAATGGGCTAAATGCCCCAATCAAAAGACGCCGAGTATCGGAATGGAGAAAAAAACAAGACCCATCAATATGCTGTCTGCAAGAAACTCAGTTTAGACCCAAAGACACCTCCAGATTTAAAGTGAAGGGTGGAAAACGATTTACCATTCTAATGGACATCAAAAGAAAGCTGGGGTGGCAATTCTTATATCAGATAAATTAGATATTAAGCCAAAGACTATAATAAGAAATGAGGAAGGGCACTATATCATCCTTAAAGGGTCTGTCCAACAAGAAGATCTAACAGTTTTAAATATCTATGCCCCTAACATGGGAGCAGCCAATTATATAAACCAATTAATAACAAAATCAAAGAAACACATTGACAATAATACAATAATAGGAGGGGACTTTAACAGCCCCTTCGCTGAAATGGACAGATCATCTAAGCAAAAGATCAACAAGGAAATAAAGGCTTTAAATGACACACTGGACCAGATGGACATCAGATATATTTAGAACATTCCCTCTGAAAGCAACAGAATACACATTCTTCTCTAGTGCACATGGACCGTTCTCCAGAATAGATCCCATCCTCGGTCACAAATCAGGTCTCAACTGGTACCAAAACATTGGGATCATTCTGTGCATATTTTCAGAACACAATGCTTTGAAACTAGAACTCAACCATAAGAAGAAAGTTGGAAAGAACTCAAACACACGGAGGCTAGAGAGCATCCTACTAAAGAATGAATGAGTCAACCATGAAATTAAAGAAGAATTTAAAAAATTCATGGAAACAAATGAAAATGAGAACACAACTGTTCAAAGTCTTTGGGATACAGCACAGGCGGCCCTGAGAGGAAAGTATATAGCAATACAAGCCTTTCTCAAGAAACAAGAAAGGTCTTGGGGTGCCTGGGTGGCTCGTCGTTAGGCATCTGCCTTTGGCTCGGGTCCTGGGATCAAAGGATCTCAGGTCTTGGGATCAAGCCGCATCAGGCTCCCTGCTCCACAGGAAGCCTGCTTCTCTCTCTCCCACTCCCCCTACTTCTGTTCCCTCTCTAGCTGTGTCTCTCTCTGTCAAATAAATAAAATCTTAAAAAAAAAAAAAGAAACAAGAAAGTTCTCAAGTATACAACCTAACCCTACACCTAAAGGAGCTGGAGAAAGAACAGCAAAGAAAACCTAAACTCAGCAGGAGAAGAGAAATAATAAAGATCAGAGCAGAAATCAGTGAAATAGAAACCAAAAGAACAGTAGAACAGATCAACGAAACTAGGAGCTGGTTCTGTGAAAGAATTAATAAGATTGATAAACCCCTGACCAGACTTACCAAAAAGAAAAGAGAAAGGACCCAAATTAATAAAATCATGAATGAAAGAGGAGAGATCACAACCCATACAAAAGAAATACAAACAATTATAAGAACATATTATGAGCAATTATACACCAGCAAATTTGACAATCTGGAAGAAATGGATGCATTCCTAGAGACATATAAGCTACCAAAATTGAACCAGGAAGAAATAGAAAACCTGAACAGACCCATAACCAGTAAGGAGATTGAAGCAGTAATCAAAAATCTCCCAACAAATAAGA
The DNA here is from genome assembly GCA_028534135.1 of Potos flavus. Lineage (NCBI taxonomy): Eukaryota > Metazoa > Chordata > Mammalia > Carnivora > Procyonidae > Potos > Potos flavus. Next base: position 16,897,515 of record CM052897.1, read on the forward strand.
GCCCAGGGCCAGATGGTTTCCCAGGGGAATTCTACCAAACATGTAAAGAAGAATTAATACCTATTCTCCTGAAACTGTTCCAAAAAATAGAAATGGAAGGAAAACTTACAGACTCATTTTATGAGGCCAGCATCACCTTGATCCCAAAAAAAGACAAAGACCCCATCAAAAAGGAGAATTACAGACCAATATCTCTGATGAACATGGATGCAAAAATTCTCACCAAAATACTAGCCAATAGGATCCAACGGTACATTCAGATAATTATTCACCATGACCAAGTGGCATTTATTCCTGGGCTGCAAGTTTGGTTCAACATCTGCAAATCAATCAATGTGATACAATAGATTAATAATAGCACGAACAAGAACAATATGATACTCTCAATAGATGCTGAAAAAGCATTTGACAAAGTACAGCATCCTTTCTTGATCAAAACTCTTCACAGTGTAGGCATAGAAGGTATATACCTCAATATCCTCAAAGCCATCTATGAAAAACCCACAGCAAATATTCTGAATGGGGAAAAACTGAAAGCTTTTCCTCTAAGGTCAGGAACATGGCAGGGATGTCCACTATCACCACGGCTATTCAACATACTATTAGAAGTCCTAGCCTCAGCAATCAGACAACAAAAATAAATAAAGTGCATCCAGATTGGCAAAGAAGAAGTCGAACTCTCACTCTTTGCAGATGATATGATACTTTATGTGGAAACCCCAAAAGACTCCACTCCAAAACTCTTAGAACTCATATAAGAATTCAGTAAAGTGTCAGGATATAAAATCAATGCACAGAAATCAGTTGCATTTCTATACACCAAGAGCAAGACAGAAGAAAGAGAAATTAAGGAGTTGATCCCATTTACAATTGCACCCAAAACCATAAGACACCTAGGAATAAACCTAACCAAAGAGGCAAAGAATCTGTACTCAGAAAACTATAAAGTATTCATGAAAGAAATTGAGGAAGACACAAAGAAATGGAAAAACGTTCCATGCTCATGGATTGGAAGAACAAATATTGTGAAAATGTCTATGCTACCTAAAGCAATCTACACATTTAATGCAATCCGTATCAAAATACCATCAATATTTTTCAAAGAAATGGAACAAATAATCATAAAATTTATATGGAACCAGAAAAGACTCCGAATAGCCAGAGGAATGTTGAAAAAGAAAATCAAAGTTGGCAGCATCACAATTCCAGACTTCGAGCTCTATTACAAAGCTGTAATCATCAAGACAGTATGATGCTGGCACAAAAACAGACACATAAATCAATGAAACAGAATAGAGAGCCCAGAAATGGACCCTCATCTCTATGGTCAACTAATCTTTGACAAAGCAGGAAAGAATGTCCAATGGAAAAAAGACAGTCTCTTCAACAAATGGTGTTGGGAAAATTGGACAGCCACATGCAGAAGAATGAAAGTGGACCATTTCCTTACACCACACACAAAAATAGACTCCAAATGGATGGAAGATCTCAATGTGAGACAGGAATCCATCAAAATCCTTGAGGAGAACACAGGCAGCAACCTCATTGACTTCAACCACAGCAACTTCTTCCTAGAAACATTGCCAAAGGCAAGGGAAGCAAGGGCAAAAATGAACTATTGAGACTTCATCAAGATCAAAAGTTTTTGCACAGCAAAGGAAACAACAGTCAACAAAACCAAAAGACAACTGACAGAATGGGAGAAGATATTTGCAAATGACCTATGAGATAAAGGGCTAGTATCCAAAATCTATAAAGAACTTATCAAACTCAGGGCACCTGGGTGGCTCAGTGGGTTAAATCCTCTGTCTTCGGCTCAGGTCATGATCTCAGGGTCCTGGGATTGAGCCCCAGGCTCTCTGCTCAGCAGGGAGCCTGTTTGCCCCTCTCTCTCTGCCTGCCTCTCTGCCTACTTGTGATCTCTCTCCTCTCTGTCAAATAAATAAATAAAATCTTTAAAAAAAAAGAACTTATAAAACTCAACACCCAAAGAACAAATAATCCAATCAAGAAATGGGCAGAAGATATGAATAGACATTTCTGCAAAGAAGACATCCAAATGGCCAACAGACACTTGAAAAACTGCTCAACATCACTCGGCATCAGGGAAGTACAAATCAAAACCACAGTGAGATACCACCTCACACCAGTCAGAATGGCTAAAATTAACCAGTCAGGAAATGGCAGTTTTTTGGTGAGGATGTGGAGAAAGGGGAACCCTCCTACACTGTTGGTGGGAACGCAAATTGGTGCAGCCACTCTGGAAAACAGTATGGAGGCTCCTCAAAAAGTTGAAAATAGAGCTAACCTATGACCCAGCAATTGCACTACTGGGTATTTACCCTAAAGATACAAATATAGTGATCCGAAGGGGCACGTGTACCCGAAAGTTTATAGCAGCAATGTCCACAATAGCCAAACTGTGGAAAGAACCTAGATGTCCATCAACAGATGAATGGATAAAGAAGATGTGTTACACACACACACACACACACACACACACACACACACACACAATGGAATACTATGCAGCCATCAAAAAATGAAATCTTGTCATTTGCAATGACATGGTTGGAACTAGAGGGTATTATGATAAGCGAATTAAGTTAATCAGAGAAAGACAATTATCCTATGATCTATCTGATATGAGGAATTTGAGAGGCAGGGAGGGGGGTCCTGGCGGGTAGGTAGGGAAAAAAATGAAGCAAGATGGGACTGGGGAGGGAGACAAACCGTAAGAGATTCTTAATCTCAGGGAACAAACTGAGGGTTGCTGGGGGGACGGGGAGGGATAGGGTGGCTGGGTGATGGACACTGGGGAGGGTATGTGCTATGGGAGTGCTGTGAATTGTGTAAGACTGATGATTCACAGACCTGTACCCCTGAAGCAAATAATACATTATATGTTAATTTAAAAAAAAAGATGGTAGGTTAATCCAAAAAATCTGATAATTTTTTGAAATGATATGTACCAATATTTTTATGTAAACTTTACAAGTGCACATTTAATCATCAGTCTTTTGGTATAAGTCTTTTTCTTTTTTTGATATGCTGCCTAGAGTTCTTTGTTATATTTATTACATAAATGACATTCATAGGATTTCCAACATTTGTTTCTCAAAAGCAGAGCCAAAACTGAGTCCTAGAATTCTTCCAGATTATTACCATTTTCTAAGTCTTACAGTTCATGGTTTGACCATTTACTTTGACATCGATTTTTACAATTTAAATTAATTTATGTGTTCCACCTAGTTACTATAGAAAAAACTCTCCACATTCATATTTCACCTGTTTATTGAATATTTAATTAAATTCCAATTACAAGTATAACTGGCATTAACAAGTTTGGGAACAAACAATACTCTTGATAAGGTTATCACTCCACTGGTAGGAGAGATAAGCCTGTGTAGTTAAGAGTATTCCAAGCTGCTTGGGGCATCTGTCGGCACATGTTTCTAGAGAAAGTGAAGAGGGGTGGTTAATTTGCCAGTCAGTTAAGTAGAATTGGATAAAGATAGTTAAGATAGTAATATCTAGGGGCGCCTGGATGGCTCAGTTGGTTAAGTGTCTGTCTTCAGCTCAGGTCATGATCTGAAGGACCTGGGGTGGAGCCCCAGGTCAGGCTCACTGCTCAGCAGGGAGTCTGCTTCTCCCTCTCCTGCCGCCCCTCTCCTCTCTTCTTGCACTCACGCGCTCTCTCTCTCAATTAAAATATATATATCTTGGGACGCCTGGGTGGCTCAGCTGGTTAAGCGGCTGCCTTCGGCTCAGGTCATGATCCCGGGGTACTGGGATCGAGTCCCACATCGGGCTCCTTGCTTGGCGGGGAGTCTGCTTCTCCCTCTGCCTCTGCCTGCCACTCTGCCTGGTTGTGCTCTCTCTTTCTGACAAATAAATAAATAAAATCTTTAAAAATATATATATATATATATCTTAATGGAAATAATATCTATTATTCCTTGACTACTTAGATAGGGTATCTAACTCAAGCATTATGCTGAGCATTTTGCATAGATGATTCCATTTAATCCCTTATTAAGGATTCTGCATTCACTATTTCATTTAATTCTTCCACTATCCCTGAAATTATCATCACCATTTCACAGATGAAAAAAAAAACAAGTTTCAGAGAAATTGAGTCATTTGTCCAAATATACAAATATTTAGGAAGTAGAAGAGTCAGAGTTTCAACTTATGTGGTCAGTCTCCAACACCCATCCTTTAACTGCTATGGTCTCTGCTTCTCATGTTCAGTCAGCCATGAAAAGCTAGGAAGAAATGGTTAAGACATGTCCCCATTTCCTAATGTAGAACTCCATTTGACCAAAAATGTCCTCCACTTGAAAGTGTCACAGGCTCATATTTTGAGAGCTTACTAAATAGGGGAGAGGGCAAGACACCAGAGAAAGCCAACTGGCTTCATCCTTTCTTAGGAAACTGGTTCTGAAGGGAGCAAAGGACCTTGGTAAGCACAACGTCATAAATAGTAGCCACAGGGCACCGTCAATAAGACAAGTTCACTTTCCTTAAATAATTTCCATGGGTATCTTCACACAAGTCAGATTCTCTTCTCTCCCTCAACTGTCTTGGTTATTACAGTCCAGTTGCCCTCTTCTGAAGAAGGGAGGGAAAAAAAATGTTAAGTTCTAAGCAGATGCTTGCAAGTTGCTCAGGGAATTTGAAATAAAAAATTTCTTTCAGATTTAGGGGGTTTGCAACCCTGCTATCCATCAGAATTTCCTGGGGGAACTTTGAAAACATACCTGTACCGGGCCTTTCACTGCCTCGTTCGGGTCCACATTCAGACTTAATTGGGGTGGGTAGGAGAGAGCACCAGCAAAACGATTTTTTTAATTAGCATTCTCCCAGGTGATTAAAATGCGCAGCCAAGTTTATAACCACAGGTCTCAACAATCAGACTTTTAAGGACCCAGTGGTGCAGTTGTTTGATCCAAAGGAAGGATTCCTGCAGGTGTAGCTCCTTTTTACAGTGGGGGTATTCCTGACAGGCCTCTGGAATTACAAACATCTCCTTGCTCACTAACTTTATAATTTCAAAAGGCCTATTTTTTCTTTCACGGCTCCTCACTGATATTTCAGCTTCTTTGTCAAGTAGGAATGATCTAATAATTCTACATTATATAACTTTAAAAAATGTGTGAAAATTCACCACCTATCCCCCCCCCATATCAATATGATATTCCAGGGGAGGGTTCAATGATATGTTCAGCTAACTTAGAACAAAAACAAAGGTGTTTTTGGTATTTTACTGGTCCACATCACCTGATTGTTTATGAAATAGTCTGTTAGAAAAGACTCTAACTTTACATTTTCTAATTGATTTGAAAGGGAAATGGGAGAAAGAGAGAAAGAAGATCTGGATATTTTTTAAGGACTATACTTCTGCAGGTTATGCTGATGATTAGCAAACCCTGTGCGTCAGAGTATAAAATCGGCCCCAGAGGGACCAAAATGGAATTTTCACAGTGCTACATGGTGCAATTGGTCAAATATGTCATAAATTGTTATCTTCCCTTTCCTGCCAAACCCAAAAGCCCATCTTTCTTATCTATTCTGAGAAAATCCCATGTGCTCGAATTGTTCTTTAAGAGAGAAAAGAACTCTGTCGGGACATTTCCATATTTATAGAAAAGGCAAACCGTACGTTTCCAGTTCTCTCTTATATTCTCTTCAAGGTATATTCAAGGTCATATTAATTTTTTTTTTTTAATTTTTTTTTTTTTTTTTTTTTTGCAGGTTGGAGTGCCTGGGTGGCTCAGTGGGTTAAAGCCTCTGCCTTTGGCTCAGGTCATGATCTCAGGGTCCTGGGATCGAGCCCCGCATTGGGCTCTCTGCTCAGCGGGGAGCCTGCTTCCCCCTCTCTCTGCCTGCCTCTCTGCCTACTTGTGATCTCTCTCTCTCTCTCTGTCAAGTAAATAAATAAAATCTTTAAAAAAATTTTAAAAAATGGTTTTTTTAGGAAAAATTTTACAGTCGCTTTGATCAAAATGGCTTTTTTTAAAGAAAGTAAAATATTAAACTCTTACACTGAGCTTTTCTGATACATTTATTTTAAAAGACACTGCTGCCTGCCCAAAACAAAATGATGAGTCATCACATTTTTAAAAAATTAGACTTTGCTGCTCCTTCCTTCCTCCTTGGCCATTTTAAATATGTATATTTATAGATTTGATGAAATGCATACTCTGTATATATTTATCCTATCAACTCTACATACTTAAGGAGATTTATAGAGTCCTTTTCCCAAGCATAATGGACTGAAATCGCTCTTCGCGACCTCTCAATGTCCCTGCAGTTCTGTTTCCCTCCGTCAACTGAGTGACCAACACAGGAGTCTGAAATTTTCTTTTTTTTTTTTTAAAGATTTATTTATTTATTAGAGAGAGAGTGAGAGAGAGAGCACAAGCAGGCAGAGTGGCAGACAGAGGCTGAGGGAGAAGCAGGCTCCCTGCCGAGCAAGGAGCCCGATGTGGGACTTGATCCCAGGACTCTGGGATCATGACCTGAGCCGAAGGCAGCCGCTTAACCAACTGAGCCACCCAGGCGTCCCAGGAGTCTGAAATTTTCTGAGAGAAAGGGACAGCTCTGCAGATTTAGCAAAAGTTCTCCCCTCCAGAATTTCCCAGTTTCTAAAGACAGTGGTTGAGAGGCCCTCCTATGGGGGAAGATTCTTCATCCCAAAATAAACTCTTCCTGCTCAAGTTAGAGCCTCGGGCTTAAAGTCTCAGCGTCCTGGAACCAGAACAATACAAACATGGGCTAAGTGGAATGAGACAGGAGCATTTGTACGTGATGTGATCATCGCTTTGTTAGTGCGGGCTCAGTGACACCTCGGGAATGCGTGGAAGTTAGGGGGGGATTTTAGTCAATATAAAGGAAGATTAGGTGCCATCTACTGGTGAAGAAACTGAACACTCTCCATTTTTCTAACAAAACTTAGTGTCTTTCCAGACAATGCCCTGTGCAGAAGCTGGTTACAGGATATACAAATCATCATCCTGTGGTCATGATAAGCTGGAAAGGCTGTTGAGCACATTCCCCAGCCTGCTTTGGAAACTTACATTTCCATTTCTAAAAATTTACTCTACAAAACTCCTTGCACAAGACGGTAAAGATTATGTAAAAGTATATTTACTGTGGCACTGTTTACAATTACTAAGAAAATGAGCCAAGGGCCCAGTGTTAGGAGTCTGATTAAATATATTATATCTGTCTGCTGCACAATGAGAGGGCACATGCAAAGGAACTTATGGCCATCAAAAAGAAAGAAGTAGAGTTAAACAGTTTGTCATGGAGCCCTATGTTTGACATGTATCGGGGGAAATTAGCAAGCAGAACAGAACATACATATATTTATATAAATATATATATGCCTAATGTGATCCTGTTTTGTAAATAATAATAATATGGAGGATTATTCAATAAAGTAGTGACAGTTCTTATACCATGTCCCATTTGTAACCAGGATTAAAAAAAAAACCCAACAAATGATTTTTAAAGGAAAGTAAGAAATTTGCAAGATTAAGCTATGTAATATTTTATTACTTAAATTTTATTTCTAAAATAAAAATGATTTATGCCCTTTTTTAAAATTTTGACTTACATATGCACTTCCTTTTCTAGGGATTTATTGTACAAAAAACACTTGCACGAAATAGCAAAGATTGTGTAAAATCATGCAGATATAGAAAAGCTATAGAAATAGAGAGGGGAAAAAAATCCCACATGATATGCAAAAGAAAAAAATTAATCACCTGAAATCCCACTACCAAGTATTCAATGTTGTTGGTATATTTCCTTCCTTTTGGTATTGGCTCCACACTATTCTCTATACACACCTTTTATGCGCTGCTTTTCTACACCACTTTACAGTAACTCTAGAAACTGCTCAGTTTTAAAGGGACTCCTTTTCATTTCCTATGCTGCATCTTGAGGTAATTTCAAACAAAGCATTTGCAGTTTTACCCTCCCATTTCAGCCCCTTCTCTTTGTTAACCTAGTTTAAATATTGTTTTCATGCCGTCACTAAGGATAAAACTCTAGCATCTTCCAAAATAGAGGCCAAGGAAACGATCGGATTTCTTTAATGCTCAACTCAGCATAATAACTTGGCTGATGGAATAAATACAGGCTGAAGAGTGGCACACAGGGCCTCGTAAATAAAGGGCTGGTTGCAAATATCGCAATTCTTGCAAAATCTGACCAATTAAGAAAATAAGATCCTTCGGTGAAATGAAACCAACTGAGAAGATTGACTTAATCTGGTTCGAATCTGAGTGAAGAACAGGGTAAGCCACTAGGAAAACTTATTTAGAGAAGTACTTGATAAGTCAGGCTTATGTACTTTCTCTTTAACCAACAAGGTGGCTCCTCATAGACTTGGAAAAGCAAAACGGGGTTTATGCAACCCTGAGTGTTGACGGAAAATTTTATTCAAGTGCCTGGCTCGCCTAAGAAAGAAGGAGAGAACAATTGGGGTGACAATGATAGGGGCTGGAGGCTTGAGGGTTTTGCTATGTGAGGCCCCACTGTATTACACTGTGAGTTATTTTGGGATGGTCACAAGAGTACTTGAACCCTGAACAAAGAACCTCTCCTTGCCTTATCCTCCTGCAGATGGGAGTGAAGTGTTTCAAGTGCCCCAAATCTAAAGCAACTGTAAAACTCCAACCAAAAGGCTAATGGATGGGGGTCTTTTCCATTCTTTTGGTCTGCCTTTCTCCTAAAAACCAGTTACACTCCCAAACACATGTGAGGCCCGTTTTCTCATGGCATTTATAATCGTCTGCTTAGAGGGTATTCGATAGGACTGATGAAACAGAGTGGGCATCTGATACAGCTGCTGACAGGTACAGTAAGGAAATGTCACTAACTCTGGTTACACTTGGTTTTAGCCAACTTTGTCCTCAGAGCACTGCCTTGGGTAGTGGTGGGAGTTGAATTTAGAAAAGGCGAAACAGCACTATCAAGAACACATGCCTAGGGGCGCCTGGGTGGCTCAGTGGGTTAAAGCCTCCGCCTTCGGCTCAGGTCATCATCTCAGGGTCCTGGGATACAGCCCCGAATTAGGCTCTCTGCTCGGCAGGGAGCCTGCTTCCCCCTCTCTCTCTGCCTGCCTCTCTGCCTATTTGTGATCTCTCTCTCTGTCAAAAAAATAAATAAGATCTTTAAAAAAAAAAAAAAAAAAGAACACACGCCTAAAGCCATTTTCCCTTGCCGGTAAGCAATTCAGGAATATTCAAGCCTTCGAGACTTTCCTACAGGAGAATAAGTTTTAAATACTAATACAGAGAAAAACATTTTTTAAGAAAAAAGTTTAGTTAGTTAACATACAATGCAACATTGGTTTCTGGAGTGAGAAAAACACTTTAAGATAAAAAAAACAAGCCACAGCGTGGTTAGTTGGATAATATTAACTTCCCTTCAAGTTCAATATTACTCAGTATCCGCTCTGGAAAATATCTCTGTAACAAGTTAAAACATAGATCCCAAGCCTTATTATAGGTCAGTACCAGCTACCTAGAGTCTTTTTCCCCTTCCTTCATTGGCCTGAATTTGACTTAGATCCCAAATGAACAAGGACCTTTCATCTAAGCCAACAGACTTCCAGGGCAGTTATAAATACAGGCTCAAACTACCTTACTCACGGGGTTAGGTTTAACTTCTGATATACGAAGTGCTAATAGTTTCAGTGAAGACCTGGCAAAATATCTGCAGAGCACTCTTTCCTTGTAATATATTATGATTCTATTATCCAAGCTAATTACAAGTCGTTCAAATGAAAATTTCTCCTAGCCCCTTTGCATTTTATCCTCATCCCATGCAGATTTAATTATAATGCTCAAGTTCTATTTCACCAAAACATTTAATATAAGAAGAAAACCATTCTCAACTCTCCATCTCGAGGGCTAATGTAATATTACTCTTTATTATTTAAAACTACAACAATCCTATATGGAAGGTAGTATTATCATCTTTATTTTTCAGGTGAAGGAACTCCTTTTGCCCAAGTTACACAGCTAGTAAGTGGTGGAGATGAGTTCTGACTGGATTATCAGGTTCCAAGCCCATAGTTTGAAGCTTGGAGGAAATATAAATTAACACCCTCAGTCTTTCATTTTATCTCCCCACTCAATATTAGCTCGTTCATATATTTTGAGCATAATTCAGTAAGGTGTTTATTGCTGATACAATTCTTCAACAATTCACTTTCACACATAATACTTAAAGATTTAAGCAATAACATCTTCTCCAAAGATATCAGATTATTGAGGCACTTGGGTGGCTCAGTGGGTTAAAGCTTCTGCCTTCGGCTCAGATCATGGTCTCAGGGTCCTGGGATCGAGCCCTGCATCGGGCTCTCTGCTCAGCGGGGAGCCTGCTTCCCCCTCTCTCTCTCTGCCTGCCTCTCTGCCTGCCTCTCTGCCTACTTGTGATCTCGATCACTCTCTCAAATAAATAAATAAATAACAATCTTTAAAAAAAAAAAAAAGATACCAGATTATCTTATACCTCTGAATAGAATTCACTCACTAGCTGTGCAAATTCTACCATACCAGTAAGATCCAATAGCATATCAATATGGTAAAAAGATATTTTAAATTACAGTCAGGTGGTTAGTCACCCCTTTCTCCTTTCTGTCCTGGCAACCCACCTGTTGTTGTTACTCCTTTGGCAACCTGCAGGAAGGAATGTGACAGAGTCAAATGGAAGAGGAGAACCAAGTTAGCAGTGGAAAGGCATGTGAAAGATCCCTTGTTATGGGACCAAAAAAAAAGTGATGCCAGAATATCTACAACTTTCCTTTCCTTTCTGCCTTGCCAAAGAGAATTCTCTCTTTTCCCAAAGCCCTAAAAAAAGGATTCTTGCTTGATGGAAGAAAAGCTAGGTCAATTCAAAGATGAGGAAACTGAGTCATAGAGGTTGCTATCCCTAAGGTTCATTCTATGGTTAAGTGATAACACCAAGATTCTAAATCTAAATGTTGCCAGAATTACATCTTATTAATGCTTGTACACAACCCCATAGCATGGTGCTAAACATGGTAGCATGGGGCTACATGCTTGGTCAAAATTTGTATAAATGAAATGGATAGGAAGGAAAAAGGAAAAGAGAGAAGAAAAGTGGGGCATCCGGGTGGTGCAGTCAATTAAGCATCTGACTCTTAGTTTTGGCTCAGGTCATGATCTCAGGGTGGTGGGATCAAACCCCACATTGGGCTCTACACTCAGCGTAGAGTCTTAAGCAGACTCTCCCTCTCCCTCTGCCCATCCCCTCATGCTCTCTCTCTCTGAAATAAATAAATAAATCTTTTTAAAAAGTGAGAGAGAAGAAAAGAAAGGAAATTGCGGGCAAGTGGCATTTATTACTGTGCTTGAACTCATGGAAGGCAGTGATAAAATTAGGTGAAATTATTATCATGGTTGTTTCTGTGTTTCTTCTAACTAGAACCCCTTGGGTGATATCTGAACATGATCTTGGTTTATGCCTAATTCTGTGTTAGAGTTGGTTGTGTAATAGTGGGCTGTTGAATTAAGTTGTCCTTAGATGTCACTGACTATCCAATTTTCTTTCTGGGTTTTCATTCTCCATGGATTTTGCCAACCAACAGATTTGGAGGCCTCTTATTTACTAGTGACTATGCAGGGTGAAAGAGGAACAAAAAATGAGTAGGAATGATGATCTCATTGGGACCATCACAATGTAGAACCAAATAGTTACAGTACAGGATGGTAGGTAGTCTGGTGGAGAAATGTACCCAGGGCTGGGCACAGTGGACAGTAGTTCCATCTTCTGTGGGAAAGAAGAAAATAATCAGGGAAAAATTTCCAGAGGAACCCTGGAGCGTATGAAGGACATTCCTGACAGAGAAAGCAGGCAAAGCAAGGGCATGGAGGCATACATATCATGCTGTGTTCAGAGACTGGCGGAAAGGCTGGTGGGGCTGGTGCAAAGTGCCTGGTGGAACGTGCATGGTGCCAGGGGCAGAGACAACAAGGAGGCTGAAACAGATTCTGCTCTGGTAAGGGACTCAGGCTTCCTCTTTCTTTCTTTTTAATTTATTTTTAATTATTTTTTTAAAGATTTTATTTATTTGACAGAGAGAGAGCACAAGCAGGGGGAGCGGCAGGCAGAGGGAGAGGAAGAAGCAGGCTCCTCAGGTGAGCAGGGAGCCTGATGTAGGGCTTGATCCCAGGACTCCGGGATCAAGACCTGAGCTGAGGGCAGACACTCAACTACTGAGCCACCCTGGCGGCCCCTCTTTTTTTAAAAAATAACCAGGCTTATATAGTTTTCTTGCATAGATATATAGCTGTGCATTCCTTGTTCTCCAGTCTCCTTCTGAGTGGACCTGCTTCAAATGCTTCCACCAGCCTGTACCTTGGTCCTTTTGACAAGAAGTCCTAGAAAACTCTGTTTTGGTTAAGATTGCAACTGCCAGCCACAGCTTGATGAGAAGCCTGGAACCATGAGGATATTCTGGAGATGTGTGTGTGTGTGTGTGTGTGTGTGTGTGTGTGAAGGGGCGTGGGGAGAGACATAATAAACATTTGTCCCAAGCACACCACAAAACGGTGTTTTTGTTGTCAAAGGACAAACACCTAAGAAATTTGTTTCTTAAATCAGCTTTCAATATTATATATGTATTTTTGTTATTATGTAATTAACTAACCTTAAAGTAAAAGGTCAATAAAATTAAAGAGGCAAATAATTCAACGTTAAAATACCAACTACTAGCATTTACAAATTTTTTTTTCTTTTAATCATTGTATAAATCATGTTTATAGAACTAGTATAAAGCACACATGTCCTGTTCTCCTTTTTCACTTAGCAGTATCTCATACAGAGTTCTCCATTTGTCTATTCATTTTCTCATTTATTTCGTAAATTATGAAGCAGTAGTAGTAACCATAAGGATATGTATATCTTATCTTACCGTCAAACCGAATCTATTTGTTGGATACTCTTGTTATCCCCATTTCAAAATAAAGAAACTAAAGCCCAAAGAAGTTAACTGACATGCTTAAAGTCACACAGCTGGCAAGCGATAGACCCAGGACTCAATCAGAGGCACGGTATATATCTAGTTCTGGCCTTTTTGATTCTATTGCAATGTACTTAGTACATTATGGTTTGCTTAATTGCTCCCTGGTTTTTAGCCATGTGAGTTTTCTATTGTTGTTGAAGAAAAATTTAAAAATAAAAGGGGTCATAAAGAGGGGAGAGGTAGCTATTTATTCAGGATATATTCCCAAAGCGACTACCATTTATTCTAGGAAATTTGTTTATGTGGCTCAGCTCCTTTCAACAATGATGTTACTAATTCTTATAGCCCCCAATTACCTGTCAACTTATCTGCTGCCCAATAGTCCTGCCAACAATGAGGGTTTTTTCCTTCACACTTTATTTGATTTTCTTTTCGAATCTCAAAAGAAATGCCTGACTGCTTTTTGCCATAAGCCAACAATACAATGAAAAAGGGATATTCTTCTCTGTAGGATTTCCTCTACCACAAAATCCTTCTCCCTCAAATCTCTAGGTAACTAAGAGTAACAGTTGAAATATCCTTCCATATCTTTCTCTGTCATATACAAATATATTTATACATATGGAGGGTTTTTCCTCTTACCTTTTTTAACTCGAATGGATTAAGCTATTATATGCATTATAGTATAACTTATTTTCTCACTGTATCATGAATAGTAAATAGTAAATTTATTTAAAATAAATACATATAGCATTATTTTTACCAGTATGGCTATACTACAAATTTTCTTTTTTATATTAATAGAATTAATATTTTTTCTCAAATAATGTCGCACCAAACATCCTTGTATAAATATCCTTATATTCTCGTGCTTTTATTTATTTAGGAGAGACTCCAGAAAGAACCAAAGGGTATGAATGTTTTTAATTTTAGTGTGTACTGCTACATTTCTTTCTCTGAAAGTTGTAGTAACTCAAAAATTTTTTTAGTAATTCAAATTTTTAATAGCAATGCATAGCAATGTCTATTTCCACATACCCTTGTCAACACTGGATATTACTAATATTTTTAATATTTCCTCAAATATTTCCCCCCCAAATGGTATCTCATTGTTTTATTTTTTTAAAGATTTTATTTATGTATTTGACAGAGAGAGAGAGAGCACAAGTAGGCAGAGAGGCAGGCAGAGAGAGGGAGGGGAAGCAGGCTCCCTGCCGAGCAGAGAGCCTGAAGCTGGGCTCAATCCCAGGACCCTGAGATCATGACCTGAGCCAAAGGCAGAAGCTTTAACCCACTGAGCCATCCAGGCGCCCCTATGTCATTGTTTTAATATACATTTCCATGATTATCAGTGAGGTAGAGTATCTTTTTTTTTTATTAAAGATTTTATTTATTTATTTGACAGAGAGATGCAGTGAGAGATGGAACACAAGCAAGGGCAGAGGGAGAGGGAGAAGCAGGCCCCCCGCCTAGCAGGGAGCCCGTCAGGTGGCTCGATCCCAGGATCCAGGGACCACGACCCGTGCTGAAGGCAGACGCCCAACAACTGAGCCACTCAGGCGCCCCAGAGTATCTTTTCATGAATTTATCATGTTTATTAGCCCTTGAGGGAAGTTTCTTTTCTATGAATACATTTTTATTTATAAGCACTTTATAATATGTTGTTCTAATTGAAAATCCATGCAAGAGAAACAACAGTCTTTATAAATCTTTATAAGTTGATAAATGTAAAAGTGCTTATTTTGGGTGGAGAGAGGAGTTGTTTAGATGGGTTGATTGGGAGGTGTTTCTATTTACTATTTAAAAATTTTGAATAGATATTACTCTGTGTTCTCTTCATTTTGCTCTTCACTCTGCTTTTCTCTTTCTCTATCACAGATCCTGTTGGTGCCCTCTCCATGACCCTTGGGCACTAACCATTCCAGTGCACGCCTATAGGAGTCATCTCCACTCAAGGGCCTGTTCTTGGCCCCCTGGAAGCAGGCTAAGTGGTTGGGAATTAGAGGATAAATACCTTAGCTTCCTCCCCTCTGGGGAAGGCAAATAATTTTGAGATGCCTATGAGATGGTCTTCCATATTTCCCCAATGTGATTGTCTCAGGTGCACAGTGACACACCATTATTGGCCTCCTCTTCCCTGTCTCTCTTCCCCATCTCTTTATTAATGCTTCCTTCAGGAATATCTACTTTTAGCCAGGCCCTTTGTGACCTGCTGGCTACACTCTGTTGAGGAAGATGCCCAAGGTTCTTCTCCATGTGAACTTAGTCTTATTTTTTTTTATTCTTTGTTTCTGAGCTTGTTGAATAGCATCAGCAAGTGCAAGTTGCAGGAAACAGATGCTACAGAGCCCAACATTGTTCACAAGGAGGTCTAATATTCAGATGGTGTTGGAACGAACTCAAAGAGGCAGAAAACTTGGAATCTGCTCCTTTTCCCATTCTTTGCTAGGAATTTGGCATGAACATGTCTAACTTGAGACATGTTTCCATAATCAATCCCAAGTGTTTATATCCTTTACCCCAGCCCTACCTCAGGGCCACCTCCCAGTTAGGAACACGACATGACTGATAAGTAAATTCTCAGTCACAGGAGATCTCCGAGCACAGTGTCCATCTTGACTCCACGTCCTGTTCAATAGATTGAAAGAATCCCCTCTACACACACACACACACACACTACCTAAATGAAGAGTCAGAGTACAAACTTCAGAAAATTTCTCTTTTAATAATTGAGTTGCTATGGTGATGGGAGAGTGGCAGAATTGGAGGAGCCTGTGGAAGTGATTATAATGAAGCTTAAGTAATCTTCAAGAACATTTTCCTCTTTAAGTCAGGCTTGAGCAAGAGCATCATGTTGGGCTCCCTTAGTTTGTGATGAACACATTTTTATGTTCATTCATTTAATAACTTCAATGTGGTAGGTAATTGATCTACTATGGTAAACACATACCTGCCTGCCAGGGGTCGATGGTGAAATAAGACACCTTCATTAGGAAGTAGAAGCATAAGTAGGATACATGGTACCAAGCAAAGAAAGGGGCTATAAGAAGAATTTTATTTTATATTTGTTATTTATTTATATATTATATTTGTGGTAGCATAAAAGGGGAAAACAGAGAGAAGCTTGGGGAAGGGAAGCTTTCTAAGGAAGCATTAGAAAACTATGGTCAGAAGAATGAATGACAGTCCTGAGCCATGCCTGAGGGTGGAAATGGAGGTAGAGCAACAGCCCTGCAAAGGATAATGGGTGGGGAAAAAAAGTGCTACATTCTGGGACTGAAAGCACAGCAAAGGTAGAGTCTAGTGAATGAGATGGAGTGTGGGGAGATGGGGTTGGAGTTGGAGGTGGCGCCTGGTGGCTTCATGCCATGTGTATTCACATGTCTGTCCCTACATCATTATTTCACTCCTGGAAATCTCTTAAACTTGGATTTTCTGTGCCTCAATTCCCTCTCTGAAATATGCATCAAGATTGATAACTGGACCGCCCATTTGGGAAAAGATGAGCCTGCTTTTGGATAGAGACAATTACCAGGAAGGAATAAAAAATGATATGTGCCAACAATCCCACTAAACCTTTGGGAGTATATCCCTGTGTTGATACATGAGACCACTTGCCAGGGTCACCCACATAGGATTTCTGTGCTTCCTGAAACACTTCCTTCCCTTAGCTCCCATGACTCATGCCTCTCCTAGTTTCCTCCTGTGTTGACATTTACTCCTTTTTTTCCTTTGCAAGCTCATCACTGGCTCTGGAATGATGGGAGTCCTTCACAGGTCAGCTCTCATCTTTGGTGGTTAGTGCCTATTTATCACTCAAATCTCATTCTAAGCATCAGTTCCTTGGCGAAGGGCTTTCCTGGTCTCCTTGACCAGGAAACCCCCTTGTGGACTGAATGTTTGGGTCCCTCTAGAATTCATATATTGAAGCTTTAACCTCCAATGTGATGAGATTTGGAGATGGGATTTAGGGACATAATTAGGTTTGGATGAGGTCGTGAGAGTTGGGACCCCATGGTGGGATTAATGTCTTTTTAAGAAGAGGAAGAGACCAGAGCTCTCTCTCTCTCTCTCTGCCATGTGAGGACACAGAGAAGGTGGCCATATGTAAGCCAGGAAGAGAGCTTTCACCAGAACGTGACCATGCTGTCACTCTGATCGTGGACTTCCGGTCTCCAGAACTATAATAGATCTCTGTTGTTAAAGCTGCCCAGTCTGTGGTATTTTGTGGTGGCAGCCTGAGCAGATTGAGACACGCCCCCTTCCAGGAATGGCACCATGCTCCTGTCCTTCAGATGTCCTTATAGAGTCATGATTTTCAGTTAATTGGTGTGATAAATGGATTTCTTTCCAGAATTTAACTCCATGAGTACAAATGCTCGTTTCCTAAGGCTTATCATAAGAACTGGCTTCTTGTAGTGTAGTCACACAGTCCCCATGCTCAGAAGGGCCCCATGCCTAGTTTAATGCTCTGTGGTCACCATCTTAAAATTCTTAATGCTTTTTGAACAAGGGGATCTGCATTTTCCTTTTTCACTGGCCTCACAAATTATGTAGCTTGTCCTGCTTATCTTTTATCTCAGCACTGAACACACTGTCTGGCACATAGTAGATCCTCAATAAATATTAGTTGAATGAGTGGGTGAATGCATTAATAACTGACTGGCTGAATATGTCAGAGCTAAGAATTATGGCCGGGTCTGTCTGACCCCGAAGCCTATGCATTTTCCACCTCCCCATATACCACTATTTGCACTTACATATGGAGCTGGTTTGACTAAATCTGCCCAAGGACCTTCCTCTCTCACTTATTTTCCAAATTATTTTCTCCTGGGGCATCTCTGGGGTAGTGTTGCAGTGGCAGCATTCTCTGGCATAAACATCCCTCTGAGTCATAGAGCAATGCCATCACAAAGGGCCGGGACAGCTGCAGCTGTCAGGCATCTGTGAGTTACTTTGAGATGGCATGAAAAATATCTCCCAATTGGTTAAATCTACCTTACGTCCTGCCCCCAGATCTGTAGGATTGACATTTCCAGAGAATGCTTTTATATACATATGAAAATACACCACCTGCTGCTGAAGGAGATGGACCTTCTCAAACTCAGTGAAGAGAATCCCTCACTTCAAAATTAATTCAGATTTCATCTGAAGCTCTTTGACACCTCTCTAGTCATAGTTAATTAACAGGAGTAATGTGAAAGGATTACACTTAGAATCAGGAAGTTGGGGGCAGTCCAGGAAAATTGATTCGGTTTAGGTAAGGAAATTTGTGAATTGGCTTGCCTTCCCAAAACCGAGAGGTCTGTCTCTATGGTTAAGCATGCAGAGAGATAGATTTGCAAAATCCTACCTTGAAGCAACCATCAAAGCTAAAAAGCTGGGGCCGCTTTTGGTGCAGTGCCCACTGGGCAAATATTTAGCTCTTTCAGCATTCCAGAGATGAGCTCTGTGCCCATAAACCATCTTCAAATGGCAAACTGAGGAGAAGTTCAGGCTCAAAGAGAATTAGCTGGTGTGCTTTCAGTCATGCATAAATCACACCCTGAGTGAGGGGCGAGGGGCAAAGGTTGCTGGGCAAATGGATCAGCTCCAGGAATACCAAGGCCTAACATTCTTTAAATAAAAATTGGATCAGGGCTTTTTTTGTGAGATTGTCCTTTGCTGCATCAACCATGGCACTTACTCTATCATGGTCGTGCCACCTTTGCTTTGGTTTGTCCTCTTGGTATTACGATGCAGGGATGGATAAATCCGATCTACTTTGGGCTCCTTCTAAGAGTGGAGGGTATTATCTTTTGGATTGATAGGTTTAAATGGCTGGTGGTTAGAATCTCTAGGAATCTTCAGTCTGCTTGGTAACTTTGTGTACCCTAGAAAAGTCTCAAGAGCTGTGGTTAAGGTCCACATGAGTCTCTGGCAGGTACAGAAAGGACACTGTAGCACATTCGTCCATACCAGACAGATCGGGAACTCTCAAAGACCAATTCACTCTCTCTTTCTGATACCATCCCAAGAGAACGCTAGATCAGGAATGTTTCCTACCAGCCACCCAGCTCTCGTATAACAGTATTCATAATAATGACAAAGGAATCACTAACGCTTTTTTAATGATCAAAACATACAGAAACTATTCTGCATGTGTAGACATTTTACACATATCGATTGATTTACTTAGGCAACAGCTCTCTGAGATAAGTACTATTGTTCCTCTCCTTTGACAGATGAGGAAACTGAGGCACAGAGAGTTATGTAGGGTCCCTCTGCCTAGGGAAGGGACTACAGTGGTTTTCCTCACCATATTTTCAGGACTCTGTTGTAGAAGTTTGCAAAGGTGACTTGAAAAATGGGTTTCAACATAAGACATTTGGCGGGGATGCAAACATTCAGTCTACAGCAGTGTTAACCACTAGGTAGGTCTGTGTAGTAATTTTTAGATATCTCCCTGTGAGGCCCAGCCTACATTTATCCCTTTTTCTCTGAAGCTCAATAGAAATATTAGATGACAAGTTTGATGAAATCTTCCAGACAATATGTCAAAAAGAAAAAGGGAAGAAAAATAGAGCAAACGTAACACCTGAATGCGTTATAGTAAGAAAGAACAGAGAAAATGAAGGCAAGAAAAGCCTTAAAGAAATATTCAAGAATATTTCACAGACTGAAGTATTTGAGCTTCTAGACTAAAAACATCCATCAAGCATCTTGGAGAACATGTGTGTCTAGTCCCAGACCTTAACATCCACTGCTTACACTACCTCTTCTCTTGGATATCTTTGAGGCATTGCCAACCCCACAAGCCAAAAATTGCACTCAGGGTGTTTCTCCCCTCAAATCTTGTTCTCTCTGTGCTCCATATCTTGAGGAAGGGTATGGCCATCCATCCAGTTATACTCTTAAAATTCCAGGAGTTGTTCCTGACATCTCCCTCTTTCTTACTTTTTATATCCATTGTATCTCTAAGCCCAGTTGGTTTTATCTTCTATCTTTCAGATCCATCTACTTGTCTTCACATTTGACTTCACCTCTTTCCTGGATGATAGCAATAGTGTTCCTATCAACCTATGTCCTCTCTGAACCTTCTCTAAACTCCCCCCTCACCTTTTTCCCTAACTTGTTATCTAGTTATCTTACCTTTTTTTTTTTTTAAGTAATCTTTACACCCGACATGGGACCCAAACTCACAACCCTGAGATCAAGAGTCACGTGCTCTTCCAACTGACCCAGCCAGGCACCCTTCTAGCTATTTTTTTCAAAAGGTAAATCTGATCATGTCTTTCCTCTGCTCTTACCCAGAATGGAGATTCTTTGGTCAGACTTAAAATATGTAAGAGCTTCACTTTCTTTTCTGGAACAGTTGGTTTCTTCAGGGGTTCACATGTTCACATGATCAAAATGCCTCTATCATATGCTCTGCTAAACAGTGAGAGAAACATGAGCCTTAGGCTCAGAATTGGCTGGATAACTGAAGAAGAGCAGCTAAAGGGAGGACCAGAGGCAGGAGTTGTATTGGCTGTTATTTTGGGTTGCACTTGATAAAAAGTAAAGGCCATGTGTAGCCCTTTGCCTGGTCTCTATGTCTCGGTGTTCTGACATTTTATTTTATCATATCATATAATATCATATAATATCATATGATATTATATGATATTATATCAAATCATATTTTATCATAATTACAAAGAATCAAAGTGAGGTGTGACCCGGCAAAGAAAAGTATCCCTAAGTTTTGGAGACCCGATGACAGCTTCCCAATGTTCTTTATGTAAATATAAAGATGTTTGGCCCCACTTACTTCTAGCTAAAGCTCAGCCAGCCTGCCCTCACTGTTTCAGTCCCTGTCCCTCACTGTGCCCCTGCCACCCCAGGACTTCTATTCATGCTGTTTCCTCTGTCTGGAATGCAATTCCCTGCTCTCTCTACTTGGTTAACTCCTACTCATCCAGCTCTCAGCCCTATTAGCACTTCCTTGGGGAAAACTTCCCTGACCAAATCAATGCCTTCCTCATAGGCTCTCAAAGCAATCCTTTCTCTTCTCAATAGCAATTGTATCAGTTGACAATTTTATTTGTGTAATTATTTGGTTAACATTTTTATCCCCTACTGGACTGTAAGCTCATGGGGCAGGGACTGTATGTTCTGCTTACTATTGACTCCTCAGTACCTAGCAAAATTTCTGGCCCATAGTAAGCCTTCAATATGTATTTGTTGTAGTTGAATGACCATATTATGTAAATGAATGAAAGAATTAAGATTTAGAGACATCAAAAATATATTTTTAAGTGGCCCAAAGCAATTGTTGTAGAATTACTCCATTGTTTATTCAAAACCTGTCATAAAAGTGCTCCAGGTAACAATTAATATATCATTGGACTCAGGCCCTCAAATATATCCTGTGGTATTAATATGGATTTGTAGCTGTAAGCCGTAGTTTCAAGAAGACAAGTGCTATCTTCTACTATAGTGAATCATGGTTTCAGTTTCTTAAGAGATCACCAGAAAGCAAGCTGGGATACTTTTATAGCTGTGAACCTAACTTTATATCCCAATAAAAATATGATTTGCTTATTTGGAAAATTCAATAAGAATCTATTTGCAAGAGCGCCTGGCTGGCTCAGTTTGTAGAGCATATGACTCTTGATCTTGTGTTCATGAGTTCAAGCCTCATGTTTGGCATATGGCCTACTTAAAAAAAAATCTGTTTGCAGACTTAATAGTATAAGGAACTTAAAAAACAATAATATAAGGAACTTTGTTGAGTTACAGGCTACCCAGCTTTGCGAAAGACAGCTCAAGACCAAACTCTCGCTGATAGTCTTTGTTTGAAGTGAGATAGGAATTCTGGAGTGGCATACGATTATCTTTGCAAAATGTCAGACATATAGTCCCTATTTGAAAAGCTCAGAGCCAGATCTTATTGAAAGATTGCTTTGATCATTTTAAGGATGTGGTTAAATGAATATCTGATGATAATAAAAGGTAACATTTACTGAGCGCCTACTCTATGTCAGGCAATGTTCTAAGTGCTCATTTAATCCTCATAACAATTCTAAATTAAGTAGGGACTTTCATTTCTCCCAGTTTACAAATGAGCAAACTGAAACACAGAGGTTATTTAACTTTCCTAAGATTACACCTCTAGGTACTCTGGCTGCAGAGTACCCACACTACCCAATATGGTGCCCACTAGTTCATGTGGCTTTTGAACACATGAAATGTTGCCAGTCAGAATTGAGATGTGCTATATGCTAGATTTTGAAGACTTACTATAAAACACATGCATCTCATTAAGTTTTTCTATTGGTTATATGTTGAAATGGTATTTTAGATAGGGTTAAGACATGATTAAAATTAGTTTCATTTATTTCTTTTTTTCATGAAGATATGAGAAAAATTTTCAATTACATTCATGGCTTGTATTCTATTTCTATTGGACAGCATTGATCCATATTCTTAAACTGCATTATACTATCTTTTCATCTGGTAGCAAGGCATTTCACTGCTAATGGTTGTATTTTCTATAGGACTATAAGCAATGCAGATCAACTGTAAACATGAATGATGCTGTGAAAATTGTGCAAAGAAACAAAAGAGAAGCAGAGATGTCACCTGAAGTCATCAGCATTAAAATGTCGAAACAGTGAGACATGTTGGCTATTGTCTTCAGTACATATAGCTCTGTGGCACTATTTGTTGTATGGAATGCCTATTCATTTCTGGACTGTCCTGGTTCAAGCCTTTAATGGGCAGACACCAGCAACCAATTAACATCTTCCTTACTCCCTTGTAGACAATAAAAAAATACAACACAACAAAACAAAACATTCCTCTTGATGATTTACCTTGGGGCCCGTCAGCATAATGTTTCCCTCTACCTAGAAATGGCATTCATTCATAGATTTGTTCTTTTATTCCCAAGTCAGATGAAATCCTTGCCTTTGATGTTTTGAGGAAATACAGCCTCCTTCTCTCCCTTTTTGCATATCCTAAGGGAAATGGATATGGGGACATGGAGAGAGGAAGAAAGAAACAAGAAGAGAGGGACTCCACATGCAGAGAAGGGGATCATGGTGGTCATGGTCCAGGGTACAAAGAGGACAAACTCTCCTTGTCTCTCTGTCCAGTGGCCACAACCCCGTCACAGTATGAGTTTTGCTCTCCTTTCCCCATTCACCATCTCCTGGCTACTTTGACTTGGCCACCTCTTTCAGGATTTAAGTTTTAGTTGTTTTCATCTGAGTCTGCAAAGGGGTAGAGTAATTAGCCAGAGGTTAGTCATACAGAAATAGAAAAGGGTGGACCACAAACATCATGGGTCCTGATGACACCAGAAAAATGTCTTTTTAAGACTTAAAGAAAAGTTTCAGAGTCACAGGATGAAATGGCGATGCCTGAAGGCTCAAAATCTGAGATGTGAACATTGAGTCCCAGACTTGGGATTCTTTGGCTCTCTGAACAGGATACTCCAAGGTACACAGTATGGGATCTTCACTGTACAGTCATTGATCCCCTAAGAACACAATGCACAGGATAAAGTTCCTAAAGACATAACTTAAGTATTTATTTTTCCTTTTGCCCCAGCAAGCCCCACGTGTTGACTCAGCAGGCAATGGACGTTAAGGTCAGATGTACCTAAAAAAACAAAAATTAGAAACTGCTCCCAACATAACAGAAAGTGAAATAAAAAACAAATGGAAATACAATAGTATAAACAACATTAGCCTGATTTAGTTTTTGAGTTTGTGTATATATTTTGCTGAGTCTTCATATATCATGCGCTAGAATGTAATTCCATGAAGGCAGAGTTTTTTATCTAGTTTGTTCATCGCTGTAGTACCATCACCTAGAAAATGCCTGGTCCATAGCAAATACTTGAGATATTTGTTAAATGAATGAATAAATTAATATATAATAGGAAAAAGTGCTTCAAAATGTTAACGAGGTGGAGAGATTAGAGATGAACTATATTTTTTCTTCATAATATTTTGCATTTTCCAATTTAAAATAACTATAAATTACAATTGAGACAAAATAAAGATTAAAAAAACTTTTTAAGGCATATTAGTGTATTTAAAATAATATAAATATTTTTGAAAAGGGGAAGGGGAACCTGGCTGGCTCAGTCGGTAGAGCATGTCACTCTTGATCTCAGGATTGTGAGTTTGAGCCCCACACTGGGCATGAAACCTACTAAATAAATAAATAAATAAAGATATTCTCTCCTTTTTACTATATATCCTGGGGCACCAAGACATGCAGGCCAAACTAGAAGACATTCAGCATGGAGGTTGCATTTTAACTCAGGACCTACTATGTATTTGGCACTGTGGACACAGAAGGCTGAAGATGATAAAGCCATTGCCCTTAAAGCAGGTCATAGGAAAGAAAATCTGAAAGGGTGGTATAAAGCTTTAAAAAAATCCTCGCATGGGCACCTGGGTGGCTCAGTCGGTTAAGCATCTGCCTTCGGCTCAGGTCATGATCTCAGAGTCCTGGGTATCAAGGCCTGAGCAGGGAGCCTGCTTCTCCCTCTCCATCTGTTGCTCCCCCTGTTTGTGCTCTTTTGCTCTCTCTCTTCAAATAAATAAATAAAATATTTTTTAAAAAAATCCTTCCAATTGTATTACATTTATGATTTTACATTATCACAATAGAACAAATAGAGAATCTCTGAGGAATTAAGGAAGGTGTTATTCCCACATTACGAATTCGGTTGTGTTGCTGAGAAATTGAGTTGCTTGCTTATGGTCAAGTAGTTAGAAAGTAGTAGATCCACACACATCCAGGTCTTTACACTGCCTTGCGTTTGTCAGCTTTCCAAAGAGCTGCCACAAGGAGGCTCTACCCAGGGCTGGGGGGGCGGAGGGGAGGAACTGTTAACTAGAAATTTGTGCTTTTCTAGCTACATGTGTCTATTTAAATTTAAATCAATAAAAATTAATTAAACATTAAACATTCAGTGCTTCAACTGTGTTAG
Source organism: Potos flavus (assembly GCA_028534135.1). NCBI lineage: Eukaryota > Metazoa > Chordata > Mammalia > Carnivora > Procyonidae > Potos > Potos flavus. Next base: position 16,922,498 of record CM052897.1, read on the forward strand.
CCACATTTCAAATGCTCAATAGCCACATGCGGTTAGTAGCTACTGAATGGGACACCTCAGAAAAGGACATTTCCACAATCTCAGAAAGTTCTATTGGATAGCACAGTTATGAATTCATTGTAAGTGGGTTTTGTTAATAAATGACAAATAGCAATCGAATAATAATCAAGCAATCCATAGGAGAAGTATGGATTATATGTGTATTGAATAACTGTGATATATAAGGCCTCGTTTAAACCTCATAGGAACTTCTAGAAGAAGGCTCAATTATTATCTCCACTTGCAGACAAGAAAACTGAGGCCAGAGGGATGAAGCACCTCAGTTAAGATCATATAGCTAGCAAAATGAGGTAGTCGGGACTTGAATGCAGCCCATCTGACACTGGAGCTTGTTAATTTAACTGTCAATCATTCTCAAAGTGTGGTCCCTGGACCAGCAGCATCAGCATCACCTGAAGACTTGCTAGAAATGCAAATTCTCAGGCCCCACCAGACCTCCTGAATCAGCAAGTGTTGGAGGGACACAGCCCGCTGTGTTATCGCCAGCCCCCTAGCCATGTTGGGTGGCATACTTGAGTCTGAGAACTCTGCTGTGCTGCACCCCCACTTTTAAGCATCTCTGACCTAACCAACCCTGTGCTCAGTGTTTGCTACTGGTATATCTTATTTTATTTTTTAAGATTTATTTATTTGTTTGAGAGAGAGGGAGAGAGTGCACATGCAGGGGTGAGGGGAGGGGCAGAGGGCGAGAATCTTCAAGCTGACTCCCTGCTGTGTGCAGAGTCCAACACGGTGCACAGTCCCATGATGCATGAGATCATGACCTGAGCCAAAACCAAGAGAGTCAGACACTTAACCAACGGAGCCACCTAGACACCCCATTCCTGGTGTATCTTAAATTTGCAATCATATGTCTAAAAGAATCTTTTTAGCAGATTAAAAGGATAATTCATTAACATGTTGAGCACTACCTAGTCTGTAGTAGACTCAGGGGGCCATTTCTCACTCAAATGGACTTGGAGCCATCATCCGACTTGTCCACAGTCACACAGTTAAAAAGTGGTGGAGCAGGGCTGTAAATCTAGGCTCCTGGCCCCAAAGCCCATCCCTCTTCATCATGAACCCTTACTTAGAGAATGGTGGAGAAGCAACTCTTTGTGTCCCTAAATAAAAATGAGTTTTCAAATTCTCTGCTGCTGGAATGTCCTCCTCATTGCTTGTCTCCTAAAGGACACAGACTGTCCTTTCTCCCCAGGTCACGATCTATCCATTTCTTGAAGTGTATCCCAAGGGGAGGCCGGTGTGGGGATGGGTGAAGCAGGTGAAGGAGATTAAGAGTACATTTATCTTGATGAGCCCCGAAAAATGTACATAATTGCTGAATCACTATATTGTACACCTGAAACTAATATGACACTGTACATTAATTATACTGGAATTTTTTTTATAAAGTGTATCCTATCATAAAAATAATTTTTCACATAAAAATATATCTGCTCTAGAATGTGCCGACTTGAGGTTCAGAATTTCTATTCCTGAAGATTTTCAAAAAATAAACATTTATTCATTCATTCTTCCATATAACAAATTATCAAGTGCCTTTTATGTGACAGGCGTAGTCCTAGGCAATGAAGAGTAAATAATGGTTAAGAAAGGAGGTCTCTGCTTTCATGGGGCCTGTGTTCTAGTGGGAGAGATAGACAATAAACAGGTAAGCAAATAAATAGAAATGATAAACACATTGTAAACAGTAGTAGGAAGGAAATAAACAAGATGTTAAGATGCTGTGCTAGGGGATAAATGCTGGTCATTAGGCATAGGGATAACTTCTCTAAGAAGTTGACCTTCGGGCTTATACATGAAGGATGAGGAGAAGCCTGTCATTCAAAGAGCCTAGGAGACAGCATTCCAGATGGAGAGAACAAAACATGCAAAGCCCTGAGGCAGAAAAAAGCTTAGCCGGTTCTAGGAACTGACAATCTGTGGAGCATAAGAGGGTGAAGGGAAAGCTAAACTGAGGTTGGAGATGCAAAAAAGAGCCAGGTCATGCAGGGCCATGTGGGCCAAGATAAGAAATTTGCATTTTATTCTAAATGGAATTTTACGCTTTAGCAAAGGAATGGCATGATCATAGTACTTATTCAATAACTATTTGTTGAACAAGCAAATCGGTCAAGGGTATTGTAAAACTGATTCTGGTAAGAAGAGCTCTGTTTTTTCTTCTGAGAATAGTAAAATGGAAGCTCTAATTTATGAAACACCTTTTACACGCCAATTGTGCCTTCATTAATGGTCCTCTCAACAATCTAGTGAAGTGGTACTATTATCATCCCCTTTTTACTATTATCATCCTTTTTTTAAGTCTTTACATCCCCTATTTACAGAAACTGAAATTCACAGACATACCTTCAACACATTTACTCAAGTGTTTATTGAGTACCTTATGTGTCAGTTCTCATGGATAATAAGTGGCAGATCTAGCCTTGAACTGAAGACTGCTTCTGAAGCCAATGCTCTTTTACTAAGTTATACTATGTCTAGTGAAAATTAGAGAATTGAAAAATCTATAATCTCCCTAGATTTGCTCTGTAACTTGTAGGTAACAGCAAGTACAAAATGGGAGCTGGCTAGGTTGGGTTTAGAGCATACCATAAGCCTGTATCCCTGACCTTTTATCCCCAACTCGGAACACTACTATGCATGACACCAGGATCTCTTGTCATGGGTGGAGACAGGGAGCTGGCCGGCTCCATGTGTCTACATTCCCACTTGCTGTCCCAAAGGTCCAATTGCTTGCAGCTTCCCGACGTTATGCCCTGATTGCTAAGTCTGGTCTGGCACAGGGACAGAGGGACTCCGAGGCCGAGGAGTTGAGAATTCTTGCTGGCCGCTTGGAAGGGCCAGCTAACACAAGTGAGATGCTGGCATGCTAAAAAGAGGGAGTGCTATTTTGAGAATCTGTTCAAGTAATGTTTCACAGTGGAAAAATGGTGGCACTCTGCACACAATGTGACCTGACAGGAGATGTCTCAGGTGTCAGGGCCCTGGGTTTCTATTTTTATTGCTAAAAGTTGCGATTGAGCTGAAAAAGGCTGGCCCCTAAGAAATAAGTAAAAATTGGTATGAAATCCGGAAAATTTTCTGGAAATGTCATGGATTAAGATTGGAATCTATTAAATACATCATGCCATATCTACACAAGGAATACCAGGAAGCTATTAAGATGATAATATGAAGCTCTATTTGCTCACAAAGAAATATGTTCATACTAGATTTTTCTGTGTAAAGAGATGATTACAAACAGAGTGCACACTTATGGTACCATTTTGTAAAATACATACATTTATATATATGTGTATAGAAAAGGTTTGGAAGGAGATATTTTCAAAAGGTAACTATTAGGCCTTTATATCTATATTTTATGAACCTTTTACAAGAAGTACGGACTATATATGTGCAACCAGAAAAAAAATGAAGTAATTGCCATTTTGAAGAAAAAAGATAGTGATCAAACGCATCCCTGATCAACTGATTAAGGGGAATCCTGTAAGGTAAAGATTAGGTAAGAAAGGGTCAAAGTCCTTAGGTTGTGCTTTGTTTCCACTGTCATGAAAGAAAGCGTTCTATTCCCAAAATTATACCAAAATTTCTTATACTGTGATGATTATATGTGAGATCAAGATTAGATGTGTAGTTTTGGATTCAAAGAATATCTGAAAAGTCAATGAAGGAAAAAAGAAGAAATAAAAATTAATCAGCCATTATAGCCACAAAGTTATAGTCAGTTCATGGGAACTAATTAACGTGGAAAGCTTTGGCTGGGACCAGGACCACTATTTAAATAGGGATAATAGAAGTCTACCAAAGGCAGAAAGCCCTGTGAGAAAAGAAACTAAATGCTGCAAGAGTTTTAGGTACCTTGACCATGAGAGTTAATATAATGGACATATTGCACAGAGAAAATAAAACTAACCTTTCCATGTGCTAGTGTCACATTCACCTGCCATGTTAATTTTCTTAGCTCTTCAATTTAGAGGGAGAGTTTTTTCCTCTCAAGCCCCCCTTGACTGGATATTCTGCCTAAATGTCAATGCATTTAAACTGCATAACATTTGGCGCCTGGGTGGCTCAGCGGGTTAAACCTCTGCCTTCCGCTTAGGTCATGATCTCAGGGTCCTGGGATCTTGGGCTCTCTGCTCAGCAGGGAGCCTGCTTCCGCCTCTCTCTGCCTGCCTCTCTGCCTACCTGTGATCTCTCTCTTTCAAATAAATAAATAAAATCTTCAAATAAATAAATAAACTGCATAACATTTTGAGTAAATATTTAATTGGAAAGAGGGTCTTTTTCATTAATACTTTGGAACATATATTAAATATTATGCAATTATCATATGTAGCACAAAGTTCTCTGTGGCTGGGTTATGGGTTGAATTGTGTCTCCCCAAAATTCATAAGTTGAGGTCCTGACCCCCAGTACCTCAGAATGTGACCTTATTTGGAAATAGAATTAATACATAGTTAAGTTGAGGACATGACGTTGTAGGATGGGCTTTTAACCCAATATGACCAGTGACCTTATAAAAAAGGGAAATTTGGACACAGAGAGATGCATAAAAGGGAAGATGATGTAAAGAGACACAGGAAGAGAGATAAAGAACAGACTCTTCCCTCACCGCTCTTAGAAGGAGCCAACCCTGACATCTTGATTTCCAAGCTTCTAGTCTACAGAACTTTAAGACAATAAATTTCTGTTGTTTCGGCCACACAATTTGGTGTACTTTGTTACAGAAACTTTACCAAGTGAATACAAGAAGCAACATATCCTAAGGATATGTGTGTGTTAAATTCTAATAGGCATTTGAGTTGGGTTATCATATTTTCCTCCTTTATAGGGGATGTCACCAAAGCTCTAAGTGAAGATCATGCCTAAGGTCAGTCAAAGTTGGAAGTCATCTCTGTGTTCTCTTTCTATATCTGGGTTCCTCCAGAAACTGTTCTCAGTCCAATCCTTAGAAGGATATCACAAATAGTAAAGCCATTTATCCCAACCAAACCAATCCCTTGGTTTGTAGACTTTTTACCCATTAATAGCAGAAAGAGTCCTGGATCAATTATTACAGGTACCATGATAAGTTTAAGGAAGACTTTGTGCTTGCTGAGTTTTCTCCAAGGGAAGAAAACCATTATCTAAAATGAAAGGATCTATGAACAGTGACAGAGCCCCTCTCCACCATTTCACTTTTATGTCCCCAGTTTTAGTTCTTTACAAGACATTTATGACATTTTTGTTTGTTTGTTTGTTTATGATCTGCCTCTCCCTTCTAGAAAGAGAGCTCCATGAGAGCTGGGACCTTGTCTATCCTGTGCCCCACTGTATCCTCAATGGTGCCTGGAGCATAGCAGGCTTCAATAAATGTTTACTGAATAAACAAATAGATCATTTTAATGTAAATTAATAAAGAAGTTAAGCAGTTGTTGCAGGATGTTGCAGTCAAATTCTGTTGATGCCAATTCTTTTTTTTTTTTAAAGATTTTATTTATTTATTTGACAGAGAGAGAGAGATCACAAGTAGGCAGAGAGAGAGGGGGAAGCAGGGCTCCATCCCAGGACCCTGAGATCATGACCTGAGCTGAAGGCAGAGGCTTTAAACCACTGAGCCACCCAGGCACCCCTGTTAATGCCAATTCTTAATGCTAGTGTAGAGGTAGGAAGATTTTTAACAAAGTCAAGTACGCCACACACTCTATGAGAGGCTGAATGTTTCTTCCTTAACCCTGTATGGAAAGATATAATTGAATGATGGCTCTGTGTAGAAGTAGAGGAATCTTAATATATGATAATGCATTTTAGGCTGAAAATCTGACACGGTCAACAGAAAAGAAATGTTTCTACCCAAGGCTAGTAAATTAAATTTCCAAGTTTATTCCTAGGCCTAATGACTTATTAGATTTTCACAGTATCAGCATGGTAGTTAAGATCAGAGTCTCAATAGTCAGACAGTCTAGGCTTAAATTCCTGCTCTGCCCCTTCTTAGCTATATGACCATGAACCCAAAGTCAAATGAGCTGAATAAGTTATTCAGCATGGCGGTAATAAGATAGCAAAAATATTTTTATGAGTTTGAATGACATATTCCTTCTGTCACTCAGGGGACATGATAGGATATTCTTGCTTTACAAAAATGTTTTTACATCATCCTGATATCATGTAGTCCCTACATATAAGGCTTCTAAAAATATCCATAATAAATGTTGGGTTGTTTTTGCCTCTGAAAAAATTTACGTAAGGAAACCTAAAAGAAATGCTAATTTTCTGTAATCGAATGCAAACAAGTAATGGTTTTCCTTGTATTTTAAAGTGCCTTACATATTTTAAAGTACAGCAATATAATAATTTCATTTGAATAGCCTAAGAAACACTAATGTCTCTTATGTTCATTATCTAACCTCCTTATATTAGATTAGGTTGATTTCCCAGTGATTTTAATAAAAGTGCCACACAAAATGTATAAGTCATGTCACTGTCTTTCAAAGAAAACTCAGTTAGTTTACAAAAAAAAAAAGACAATGAATAAAATAATGCAATAAGTAGATAGATAGATTGATAGATACACAGATGATGTAGACTGTGTATGCCCCAAAGTACCCAAAAAGGTATATATGCCCCAATCTACCCAAAAAGGCTATAAAGAAGCAGGCAATAAATACACATGAAAGTGTGTTTGATAGGGGCGCCTGGGTGGCTTAGTCAGTTAAACATCCAGCTCTTGGTTTTTGGGTCAGGTCATGATCTTAGGGTCGAGAGATAGAGCCTTTTGTGGGGCTCTGCACTGGGCATGGAGCCTGTTTAAGATTCTCTCTACTTCTCCCCTTGCCCCTCCCCTTACCCCTCCACCCTGCTTGAGAGCTCTCTCTCTCAAAAAAAAAAAGAAAAAAAAGTGTGTTTGATAAATGAAGATAAGAAAAAACAAAATAAACATATACAAAAGATGGATAATTAAATCAGGGTTATGAATAAGAGTGTTTAAATGGGTAAATAAATGAATGGGACTGATTGTTATTGAATGTTTATGATGTTATGTTCTGAATTTCCTGCTCATTATAGGAATAAGGAAGGAGGAAAAAGCAAATTAGATGCAAACACTGCTTCTCAAACTTCCCCATTTAAGTTCAAGGAGAATGATTTCTGGGGTACATAAACTGAAACAGTTCACCAGAAGTGAAAAATCATTTTATGATTTAGTATAAGAATTAATGGATCACAGGCCTGTACCCCTGAAGCAAATAATACATTATATGTCAATAAATAAATAAATAAATAAATATAATTAATGGAAATACTGTGTTCTATCATTAATGCATTGAAATTTGTTTAAATAAAAAAATAATGATTTTTCTTGTCCCTATCTGCATAGAATTTGTTCTCCAAAATGAAGTAGCATGTTGATCCTTAGCTAAACACCATGTTCCCACAACATCATATATTTCCTCTTACTCCTGGGAAGTAAATATGCAGTTTGGAAAACAGATGTTTACAAAACTCTCATCTGATTTATTTGTTAAAATCAGTCAAAAGACTTTTTAAAGTAAAAACTTTGAATTTAAGTATAACACATGTGCAGGGTTATACTCTAAGAAATAGTATTAAAAAGAAATAGGTTATACCTTATAAAGACTGAAACTCAGTCTTGAATTGGCTCAGCCCCTGACTGGCCTAAGGTGATCTGCTCCTAATCTATATTCTAACCAGAGCTAAGAAAAAAATCTTTCTGGAGGAAATAAGATCATTCAGGATCTATAATTTTTTGTATTAAATATCTAGCATTTATTTTAAAATTACCAGACATACCAAAAACTAGGACCAAAAGGAAAAATGGGCAATAGAAATAGACCCACAAATGATCCTATGGAGAGGTAGTAACTGCCTTGACCAAGAAAACTAAATTTCAAACCATACACACACACATACACACATACACCTATATATACAGAAGGAGAAACTTAAGAACCAAGCTGATTTGTCTCTGTCTGAGAAGTTCAGAATTTGGAGGCAACAGGTATCATAGAAAGTGGAACGCAGGGCGCCTGGGTGGCTCAGTTGTTAAGTGGCTGCCTTCAGCTCAGGTCATGATCCCAGGGTCCTGGGATTGAGCCCCACATCGGGCTCCCTGCTGAGCGGGGAGCCAGCTTCTCCCTCTCCCACTCCCCCTGCTTGTGCTCCTGCTCTCGCTGTCTCTCTCTGTCAAATAAATGAATAAATAAATAATCTAAAAAAAAAAAAAAAGAAAGTGGAAGGCAACATAGGGTTGAAAACAAGTCATTAGTTGGAAGTCTTTAAATAAAGCAGTTTCATCTCCAGTTCCTCCATCCAGAAAGGTAACTCTTACAACTAATAGGAAATTATAAATTTATTATGTGAAGAAATTGAATCAGAATGGTTCTAATTTATGATTGGAGGGTAGAGTGAATGTGAAGCTAAAAACACTGATATTAAGTGAACATCTGCTTATTGAATGTGAGTTACTTAGATCCTTTTCCAACCTGCTTTGAGAACCCCAGGAGCCTTGTCAGTTTCCCTCTAGGAGTATTGTTCTTGGAAAGATTTCTTTGCGGGTGACAATATTTGGGTTTCCTAAAGAAATAGCCAGCTCTCAACCACACCATCTCAAAGTGAAGCCCATAGTTAGCAAATTCCACCAAAAAATGCTTTTTATGCCTTTCATATTAATGGAGAGTCAAGAATCACCAGACATTTGAAGAAAATCACAAACATAAGACAGAAGGAAAAGTAAATAGGAAAAAAAGTAGAGAAGAGTACTTAGAAAGAAATGAAATTATGCTAGAAATGGAAGAAAACTTATATATTTAATAATCTAGATAGTAGAGGATAATGCATCCATAGAATAAAACAAGATATAGTGAAAATGAAACAGAAGAAGAGATAAAACATTTGGATATTTAAAATAGAATAGCTAAAATCAAATTTAATTGGAATAAAGGAATTGGAATATGAAGTTAAGGAAATATCCCAGAAAGTAGAATAAAAGAGATGAAAAAGACAAGAGGGAAAAAAAGACTTACAAGATCAATTCGCGGAGTCTAAAGGTTAGAATCTCTGAAATGAGAGACAGAGAAAATAGTGGAGAGGAAATTATCAAAGAAATAACAAGAAAAAATCCTATAACTGAAAAGCTTAAGTCTCCAGGCTTAAAAGATCCCATAAATGCTAGGCATATTTTTAAAGATACCCATGCCAGGACACAAACCAAGAAATTTTAGAACACCTAGGATAAAAAGGAGATCGAAAAACTTTCAGAAAGGAAAAGAAAAGGAGCTACTATCTCAAGGACACATAGTGTCCAAAAAACCAGTGAATGTGAGAAGGCAAGGGAGAATGTCTTCAAAAGTCGGAAAGAAACTGGTTTTTAACCTTGAATTCTCTACCCAGTCACATTACAATTCAAATATAAGGATAAAATAAATATCTTTTACATCTACATGAACTAAAAATATTAGCCTATTATGAAGTAATATTAAGAAGTTATTTGAGGAGTGCCTGGGTGGCTCAGTTGGTTAAGCGACCCACTCTTGGTTTCGGCTCAGGTCATGATCTCAGGGTCCTGAGATTGAGCCCTGAGGCAGGCAGAATCTGCTCAGGATTCTCTCTCCTTGTTCCACACCCTTTCCCCATCCTCCCAACTCCTGCTCTCTCTCTCTCTCTCTCTCTCTCTAAAATAAATAAATAAATAGAGAGATAACTAACTAACTAAATAAATAGAGTTATTCAAAGATGTTCCTTAGCAAAATGAGAGGAAGCCTGAAATTCTATAAGTGGGGGCCCTGTATATGAGAGTGCAGGCTGGGGCGCCTGGGTGGCTCAGTGGGTTAAAGCCTCTGCCTTCGGCTCAGGTCATAATCTCAGGGTCCTGGGATCGAGCCCCGGCATTGGGCTCTCTGCTCAGCGGGGAGCCTGCTTCCCCCTCTCTCTCTGCCTATCTCTCTGCCTACTTGTGATCTCTCTCTCTGTCAAATAAATAAAATCTTTAAAAAAGAAAAAAAAGAGAGTGCAGGCTGATAATGTTAGTTGATAATATCTAAAGTTGAGAAACCAAGAAATAGTAGCACTAGCATTTATTTAGACATGTGTCATAAATATAAAAGAAATAGTTAAAAAACTTGAAGTGGTTGCCTCTGGTGAGCAAGTCTGGAAGAAGAGAGGGTTAGAGCAAGGTTACTACTGTTTTTCATTATAAACTTTTTAGAACTATCTGAAGCTTAAATTCTGTACATGAGTATTTTGACAAAAATTTAAAAATATACTGATTTCTAATTATATGGATTTAAGACTGATTAATATAATCACATTGTTTTCCAAAGGTATACTAATATAAACTCCCATCAACAATGATGGAGAGTAGGTGGTTATTTTATATATGGTTTTTATTAATAGTATTGAATAATTTTAGCAAAGGCTTTTCTGCAAAATGCTAATACTATGAAAAACTAGCAGTGACACTGGAGAGAATCTATATTAATGCATGCTTAAGATAGTATTTACATCAACAGACATTATGGTGTCTCATATACCATATGGTGTTCATATACCATATGGTGTTCATATACCAATGAACATTATGGTAGAAAGAATTAGATGAACCTGAGTTCAGATTGACAATGGGACACTCATTAGCAGGATGACTTCAGAGAAGATACTTAAATTCTTCTGGTATCAGTTTCTCCATCTATAAAATGGGGTGCTAATACCCACCTTGATTCATGGTACAGTCTGCCTGAAAGAGGAAGGGAAAGAAGGAGAGAGGAGACAGCAAACATACTAGTATTCTCGTAAATTCTATCTTCTGGTCCACTGCTCTCATCCAGAATCGATACAACTGAATGTCATAAGTAACTTGATTCAGTTAATGGCTCGTATTGGGTCTTTCCCCTCCTCCAGAAACTGACACTAAGACAAGAATGTGAAAGTTAGTAGTTTGAGAGGTGGTTCCAGGAACTAGCAATAGGGGAATAGGGAAATGCAAGAATATTTCTTAGCATTATTCCAACTATGGGATGAAGAAGCAGAGGTAAATATCTACCAACTCGCATATGTCACTGAGAACTGCTTCTAAGGGGCCATTGAAAGCTTGAGTACTTCTAATATACCCCTCTTATCCTCAAAGCAAGCTCTGGCAACCAGAAAATGCTCTTGGGAAAAATCAGTATCGGTTATCGTATTTAATTGTAACCGGTTGATTACATTATTTTGAGTTCTTCAAACTTAATCCCAATGAAATTAAATCATGAAACTGCAACATTATAAGAGAGCTTTGAACAAAAGAAAACAGATATGAATCAAGCCTTCATATTGTGAATGTTAGAAATTACAGACTTCGATTTCTTAGGTTAGTTTCAGTTTATAGAAATATAAGTTAAAATGTTATTTAATGTTTGGAGAATTTAAATACTGTGCTGAAATTGCCTTCTCAGAAAGATAAGGAAAAATTGTTTAGAGACTATTTAAATTCCTATGAGCACAAAAGTCCCAAGAACAAAGAGCATTTTTGGAGATTTGCCAGGTAGGGCAAAGGTCTTTAAAATTAAACTATACATGCTCTGATCCTTGTTACTGTAGTTAAAAATTCTAATGAACTTTTGTCATTCTTTTGGCTGCCCAGCATCTGAACCTCATTCTATGTTTGGGGAATTTTTGACTTTATAAGTCTTGATAGGATGCAGAAACACTCTCCCACTATAAGAATTTAAAGTTCCAAATAATCACTTTTCTAGCTTTCTTTGCAGTCAAGTGTGGACACAGGACCAAGGATGAACCAAGGAGAAGTTACCTTCCCAAAATTTGAATGGGGATCTAGTGATTTATAGAAACAGGGGTGGTAGACAACCATCTCTGAATGCAATGACAGTTGCAGCAAGATAGTTTCTGGGGGCAATGGTGTTGCTATGGTAGCTCTTTTCAGTGACACGTGAGACGAGATGACGTAAGTTGAGGCAGCTAGTAATTGGTAACACTGGCAGTGTTATGTGATGTCCTCACTTGTCCAGGTCCTTGATGTGGTTTAGGGTTTTATGTCTGGCCGCTTATTGTCCAGCTTCCTCAGAAATTCTGTAAGCAGTATCTTTTAATGTAGCCTAGTGAATACTTCAGTGAGGTAAAGCTTCAAAGCTGATTTCAGTTAGCTACAACCCAAAGAGTTAAAAATTCAGTACCGGGAAGTAGGGTGTTGTCAGCAGCAAATGCTAGAATGTGGAATTGGCAATGTCAGACTTCTGAACTTGTATTGACATACTGCTACTCAGTACTAAGAAAATAAATCTTTCAAATGCCTATTTCAGAAATGACCATAGGAAAAATAAACTGGGAGATTATTCCAAGAGGCAGAACCAGGGATCATGAAAGACATGATGAAGGGCATTCCCTGAAGAGAGTGGAAATAGGGTCAGCCTCATTGACTGGCAGGAACTTACTGCTCTCCCAGGCAGGAGTCTCACCATGCCTGTGTAGTTTGCATAAGATATGTGTTATGGGGAAGTGACTGGAAGTGGCTTTCTGCTCTTGCCCTTTCCCAATCAGACTTTACATTGTAGTCTATTGTTGAACCATGAAGAGCAAACACAGTCATGGATCATAGGAGACAAATGAACATTTGTATCAATCATGCTTCTAGCTTCTGCAAACTTGATGCTTTAATGTCTGCCCTGCACGCGTATGCCAGACACACCTGGTTCTGGACAATCTGGTAATATGCCTGAGTTACCTTGCCTTAGAAAATTGCCTCCCTTGTCACCTTCTCCATCCCCCTCCAGGAGGAATCCTCCCTGAGGTGTGGCTTTTAAATACAAGTCAATCGATCCAGAGTCTACACCCCAACTGCTTTCGTTGTAGAGTTCTCATGCTCTGGGTCACTATATACTTATCCTAAACACCCCAGGGCCAGGTACCAGACAACTAGGGGAAGCCTCTCTGCCCCACCAAATTATTCAAACCAGCCAATCTTAAACCTGTTCACCTGCCTCACCCATTTCTTCTTGCAGAAACCACAATAAAGCCTCTTGCCCACAGTTCCCCCTTCCATCTGCCTCATGACTGACCCAAGTACTTCTCCATGTAGCCATGTTGGCATGATGTGTACTCTCTTTCTTGGAACTGTGAGTAGAATAAATGATCTCTTTGATGGCACTCTTACCATGACTAAATAACAGTATTAAAACTACATTACCCAACAATCCTGGACTTGGATGTAGTAACCTGATGAAACTTAAGGTTACTTCCTCTTAGGGAATATGTGAATAATTTCAATAAAGGCCTGAACACCTTTTAAGTGTATGTAGAGATATCAGGCAATCAAAGAAGTGGACTATAGCAAACATTGTTGGTTTTCTACTCAACATCCGTTACTCTCTCCTTTCAGGCAAAACATCAGTTTTATTCAGGTATTAATCCCCCTCTTCACTGACTCAAGGGATAATGACCCTTTTCCTCCTCCAGAATTGAATTCCATTTGGTCTGAGCCAGTCACAGTGGTCCCTTTCCCCTTGCCAGTGAATGATTTAGGACTGAGCAGGGATCCCAGGTATGGACTATAGGAGATGTTCTGGGGGGTTCTGGGAAATTTCCCCCACTGCAAAGAGGACACTGGATGAAGTGGCTCTTTCTGTTGGTGGACATTGCTGTGCTGACAGAGCTGGAACTACAGTAGTCATTTTACTCCTAGCAAACCTGAGGATAAGGCCAATGGCAAGAAAGCATAACAAAAGACTCACCAGAAAATGAAGCCAGAACAATAAGCATGATTGTTAAAATGTTATTTGTTCACCTATATTATAAAGTGTTGATTACAGGAAATTCTGTTTGTTCACTTAAGCTGCGTATGAACTCACTGGCCTTTTGTTGATTAATTCCCCACTACAAATCCTGGATGAGTGTGCTTATCAAAGAGAATCTTCACTGGCTCCCACAGCTGTTGGGAATAAAGCTCTCTCTGATAGCAGATCCAAATGTTGTACAAAGCTTTGTTCTTGCACAATTTGCAAACTTCTCATATTTGAACCACATCTATTTCTTTGAGATGGATTGTTGATTCATCAGATCACCATTGAAACATTCATGTGCTTTCTGTATTTGGATTTCTGATTCTGGGGCCCACTACTGAAAAAAACCTAGATGCTCTAGATTCTTCTTCCACATTAGTCCTTTATTTAACTGGTTCATGGCCAAGCTAAGTCAGGGCTGCTCCCGACAATCTTTGAGGTAGTCTATTTCACACATTCATGGGATGCCTCACTGTGCTTGCCTGACAAAGTAGACACAATCCCTACCTGCAGCCCCTTTTTTCCTAGTAATTAACTACCCACTGCTCTTAAAATCCATCCAGGTTTAAATTAAAGAAGCAGCCACCCATCAAATTCAAACTAATTTTTTACCATATTGCAAACAGAGAGTATCCTCAGCTTTGAAATGGGGGGCAGGAAACTTGAAAAAATGGTTCATTATAGCTGTTAAAAATGTTTTAACTTTATCAATCCATGAAAATGGAGTAAATTGCTTTAAGCTTATTTTACATTATCAATTATCAGAGTCTATACAAATACAAACTGAAATTCCACCCAAATTATAGGAGTTAGATAAAAATATATGATCCAAAATATCTAAATATAAATTTAAGTTGTGGTTATATGACTGTGTACATCATTCCAACTCTGTGGAGGACAGGCATCAATAATATCTGGTAATAAGGGGACACTATCCATGTGAATATGAGAATATTCAGGGTCCATTTTATATTTATAAAGTCTGGAAACTGAAGAAGAGATTTCAAGCACTGTCCTTTAAAAATCAGGAGCTGAAAAGCAATGAAAAAGAATAAATTTCTCTTATATCCAGCAACATTGATGAACTTCATAAATATTGTATTGAAGGGAACAAAAGCACATGCAAAAGAATACAAACAGTATGATTCCATTCATATGATGTTCAAGAAGGTGGGCACTGGGAAAAAGAAAATTATGAGATGCTATATCTTCATTGAGATGATGGTTAAGTGGGTGTATACATCAGTCTGTACAGGTTGGATATAATTAATGCTGCCACATTGGTGCACTTTACGTACCTCACAATGTTATGTGTGCCCAATCAACCAATAAATTGCTCTTCAGTAAGGCATTAGGTAAACTTTGGTTAAGTATTAATAAAACTTATAAATCTACATTGATAGAACTAAAGTTTTACGACAGAAGGAACCATGTCTGTTTCACTTAGCACTAGACACCTCACTGGAGAAGAGTTACAACTGAGTCATTCAGGTAGATGACGGTGACAAGATAGAGGTTGGGATACCAAAGACCATGATAGAGTCTAACAAGTCTCCTTCCCCTGTCCTTGGGTGGTGGCAGGGAGTAACACCCTGTTTCAAGTAGGGTACATGCCATACAATGTATGGAGGCTTGTCTTTGAGTAGCTGGAATGAACATGTCTTAAGGACCAACCTGCTTGTGAAAATGGCCTTTGGTCAGCCCACTTTGGGTAAAAGGCAGAGCCCAGATTTCTGCCCAAGAGAAAGCTACTCTGTAGAATACAAACGGAATTGGAACTGACTAGAGGCTTTCTGGAGAATTGTCAAGATGAACCCCTCAAGTTGGCATTGAGTGTAGGAGGGACTATGGAGAGAAGTTAAGTGTTACTAGAATTCTATTAAGTTGTTGGCCGAATGAGCTGTGTGGTAAAACGTCTTCACCATTTCCTCTTTGCAACGTCTGGTAAAATTTATATTTACAGAGCATATTTCTTTGCATGAGAATGAACATAAATGCTGGGTCCTACTTTTTTTATTTTTTTATTTTTTTTATTTTTTCAGTGTTCCAAGATTCATTGTTCATATACCACACCCAGTACTCCATGCCCTGGGTCCTATTTTTAAGGTTAGCACAATTGGAACTGTCTTAGTCCCTCTGGGCTGCTGTAACAGAATACCGTAAACCGGGTGTCTTATAAACAGAAATTTATTTCTCACAGTTCAGGAAGATGGGAAGTCCAAGATCAAGGCGCCAGCATATTCAGTGTCTGGTAAAAGCCTGCTTCCTGGTTCATAGGAGGCCATCTTGTGTCCTCACAAGGCAGAAGGGGTGAGGAAGCTCTCTGGGCCCCTTCTACAAGGCACTAAGCCCATTTGTGAGAGCGCTTCCTTCCAAAGAGCTTGCCTCCAAATACCATCGCACTAGAGATTAGGCTTCGACATATTTTGGGGAGGATGCAAACATTCAGTTTATTCCAGAAGGCCAGACTACATGTGCAGATGGCCAATATCATTATCTTCATTTAATCTGCCATTTTTTAAGAATCCCTGAAGGAGGGCACCAAGAGAACACAAAGAAAAAGGGCAATGGTACTAATCAAATAGGGTAGGCTCCAGGAAGTTCCTGGCCTGGACTGAAGATGGGCATGTAGTCTAGGAAGCTCTCCTGTGTCATGGTAATACAGATGGGATATGTATGAACCTGCCAAGCAGGAAGTAAGAAACAGGGTTTCTTTTTTCATTCCTGATGGAATGTTGAGAATAAACCATAGCTTTCGAGTCCCGTTTCCTCTCTGGATTTATTTGCTAGTCTCTATCCTTTATCAAAATCTTTTTCTTTTTCTTTTTCTCCAATTTTCCCAGCCTGGTCTTAGCTGGGCTAGTTCAAGGGAGGAGGAAGTCAAGTTTTTGAAGTTGGGCTAGAGCTAACAAGGCAAGAGCACCTTCTTGTGGCTGAGTGGCAGGATAGCAAGAAACGTTAGCTCCTGGATCTACCCCAGGGGAGAAATGCCAGGAAATGATTTGTGGGAAGTATAAGCTTTGAAGTTCTATCATTAAGGTAGGTGGCATTTTCCTTAGATCATTTTTTTAGAGCCACAGGGTTACAGACCATGAGATCTGAAGTGCAGAGAAAATAGTTTTTAAAGTCATGAATGTATTTTAGCATGAAGACTATCATGTGCAATTATTTTGCTGTCACTAAAGCTATCAGATAACATGTTAGAGTGTTGTTGTTTTGTCTGAGTATATGACAGGAAAACAATGTTTAAATCGATACAGATCAAATCATCTCTACTAGCATTGTTTATCTAGAAGTATTGCATAAACAACAGTAAGAGCAAGGACATTTAGTTTATACTTTCTTTTTTTCTTTTTTTTTTTCTTTTTTTTTTTTTTTTTAGTTTATACTTTCGAATGGGGCTGGATCATTTACAAGTTGTTCACTGGCAGATTTTTTTCCCCAAGCCTGTATAGATTATAATCTATTTAACAAAAGATTAGAAACAATGAAGTTAATTGTTTTTCCCTCTCCAGCATTTAAGAGAAAAATCCTGAAATTGGTACAGATTTCTGATGCCAGGAAATCATAAAATGTAAGAGAATATTTAGCAATCAGGGTGACTTAGCTCATGGTAATCAGCATATGGACAATTATAATTTGCATTCCAGTTACTGAAGCTGAGAAAGCCTTGCTCAGGTTGAACATACGGTGAGTAGAAGAACTCTTTTTCTAAGAAATAAGATGGAGAGAGTCTTTGGAGAATGGCCTCACTGAATTGGTAAGTTAGCTTTCTCCGGATTTTGGTGATTTCCCCAGTTCGTCCATAATTCCTCAGTGCTCTGGCCATTTTCTGGTAAGTCATGGTCTTCCGGTTGCCTTTTCTTTTCCCCCAAAGTTGGGCAAGTTTTTCTTTGTTTTTTGACACAAACTGAAAGATGCCTTTGGTTTTATCTACCCACTGAATACAAGATGCCATCTCAGGATTACACAGGGATTCATGAAGGTATTCAAATAGTCGGAGCTTCTTCCTGCCTAAAATGGAGAAAAACAATGTCATACTCCACCGTGGCTACACACAAAGAAGATCCTCAGGCAGAGTCTGTTGAGTGACTACAAAATTCAAAGCTGCATTGGGACTTGAAAGTCAGAGATCTGTTTGGCCCTACTGAAGTTTTAGTTGGACCTTACTTCGTTGGGGATGTTCTAAAATTTTTGTCCTGTCCTTTACTGGAAAAGGGAAGCCTGATGCTTCTTTTTCCGAGTCTGCCATCTGTCAGGTGGTCTTTCTTCACAATTAAATCTTGACTACCAGTTCTATGTCATATGTTAGAACAACAAAACTGAGAAAATGAACTGCAAAGTTTAGTGGTTTTAAATAAAGAGAAGACTTAAAAGCCATTTTCAGAAAGCAAATCATTTGAAACGGCTTTACTCAAATGAGTTAAGTCAAATGAGGTAAAGAATGTGAATGTATTTTTAAAAATGCAAAATGTATTCAAATATAAAGTAGTATTAGTGAAATTAATAACAAAGACTTAGGTAAAAAAAACCACACATAAAAACTGTGGGTCTACATAGTTATGTGAAAAATAAATAACAGAAAAAACTGGAGTGGAAAATGCCACTTTTATTGCCATCTTCATGACATTTTGATATCATTTATGAGCAATTAACAATGGGCATTGTGATATTTTTCATTGCTGTGAAATAAAATGGCACTACCAGAGTTTTTCCCTCTTTTGGAATACAGTCCTTTATATTTCATAATGTCTAGATGGAAAACTTTAGGAGGATTTATTGTGATTTTTGTTCAGTTGATTGGATGTCTTCGGCCTAACAGAGAACAAAGGGGACGGCCCATTTTGTGACTTCTGAATTGGCCTGTAAATACGATGTCTCACCAGATCTGTCAGTAGCTAACACATCCACGGCTGAATTCCTTTTTCCCCTAGAGAGAGTGGAATAGTGGATTCCCAAACTGCTTTGAACAGTCTCTGGGGAGTAATACTCTTGCATCACTCATCATTCATCCTAAAACCTCAAAGGTTTTTAAGAAGATTATCTTTTTGTATTATATTATCTTGAAATTACAAATTGAGAAATGAAAGGGACTTACCAAAAAATACATAATGAATTAAAGTCACAGTCTTACACAAACTTTGTCTCTTATCTGGTGGTCAAATCAACGATAATGGATCCTCACCTTTTAAAATGTTTTCAATTTTGAAAAAAATATTTAAACTTTTATTTTAAAAAGTATGATGTGCTCAGAGTAAAAGATTCAAACAGAAGCACAAAGCGAAAGTAAAATTCCCGTCTATTCTACGACATATTTTTTTTTCTACTACATATTTTTAAAATAAAAAAACATTGCATATAAACATATGCATATCCTTTAAAAATACCGGTGGTATCATATTATTTTTGCAGTTTTTTTCAGTAAGTAATATATCTTAAATTAAGTCAGAGAACAATACAGCAATTAGCTATAGGTGGGTAAAATAACCAGCGGTTGCAGTAAAAATGATTACTTCTGGGACATAGCATGGGAAGAAAGAAGAACACTTCCACTTATTCTTTGTGAATTTCTGAATCCTTTGAACTTTTAATAATGTGCATTATTACTTTTAAATCATGGAATTAAAAAGGATTAAAACAAAAAATGTACTTTAGAGCTCTTTATCAACACGTAACATATGCCTTCATGCCTTTTAACAGCTCTATGTTCTGTTTTATGTGTGTACTATTTTTCTATAGTATATAGATAATGGACTCCCCAGATAATTTTCAAATTTCATTCTGTTTCAAATGTATCCCTATTTCAAGTGGAAGATGAAACTAAGAACAGAAAATGGTGGGTGATATGTCCCATACTGACAAAGCTTTACACCATAAAACATCAATGAAAAGATACAGGCTTTTAGTTAAAAAAATAAATAATAATAATAATAGTGACAAGCTAAACATCTGGACAGAGGTAGAAGTGATATTCTCCTTATATTAAATTACTGCTAGTAATAGTTCAATATTCAGTACCAATATTCAGTGATACAGATTTATTTTATGTGTGTGATTTTAGGCATTATTCCTTGCCGGATTAGATTATTGCTGAATATTTAAAATTTTGTCCTAGGATACAGTATTCTAGGATGCAGATATAGAAACAAAACTAGTTTTCCAAAAATATATTCATTGAAAATAACTTAGAAACTATGATCAAGTATCATTAAAAAAATTTCATTGTAAAATTATGATGCATCTTACACATCTCTGTACCTTATACACAGATGCAGTAGGTAAGTTCATTCTTCTCCTTCAACAAACAACATTGCAAGGAACATCCTAATGCATATAGTACACACACACACACACACACACACACACCCCTCTATGGTATCTTGAGAAATAATCCAGTGCCAGGCTATGAGTGTAATGCTTTACATGGACTTTCTCATTTAATTTTTACAGCACTCTTACAATGTTTGTACAGTTATCATTATTTGTTCTTTGAATGAGGACACTGGTACAAAAGGTTAAGTGATTTTCCCAGGCTCACAAAATTAACCCAGAGTTCACACTCAATCACTCAGTTATATAGTCCCTAAGAGTCAAAAGATATTAACATTTAAGTTTTGGTAGTTATTGCCAAACTGCCTTACAAAACTTTGTACCAATTTACACTCCGTCCAACAGTACATGTGCACATGTGTGGCCCACAACATAGCCATCAGAGGCTACCATCCTGCTTTATCACTTTGCCCCTCTGTTAGGTGAGATCACCATCATCATAAATTTATGAAATCAGGATTTCAAATATATGAAATACAGAATTATTAGAAAACTTCATTTGCAGGAAACTTAATGGAGAAGACAACTTCCATACCAAAGCCTTCACAATTAGGGTAAGATTGCTAAAACAACTTATGGAAAAGTTCCCCTTTCTATACCCCAAATATAGACACATCATTCTTGAATACAGATTTACTTGAGTGAAGAGACACTTTGCAGCTTCACATTTCTATGAAGCAATAGGAAGGCTCACCCAAGATGAATGACTTGGAGTGGTTCAGTCTGTCAGAGGTAAATTATTCTTAATCACAATACTAGAATATTTTGCAAATGCAGTTCTAAACTCAGATATGAAATCCCTTTAAAGCTGCTTTGAAGAAGATTTGGTTCTTTTACCTATAAAAAGAGTGATGGATCCACATACCTTTTCCTCCCTTTTGATGGAGAACAGCAGGTTGTACCAGCTGATTTTCAGGGATGTTTGGCAGAGACTGATGAATATTTCCTTCAAAATAGAGGTCCGCAGCACTGTTCTATATAAATAATGCAGCAGGATATTAGTGGGACTTGCCATGTGGTCCCAGCTGATGGCTGAAGTCAAAAGCTGAGGACAAAGAGTGCTAAGCATCTCCCAAATTCTAAAAAGCATAATCCTCAACTGCAGCCAGGTATCTCCCAGGGCAGAACTAGCCTCAAAACCACACAAAGAGGGCGCCTGGGTGGCTCAGTGGGTTAAAGCCTCTGCCTTCGGCTCAGGTCATGTTCTCAGGGTCCTGGAATCGAGCCCGGCATCGGGCTCTCCACTCAACGGGGAGCCTGCTTCCCCCTCTCTCTCTGCCTGCCTCTCTGCCTGCTTGTGATCTCTCTCTCTCTCTCTTTCTCTCTCTCGCTCTCTCTCTGTCAAATAAATAAATTTAAAAAAATCTTAAAACACACACACACACACACACAAAGAGAGGACCAAGGGATGGAAAGTACTCTTTAGCTCTGCGAAGACTTTCATACCATCCCCTTCCTATAAGAAAGAGGGGGTTGCTTCCTTCCTTGCCCTTAAAAATACCAGTGGAAAAGAAAAATTTTGAAGAATTATTAGTACAAAATTGAAGTTCCAGCACAAAGGGGAAGATGGGCTTTCATTCCTCTGTTGGATGCCCATATGGGCAAGAGGAGACAAGGGGAGAAAGATGGCAGCCAAGGGAGGGCAGAGCCAAGAGAGGGGACAGGAGGAAGCAGCTTGAACTGTTACCATTATATTCGGCAAGGATATGTAGGTTTTCATGGGTTAATCTGACAAAGATGGACTTGAAACCACCTTACCATACCCCATGTAAGAGACTTCCCAGCAGGCAAGGAGTCCCCAACCACAGGAGGCTGTGATATGTACTGGGGAGTGGGAGTTGAAGGGGAAGCAGGGTTGCCAGATTTAGCAAATGAAAATATTGGCATGCTGTATTTTACCTGGCAACCCCAAGTGGAGGTAGAAGTGGTTAAGCTGGAACCCAAATTCCCTGTCCAGAGAAATGTCTCGCAGAGAGGCCCTAACAGAACAATTTAGAGGGTCAGGAAAAGGACATCTGACATAGCATGGTTGAAGGTAATGACTGGAAAAAAAAAGAAAAACCATTTCATATTTATACTGCACCACATTAAGACAGCTGGCATTAAAAAAACAATACAGGGGCACCTGGGTGTGCAGTCCATTAAGTGTCCAACTCTTGGTTTTGACTCAGGTTATGTTCTCAGGATCATGAGACTGACCCTTGCATCAGGCTCTGCGCTCAGCACAGAGTCTGCTTGAGTTTCTCTCTCCCTCACCCTCTGCCCCTTGCCCCACTCACTCACTCTCTCTCAAATAAAGAAATAAATCTATAAAAAAAGAAAAAGAAAATAATACAAAAGAACACATGAATGGAGAGATAGATGGTGGGGACACTTTATTTGCAGGGGGCTATAACAATATCCATGAGCTGCTCCAAGACATGTGGCTAGTTCTGAGCTTGGGAAGGAAAACAGAGCAGGTTAATACAAAATTATAGGTAAAGCCAATGCAGGGGAAGTTTGGGCTTTGCCCTATGGCTTTTAGGGGAACCATATTATTTTGCAATTTTCCAGATGGACAAGAAGCAGTAATGTGAGAACCCTAAAAACACATCTTTCTAGAAGTCATTCAAACCCTCTGATGCTGGGTGAAGAGCAATGACAGAGGGCAGTTTCCTTCTTGACAGCATTGCTGAGGATCACCTATGCTGACTGTCAAATTCACACCACCGATGTCTGTGAGTGTTCTCTGCCCAGCTGCCTCTAAGCTGGGTTTCAGCGAGCATACACCAAGTGGAAGGCAGGTGTGAAGAGGGAATTTGCCTGTTACTGGGAGATGATCTACGGGTACATGTACTCACTATTACTGTTCTCCAATTATAGACAGGTTCTTCTGTAGGCAGCATACCATAGCAGTTGGAATTTCCTCTCACATGAGAGCAGTGGTTGATGAAAGCCAGGTAATTTTTGTAATCTAATTTAAAAACAGAGAAAGAAACTCCAAAAGTCAAAGTTTATAACTGCGTGTGTGTGTGTGTATGTGTGTGCAAAGTGTGTGTATGTTTATATATGCATATATGCTTATATATGTGGTTGCTTCATCATATATTCTCCATCACTTTGCATTTCCCTACGTTTATTGCATTATGCTGGTATCATAGTCTTCTTTTACATATCCCATTTCCCTTACTGGAGCACATGTTCCTTGCAAGCAGAGACCCCATCATTCCTTTTATCTTGGAACTTCCCACAATACCCTGTGTAAACTCAAGAGGCAAGATACCTGTATTTCACCTACACTATCTTTTCATAGTCTATAGGTCAATGGGTAAGGAACAGTAAGAATATTTACTCTCAAAAGAAAAGAATTTTTATTCTGAGTAGAATATCTCTTGTATAGAAGGTCTGTAAGATAAATTAGAATAACCAAAAAGCCCACTCTGAACAGTTAAAATTATCTATTAGATAAGTATCAACCAGATATGCTTAATAGCAAATAATTTTATGTGCTAGTATTCCTGTGTGGAATGTCATTCTCTATATTCTTTGCATTTTCATATGTGACACTTTAAATTTACATAGGCTAGGTAACCGTGCAAGCTTTTTACCTCCGTTAGAATAAATCCTAGATGCACTAGATAAAAATGGTCTTCTCTGTTACAATTATTCATATGTTTGTGTGACGGAGAAGGCATTTGATGATCCAGTGAAAGAAGGAGACTGACTTCTTTACCTGGGGAGTACTGAAGATCTCCGGTTGAATGCTGCCTCAGTACCTCAAAAGCATCTTCAAAGGCTTGTCCCAGCTTGTCTTGTTCAACGCAGGACTGCTAGAACAGCAAAATCCTCAAGTTATGAAATTATCAATTGAACTTAATTTTTCTGATATAAAGGGCAGTTTCTCACCCATGACACTATTGATTCGTGAGGTTGGCTAAGTCGCTACTGCAGGGGGCTGTCCTGTGCATTGTAGAAAATCTAGCAGCATCCCTGGTCTCTACCCACTCACTGGATGCCAGCAGCACTCTCTCAACTCTGGTTGAGATCCACTGCTCTATAACACATAGTATTTAGAGAACAGTATTCATTCTACGGTACAGAATTTAACATTCTCATAAAAGTTTAGTAAGGAGTTGTATAGCAGGAGACTGACTTGGAAAAAGAGATCAAGGAAATATCTTTAATGAAACAGAATCTGAATTGCAGCTTAAAATGGAATGCTCTCGATTTCAAAAGCATGTCCCCAAGACATAAAATTAAACTGTTTTTTTTTTTTTTTAACTTTTATTTATGTATTTGAGACAGAGAGAGAGAGTGCAAGCAGGGAGGGGCAAAGAGGGAGGGAGGAAGAATTTGAGGCAGACTCTATGCTGAGCATGGAGCCCGGTGCGGGGCTTGATCCCACCACCATGAGACCATGACCCGAGCTGAAACCAAGAGTTGGATCCTTAACTGACTGAGCGACCCAGGTGCCCCAAAATTAAACTGTTTTGCAAACCATTTCATACGATTATAATCTGATCCATAGATTACTTTCAAAATGGAGGATACTGATCTTTCAAAGAGGATGCTCATCCTCCAAATCACCCAAAGAAAATTTTAAAATGCCAACTTACCATGTTTCATTAATATATTGATAATTCTGAAAAAGATCAATAAATAAAAAAATTAATAGTGTATTTAATTTGCTTCTGAATTAAAAGATCTTACTCAAAATATTTTCTGAAAATACCCTGTAAAAACCAAAAGTACCATCCAAAATCTCTTTAATGAGTACACATTTTTCTTCTTACAAAATTTCCTACAAACTTTTTTTTGCTTTTCTATTATTACAAAACTTTTTAAATGTTAAAATAGTTAAATAGAGTTAGTTACCTAAATTGCTTAACTTGTTAATAGAATATAACTATAACTCAGGAAAATATTTAAGTATTTCAAAATCCTTTTAACAATTAAAGTATTTAAGGGGCGCCTGGCTGGCTGGGTCAGAAGAGCATACGACTCTTGATCTCGGGGTTGTGAGTTTGAGCCTCATATTGGGTGTAAAGATTACTTAAAAATAAAATCTTAAAAACAAAAAGAAAGTATTTAAAATTCTGAAAATCAGAAACCTTTTCACCTTAGCATAGCTCTCCATTATAATGGTGATTTTTTTTTCAATCTTTCTGGTGTCAGCCTACTGAGAATCTGGTGAAAGAAAGGCTTTTTCTCTCTTGAAATGTGAATCTACATTACAAATAAAATTTACCCCATAAAACCCATCCATTGACTAGAAAAAAATCCTGGGGTAGGAACCCTGGTCTACTTTCTAATCCCTGTAAATTAGATTTTGTTTTAAATAAACAGTGATTAAAAAAAACATTAAATGTCTTTTTAAAAAGATTTACGTTCCATAGAACTAAGAACAAACAAATCTACATAACAAGAAAGAGCATGTGAGGGGGCCAACATTGCTTATCATTTTATTTAGCACAAGCAACTCTGTTTACACAAGTTGTTATCATTTCTAAACAAGTTGTTTTATTCTAACAAACACAGTGAGCTTACTTGTTAACACTGCAGAATACAAAGAGATGATATAATCCAACACACTATTATTATACATATCCATCAATATAATAATTACATCAATATAATACGTCAGACGCTGAAATTCTATTCTGCTTTTCAAAATCATTATACCATGTCAGTTAAAAGAAAATGTGAGGAAAATATTCCCTAAAAAAGGTAACTATGTGAGGTGACGGAAGTGTTAACTAATCTTATTGTGGTTATCATTTCATAATATACTCGGATGTCAGGTTAGAACATTTTCCACCTTAAACTTACACAATCTTTTATGTCAATTATATCTCAAAAAAGCTGGAAGATAGCTTTCCAATGGGAGAGATGTTGAACCATTTAGCAAAAACTTAAAAAGGAAAAAAAAAGAAAACCCATAAATCACTGCCTGGGCTATGATCCCTAATGAATATTATCAGTATACGTATTTTTTTAAAAAGCCATGTCAGGGGCGCCTGGGTGGCTCAGTCGTTAAGCGTCTGACTTCGGCTCAGGTCAAGATCTCAGGGTCCTGGGATCGAGCCCCTCAGCGGGAACCCTGCTTCTCCCTCTCCCACTCCCCTTGCTTGTGTTCCCTCCCTCGCTGTGTCTCTCTCTGTCAAATAAATAAAAAAAACATGTCAATGACTTTCAATTAATTATGCCTCAACTCATAGGCACTAATGCAAATACATGAGTGTTGTACTTTGAATCAAATACTTAAATGACTTGGACTAAAATACTCCACAAAATACAACTATCACAACTCTTAAAAGTAGCAAACCCAAAGGGAAGAAAAAAGCTCACAAACTCTATCGATCACTTCAATTGCTTAATATTTCTTGTATCTGAACAGTCAATATGAGAAACATTCTTTAGGCCAAAGGAGAACATGATCACAAGGTATTTTGAGAATCAGAAGCTAAACACTTACCAGGAAGACACTTCAACTCTTTACAAAATAGATGTTTCATTAACATCAGAATCGTCGTCAAGACAGAACTGTCAAGAACTCACTGGCAGAGTTGCATTAAATAGCTGTTTTTAAGGAAGTGCTACAAAAGGGGATTTTTTTTAAAAGATACAGTGTACTCACGATTTCTATTTCATGATACGGCCAATAGACTCCAGAGGCTATTATTTTGAAGAGACACATAGAAGTTTATATCCCATGGGCCAGAAGCATCCGAACAAACCCCATGAATCCCGCCCAGCATAAATTGCAGCACCTCTGGCCCCCCACAAACACACTGGAAACCTCTGACCTGCACAACTCTCGTTCATCCCTTTTCGTTCCTGTTTTTCCCCCGATTCTAGATCCTATATTGCCTTTCTTGTCTGGACTATACACAACCTTCACTCTGGCCTTCCCAAATTGCCCTCTTCCTCTCAAACCGCTTTACTCCTACCCATCGCCTTACTTAGAGATCATAAAGGCTCAGGCTCTTGTCCTGGCATTCGAGGCTCCTCCTCCCAACGTTAGCCTTATTTACCACGACTCATTTAGGAGCAGGAAGTAGAGTCCATTGCTATGGTCTTCCCTCCATACCAAAATCCAGTAGAGGCTCCCAAACAGTCAGGAATGGCTCATGCGCGGTGATCTGGGATACACTTGCAGCTGCTGATCTGCAGAGAGGTCCAGTTCTCTTAGCTAAGAGTTCTATTGGAAATGGATTTTGGTGGCTCTGATGGACATCATGAGGTGCTCCCTCCACCTATAATGCTTCCTTCCCAGTCCATCATCTGCCCAGTTACCCATTCCATTTTACCTGTCTATCAGAGTCTGAGCTAGTATCCACATGTACCACGCAGAAGTAACTTCCCTTCTGAAACACGTTGTCTGAACCAACCTTACCTAACTGCAACCTTCTACCATTTTAATAGATATCACATTTCGCCAGGGGGGAAACCACCTAAGAATTTTTTGTAAACCTTTTGGGTGGGGAGAGAGATTTTTCTGTTTTGCATTGCTGGAATCTGAGCTCACCTTTGATACGGAACTATTGTTCTGCACCATCTACTTTTTAGACCCAATTTGTTATGCAAATGTAACACACATCTCCTCTTCTGAAATGTAGATGTTATAGTAAAGATTGTATAACACTGTAATCACTGATGTTGATGAGGTTTTAATCTGTACCATTTCCATGTCTACGCCCTCCGCTTTGTTCCATCGTATTCATTTATTAAACAAGTATGTATTTCTGAGATTTTTTCTCTGCTGGACACTATTTAGTGTCCAGAGACTATAACCCTGAACAAGTTCTACTGAGGAGAAATTATTTTTTTTTTTTTAAAAGCAAACTATGCAAGTGTTAGATAATGAGTACTAAGAAAAAGATAAGAGAAAGGTGATAGGGAGAGAGTATGTAGTCATGATGAATGGTCACGAAAATTCTGAGTAGGGAATGTGTGTGTGAGCTGAAATCTAACAAAAAGAAAGAGTGAGCAAAAGAAATGCAGGGATGCAAAGATGCAGAGAAGTAGCTCCTGGCAGAGGAAGCAATGGGTGTAAAGAATCTTAGATAGAAATGAGTGTGGTTTAGTCAAGGCATAGGAAGAAAGCCGTGGGAGCTCGAGCAAAATGAACCTAGGGGGCTGAGAGGCAAAGTTAGAAAGTAGGAGAGAGGGTCCAGAACAACCCATACATCAAGCCAGAAGAACCAAAAAAAAATTTCAGAAGAATCTAAAAATTGCATGTGATAGTAGTTACCTGCTTAGCCCCATTTTACAGATGAGAAATCTAAACTGAGGCTCAAAAAGTCTTCATGGTTTTTCCTAAGGTATAATTGCAAGAGATAGAGAGGCTGGGCTGGATCTAGATTTGGGTCTAGATGTGGGAGACAGGCTGGGCTGGGTCTAGATTTGGGTAATTTCATGAACACACTCTCAACCACCATGCTGGAGCCCTGTGTCTGCAGGTTAGGTTGCATTAGACCAGGGTTCTCAGTCTGCATGGCAGTCTCTGTAGCACCCAGCAGATACTGACAGGAGTGCAGGCTTGGTACATATTTGAAATGAATAGAAAAATAAGTGAACTTTCTAAGCCAGTATTCTCCCAACTGGCGTCTCTACTTCTATTCTGCAAGATGTTAATAAATGGACCCTGAAAAAGAATTGAGTGGCAGCCAAGCTTGCTGTTTAGAACTTCTTCAGCCAAGCTCAGTTTGTAGAGTATATGATTCTTGATCTTAGGGTTGAGTTCAAGCCCCACATAAAAATCTGGGACACCTGGGTTGTTCAGTCCGTTAAGCTCTTGGTTTCAGCTCAGGTCATGTTCTCAGAATGGTGAGATTGAGCCCCGTGCACTCAGTGTGGAGTCTGCTTGACATTCTCCCTCTGCCTAAATAAATAAATAAGTCTTAAAAAAAAATCTTTAAGAACTTCTTCAGCCAAAGCAATGAGGACACTGATTTTTTTTGACACAACCCAATATTACAGAGAAGAAAACAGAAACATAGTTTTGTGTCCTTTGTAGGTCTAAGATGTAAAAACGCTTTCAGTAACTTGAAAAGATGATGCAGGTCCTTTTAGCATTTTAGAGGTCAAGTCTTCTATTCCTTGAGAATCTAGTGAAAGTGATGAGTTCTGTCTCCAGGAAAATGCTATTAGCACACATTATCAGGCAACCTTCCAAGTAGGGCCAACAGACTCCAGTTTAGGAACTCCTGCTATATTGGATTTTCAAGGCCTTCCTTTTTTTTTTTTTAAAGATTTTATTTATCAATCTGTTGGAGAGAGAGAGAGAGCGAGCACGCACAACCAGGGCGCAGCGGCAGGCAGAAGGAGAAGCAGGCTCCCCATTGAGCAAGGAGCCTGATGTGGGTGGGACTCCATCCCAGGATCCTGTGATCATGACCTGAGCGGAAGGCAGATGCTCAACTGATTGAGCCACCCAGGCATCCCTAAGTACTACTTCTTAAGCCATTTATACCCAATAGACAAACACATAACAGAACATCTTTGTCGAGGTGGATATCAATGATTCCCTCAACACCAGAAGTGAGCTGAGTAACAGGGGCTCTAAAGAGAGGATACTTGATGAAGTCTCTCTTGCAGAAGTTCATTGTCCTCAGTGGTAACAGATTATTTTAGAGAATCTTAAGCAACAGATGTTCTGGATTCTAAATCATACCATGGTAGATACTTAGCTTCAGGTGGGAGACTGCATTTTCTGAGAATAGAGAACTTCATATACATATATATATATATATATATATGTATGTTATGTGTATGTGTGTGTGTATATTTTTATATATATATATATATATATTTTTTTTTTTTTTTTTTGAGAGAGAGAGAGTGCCCTCACAAGTGGGGTGGAGAGGGGCAGAGGGAGAGGGAGTAGGAAAATCTCAAGCAGACTCCATACTTAGCACAGAGCCCAATGTGGGGCTTAATTTCAGGACCCTGAGATCATGACCTGAGCTGAAATCAAGAGTCAGATGCTTAACCAACTGGCCAACCAGGTGCCCCTAGAGAGCTTCAGAACACAGGAAAAGAGACTAAATTCAAGCTCTTATCATTCTTTCTACTTAAATAACTCCATTATTAGTTAGGTTCCTCAAAAAATTAAAAATAGTACTACCATATGATCCAGTAATTCCACTACTGGGTATTCACCCAAAGAAAACAAAAACACTAATTCAAAGAGATATACGCATTCCATGTTTACTACGGCATTATTTACAATAGCTAAATTATGGAAGCAGCCCAAATGTCCATCGATAGAGGGGTGAATGGATAAAGAAGATGTGGAGAGGGATGCCTTAGTTAAGCGTCCGACTCTTGATTTTTGGTTATGATCTCAGAGTCATGAGACCAAGTCCTCTGTTGGGCTCCATGCTGGGCATGGAGCCTGCTTAAGATTATCTCTCTCCATCTCCCTCTGTCCAACCACTACCTCCCCCCACCCCAGCTCACATATGCACTCTCTCATCCTAAAGAAAAAGAAAAGAAAAAGAAAGATGTGGTGCATATATACAATGGAATATTACTCACCCATAAAAAGAAAGAAATCTTGCCATTTGCAACAATATGAATGGATCTGAAAGGTATAACTAAGTGAAATAATCAGAGAAAGATAAATACCATATGATTTCACTGATCTGTGGAATTTAAGAAACAAAACAAATGAACAAAGAAAAAAAAGAGACAAACCAAAAAACAGACTCTTAACTATAAAGAACAAACTGATGGTTACCAGAGGAGAGGAAAGGAGGGGGGCAGGGGTGAAATAGGTGAAGGGGATTAAGAGTACACTTATCATGATGAACACTGAGTAGTATATATAATTGTTGAATCACTATATTGTACACCCGAAACCAATATAACACTACATGTTAACTATACTGGAAGTTTAAAAATAACAATAATATTAAAATAATAAAAATAATAAAGAAATAACTCCATTGTTTAGGGCATTAAAGAACTGAGTCTTAAACTTAGTAAGATCTCGGGTACCTGAGTGGCTCAGTCGGTTAAGCATATGCCTTCAGCTCAGGTCATGATCATGGGGTCCTCAGCAGGAGGTCTGCTTCTCCCTCTCCCTCTGCCTGCTGCTCCTCCTGCTCCTGCTTGTGCCCTTTCTCTCTCTGTCCATCAAATAAATAAATAAAATCTTTAAAAAAAAAAAGAAAAACTTAGTAAAATCTCTGGAAACCAAATAATATTGCTAGATTTGGAAAAAGGTGCTAGAAAATTTGTCATATCAGAGTAGGAGAATTCATAAAATCACAGATTATAAGAGAAATAACTAGTCCTCACTCTCATTTTAATAATTACTTACATGAGATGATTCTTTGAAATTTATTGAGACTTATTTAATGACCCAACATAGGGCCTATACTAATGAATGTTCCATTTGTATTTAGAAGAATGTATATTTTACAATTATTTACATAGTGCCCGATAAATGTTAGCTCTAGTTCACTTATAATATTGTTCAAATTTTCCATATTCTTACTGACTCTTTTTGGCCTGCATATTTTATCGGTTATAAAGATTACAGAAGATTACAGAGATCACAAGGAGTAATGTCCAACCATAATTGTGGATTTATCTCTTTCTGCCTTTAGTTCTCATCATTCTTGCTTCAGGTATTTTGAAGCTCTATTATTAGATGCATGTTCATTTGAAAGTGTTATGTGTTCTTGATAAATTGTGTCTTCTATCATCATAAAATTTCTGTATTTCTTTTTAGTAATCTTTTCTGGTAATCCTTGAAGTCTACTTTGATAGTAACCATACTAGCTCTCTTATCCTTTTTACTTTTGACATGTCCAATCTGTCTGTGTCTTCGTATTTAAAATATATCTTTGAAGCGCCCAGGGGGTTCAGTGGGTTAAACATCCAACTCTTGATTTCAGCTCAGGTTGTGATCTCAGGGTCGTGATCTCACAGCCATGAGATCAAGTCAGGTGTCAGGCTCCCTGCTCAATGGGGAGTCTGCTTCTCTCTTTCTTTCCCCTTCTCTGTGTGCCCCTCCCCTGCTTTTTCTCTCTTTCTCTAAAATAAATAAGTAAATCTTAAAAAAAAATTAAAAAAAGAAGAAATATCTTCCTATTTGTTTCCATTTGTCCCATTTATTTTTTGTTCCTTGTTCTTTTCTTTCTTGCTTTCTTTTGGATAAAACAAGCATTTCTATTATTTCATTTTATTTCCTCTATTAGCTTTTTATATTTTGATTATATGTTATGATATGATTACTTCTGTAATTTTTTTTTAAAGATTTTTATTTATTTACTTGACAGAGAGAAACAGATCACAAGTAGACAGAGAGGCAGGCAGAGGGAGAGGGGGATGAAGGCTCCCCGCTGAGCAGAGAGCCTGAGGGGCTCAGTCCCAGGACCCTGAGATCATGACCTGAGCCGAAAGCAGAGGCTTAACCCACTGAGCCACCCAGGCGCCCCACTTCTGTAATTTTTTTAAAGAAAAACAATTTTTTAAAGATTTTGTTTATTTATTTGACAGAGAGAGACACAGCGAGAGAGGGAACACAAGCAAGGGGAGTGGGAGAGGGAGAAGCAGGCTTCCCGCTGAGCATGGAGCCTGATGTGGGACTTGATCCTAGGACCCTGGGATCTCGACTTGAGCCAAAGGCAGATGCTTAAGGACTGAGCCACCCAGCCCCAACTTCTGTAATTTTTGAGTTACCATTCTATCATTTCATGTATCAATTAAGAACCTTATCACAGTATACAGTTGACCCTTGAACAACACAGGTTTGAACTGTGCAGGTCCCCCATATACAGATTTTTTTTTTTTTTTATAAATACAGTATAGTGCTGTAAATGCATTTTCTCTTCCTTATGATTTTCTTAATAACTTTTTTTCTCTAGCTTTATTGTAAGAATACAGGACATCATACAAAATATGTGTTAATCAACTGCTTATGTTATCGGTCAGGCTTACTGTCAACAATAGACTTAACAGTAATTAAGTTTGGGGGGTGTCAAAACTTATGCAAAGATATTCAACTATGCGGGGGTGTCTGTCCCCAACTCCTTCGTTGTTCAGGAGTCAACTGTAATTTCATTTATATCCCTTTCCATCATTTGTGCTAAACTTGTCATATATTTACTTCCATGTATGTTATAATAGATTATTTAACCTCACAATGCTGCGAAGTCGTGTTACAATCTGAGTTTTTTTTTTTTTTTAAGAACTTTATTTGTCAGAGAGACAGTGAGCACACACAAGCAGGGGAATCGACAGGCAGGGAGAAGCAGGCTTCCAGCTGAGCAGGGAGTCGGATGTGGGACTCCATTCCAGGACCCTGAGATCATGACCTGAGCCCAAGGCAGAGGCTTAAACGACTGAGCCACCCAGGCGTCCTATCCATGAGTTCTGTTCTGGCTCCATATCGTCTATCTGTATAAACTGGGACAGTTTACTTAAACTTTCTGTTTCCTCTCTGTAAAATGCCGATAACGATTTTACTTACACATAGAGTTTTGAAAATCGGAGGGAATCCATGTAATGTACTTTCGACTGTCCTGACGTTTAATAAGTGCTCAACAATTGTTAGGTGCTGCTTTATAATTATCCCCCTTCAGGATGAAGCAACAGAGGTTCCGGGAAGCTAAGTGCCTCACTCAAGGTCACATGGCCAGTGAGCGGTAGAGAGGTGAAGGTTTTTCAAACCAGTTCTACCTAACTCCAATTGAAGACTTTTAACCATTCAACCAGACTTTGCTTTCTTATCTTTGGAGTGACACTGAGACAAAATGAGAATGAGATTAAGATTTTGATAATGGCTCGGGGCGCCTGGGGGGCTTAGTCGTTGGGCTTCTGCCTTCAGCTCAGGTCAAGATCCCAGGATCCTGGGATCAAGCCCCGCATCGGGCTCCCTGCTCAGCGGGAAGCTTGCTTCTCCCTCTCCCATTCCCTCTGCTTGTGTTCCCTCTCTCACTGTGTTTCTCTCTGTGAAATAAATAAAATTTTAAAAATCTTAAAAAAAAAAGAATTTGATAATGGCTCTAGAGAGGTTTTACTGAGATAGTGCAGAAGAGTAGTAATATCCTACGGTAGCTGTACCATCACCAAAACTGAGCGTCTTCTACCACATCTGAGACCTGCAGCCTAGCTGGCAAGCAGCAGAGCCAGGACTCAAACCCAGGTCTTCCCTTGCCATATCTGGTACTTCTTTCCAATAACCAGGTTGCACAAATATTCTGCATAGTCTCTAGGTATTCACCGTAATTAATAGCTCCTATCAGTGTTCATACCAATGAAGGAAACTCCTTTGACATAAGAGGAGTGAAAAACCGGGGTGCCTGGGTGGCTCAGTCAATTAAGTGTCTACCTTCCTCTGGGGTCATCATCCCAGGGTCCTGGGATGGAACCTCACGTGGAGCTCCCTGCTCAGCAGGGAGTCTGCCTCTGCCTCTGCCTCTCTCCCACTCCTGCTCTCTCTCTCTCTCAAAAACAAACAAACAAATAAACAAACAAAAAAACTAGTGCAAAACCACTCAGCTCCATAGAGAAGGGGAGACAACAGACCTATATGCATGGTCTCTGTGGAGTGCTGCAAGGGTGGTGATTTGTTATCCTGTGTTCTTTTTTATTATTATTATTTAAATTCAATTAGCCAACATATAATACATCATTAGTTTTTGATGTAATGTTCAATGATTCATTAGTTGCATATAATACCCAG
>CM052897.1:16957833-17097760 GCA_028534135.1 Potos flavus
GTGTGTGTGTGTGTGTGTGTGTGTGTGTTTGTAAAGAAAGGGAGTAATAAGCACAAAGTTTAGAGCAGTGGATACTCCTGGGAATGGAAAAGCAGGGAGATTCAAGGAAGTAGCATATAATTTATTAAAAATGTTTTAGTTTCGGGGGTGGGGGCACCTGGGTGGTGCAGTAGGTTGATCGTCCAACTCTTGGTTTTGACGCAGGTCGTGATCTCATCAGGCTCCATGCTCAGTGTGAAGTCTGATGAAGATTCTCTGCCCTCTGATCAATGTGGGACTCGATCCCAGTATGCTGGGATCATGACCTATGCTTAACTAACTGAGCCACTCAGGTGCCCAACAAATAAATCTTTTTAAATGTACATTTTTAAAAAAGTGTACATTTATGACAGAAATTTAGAAATATGACAGTAATGAAAAAGTCTGACTGTTTAAAAAGCCGGTTTTGTCCCCCTCAACTCAGCCTAGAATCAATTCTAAGTGCAATTTCTTGTTTGAAGCCCTACACTAAATGGGAATAACTTTTCCATCAGATAACAGTGCACTTTACATATGGAGTCTAGAGTCACGTTTCTTGGCATGGTACTTTGGAAAATATAAAAGCAGACCCACCTGATTTTAAATATATTTGGTAAGGCATCTATACTCTCTTATTTTGTTTAATGAGAAACCAAAAAACCCAGTTACTTTTCTTTTGTATTCATGGTGCCATTTCCCACAGTTTCTGTGGAAAAGAAGAAGTTACAGATTCAATTGTCAGATTTGTGGTACCGATTTGTGCTAATGTGCCTAAATGTTCATGCGTTTGCAAGGATCTCCATCAGAGAGGTTTGAAGTGAGAGTCAGGAACTCAGAAAGACAAAACATAATATTGTTCCCATTAGATGAAACAGCAAGCAGAATAAAAACAAGCTCAAAACCTCCTGAAAGAAACAGGTGAGCCGGAATAACCAAAAAGAGGATGAGTCATTCAGGAGGGAATGCTGTTAATCCTCAGAGAAAGAAGCCAATTCTAGAACTATCCAAGAAGTATCCAGAAGGAGAGGTAAACTGCTTCTGGGGAAAACCATCTCTATTGTGGAGATGGATGCTGGGTGTGGTAGAATAATCCAGGAATCTCTTAGGAGACCATCCTCATGGTGGGATGCAGAGACAGATAGGTGGGCTGGGCAAGTAGTTTCCAGGACTAACAATCTACAATATCTAAACCTAATCTATCATCACAAATGTATAGCAGTAAAGAAAATATATTTTCCTGAATTCCTCTTGAGGACAGTGCTATAATAAGTCGTTGGAAAAAAAAAATGTTTGATCAACTGTGGGGCAGTTTGGGGAAGTGAAACACATGGACGTCGGTGGGAAGACAGTCCAGGCAGAAAAAGCCATCAGGGAAAAAGCAGGTCAAGGGCTAAAAGACACAATGGGGCCATGGGCTTCTTAGGAGGGAGGGTCCCACGTAATTATAGGATTATATTGTTTGCTTGGAGGCACTGAAGGAAGTGATCTTTATCTGACCTTTCCTGCAGTCAGAACTCACTTCTAAATACTTCAAATGTCAGATATGTTAGGGATATGGATTTGAGTGTGCACCAAATTAGGAGTCTACCTAGGATGCCCATTTTGTTTCCCTCTTTTCTGATGCCATTAAACATTCACTATGGCTTGCTCTTGGGAGGAGAGGCATTTAAATTCCCAGGCCAGCATTTGGGGTTGGGAGCCTGCAGGCCTTTACACTAGGAGTACATCAAAACCGAAAGTAGACTTGCCCTACTAGGAATTTTAGCCTGATTTTGTACCTGTCATTTCAGTCCCTGAAATTGGATTAAGGCAATCCCTGTTGTTAATGTCCTTAGGCACTTTTCAGTAGAAGATTGCATCATAGCCTTAAATTACTTCTACATTGTTTCAACTAAAATGTTCAGCAGACATTAAAGAATCATCAGGCACATCGATTAGCCAAATTGAAGAAGCAGTAGTTCATGACAGAAAATAGATAACCACACAAGGGCTTTTCACACTGGGCTTCTCAACCCAGACTTAAAAATAATTGTATTATAGTGTTTAAGGAGATCAAACAAAAGATTGAAAATCTCAGCAGAGAACTGGCAAT
The DNA here is from genome assembly GCA_028534135.1 of Potos flavus. Taxonomy (NCBI): domain Eukaryota; kingdom Metazoa; phylum Chordata; class Mammalia; order Carnivora; family Procyonidae; genus Potos; species Potos flavus. The sequence continues at coordinate 16,959,944 of CM052897.1, forward strand.
TATTATTTTTTGTTAAAAGCAGAGTTGGGGGGCATAGCAAGTATGAAGGACCAAATAGAAATTTTAGAATGGAAAAATGCAAAAACCACAAATAAGAACGCAATACACCCATTCATGCTTTCTCTATTTCACAAAACAAAACAAAATAATTTTGTTGACCTTTTCAAAAAACTTCAACTGTTGCCTTTATTGTTTGCTTCTTTGATTCATTCTCATATTTACTATATCCTCCCTTTATTCTCTTTGGATTTGTTCTGTATTTCCTTTCTAATGTCTTATTTGGGATATTTGTCTTTAATATTTATTTGTGCTTGTTTTGTTTTGTTTTTGTTCTGTTTTTTAACCACTATGAGCCTATTTAAGACTAAAAACATCACTTATGCTCTATCTCACAAATTCTGATATAGAATATTTTCACTACCATGCTGTCCTAATTATTTGTTAGCTTTCATTATGATTTCTTCCTTGACTCAGGAGTTATTTATAAGCATGTTTTAATTTCTAAATACAGTATCTCAAGGTCTTTAATATTAACTTCTTGGTTATTAACTACCAACTCAATAGTGAGTGATTAGACCATGCTCTCTAATCACTCACTGTTAAGAAAAATTATTATTATTATTATTATTTTTTAAAGATTTTATTTATTTATTTATTTGACAGAGAGAGAGATCACAAGTAGGTAGAGAGGCAGGCAGAGAGAGAGGGGGAAGCAAGCTCTCCACCGAGCAGAGAGCCCGACGCGGGCTCAATCCCAGGACCCTGAGATCACGACCCCAGCCGAAGGCAGAGGCCTCAACCCACTGAGCCACCCAGGTGCCCCAAAAAATTATTAGCAAAAACAGAACCCAGCAAATTTTTTCTGTGAAGAACCAAGTAGCAAATATTTTAGGCTTCGTGAACAATTTATGGTTTCTGTTGCATATTGTTCAAGGAAATGTTATGTAGCTATTACAATGAGGTACTTTTTTATATCAATGTGGAATTCTAAGATACATTATAAAATTAAAAGATGCACAATACTAGTGTATGTAGAAGAACTTGATTGTATTTATAAGGCTATATTAAGTATTATATGTGCTTACATACACATAGGCTAGCCTGGAAGGATACATAAGAAACAGTTAAAAAAAATGAGTGTCTTGGGGGACACTAGGGGTTGGGTACCAGAGATGGAAGACTTGCCTTTCATTATATAGTGTTTGTACTCTTTCAATTTCTTTTTTATCCTGTGTATTACCTAGTTAAAAAAAATATGAAACCTTTTCAAAAATGAGAGGCTCGCATTTTGTCATAAAACACATGTTTAATATATACCTTCCTCCTTCGTTCAGAAAAAATTTTTCACAATTAGGGATAAAAGAGGGGATGAGTTAAGAGTGCACTTACCGTGATGAGCACTGAGTGGGATCGTTATTGTTCTTAGTTCGCAGTTCAAGGAAGCCAACTTGATTTTTGCTTCTACATGTTGTAGACTAATAATATATTAACAGAAAAAAGAAAAATCGTGTGGCAATGGGGTTTAGAAAACAAAAGTCAGGGGCGCCTGGTTGACTCAATTGGTTAAGCAGCTCACTCTTGGTTTTTGGCTCAGGTCATGATCTCATGGGATCAGGGTCCTGAGATCAAGCCTGGATCAGGCTCAGTGCTCAGTGGGTAGTCTGCTTGAAGATTCTCTCCTTCTGCCCCTCCTCCCACTCATATGCGCATGAGCACTCTCTCTCTCAAATAAATAAATAAATCTTTAAAAAAACATAAAAGTCAGAATTTAATCTATATATTTAGGTATATATTATGGAAGTATACACTTGGAGATTAAATTGTAGAAACAATATTATAAAAAATAAAAGAACAAGAAATTAGCAACTTTCCAAAAAGATAACATTTTAATTATATTGATATTGATAAAGAATAGGTGTTTTTTTTTAATCACTCTCAATAATTCCTCCTTATTTATTGCTCTCACCCCATTATGGACAGCTTCTTCAAACATTTTCTAAAGCTTATCAGAAGTTAAATAACCTTAATTTTTTATATTATGCATCCTGTACCACCATCATCAAATATTTTGAAAACCTTCAATATTTTTTCCTTCATCTTTTCCAATCATTTCCACACTTAACATAGTAAGAAAAAATTTCCAAGTCAGTTGTCCTAATAATTTCTTTCTTAATTTTAGCCATCATTATTGTCCTTTTATTATTTTTTTTCAGATCAAGATCAGGAATTGCAATTTTCAACTCTTTTGCATCTGTGACTTAATGTCCATCACACAAGAAAAGTCCTCTTTAACTTTTGACTTTTGTGAAATATTCAGTTCAATTAAAAAAAAAATCGGTGTTGGGGTGACTGGTTCTTGATCTAGGGTTTGTGACTTTGAGCCCCATATTGAACACAGAGCCTACTTAAAAAAAATCAGTGTTATTGAGATTCATTAAAAGATAAATTGAGGCACATTAAAGTTTACAAGAGTTTATATGAGCAAATATTGATTTGAATTGGGCAGCACCAAACCAAAAGTGGTTAAAAGCACTCCCCTGACAGAAGCTAGGGGAAAAGTTCTTAGGTGCCTATAGAGCAGATATAGAAGCAAAGCAAGGAAATTGATTGGCTACAGCTTAAGCAACTGTTTTATGTGAGAAAGCCTAGTTAGCTGTTTGTGACTGGTTGTTCTTAAATTTCTTTCTTTCTCTCTCTCTCTCTCTTTTTTTTTTTTAAGATTTTATTTATTTATTTAACATAGAGAGAAAGCATACACACAAGCAGTGGGAGTAGTAGGGCAGAGGGAGAAGCAGGCTCCCCGTTGAGCAAGGAGGCTGATGTGGGGCTCTATCCCAGGACCCCAGTATCATGACCTGAGTCGAAGGCAGAAGCTTAACTGACTGAGCCACCCAGATGTCCCAGTTGTTCTTAAATTTCATCCTCTTGGATATGAGTCCATTTACAATTGACTATGTCTTAAGTCCTTATGTCTTAAGGATACGAAGCAATTGGAACTCTCATACGTTGCTGGTGGGAATGTGAAATGGTATAGTCATTTGGAAAATAGTCTGTTAGTTTCTTATAAATTTGAACATGCACCTACTATATGACCCAGTCATTCCACTGCTAGGTATTTTCTCAAGAGAAATGAAAACATGTCCACACAAAGACTTGTATAAAAATGATCATAGCAGCTTTTTTCATAATATGCCCAAACTGGAAATAATCCAAATTTCCATCAACTCTTGAATGAATAAACAAATTGTGGTATGGCCTTACAATGGAATTTTACCAAGGAGGAAAAGGAACAAACTATTTTATACACCCACTCAACATGGATAAATTTAAAAAGCATTTTGCTTAGTAAAAGAATTCAGATACAAAAGACACCATACTGTAAGATTCGATTTATATGAAATTCTAGAACAAGCAAAATTATAGTGTCACAGACCAGATCAATAGCTATCTAGGGTCTTTTTCTCAATTTAAGAAATCAAGAGCAATGGTTAAGAGCTCATACTCTTTTTTTTTTTTTAAAGATTTTATTTATTTATTTGAGAGAGAATGAGAGAGAGTGCAAGAGGGGCGAGGGTCAGCGGGAGAAGCAGACGCCCCACTGAGCAGGGAGCCTGATGTGGGACTTGATCCCGGGACTCCAGGATCATGACCTGAGCCAAAGTCAGATGCTTAAACCACTGAGCCACCCAGGCATCCCAAGAGCTCAGACTCTTAAGGCTGGAGACAGACTCCTTGGGTTGACATCCCAGCTCTGACATTTTCCAAATTCAATTTTTCCTGTGCCTAATATCAATAACACTAACAATGACATCACTGACTTTACTTATGATATGGCCCAGAGGAGTTAAATAACTTGCCCAAGGTAGCAGTATCTACCTGTGGAAAATCTTCACTTTTATGGTGACACTATGCAGAGACAAATTAATTCTGACCCTCTATTTAAAACCTGGAATTCAGCAAAATTCAGTTTAACCCATTGATTGAGCCTGTACAAAAACAGGACAAGATTTCTGTCCTTTAGGCCCTGAAAGTCTTTAGGGAGCTGTATGAGGAAACAGCTGGAGGAGCTGTGCAAGAGAAATAGACACAGGAAAAGAATTTTGAAAGTTTAGTTATACATGGATATGAGATGAAGGTCTGCATGAATCAGGAAAAGCCACAGGGAGAAGGGACCTTGGAAAGGCACTTTAAAATATCATACTCAGAAGAACTGTCCTCAGAAGAAGTTCTAGGTCCCTAGGACACTGCAGTGGGGCCTGACTTATTCCCATATTACTGTGGTTTAAGTGGGAGCCAATCTCAACTCTGTTCAGCTAATAAGTTTTTACCTCTTTTAAAATATAAGTTACTGGCAATGTAGTATGTGCCAAGCATTGTTATGAGCACCTTGTCTTTGTTAAATCATTTATTCTGTACTTCTTGTATTAATCAGAAGCATGTGTGCAAAAAAAGAGGCATTAAAAAACTTTTTATCCTCTTTCAGAAATGATGATGGCTGGTTAGATAGGACAAATCTGTAGGAAATGGAAAATATGCTCTGTTAAATATTTCTCTTGTATATAAGTGATTTTGTTTTCTCACAGCTTATCTCTGCTTTGCAATATTCTGATTTATAACCTATTGATATCCCCCCCTTTTTTTTAATTTATATCCCTTTTAAACACAACTTTACTCTCCTGGTTTAAGGTCCTCTACAGAACTATTCTTGGTGATTCGAAAACTCTTCTGACCTGGGGAAAGGAGATTGGGAAACTTTGCCATTTGTTTGCTTGCTTTTCTTAGGTAGTTTACATGCCCCCATGCTTTAGGGGAGGATGGGAAACCACCAGTATCTATGGTTTTTGTTGAGTGATTGATTCAGTGCATCAATGCTTTGAGCAAGAATGAATTTGAACGGAAGAGGTGGTTTTTCTAAATCTCAATCACTCCACCAGAGCCTTGGATGTCTGTTGCCGAAATGCCTTTGCTTTCAAAGGGGATTTCCATTTCTCCTCAGTTTTTATATTTCCATGGAAATAATGGTTACAAAAATTCATGGCCCCTTCCGACCACCCCACTCAGAAACTTCTTTTTTTTCCTTCTTCAAAACCTCCAATGAGGGGGAACCATAACTTTGCTTTGAAAAGCAAGCCTAGTGAATCAAACACCTTTTGATAAAGAAAGGCAATTACCAGTCTAATCTACAGTGAATTATCTATAGTGAATTATGTAGCATTCTGTACATATTCTTGCCAAAAACTTAATTTTCTGTGGTCAGAGTAGTGCCTGGTGCCAACCAGGCCACAAATAAATGTTTCTTTCTTTTTTTTAACTTTCTATTTTGAAATAAGTCAAAATTTAAACAATTTTAAGAATAGTACAGATTTGGTCATTGTTAATGACTTGCTATATTTGCTTATCTTTTATATATATATTTTTAAAGATTTTATTTATTTATTTGACACAGAGAGAGAGAGAGATCACAAGTAGGCAGAGAGGCCGGCAGAGAGAGGGGGGGAAGCAGGCTCCCTGCTGAGCAGAGAGCCCGATGTGGGGCTCGATCCCAGGACACTGAGATCATGACCTGAGCTGAAGGCAGAGGCTTTAACCCACTGAGCCACCCAGGCACCCCTATCTTTTATATTTATACATATATTTACAAATCCTTTGACAGCAAGTTTTAGACATCATGGACCTTTATGTCTAGATAGTTCAATGTCTATGTCCTAAAAACAAAGACATTCTCTTATGTAACTGTGAGATAATAGAAAATATATATTGGCCTCTGCCTCTGATTCCTGACACAGAATTCCTAAAACTGTTATAAATTCTTTTTTTTTTTTAACTGTTATAAATTCTTAAGTGATAAGAGCAGGAGGAACATCTTTTGTTCTATTGAAGTGACTCTGTGTGGGCTCCTGGAGGGCTCCTGGATAGGGGTAGTCACAAGAAAGACCTAGCTTTGATTAGAAGCTTGGCATCTTCAGCCCCAACTCCCAGTTCTCCAGAGAGGGGAGAGGAGCTAGATATGGAGTTACTGTTTGATCATGCCCATGTGAGAAAGCCTCCATAAAAATCCCAATAGTATGAGGTTTGGTGAGCTTCTAGATTGGTGAACATATCCACACCAGGAGGGTGACACACCCCAATGCTGTGGGGACAGAAGCTCCTATACTCAGGATCCTCCCAGACCACTCCTATGTATCTCTTCATCTGGCTATTCATCTGTATCTTTTATAATATCCTTGAATGAACTCATAAATGTTAAATGTTTCCCTGAGTTCTGTAAGCCTCTCTAGCAAATTAATCATCCAAGAAGAGGGTCACTAGGACCTGCAATGTATAACCGGCTGGTCAGAAACACAGGTGACAACCTGGGCTTATGATTGGCATCTGGTCTGAAACCTTATATGTGGGATCTGAAACTATCTCCAGGTAAACAGTGTCAGAATGGAGTTAAATTGTAGGACACTCAGTTGGTGTCACAAAGAATTACTTGGTGTGGGGGAAAAATCTCCATACATCTGGTGGCCAGAAGTGTTTTGTGTGAGCAGTAAAGTAGACTCACAGGGAAGAAACACACAGGTGGAAAACTGAGGTTTTTCCTTTTAGCAACCATGGTATAATGACCTTCAATCAGCTGTCTCTGATTGCCATTGTAGGGGTTAATTAAAATAATAACAATCACTAATTTTTATTTAGTACTTACTTTGCGCTAGGTCAAGAATTAATAAGTGCTTTATTACATTCACTGTTTCCTTTAATCCTCATTACAGGCAAATGAACTGCCAACACTCTCATTATGATCAGTTTCCAAAGGAAAAAACTAAAGGATTAGTTAATTTGCTCAAGGTCACAATTGCTAAGTGGGATCAGAGATTTGAACCAACATGTCAGCTGCTAAAGCCTGTGTTTCTAGCCACTCTGACTTAATCTCACCTATGTGATTCATCGGAGTAAGGCTTTGAAGAACAACAGATTGGTTTTTGATAATAAGAATTATAAAATCCATTCGTGTGATGATAAATGACCTCAATTTAGCTATTCAGTTGAAGAAGTGTCTATCGTTAATGTCACCAGTAGTGGAGAAAACTGAGACCATGTGCATCCTGATGAGATACAGAGAACACAACATGTGCAGCATTTCTGCCCAAAGTTCATGATCTGAATCTAATTGAGAGAAAACCTGAACTGAGATTATGAACTCAAACTATGAAATAACGGGCTAGCACTCTTCAAAAATGCCAATGCTATGATGGACAAAGAAAGACTGAGGAACTCCTCCAGACGTAAGGGGATTAGGAGAACCACAAAGTGCAATGTGTGATCTTGAATTGGGTCCTGGAAGCGGGGTTCAAGAACGCTACAAAGGACACGGGCCCTTAAAACTTTCTCAACCTCTTTTATCATGGGGTGTGGCCATGTGATCAATTCTGGCCACAGGACTATAAGTGGAAGTCCCACGTGCTGCTTCTGGACTGAGGTCCTTACGAGCCAGTGTGCTGCCTCCATCTTGCTCTCTCACCCTGCCATCATGACCTTGGAGGCTGTATGTTCTAGGTGGAATAGCTACAAGATGGAGATGGGTCACCTATCACATATAGAATTCACATGAATAAGAAGTAAATCCTTTTGCTTAAGCCACTGAGATTTCAAAGTTTATATTTTACTATAGTAGAATCTAACATTTCATTGATTAATTTAAGTAATATCCACTGTGTGAATAATGATAATTATTCAAAAGACTAAGTATACTTTTGATTTTATCTTTACTGATAGTTGACTCTATGTTTACTGATATTCAACAAATATTTATTGAGTGCTGACTGTAAGACCAATTGTTCTGGTAAGTGGCAAGTGAAACCAGAATTCCTGTAATCATGATAGTAATAGTCTAACGGGAGAGATAGGCATTCACTGAATAATAACATAAGTAGTTGCAAAATGCTCTGCTTGGAGGAAGGGAGAGGACCAGAGTGCTACGAGAGTCTGTAACTGAGAAATGTGGTCCATCACTAGCTGGATGAGCTTGGGTAACTTGACTTGGCAGCCTCAGTTTCCTCTGTAAAATGAGTACATTGGCCTTGCTTATCTTAAAGGTCCCTTCTGGCTCTATTATCTTATATATTTCTTTGTCACTTCTTCCTTTTTCCCTTGTTTGTGTGAGCACTTTTTTTAAAAAAAGATTTTATTTATTTATTTGAAAGAGAAAGAAGGAGATTGCACCTGTGCGTGAGTGGGGGGGTGGGGCAGAAAGAGAAAGAGAAGCTGACTCCCCACTGAGCACAGATCCCAACATGGGACTCAATCCCAGGACCTGACTTAACTGACTTAGCCACACAGGTGCCCCGTGTGAATGCTTTTTAAGTGAACAAAAAACTAATTTAGCAGAAACACTGGCTAGCAGATAAGGCAACGTGACTTCTTTTCAAACCACTAATTTAAATCTAATACTGTTAGGCAGCCTCTCTCAATGTTTTTGCTGAAACTTTGGAGTAATGCTTACTAATCATCTTCAGGGGAACTTTGTGAACTATGAGTAAGCAAGTTTCATTGAGTAAGAAAGGCAGGAGGTTTACATCCATTTAGCAAAGATGACCCTCTCTGGGTAGAATTTGAAAAGTACCCATAGAAAGCTGTGAGAGGGGGAAATATCTTCCCCACTAGTTACCTGAAACCTTATATTATTCATGACTTCAGAAAATGTTTGAATGAAAATGAAAGTATTAATTGGGGAGAACACTTAACTAATCATTTCTTTTTTCCTAGTAGTTGAGTGTGAATGTCTTGTAGTAGCTGGAAGTTACTGAGGAATAAACAAGGGAAAGAGCTCAGAAAGATCTAGAACTTGAGAGACTGGGCCAGAGACTTGCGTCTGAGTGCAGAGATTAGTATGCTCTAGGAGGGCCCTTGCTGCAAGGCAGAAGAGACAAACCAAATGAAGGATCAAGGAATAATAATTTTACTTGGTAATGTTGCCAAGGGCTGACAATCAATACCTGGCATGCTCATTACCATGCACTATAATAATGTGGAATAGTGGTCTCACATAGTCTAAGGAAAGAAATACAGTCTAAGTACTTTAAGCCAGAGAAGAAAGTGGTGCGATCTTTTTTCCCTGAAATGACTGGAGGTCTTTGCTATGAATTTCATAACATCTTTATACCCTAGATAGGTGTCAAAGAGGAAAAGGACAGAAAAAAATTAGCACTAACTTCAATTCATGTGACTTTGTTTCCCACGTTGATGCCAGCGAAAAAGCCAATACATAACTGCAAAATAACTTAAAAAAATACATGACTAAGCAAAACTGATATTAATAAGCCAGTTCTTCTTTTTGTAAAGGACTCGAAACTTGCTAACATAATAGGAGCAGTTTTCTCATGCCCAAGGCACCATTTTCACATCCCACATTTTGCCAATTTGGTATTTCCTTCCTTATTGCTTAAAAGATTGTCAGAAATTTTGAAAGGAGAAAAGAATTCAATAAAATGCATGTAAACTCTTCTTTAAGAATTCTGGTAGAGCAAGAAGAATTTTAAAAATCAGAAACAATTGAATATAAGGGTGTTTTGTTTTTGTGTTTGTGTTTTGAGAGGGCAAGGAACTCTGGTTAATATTCTATACCCTTAGGGGAAAATGTTTTATTTGTGTTAAAAGTAAATATGATTTTTTCATTCATTGAAGCATAGTAATTCACTTTATTTCATATGATTCTTGAGTTGTCTCAAACAAAAGGTCCACATGTAGCTTATAAGGAATTAAAGGAAAAAGAGAAAATTTCCCCATAATAATACATTTGTCTTTTTATAGAAGAGACTTTGAGGACCCAGTGGTTTTCCATTCTTTTTCTTTTTCTTTCTTTTTTTTTAGCAGAGGAACTGATTTCTATAATAAACTCTCATCTAGAAGGTCAACAAATAAAACACACGAATACTACTCTTATGAGAGAGGGGACTGAAGACCCCAACCCAATGTCAATCCAGTACTCATTTCAAATAAACTTTCTTTGCTTCACTGCTTTATCACCAGAGTCCAGCAGAAGATCTGACATATAGTAGGGCTTTGATATATATTTGTTGAAGGAATATATTATGCTGCCTCAGTCAATATCAGCTAAAAGTTATCCCTTATAATATACATTAGAAAATTTATAAAAATAAATAACTAATAATAGAAACTATTATTTAGTGTATTACTTTTAATAGCAATTGGCCAGGTGATAGTTAGCCTTAAAATACGTTTTAGTACTTGGCAAAGCAATGGGAATTCATTTTCATTTGAGAAGTATATTCTGAGTTCAACGGTGATGAAGTGAACTAGAAGGATCAAGTAGCGGCTGTCCAGTTTGCCCAGACACTGTTCCCCAGTCCTTGTATGACTGGCTCCTTCTCATCTTTCACCCTCCAGACTTTAGCTGAAATGTCACCTTCTTCAAGACCTTTCCTGACCCTTCTATCTCAAATAGCCCCTTCTACCCAGTTAGTTACATTTGATCACATTACCCTACCCATTTCCTCCATAGCATTTATTGCAATCTACACATAGCTTGTTTATTTATTTGTTTACATGCTAAATGCAACACGTTCTTCTTTGCAGGCAAGTCCCTAGGACTAAACACAGTGGCTGGCCTAGCACCAGGGCTCAATGATATTTGTTCAATGAATGGATGAATAATCAAACATGTGTAGTGCCCAAGAGCACACAGCTGCCTGCGATAGAATTTAAAAGGAGGGACACTTGGCTGTCTCAGTTGACAGAGCATATGACTTTTGATCTCAGGTCCTAAGTTCAAGCCCCATGTTGGGTGTAGATTACGTAGAAAAAAGAAGGAAAGAAAGAATTTAAAAGGAGTTTGGGTTCAGGTTGTGCTTGTAATGGCTGGGAATGGAGGGGATCGCCAACCCTGGTGAGGCAATCTGGAGAAATAGAAGACTTTAAAATCAGTTAATATCAGCTTTCTGCTTGAAAACAACAGACCCACTTTTTTCCCTCTTTGATACTTATCCTCACTTTTCTCAGTTGTAAATGACAACAATAATATCAATTTTGAAGTCCATTAATAAAAGTCAACTTTGGGGTGCCTGGCTGGCATGTGTTTCTTGATCTCGGGGTTGTGAGTTTGAGCCCCACATTGGGTTTAGAGATTACCTTAAAAAATAAACTTTAAGAACAGAACAAAACAGCGGCACCTGGGTGGCTCAATTTTTTAAGCATCTGACTCTTGATCTCAGTTCAGATCTTGATCTCAGTGTCGTGAGTTCAAGCCCCATAGTGGGCTCCACAACAGTGTGGAGCCTACTTACGTAGATAAATAAATAAAAATTAAAAAACAAAACAAAAAAGTCAATTTTGATGTCCATTAATAAAAGTCCCTTTTCGCCATGCATGCCAATAAGGCTTATGTGAGGAAAGAGGACTCTGTGGGAGCACTTCATTGTGTGTGTTTAGCAGTGGGAGTGGGGTGGTGTGTGTGACTCATCTTGAACTAAGGAATATAGTTTCATTAAATGGAATGAGACCCAACTTGGACTATTTGGACTTTAGCTGAAGAGGTTCTACCAGAGATCTACTTTCATGAAAAACTCCTGAGCTTCACAGGAAGACTTATTCCAAGGGAATTACTGGAGAAGAAAGCCAATTTTGAGTGTTGCATGTTGTTTATCACTCAGCTTTGAAGGGTTTGCGCATCATTTCAAAGCCAAGAACTGGACAAGTTGCTTTGACACAAAAGTTTTAGCGGAACTTGGTAGGAGAAGAGATGTCACGTTGTCCTGTGTTATGCAGAATATCATGGTATGAACTTCTCTGTGATGGCACCAAAGGGTTCACCTATGTCTCTCATCTCCTGGAGTCTGAGAGGACATACCTGTGGGATTTGCAGGGCAAGGGGCTGGAAATCTTCTAGTCACATATACAGGATGAGCCAAAGAAACACCGTTTATCGATGTTAATAAATTTTCACATTTTCATTTCACTTTATTTTCCTGTTCTTCCCCAATAGGACATTTTGCCACTGTTTAAAAAGAATAAGGTAAATTTATGTGTATTGATATAGAAAATTTGCCAAGATACATTATTGTTAAGCATAAAAAGATACAGAACAGTGTGAATATTATGCTACCATCTAGATTAAGAAAAGCATACACATACAGGTATACTTTGGAGATATTGCAGGCTTAGTTCCAGACTACTACAATAAAGGAAATATCATAATAAAGCAAGTAAAATGAAGTTTTTGGTTTCTCAGTCTTTATAAAAGTTGTGTCCAACCATACTATAATCTACTAAGTGGGCAATAGCTTTATGTCCTAAAAAACAATGTACAGTTGCTACAAACAAGGTGGTGTTTACGGGCACCAACCTCCATACAGTCAAAAGTCCACATATAACTTATTTCCTCCAAAATTTAACTCCTAATAATCTATTATTGACCAGATGCCTTACTGACAACAACAGTTAACACATATTTTGAATGTTATATATATTATATACTGTATTCTTACAATAAAGTAAGCTGGAGAAAAGAAAAAATTATTAAGAAGATCACAAGGAAGGGTTCCTGGGTGGCTCCGTTGGTTAAGTGTCAACTCTTGATTTTGGCTCAGGTCATGATTTCAGGGTTGTGAGATTGAGCCGTGTGTCAGGCTCACATGCTGGGCATGGAGCCTGCTTAAGATTCTCTCTCTCCCTCTCCCTCTTGCACTCTCCAGATAAATAAATAAATAAATAAATAAACAAATAAATAAATAAATAATCAGAAGGAATAGAAAATATGTTTTCAGTACTGTAGTGTATTTTTTGAAAAAATCCACATGTAAATGACCTGTGTAGTTCAAAACCATGTTGTTCAAGCGTCAACTGTACATACCTTATTTATTGATTAAAAGTCCTATCCTAACCATCATCTGAGCTTTCAGCAAGTCATAATCTTTTTGTTGGTGGAGGTCTTGCCTTAATATTGATGACTGCTGACTGATTAGGACGGTGGTTGTAAAAAGAGAGAGGGGCTGTGGCAATTTCCTAAAATAAGATGGCAATGAAGTTTGTCACATTGATTGACTCTTCCATTTACAAATGATTTCTCTGTAGCATTTGATGCCGTTTAATAGCATTTTACCCACAATAGAACTTCCGAAATTGGAGTCAATCCTATCAAATGCGCCATTGCTTTATCAGCTAAGTTTATGTAATGTTCTAAATCCTTTGTTTTAATGTCAATAATCTTCACAGTATCTTCACCAGGAGCAGATTACATTTCAAGAAACCACTTTCTTTGCTCATCCATAAGAGCAACTCCTCATCAATAAAGTTTTACCATGAGATTGCAGCAATTCAGTCACATCTTCAGGCTCCACTTCTAATTCTAGTTCTCTTGCTTTTTCTACTCCATCTGCAGTTACTTCCTCCACTGAAGTCTTGAACTCCTCAAAGTCATTGATGAGGGTTGGAATTAACTTCTTCCAAACTTCAGTTAATGTTGATATTTTGATCTCTTCTCATGAATTCCAAATGTTCTTAATGGCATCAAGAATTGCGAATTCTTTCCTTTACTTTGCCCTGATCCATCAGAGGAATCACTATGGCAACTATAGCCTTGCAAAATTTATTTCTTCAATAGTAAGGCTTGAAAGTCTAAATTATTTCCTGATCTATGGGCTGCAGAATAGATGTTGTGTTAACAGGCATGAAAACAACATTTATCTCATTGTCCATCTCCATCAGTGAACTTGGGTGACCAGGTGCATTGTCAATTGAGCAGTATTATTTTGAAAAGAATCCTTTTTTCTAAGCAGTAGGTTTCAATAGTGGGCTTCAAATATTCAGAAAATCATGCTGTAAACAGATGTGCTATCATTCAGACTTTGTGTTTCCATTGACAAAGCACAGGCATAGTAGATCTAGCATAATTGTTAAGGGCCCTTGAATTTTCGAATAGTAAATGAATATTGGCTTCAACCTAAAGTTAAGAGCTGCATTAGCCCCTGCCAAGAGAGTCAGCCTGTTCTTTGAAACATTGGGGCCAGGCATTGATTTCTCCTCACTAGCTTTGAAAGTCCTAGATGGCATCTCCTTTCAATAGAAGACTGTTATCTCTACATTGAAAATCTGTTGTTTAGTGCAGTCACCTTCATTAATTGTCTTAGCTAGATCTTCTGGATAACTTTCTGCAGCTTCTACATTGGCGCTTGCTGTTCACCTTGCAATTTTACGTTGCGGAGATGCCTTCTTTCCTTAAACCTCACGAACTAACTTCTTCTAGCTTCAAATTTTCTTTTGTAGCTTCCTCATCTTTGCGAGCCTTCATAGTATTGGAGAGTTAGGGCCTTGCTTTGGAGTACGCTTTAGCTTAAGGGAACGTTGTGGCTGGTTTGATTGATCCAGATCCCTAAAACTTTCTCTATATTAGCAATAAAGCAGTTTCATTTTCTTATCATTTGTCTGTTCACTGGAAAAGCACTTTTAATTTCCTTTATGAACTATTCTGTTGCATTCACAACTTGGCTAACTGTTTGGTACAAAAAGCTTCCCTTTTGGCCTACCTTGGCTTTCGATATGCCTTTCTCACTAAGCTTAATCATTTCTAGTTTTTGCTTTAAAGTGAGACACATACAACTCTTCCTTTCACTTGAAACATAGAGACCATTAGAGGGTTACTCACTGGTCTGAACTTCCTCATATTGATTAATATTGATTATTATTATTTATCTCAATAAAAGGAAAAGAACACACCATTTAGAAAATAATATTTAATGTGCCTGGGTGGCTCAGTCGGTTAAGCATCTGCCTTCGGCTCAGGTCTTGATCCCAGAGTCCTGGGATAGAGTCTCACATTGGGCTCCTGCTCAGCAGGGAATCTGCTTCTCCCTCTACCCCTCCCCCTGCTCATTATCTCTGTCACTCTCTTTCTCTCAAATAAATAAAACCTTAAAAAAAAAATATTTGTAAATACTTTCATATACATATATATTTATAAATAATAAGGAAATTTCTTATTTTGGGTAGATCAATTTCTTTCCCAGTAGCAGAACCTAGCAATTCTGCTTAAGAAGTCTGTTTCTTGGGGCACCTGGGTGGCTCAGTGGGTTAAAGCCTCTGCCTTTGGCTCAGGTCATGATCTCAGGGTCCTGGGATTGAGCCCAGCTTCAGGCTCTCTGCTCAGCAGGGGGCCTGCTTCCCCCCCCCCCTTCTCTCTGCCTGCCTTTCTGCCTACTTGTGATCTCTCTCTCTCTGTCAAATAAATAAATAAAATCTTAAAAAAAAAAAAAAAAAAGAAGTCTGTTTCTCATGCCAAAGAGCTTGGGATCCAATCTTAGCTCTCTACCAAATACTAGCTCTGCACCTTGGGTAAACTACTTAACCCATCTAAGCTTCAGTTTTGTTTTGTTTTTTTTTTTCTTTAAAATATGGGAGGAATGCCTGGGTGGCTCAGTTGGTTAAGTGTCTGCCTTCGGTTCAGGTCATGATCCCAGGGTCCTGGGATCAAGTCCTGCATTGGGCTTCCTGCTCAGTGGGGGAGCCTGCTTCTCCCTCTCTGTCTGCTGCTCCTCCTGCTTGTGCCCTCTCTCTCCCAAGTAAATACATAAGATCTTAAAAAAGAAAAAAGTGGGAGAGGGGTGGGTGGGTGGCTCAGTAGGTTAAGTGTCTGCCTTTTGCTCAGGTCATGATCCTGGAGTCCTGGGATCTAGCCCCATGTCTGGCTCACTGCTCAGTGGGGAATTTGCTTCTCCCTCTGTCCCTTCTCCTGGTCACACTCTCTCTCTCAAATAAATAAATAAAATCTTTTTTAAAATGTGGGAGAATAACAAACAGTATGCATTTTATAGAGCTGTTTATGAAAATGGAATGAGGGGCACCTGGGTGGCTCAGTGGGTTAAAGCCTCTGCCTTCAGCTCAGGTCATGATCTCAGGGTCCTGGGATCGAGCCCCGCATCGGGCTCTCTGTTCAGCAGGGAGCCTGCTTTCCCCTCTCTCTTGGCCTGCCTCTCTGCCTACTTGTGATCTCTCTCTCTGTCAAATAAATTAATAAAATCTTTAAAAAAAAAATGGAATGAAGTAAAGCAGTGAAAGAGATTAGCACACTGATTGACCCAAAGTAAGCATTTGATAAATGATATTAGAAAGTGCATATGATGA
Organism: Potos flavus; assembly: GCA_028534135.1. Classification (NCBI taxonomy): domain Eukaryota; kingdom Metazoa; phylum Chordata; class Mammalia; order Carnivora; family Procyonidae; genus Potos; species Potos flavus. The sequence continues at coordinate 16,976,060 of CM052897.1, forward strand.
AAATGAAGGGCAACAATGGGAAAAATTCATGGGGAAAGTCAATATTTGTTTCCCTTTTTGAAAAATGTCTCCCTTTTTGAAAAATGTGGACAAATATAGATAATAAGACACATTTAGAAAAGTTCCATTTGTGTAATTACCATCTAGTCATTTCCAGCCAGTGCTTGAAGTTTGAGTCTCTCAAGGATGGCCGACTATTGAGAGCTGAGTGGGGGGTGGATAAAATGGCAGAGCTCCCCAGGCAGCGTAGAAGAGACTGGGCCATCTCTTTCATCTATGTGTGTTTCTTGATGCTCTGACTATTCATAGCTTTTCCATGTCTTACTTAAAAAGGTGGAAAGGGCCATGGATTGAAGAGAAGGAGAAGAGTTCAAGCCTGACTCTAACTATGAGCTGGGTAACTTCAGGACCACAATATTCCCACTTCTAAAATGAGGACACTGGCCCCAGTGATCTCCAGCGTTCTTCCAGATTCTACAGAGATGATATTTTTCCCCCAAAGATTTCATTTTAAGTAATCTCTACATCCAACATGGGGCTCGAACCCACAACCTTGAGATCAAGAGTCACATGCTCTACTGACTGAGCCAGCCAGGTACCTCAAGAGAGATGACAATTTTTAAGAATAACAAAAGCCCCTTCTTAGTCCTAGTGGTTTCCATTAATTGTATATCCTGTGTTGCTCCATTCTGTTGAACTCAGATTGGGAGGTGACAGAGCTTTGCAAAGTCTGAACTAAAAATAACCTCTTCCCATAAATATTTTATCAGAACTAGAGCAGTAAATAAAAGACAGTTAAAATTTTTTTTAAAAGTCTGCTGAGACTTTCCACTTCGTTATTTATTTTGTGAGGAGGAGTTTCCATCAGAGGTGGGTAAACTAAGTTAAGAATGGAAATCGTTTGGCGTTTAAATAAAACAAACTGATTTCGATCACTAAAACCTACTGACAATGAGATTCATTGTGATTAATATCTCCACTCAAGCGATACAGTACTTCTACTAGGTGTACTCATTCAGCTCATATTTTCCAACACTTTGCAGAAATGTTATACTTTGTGCATAATCATGATTAAAGTGTTTTACATTTGTGGAGCTGGCAATTCACAGTCCACCAAGAAATTTTTACAGTTTGATAACTTACAACCAAAACATCTATCTGGTCAGGAATTTGATAATATACAATATAGCTCTATTCTCTTGTCAAAAATAATAAATTGATATTTGAGTTAAAGTCTATCTTATAAAACAAATACTGCAAGTTAAAAAAAAACTTTAATAGAAATGCAAAGCAGGGTACTATGTTCTGAAATGCCTCTAACTTTTTTCCCACAATAGTGAGTTAGGCAATATTCAAAGAACTTCCTTATTTTAACTTTAAAATTTAAAACAACTTCTCTAAATCAATAATAAAGACTTTGTTTTTCACCAGAGTTCACTTCATTATTTGATATGTAACATGGTATTGGGTGTAAGGCAGGTTGTTTAACCAGGCTATTGAAATCATGATATAATACTAATTCTTATTCTGTAGGACCAATCTCTTATTCTATATAATGCCAAGTTCTCACATTAATATATTATGCCTATTTGGTTTTGGAAATTGGGACAGAAACCGGTGGTAGCAATTGTCATTGTTTCAGAAACTGCAGAGAGAAATTTGAATTTTAATATAAACTCATTTTAGATATTTCAATACCATTTATTTTTGAAAAGATCAAATTGTTTAGATTGAACTGCCTCATATAAGTAGACTGGAAATTCCATATTGGATCTTTCCTCCATATTCTAGAAAACAATATAGTACAGTAAAATATTTGATTACTCACTGGAGTAGTAATGCTGAAGTGAGTCATTCATTCATTCATTTATTCAACAATGATTTGTTGAGTACTTCCTATACGTGAGGCATTGTGTTAAGCCTTATAGTCAAGAAAACTAACTGTGTACTTGCATACACACAATAACCAATAATTATCTGTAGGTGATGGGTCAAACACCAAGTAACAACAATAGATACTTTAATAGAGTGAAAAAAGATTGAGTAGGGGCACTAGGGCAGTCAGAGAAAACTTTGCCCAGGAGCAAGTGCTTGAAAAGATATGTTGGGTCATACAGGAGGAAATAAATGGAGAAAGCATCCCAGGGAGGAGAAGCAATATACAAAATGTTATAGTTTCAGTCACACAGAAGGCATGTCCAGAAGATATAAAAAGGTTGTAGAGGACAGTTTTATAATTCCTTGAAGGGACCAGTAGCATTAACATCCCCAGGAGCTTGTAGAAACACAGGATCAGAATCTGATCCCACATGTTCAGGGTCTTTGGGTGCTTTGTATATATACATTAAAGGCTGAGAAGCTGTGATCTAGTCTAATCCTTCATTTTGCAGAGGAACCTGAACCACAGAGCAGTGGGTGGTTTCCCTGATAATAGTGGTAAACTTCACTTCAGAACCAAAATCTAGAGAGTTGTGGAAACAGTGAGTTTCCCCCCAGTTCGCAATGTTTGCTTAAACTAGAGAGGGGTAATAAGTTGGACCTGACTGTGGAAGTATTTGAATGCCAAGTTAAGAAGCTCAGGCTTCATCCATTCATGAATCTAACATTTACTGAACTCCAATGTAGTAGCATTGGGAGTACAGAGAAGAATAAGAAAGACCCTGCCCTTAAGAGCCTCACAGTCTTCTGGAAAAGTAATTGTAAACATCTTTGTAAAATGAGTTTTAAAGCCTTATGATAGAGAAATTAACCGAGTTTTATTCAGTTAACAGTTATTGAGTACCTACATGGTGGACTTTCATTAGAAGCAAAATGGTGGTGTTCAGGAGTATATGAGAGTGGGGAGAAATAGATGAATCAGTTAAGTGGCTACTGCTTAAGAGCAGGAAGTAAAGGAAGAATGAATAGGGTTTGGTCACTGTGAGGCTGATGGAGAGCCTAGAAAGGATACAAGTCTGCATTAACCAGAGGTGATAAGGCAAGATAGAATTTGGATCACTGAGCAGAGAAACAGGGAAATTGGGAGAGTGAACCAGATTTAGGGGGTTTTGTTTGTTTTACTTTTCTTTTAGAAGAAAATACAGGTGTAAATATTCATGAGCTTGGATTAGGCAATAGTTTCTTAGATAGGACACCAAAAGCACATGCTACAAAAGAAAAAATAGGTACAATGGACTTCATCAAAATTAAAAGCTGTGTATCAAAGGACTCTATCAACAAAGTGAAAAGACAACTCACAGAACTGGAAAGGTATTTGTAATCATATATTTGATATAGGTTTGTACCCAGAATACATATAGAAAACTTTTATAACTCAACAATAAAAAGATAAATAACTCAATTAAAAAATAGGCAATAGACTTGAATAGACATTTCTCCAAAGAAAATATACATATAGGCAATAAGCACATGAAAAGGTTGTTAGTTATCAGGAATTGTTAGTTATCAGGAATATTAAAATAAAAACCACAATGAGATACCACTCTACACCTACTGTGATGGCCAGATTTTAAAAAGTGGAAAATAAGTGTAGGTGAGGATGTGAAAAATAAGAACCCTCGAACTTTGTTGGCGCAAACATAAAATGGTGGAAAACAGTTTCAGCAAACAATGCAGCTGGAAAACAGTTTGTAGTTCCTCAAAAAGTTAAACAGAGAAAAAGTTAAACATAAGAGTTACCATATGATTTAGCAATTCCATTCCTAGGTATATACCTCACAAAAATGAAAACACTTATTCCTACAAAAACGTATACACAAATTTTCATAGAATCATTATTCAAATAGCCAAAAGCGAGGACAACCCAAATGTCCATCAACTGATGAATAAACAAAACATGGTATATCCATTTAATAGAATGTTATTCAGCCATAGAAAGGAATGATGTGTTTGATAAATGCTATAAATGAATGAATCCTGAAAACATTATGCTAAGTAAAATAAGCCAGACAAAAATTGGACAAATATTATATGGTCCCACTTATATGAAATATCTAGAATAGGAAAATAGATTAGAGGTTACAAGAGGCTAGGGGAGGGGTCAGCTGGGGAATTATTGCTTAATGGGTACAGAGTTTTTGTTTGGGGTGATGCAAATGTTCTGAAATTTAGGTGATCATTGCAAACCTTGTGAATATACTAAAAGTCACTTAATTGTACTTAACTTAAAAATTGTGAATTTTATTGTATGTGAATTACACCTCAATAAGAAAAAAGACCTTTATTTTTATTTACTTTTCAATAAAAGATTTATTTATTTTGAGAGAGCAGAGGGGACAGAGGGAGAGGGAAAGAGAATCTTCAAGCAGACTCCCCGCTGAGCACAGAGCCCACCATGGGGCTCCATCTCATGACCCTGCGGTCATGATCTGAGCCAAAATCAAGAGTTGGGTGCTTAACTGACTAAGCCACTAAGGCACTCCAAGAAAAAAAAAAACCAAAAAACTTTTAAAGAGAAATTCTTCTCTGGCAAAATACATGTCATTGAAAGGAAACATTTGAAATATAAATACACATCTTGCTTTATGAAAATCAACACCTAGTCATGATTTCAAAATGCTCCTTAGTTTAAAATACAATTATAAATACATAGTATGATAAGCCCTCCTGAAGCTTATATTTATTATATATTTATATTTATTGTATTTCATAGGTTTCCACTTCATGGAATATGATCTGAGCAAAGAATGTAACTTCTGCTAGGTAATGGAACACACAGAAATGTTAAGTTTCCAACTTTGGAAATTACAGATTCTTGAGTCATGGTCATGTGGTAGAAAATCAATTTACCAAATGTATAGATCATGGCTCAGTTACAGAAAGCATCTAGTTACTCCAGGCCTGGAAGTTAAATGATAGGGGTTGCTGTCTCCGCTCTACTTCTAAGCTTGTCTCTACTTCATCTATAATTGAGGTGGCTAGAATTGAGGTTCCTTTTAGCTTTAAAATTCTGAACTTATTTGATCTTATCGTGACTTTATAGTCAAAGTACTTTTGAACTTGTTTTACTTGCTTGGATTGCATTAAAACATTCACATTTTAAAATTTAGTAAATTATTACCGGACCATGAGATTTGGTTTTTCCCCCCGATTACTTTTATTTTTTCAGTGTTCTAAGATTCATTGTTTATGTACCACACCCCGATTTTTTCCCCCGATTACTTTTATTTTATTTTTTCAGTGTTCTAAGATTCATTGTTTATGTACCACACCCAGTGCTCCATGCAATACGTGCCCTCCTCAATACCCACCACCAGACTCGCCCAACTCCCCCCTCCCTTTCAAAACCTTCAGTTTGTTGCTCCAGAGTTCACAGTATCCACTCAGCTTTTAAGTGGACCAAATGATCTCCGTCTGTGGAGAATTAGTCTGAAGCAATACCACCACCTGGTGGCCTTTCCTCAAGACAACCTTCTTGAAAATGATAGTTTGGCCACGTGGTTCAGATGTACCTATTTTAGGAAATGCATTTAATTATATTGCACAATATATGTTTACGTTAACTAATGCTTATGGGATGAGCCTTAAAAACTTATTTTATAATTCAACAAATTCTCTCAACAAATATTTTAGTGCTTGGGCACTAAAAGTACAAGATATATTGGCACTCACAGAAAATATGTAATAGGTATAATAAACAGTAAATTATAGTATGTTTAGCGGCAAGTTCTAAAAAACATCAGGATAAAGAGAATGTTGGGTAGGTTGCAATTTTAAATAGAATGGCATTTGAGCAAAACTTGAAAGGTGAGGTCAATTCTATGTGCTTGTTTGAGTAATAAAATTCCAGACTTACAATCTAAATATTTAGCTTTAATCCTAGCATGCCGCTATAATTCTGTTTCCTTAATTATTTCTTTTTAGTAAGCAGGAACTGTACTACCAGGCCAATATTAATAAGAATAACTACATTTTGAAAAATGCTATTGCCCTAAAGATTAGTATCTTTCCTAGATAATGACTGTCCTTAGTATCAGAAAAGATATAGGAAGTGGAAGTTTTGTTATCTTACTTTTCACAACCTTAAATTTTCATTTATACATTGAAAACTGTGTTCCTATGAAAGTAGGAACTGCTCTAGTCTTAGCAATTGAGAATTGAGAGGAGGAGAAGGGAGAGGTGTGATGTTATCACCAATAAAGACTAGCTAAGTTTCTTTGAGCTGTTTATGGCTTTACTTTTATAAATGTCTCAGCACTTTGTGAAACCATTTAAATTTTCTGTCTTAAACATGCTTGGGTTAATGAGTGCACCCTTGAGAGTAGGGATTGTTTTAGACTATTTAATAGGCATAGCATGAGGCCTTGAACACGGAAAATTATTTATTTTTTTAAAGATTTTATTTATTTATTTGACACAGAGAGAGAGAGAGAACACAAGCAGGGGGAGTGGGAGAGGGAGAAGCAGGCTTCCCGCCGAGCAGAGAGCCTAATGTGGGGCTCAATCCCAGGACGCTGGGATCATGACCTGAGCCGAAGGCAGCTGCTTAACAACTGAGCCACCCAGGCGCCCTGGAAAGTTATTTTAGTTGTCCTAAATCTATATTAGAAAAAAAATTAAAGATAATACCTTAATATTTGAGGATTTTTCTTTAGATCAAATGTTTCTGAGAATGAAGAGTTTTTGGTGCAATCAGGAAATGAGATCAAATCTTAACAGACAAAGCAAAGAGTTAAATGGGAAAATTTTAAAAATAAAGTGGGGGCACCTGGATGGCTCAGTCTGAAGCACCTGACTCCTTTTGGCTCGGGTCATGACCTCATGGGCCCTGAGATCCAGCCCTGCCCTTTAGTGAGGAGTGTGCTTGGAGAGTCTCTCCCTGTTTCTCCCTCCCCCACAAATGAATAAATACATCTTTAAAGAAAAATAAAAGTTTTTGATCAAATCATCTAAAGGGTTTTTATTTGGTTTTTATTACACTGTTTCCATAGTGACTTGTAATTAGGTGCTTAATACACATTATAAAAGGCTGAAATGCCACCTAATAGTATTAATAGTGCTTTTTAATCTGTATATAGCACTCCAGTTTACACAGTTTCCTCACATAGGTCTCATTTGCTTATTTGGTTCAGAATATGCAGTGCAAATATAAACTTCACAGCATATCTTTCCTTTTAGTTCTTCCTTAAAGGAAATTTGTATTTTCAGACAACTATGTCCATTACTCTGGAAACATAAATCTGACATGAACAAAATTTGAAGTGGCAACGATTTGCCAAGTGGCCGTAGCTCATCTTGGCGACCATAGGAACTGGAGGTGGATGAAGAACAGGTGAAAAATGTCAGTGGAATCTCAGCCCACTGAAGTCCAACAGCTGGGATAACATAATGCTTACAAAGCACAATCTTAAAAAGGTCCAGGTGTTTAGATAGAGTCGCTCAACTTTCTCATAAATAAAAAACAAAACAAAAAAACCCCAAACTTTTCCTTGGAGGAAAATTTCTGTGAATTTATGATTGAGAAGCAGTGAAGGGATGCAAGAACAACAGGCAAATCTAGTTCAATGCCTAGGCAGCTGGAGAGGTCTGAAAATTGAGTTCAAAAACAAAACAGTCCATAAACTTCTGTTGAATGGATGAAAGTCTCTATTTTAAATAAAAACATAATATGCAAAAATCGTATTTGGAAGGAGACCTAAGAAAGTGTTTACAATGGTGACTTCTATGAACTGTGGGATTGAGGGCTAGGGATAGGTTTACTTTTCTGTGTACCTTTAATAATTTTTTTTTAAGATTTTATTTATTTATTTGACAGAGAGAGCAAGCAAGAATAAGAATACAAGCAGGGGGAGCGCGAGAGGGAGAAGCAGACTTCCCGCTGAGCAGGGAGCCTGACAGGGGGCTGCATCCCAGGACCCCGGGATCACGATCCCAGCGCAAGGCAGACGCCTAACGACTGAGCTACCCAAGCGCCCACCTTTAGGAATTTTTAAGACACGTATGCTTAACCTTTAAAAAGATTAGAGTCTAAGAGAATCTCTTCTTCCCATCATCCAAGTAACGCTTCCTTCCTCCCAATACAATTTCCTGTCAAGACCGGCATTACTCTGGAGGCCCCTCGAGGGAACAGGTCCAAAGTCCTTGTGATCTAAACCAGTTCGTCCACACTGCCTATCCCAGAAAAGTGGTCAGGTGCTCAGTTAGATGGAAGAAAGGCGTGAAGGGCTCTAACGCTAACCCCACAGGCCACTGCGACTCCAAAAACCTCCAGTTAGCGGCATCAGATATAAGGTTGACTAGTATTGGCTCCGCGCGGCTGTTCCTATCATTATTACGTAGTCCTATTTTCGTGTGAGAAAGCACCCAGGGAAAGGTACGTCGCCCCCGCAGGGCACTTTAGGACCTGCAACTTCTCCGACTCTGCACCCTGTGCCGGCGACCATTACGGATGCAGCATCGAGGCACGACTCGAATTATTGGTTGGCAGATTCGCCACTTTTGGTGTCAGAATTTAAAATGAAAATTCGAATTCCCCTATTTTGGAAGCCCTTTAAGTACAAGAAAACAGAAGCAAGAGATATTTGGGGTCCTTGAATATTTTTATCCTCTGGCTTCCACCTAGCGCGCCGGGAAGTTTCGTCGAAAGCGACGACGCGGACGCTCAGGTCGCCGTTCCTGGCGCGTAGTTGCCGCGGCCCGTCGCTCCCGCCCCCGCCGGGAGTCAGACGTGGAAGTTGCTGGCGGACCGGACTTCTAAGGGATCCGCCTGGGAGCCGGAGCCGCAGCCGAAGCCGGACCCACAGGCCAAGGCGAGCAGAGGTGGCGGCGCCGAGGCTCGAATAGGATTCGCTGCCAAGGCCGGGGCCTGTCTCTGACCACCGACAAGGGCAGACAGGCGGTTCATCATGGGTGAGGGATCCGAAAAGGGCTCCCGGGCGCGCTGGAGGGGCTGCGGCGGAGGGCTGGGGAGGAGAGGGACCAGCCTGGGAAGCCCAGAGTAGTCAGCTTTTCAGGGGCGGATCGCTGATGACTTAACTTACTTTGGCTGTTCACCTGTGGGGGGTGGACCCCGCCTCGAGCTTTCGCCCCTGCCCTCACTCTTGTCCCCTTAATCCCAGAAGGGTCAGAGGGTGGGGGCAGCGCGGGCCCGGAGAGCGCTTCGGCCTGGGAACCCGGCCCTGAGCCATTTCCCCTGACCATGAACTTTTGCCTCACCTCCTCAGACCCAGTTCGACTTGGGGGACAGAGTTGGCCTTGAGAAGCTAGGCAATTTGTCACTCTCAGGTGCGCTGAGGTTTCTTGCGTGAAAGATGAGATCTGACCCCACGGTGGAAGCTTGATTCTCTTTTCCTGGTCCCTGGGATTGCGTCAGTTGAAAAAATCCAAAGGGAATATTGCTCACAGTGTTTTATAGCCAACTTGGCATTTGCCTGCTTATCTGTAGCTTTTCATGTAGATGGTAGAGTAAGGGGGAAGGAAATGGGGACTCTATTGATCATTACTGGTCAGTGAGTGAAATTTTAATATCGGAATTTGGAGTGCTAATTGAGGGCACTACCTTGTCATCACAAGCACCAGCTATAGCTAGCTTCCCTCTCCGCTGGAACCCAAATGAAGGTTCAGATTTTTAAACTGGTTTACAACTCTCCAAATGATGCAAATTCTTTGGATTATTTTAATAACTCTACCATTTTCCGGGGGATTTACTTCTTGTCCTGGAACATAAGTGCTTTCCTGTCTTTTTCCATAACTCCCTTAAGTTTTTTTTTCCTTAAAGATTTTATTTTTAAGTAATTTCTACACCCATGGTGGGGCTCCAGTATACAACTGCGAGATCAAGAGTCGCATCCTCTACAGACTAAGCCAGCCAGGTGTCCCAGTTTGTTGTTTTTGTTTTGTTTTTTTTAAGGCGTAAAAGGTAGAAAGGATTTTGTCAAGTTATACATCTTCTGTTACACTTTTCCAAGGTTCTCTGGCCCATGGTGTCTTCGTTTTTCTAGACTTGCGGCTCTTAATTATGCCATTTCTTTGTCAGATGACAATGTATTGCATATGACATCACTTCGGTTGTCAACTGTTTTTTTTAATATTGTTCATGTAACTTTCTTTTAATCTTCTCTAATGGCTTTTGGTGGAGAAGGGCCAAAGTGTTTTTTTCTGGTAATCATTAAAAAGAAAATGTATTTTAAAGAAGAGTGGGAGGCTCAATCAACTGAGCCATCCAGGTGCCATAGAAGCTTTTAATCGGCAATCAGTGGTGATTCTGATAATCACAACTCTGTTCACAAATGCTTTTATGTACATACATATACCTATACATACAATACCTTATGTATAGGAAACTTTCTAGAAATATTTCATGATACATTGAATGTAGCTTTATTATTTTTGAAAATGAGTTTTCTCTCAGTAATAGGTTTTGTTATTTTGGGCTTCTGTGTCTCAATTTCTTTTGCAAGTTATATTGCTTACAATATATATTTCTCTTATATATATTCTCTTATATTACAGAGAAATCTCAGTGATTGAAGGTAGTTATGATGGTGTTGGAGTACAGTGATAATAATTGCTTTTCACATGTGAGAACCTTATTGTCCCACTGTCATTCTGATTTGTCTTTTGGTTTTAGGGGTTGTGAGGAGATTATGCTAAGGTATCTATATTCTCATGATTAGAAAGTGAGCCCCTGGGGGCGCCTGGGTGACTCAGGTGGTTAAGCAGCTGGCTGCCTTTGGCTCAGGTCATGATCTCAGGTTCCTGGGATCCAGCCCCCCATCAGGCTCCCTGCAGGGAGGCTACTCCCCCCCCCCCATATTTTCTCCCTCTCCCTCTGCTGCTCCTCCTGCTTGTGTTCTCTCTCTTTCTCTCTCAAATAAATAAAATCTTTTAAAACAATTTATATAAAAAAAGTGAGCTCCATGAGGACAGTGGTTCTGTTTCTCTTATTCTGGAATATATCTTCTTGTGCCTTCCTGACACATTATTAAGGACTGGTGACAATCAGTAATTACTTGTTTGATCTTGATTAGTATATCATTGGTAGCAAACTTATGCACTTAAGAATTGAGAATATTATAGTATTATTTAATTTGGTATTACTTTCAAAGGGCAAGATTAAATGTTTTGTGGACTTCACAAAATGATATTGAATGCATTTTTTCTTTTATTACTTTTTCAGGTGGCTTTTTCTCAAGTATTTTTTCCAGTCTGTTTGGAACTCGGGAAATGAGGATTTTAATTTTGGGACTAGATGGAGCAGGAAAAACTACAATTTTATACAGATTACAGGTTGGAGAAGTCGTTACTACTATTCCTAGTAAGTGTTGGTATGATAAACTAATTGTAGGGGTTCTTATTTTCCATTTAATGTAACTTTATTTCTGATTAATTCATATAATAAGCTAATTTTAATATAGTAAGGTTTGTAAACTTCTAGTTTGGACATAATATTGATAACATTATTTTTCATAAGTTTAGAGGCAATTTGTAAACCCCTGTGCATGGCTGGGTTTTGCTCTTTAGAGCTATTTTTGAAGTTGGCTAGAATTAAACCACTTCCCTGAGGTGAAATGAAGCCACTTTCATTGAGAGCCAGTATCTTTATTGATAAAATGAAGGTAATATCCACTGACTTTATGAGGTACATAAAATACTTTGTAAACCTGTTTAAAGAATAATGTAGGTGTTAAGTGGTCTTATTGCATCTGATAGGCTTTTTTCCCCCTGTATTTGTTACAATTTTAATTAAGATTTGTTTCTCTTAATTAAGTAATTCTGTTGATTGCTTGTAAAGAACTGAGTGGAAGAGACTGACTCTTGAATTAATCTGGTACCTAAAAATATCAAGAGAAGAAACACCTCAAATTTAAATCAATTGTTGGTACCTTAGAAGGATATTCTCAAACAGTCCTGTTTGACTACATGAGAATACTGTTGTTATTTATACTTTTTAATTTGTCGATGTGAATTTACGAAGATTAATATATTTAAACTAAGTTTAAGAGTTTGTAGAGTTTGCTGAAGAGTATTAAATTATGCATCTAATACCACTCTGTCACGCAAGATACTTCTATATTTAGTAGTATTTAAATTTCCAGATAAAAAAGTCTGGGTTTTGGGCGCCTGGGTGGCTCAGTTGTTAAGCGTCTGCCTTCGGCTCAGGTCATGATCCCAGGGTTCTGGGATCGAGCCCCGCATCGGGCTCCCTGCTTGGTGGGGAGCCTGTTTCTCCCTCTCCCACTCCCCCTGCTTGTGTTCCCTCTTTCGCTGTGTCTCTCTGTCAAATGAATAAATAAAATCTTTAAAAAAAAAAAAGTCTGGGTTTTATGAAAGAAGAGCTTTTTAAGCCTTGTGGCGTCTGTTATTTCTTTGTGCTACCTTCAATAAATTTCAGTTCCCTTGGTTTTTGCTTCTCAAGGTAACCCATCTCTTTTGTGGTTAAGTCTTGGCACCTGCAGTGCACACAGCCCAGTGGATTGCATTTCAGTGAATACACTTTACAGCATACCCTTGTCCTGTGCATGTGAACAGTGTTTGTAATTGAGGTAAAGATGGTGATTACACTCCTAACTGATTCTAAGGGAGACATCATCAACTTGCTTTTTAGTTTTTCACTCAGGTTAGTATAGCTATTTTTCAGTTGTGATAAGCAAAGTTTACTGTATAGTCATTAGTATCATTTACCAACATAGACTTAAATTTAAGACAAAAATTAATTAATTTTTAGTTATAAGCTATATAACAGTTATAGCTATAAGTCATTTTTCACTTTTTTTTTAAGCTTCTGAAATTTTAGAAATCAGTTTTTCAGCATCCTCAACCCTCCTTTAGATTCCTTTCAATGAAAATAGTATCCTGCCTTAGCCACGTGGTGCTAGAGCTCCACCTAAAAAGGATGGGAGGGACAAGAGGTGGGACACTTCCCCTTTGACTATGCAGCCATGACCTTACTACAAATAAGCTCTGGAGGAAGTCTGCGAAGGGTCTGTGAGATTGCCATACTTAGAGAAACCAGTTTCCATAAAGTGGTATATAGCTGTTGCTGAATCCTTACTCACTGAAGTTTAGAATTTAGGCTTTCTTGGTTTTGTTCCTTGTTTACTTGCTACTTATCAAAATTCCATTTTTGGTAATATATCTGTGGCTGTTCTTTCTAAACATAACCTTCTAAACATTTGTATGCCAGGATTGTATTATACAGGGAGTTTAACATAGTATGATTTCTATTGAGCTAAAAATTCTATATTTGTAGAGGTGACGGGATTCTTATGTAACCTGAAATGGTGCTGATCTTGCTAATGTATTGTGTGTGTATAGCACAGCAACTGTTTTGTCTTAAATGGAATAATATTTTAACCAATAATGTGATTCAGTAGTAACTCATTAATCGCTAAAATTGGGTTGGATACTTTGAAGGTAGACTGCATTAGTCTACATATACTACTGATTTTGATTTCTCTTCTAGCTATTGGATTCAATGTTGAGACGGTAACATACAAGAACCTTAAATTCCAAGTTTGGGATTTAGGAGGACAGACAAGTATCAGGTATGGTACAGAGACCAGATTACTTTGTAGTATTGAACATTTAGTAAGCCCTTTAAAGGTTAAGAGTAGTAAGTCAATTATGTTTTCTTTTGTAATTTAAATGGGAACCACCTGGTTTAAAATCAGGTAAAACTGCTTATTCTCTCAATTGAATTAAAATAAAAAAATTTAAGGAAGCCAGTTCTTCAGGTATCACCTTAATGAAAAGTTTTTTCATGAAAATCTCAAGATCTAATTACTTCAGTAGTTTTTAACTAAAAAGGGCCTTCCATTTAGTTCTTGTCACTTTGTCTGTAAAACAGACTTTTGGATTTTATAAAAAAAACTTTCAGTCCACCATTTAGGACTAATGTGAACATAGATACCCTGTAGAACTTAGATCTCCTTAGGTCTCTTGCCTAGCATTCTTTGCTTGGCATGGCAGCTGTGAAGGTTTGGTGACTGTCAGTGTTGCTCACTGTGGTTCCTACCATCTTAAAACATAAGTAGTACATTCTCCAAACATCCTCCTGCCTTTTAACTGGTTTTATTTTTTGAACCACTTTTGAGTCCCTCTCTAATTTTAGCCATTTGTACTCATGAAGTCTTCAGTAGTCAATTTAATATCTGCTATATAAAATCATATTAAAAGTTTTTTTAAGAACCCACTCCTTAAGGAGTTTCTAGTTAGAGATTTATTAGATGTGACAGTAAGGTCTATATGTAACTTTATCTCAGTACAGTTAGTGATTTTATAGATTGATTATAAAGTACTCTCTTAGCCTAAAGTCTGAATTCATTTTGAAACTTCTTGATCCTGTGATTTAATGTTTATCATTCCACCCCTATCACATCTGAAGGATATGATACATACTATCAGAAACAGTGAATCATGGCATTGATTCTAACATGGGGGGTGGCAAGATTGACATGTAAACCCCTTAATCTCCATCATTGCCAAGTCCTAGCATATAAATTAACATAGCAGGTTCTTTTTCTTTCAAATAATATAATATTCTCCCTTTCTGAATTTTCTTTAGGCCATACTGGAGATGTTATTATTCAAACACAGATGCCGTCATTTATGTAGTAGACAGTTGTGACCGAGATCGAATTGGCATTTCCAAATCAGAGTTAGTTGCTATGTTGGAGGTAAGAAAACTTTATTCAAATGTGGGGAAATCTTTTACATTTGCTTGCTGTTTTCATTGTTACCGCATGCAGGAATAATTAGAAGGAAAGCAGGAATTTTTCCCCCCTAGGCTTTGATACCATTTTCTTTTATGCAAATTACTTCCTATTCCAGAAATTCTATTGGGAAGAGAGAGGGAGACAAAAAGACTAAAAAAAAAAAAAAAAAAAATCCAACCAGTAAACTTCCTTTAAACTAGATTCCTTGATTTATAGGAAGCTCCAGTCATGGGAAGCAAATTGCCCTTTGTCCTCAAAGAAATGGTCTCAAAACTTTTTTAAAAGATTTTTTTCATATTATCTGCCTTGTTCTTATCAACTTGAAATGTTGGCATTTTCTAACTGTGTTTCGTTGGCTACAGTCATTCAGTATTCCTGTCAAAATTGAAAAGTGCCCTAATTGAATGTGTCTGAATGTTATCCTTGCACAGTTCTTTAAATTGAAAGATAAAATGTTTTACCTCACTGTTGGACATACATTCCAAGCTTTTCAACTTTAGGAGAAAAAAAAAAAATCATATGTTTTCCTGTATTGTAAATTTTAGACTATTTCATATACATTGTATTAAAACTGCCATATCTATTTTTTTTTAAAGATTTTATTTATTTATTTGACAGAGAGTGAGAGAGATCGCAAGTAGGCAGAGAGGCAGGCAGAGAGAGAGGGGGAAGGAAGCAGGCTCCCTGCTGAGCAGAGAGCCCGATGCGGGGCTCGATCCCAGGACCCTGAGATCATGACCTGAGCCGAAGGCAGAGGCCTAATCCACTGAGCCACCCAGGCGCCCCTGCCATATCGATTTTAATGTATAGATTTTGCAAATACTATGCTATATGTAATATCTAACTGTGTCTGTAGTGTATGTGTAATATATTTATGCCCAATAAATGTTTTAATTCTTTCTAAAAAAAAACAAAAAAAAACTGAGGGAACTATTTTAAGTTACTCTTGTGAAGTACTTTTTCATATTATCTATTTCTAGTTGTATAAATTAGTTTATGGAAGCAGATAAGGGTATAAAAAGAAAGCCTATTTGTTTGTTTTAGAATTTCTGGTTTCTGGCACACCTCTGGCCCTTGTTTATCTCCTCCAGCTTTTTCATTCTTTATTCTTACTTGTGTTTACAGTCCTTCAGCCATACTGACCTTTCTGTTCTTTGGATACACCACGCTTGTACATTGGACACTTGGCTTAGGGCTTTTTGCACCTGCTCATCTTTCTGCTTGGAATGCTCTTCCTCCCGATCTTTGCATGGCTACCTTCTTGGCATGTTTTCTCTCACATTTCTGCCTCAGAGAGGAGCCTCTGTTATTTTCTAACATCTTATCCTGCCTTATTTTTTGTGCTACTTACTGTTTCTTTCTAGTATTTTAAAATATATTTGTTTGTATATGTCTCCACCCTAAAATGTAAGTTTTTTGAGTTTACCCTAATATTCCTGATGTGTGGAACAGTGTACAACACTTAAGAACTCAAAACATTGTAGTCACTGAAGTTCATAAGATAATTTATTGGCTAGCTGAATTCAGAGGATGCATTAAATAATCAAAAGTTTAAAAAATCTACAGTTGTTAAATAAGCTTTGCAAATGTACTTATGGTTAATTTAAGTAATAATGAAATTGCCTTTGCTCGTGAAAATTAGATGAGTAAGTTTCCTTTTCCTACCAGAACTATGATAATGAATTAGCCAATCATTGAATGCTTAAATATGTTTCCTAGGCCATTTGATTACCTAGGTAGAAGCATTCTTGGAATACTTTGAACTTATGATTTATTAACTACTGACTTCTTAATGATTTCTGAGTTATAAATTGCAAACCTAATAGTTTTAAACTTTTGCTTAATTTTTTTCACACCTTGCATCATATTTATCATAAGAGCTTCTTAAACCAAATTCAAGTATAAGGAATTTTAAGGGACTGTTTAACTGCTTTTGGTGTAATGGATTTTTAAAATAAAAGCTTTGGTTAGATGTAATCTAAATGGTATGGATTTTTATCATAAAAAGTACCACGTAAGAGAAATATGTTATTAGCTTCAGTATACAGTTCTTGAGTTGTGCTGGATTATTTGTGAAATTAGGATTTGACTTGTATAATTTTATGAGGAAGAACTAAAAATTGTATTCGTTCTTTCAGAAGTAATTTTTAATTGATTCAGCCAGTAAATATATAATGTAAAGCACATGTAACTTATGAGTCAGTTCCGTTTTGAGTTACATTCAAACTTACAAAACCAATTTAAGTTATCTTATTTTTGTACACAAAAATACATTCTTCCTGGAGTAAAGAATTGAATGTTAAAAATAGGAATTGTTAACTCCAAGAATATGTAAGAGAATATGTTTAACATTTCTAGATAGGGAAGATCTTTCTAAATCAAAGGATTGGAAGGAATTACAAAAGAAAAGATAGATTTAATTATATTAAAACAAACAAAAACCCTGCAAATACACATTAGCGTAAAACAGGGAACCAGTACATAGTTTTACAATCAGTGATTAAGAATTAGTGTTCTCAATCATATCAAGACCCTTTGCAAATAAATGGAAAACTGAGCAAAAGGCATGAACTTAGTGTGCACAGGAGAAAACTATATTGCTAATAACATTTGGATTTCTAATACTCTGATAATAAATATTTAATGAGATTCTATGTTTGGAAAAATATGTAATTTCTAATTCTTCCAAGGCTGTCATACACTGTTGTTGGAGTCTAAATTGTTATAACCTTTCTGGAAAGCAGTGTATTAATATATATATACTAAGAACCCCAAAAAAGTTCATACTTTGATTCTATTTTTAGGGAATTTGTTAAGGAAATAGAGATTCACACAAAGATTTCTGTGTAATGGCTGTGTCCCTTGGGTTTCTTTAATAGTCAAGTAAAAAGAATCTAGTAAGAGTCTAATACTGGAGAACAGTTACATAGTTTATGGTGCATGCATTCATAGTATAGAGTATATTTAACCATTACTTTTTTTTTTTTTTAATTTTGATTGTTTGGAAAAATATCCATGATTTAATGTTTATTTTTTAGAGCAGGTATATATAGAACTATATATAAATGCGATATTAAGTGTGTTAAAGTATATATTAATAAACTAAGTATCTGAATTGTAAAGCAGTAGAAAATATCCAAACTGTTAAGAGTGATCATGTTTGGGAGGTAGGATTATGGGTGAAGCTTCTTTTCTTCATACTTCTCTATAATTTCAAATAATTTATAATGAACATTATAGATTCATAATTAGGGAATATACTTTTAAAGTAATATGGTTGTTGGCATTTCTTTCTAAAGTCAAGGAAGCAAACTGATTAGAGAAAATTAAGTACCTTCTATTTTATTTAGGAAGAAGAGCTGAGAAAAGCCATTTTAGTGGTGTTTGCAAATAAGCAGGACATGGAACAAGCTATGACTCCCTCAGAGATGGCAAATTCACTTGGGTTACCTGCACTGAAGGACCGAAAATGGCAAATATTCAAAACTTCAGCAACCAAAGGCACTGGCCTTGATGAGGCAATGGAATGGTTAAGTATATTTCCAGTAGCTATCTGTGCATTTGTTTGTGTATGCAGCTGTTTGCACACATGTGTGCTTTCCCTTTAGTCTTAAGGATGAAATTCAGATTATTTAGCAGCTTATCATCTTAAGTTCCTCCAGCCTTTTCTTCCACTGGTCTTCATATGCATTGGCTATTATTTCAGCCACACCTACCTGATTATAGATAGATAAGCCAGCCTTCTGCCATTTTTTTTTTTTAACTTTTCCCTTCCTCACCACATCCTCCAGTTCCTTATCCTTCAGGACTTCGGTTAAGACTGTCTTCTTCTCAAGAGCTTTCCCTTGCATGTCTCCATGCCCACTGCCTTACCACACACATAGTTGGATGTCCTTGTCACAGAGCAGTGATGCAGGAGTCAAACTGTCCTGTAATTGATTTGTGCATCTACTCACTAGATTTTAAGCTTCAGGAGGACTGAGACTAGTTTTCACCTCGGAGTTATCCACATCTGGCCATGCTGCAAGTAGTTACAGCCCGGAAAAAAGATATTTGGTCTTTTTGATTATTCATTCAGAGCACAGACAAAAGTGAAAGCTAAAAGGCTTTCATGGAAATTGGGTCCATAATGTCATTCTTCAGTGTAACTGTCTTAGCCTTCATCATTTAAAGTGTTTTGGAATCCACTGTCAGTATAAAACTTACTATAAATGATCATGCTCTATACCTGAAAGTTTGAAGTTAATGTTTTGAAACTGTTCATTTTCTTTTCACAGGTTAGTTGAAACATTAAAGAGCAGACAATAATTCAATCACTTCTACCCCTGTGAAATGAAGACTACATCCCATATCCCTTTGGAAACAGTTAAGTGTGCTTCATGCTACCAAATGTTAAAACTGTGTGATTGTTGGCATATACTGAACTGACTGCAATATTTGTAATAAATATAAAAAATAAGTATTTGGTTGGAAGGGTAACTCACCCATGATTGAACCAACTGAATGTCTGTTCTGTGTAATGTAAAATCCTTCCTTGCTTTCTTGTGTTAAGTATATATTCTATTTGTATGGAATTCTTATTCAAATAGAGTCCTTTTAAAGAATCTACTCTTACTGAGGAAAAACCCTCCTATTTTTGAGTTAGTGGTTACAGCTTGTTTGTATAAACACTAATAAATATCTTAACTCAGATTTTTTTCCCCTAAAATGAATTAAGTTCTTCCAAAGATTAGACTCAGTAGAGTAGGAACATGGTGTGGGTAATAACAGTCTTCATTTGCTTAATGACCACTTTATTTAAGCTGTTTTGTTTAAAAGCTTTTGGGTAAGCTGAAAAATTATTTTGGTGGTTAACCTCACTGATGTCTGTAATTGTCATTTTATAGTACTTGTATGGTTGCTAAAAAAATTTTCATATATACAGGAACCCTGTGATGTAGGTAGGACAGGTTGTAATGTCTTTATTTTATGGACATGGACCCAAGGTTTGGATAAGTTGGCTTGCACAGGGTGACCTGCTAGTGAGATCGGAACAGGGCTCAAAGTGAGATTTTGGTGTCAAGCTTATCCCATAAACTATATCGTAAATTCCTGAAACTGTCAATACTGGCAAGACAGACATCCTTAATTGCTTAAATAAAATTATGCTAATTGAAGTAGACATGGTATATTCAAAATAATTTCTATAAATTCGTCTATACTAGTAGAGGTAGTAAAAACAATCCTAAATGGTTATATTTGATGGAATCCACAACATATTAAAGGAAATTAAAAAACAATCTATTTTAAGAACCACTGTAAGAGATGTCTTTACTGTCTTTCATTTCTTTTATATATCTGTAATTGGACATGTAAATTTGGTGAAAAACCAAAACATTACTGGTTGTACAGGGAGAAATGGAGCATTCTTGGTTTTAAAAAGTAGACTTACTACTAGTGTATCAAAAACAATTACGTTCAAAGGAACTTTTCAAACTATCCAGTCTACCACAGGATTGGCTACGGTGGTGACAGAATATGGTCCCTTGTATTAAACTGTGGGGAATCTTTAAGTTGGACAACCAGCATTTAAAAAACTTGATGCCCCTCACACTAGTGGTCCATTCCCTGTTCCTGCCACTGCCTTTCTGGAGGCCTCTAGTCTCTTTCCTTCATACTTTTGGTCATTTAGATAAAATGAATGTGGCTTTCTCTTTCACCTGTGGGACTTCAGTGTTTTTACCCATTCCGCGGCACCCATTCTTAATTTGGTTTCTGAAGTCTTTTTTGGAGAACTTCTAGGCCCAAGTGTTCTCAGTGCTGCACCTACTATTACTGAGCATGTAATTAACATTGTTTCATAGTTTCCAAATTACTCCTGATGGACAGGCTTTTGCATATGTATATATATCCTTGGAATCCAGTGTGGTGCCTTGCACATTATGGCACCTTAGAGTATATGCATGGTTGAAATAGTAGGTTATATGTTTGCCAGCTAGGAAAATAGTACTTCTTCAACTTCTACTTGGTTTCCCTTCTGGTCAGTGGCTGGGTTTGTACCTAAGTAGCTAAGTGCTTCTCCCCCCCCCAACCCCCCAGCACTTTAGGAACACTGTGAGAAGTGTGGGGGAAATGAGGCCCTGGCAGGCAGATGCTGGGCAGCGCATAGCTCTTGCCATCTTGAATACTGAGCACACCTGAAGTAATAGCGAACACCACCACGTGAATGATCATGATCTCTGTTTTATCACAAAGACTAGAATGGGGGTAAATAGAGCATATACTGATTTTAAAATGGTATAAATTATGAGGTCCTTGTCTAGCAGGAAACAACTATAAAGACAAGTTACAGGAGTTTGAATGATATTTTTAAAAATCTACTGAATATTATTTTGGAGAACCCTGAAAACAGGAAAAGCACCAAACTTAAAATCTGAATGCATGAGTTCTAGGCACAAATGGCCATTCCTTCAGTTTGTTTGTTCCATAAAACAAGATACTTGGACAAATCATATCAAAGATTTCTTTTAGCTCTAATATTGTTTTATAACCCTGGTTGGTAATTATGCTGTGTCATGTGTTATTTGAAAAAAGAGTGGTCGAATTTTGTTACTAGAATACTTGAGATGCACTTTAAGTTGTGGAAATGTAAGCTCCTTGAGGGTAGGGACCATACCTTAATTATTGTTAGTGTGCCTTGCATCTAATGTGGTGCACTTGGCATACAGTAGGCACTAAATATTTACTAAATTGTGCTCAATATCCCTGAGATACTTGTTCTTTCTGATTTTTGCCTTAGTGTTAACTCCTCTGATTTTTAATTTAAAAAATTTTTATAAAAGCAGTACATGCACTTTATTATTTTTTAAAAGATTTTATTTATTTATTTGGCAGAGAGAGATCACAAGTAGGCAGAGAGGCAGGCAGAGAGAGAGAGGAGGAAGCAGGCTCCCTGCTTGAGCAGAGAGCCTGATGTGGGACTCGATCCCAGGACCCTGAGATCATAACCTGAGCCGAAGGCAGAGGCTTTAACCCACTGAGCCACCCAGTACATGCACTTTAAATCACTTAGAATTAATTGCAGTCAGCCTTCTGTGATGCCCCATGTTTATCCCTTTGGCACATTATAAACCCCTTGGAAGTATGAGAACTCCTGTTTGAGACGAACTACATCAAAACACAGATGCTGAAGTTCAAGAATGTTTGAACATTTGATTTCTATGCCATATGCTGTATTCTGACTCCACAATTAGAAATTATAAAAAGCATAGGCTTTCAATCCTGGGTGTGAATCCTGATTATGCCACCTGCAACCTGTGTTACCCTTAGGTAAATTATTAAACTTGAGTCTCAGTTTCTTAATCTGTGAAGTAAGAACCAATTTTAGGCAGCTCTCAGGAATACTATGAGGACTAAATAAAATGTTAGCAAAATGCCTGGCACATAGGATGGAGTCTTCTCCCCCCCACCCTCTGCCTTCCACATATATTGAGCACTAAAATATTGCTTCCGCATCAGTTGTAGATTGAGACAGAAACCATATAGGTGAACAAGGTAACACCAAATTGTTTTCCAAAGTGGTTTATAAGAGTTCCCTTTGCTCCACCAAGCTTGCCAGCATTTGGCATTGTCAACCTTATCAACCTAAAGGGTGCAGTATGGAACTTCACTGATGTTAATTTGCATTTTTGTAATTATTGAGGTTGAATACAGGATTGATTAAAAATATTTAATAACCAGACAATAGCTGATGTAGGGGGAGGACCCCTACCAGTCCAGGTGTTAATTCTGTAATTTTTGGTGTGGGGAGATAGGGAATCCAGGGACTCACGTAGCCAGGCTGGCACTTGCATGTCTCAAGGCAGTGACTACTTACCAACTAGTACATAAGTACTTGAATGTTGAAGAACCAGTACAGCCACATCAGGTAAGTATTAATATTTAAGGACCATTTATGTTTCTTCTCTGAAATGTCTGTTTCTCCCTCCTGACACTTTTTCTACTGGATTGTCTTTGTTGATTCATAGTTACTCATTATACAACCTGGGTACTACTACATTCATTATATGTATATGCTACATACCATATTCCAGTTGTGTCTGCAGCAGCAGAAATTTTTAATTTTCATGTAGAATTTATCACATGTTCACTATGGATAGCACTTCTGGTGACTTACTTTTGATATCTGACCAGGGAAAACTCTGTTATCCCTTTTTAAAAGCATCATGGCTATTTTCAGCTTATCTTCCATACAAATTTTAGAATCGGTTTGTTAGGATAATATGAAGAACTCTTGGCATTTTACACAGATATGCCTTTAACCAATGGGATCCAACTTGGGAAGAACTAGTATCTTATGATACTATATCTTCCTGACCATGATCATGGTTATTTCTCCATTTGCACAGATTTCTTTTAATGCCTTTTGATAAAGTTTTGTAATTTTCTCCATAAAAATACTGCAAATCGCTTTTATTCCTAACTTCTACATTCTGTCTTGCTATTTTAAAATGTGTCTTAAAAAAAAGTGTCACGTTTTTTAGACAGTGAGATAACAGTAGCATTATGAAAATGTTTTAATTTAAAAAAATATGAGCATGATTATATTAAACTGTGTAATATACAATCTGTGCCAGTTTAACTTAAATAATAAAACCTGCTGTGATTTCAGACCAGCAGATACACTGAGAAGTTCATGCTTCGGGGTAGATTGAGATACTTTATCAGCAGAGGGAGCACATTACTCCACCATTGCTAAATCTTTCAGGCTGTGGCGCTTTTGTCTCTTGGTCTTATATCCTGGACGCAGGAACTCTATCTTTCTCTTCTTCGCTTCACTTTTATTTTTGTGTTTCTTCAGTTTTTTCTTGGCAGCAATATCAGGATTAGTTACGAACTTGAAAAAAAAATGGAAATTTTATATTACTTTTAAAGTAAATGATAAACCAATAAAAATCAAACGCAGAAATGGGCCATTTTGTTCACCTTTAAATATCACACATGCAACACATTCCCATTAAAGAGAATCTGGAGCCCCAGCTGTAAAATTCCCACTTCTCAAACACAGGCAGTTCCTCTTTCCTCCCTGGGTAAGTGTGACACACACGCATGCACATACCCCTGGTTAAAAATACTAAGTTTAAGGAACACACCATATTTTCAAACAGCAAACGTACCTCTAAAGCCTTCCTCTTTTTCCGGAGTGCCCTTTTCTCATTAGCCTGCTTCTGTACTGAGGCAAAGGCTAAGGAGAAGCTCTCAAGTCCAACCAGCTTTTTGAGTAATTCTATGATTTCCTGGGATAGATTCTTCAGCAGAGGATCTAATAACACACAGAGTAATAATCAGAGGTAGTCATGTAGGAAAGGATACATTTGAACATCTATAAAATCAACAAGGTGCAAAATTTAAACTCCTGCAGCATTATCACTTTTATTACTTGAACATTAAACACTGAAATAAATCCAGCCTTTACGTATCTGAGATGGGAGAACAGAAGTGTTGGGCATGACAATCCCAGCCACCACCCCTCTGGGATGCACCAAGAGATCACAGACCATGAAGCCCACTTTCCAGTGGAATCCTGGCTCAGAAGACACTAATTTGAGAACCTGACAGAAACAATTTAGCTTACTTTGTTAACCTGCTCAACTCTGTGCAGACAGGGGAAAGGTAAGTGTGTCTTTAGGCTCTAATTCATGGGTCATAGATGTTTAGCTCTGGCCATAAGCTTTTTTCGAGGGGGGGATCAGACTCTGAGAAGCTGACAAAAATCTTTGCTTTCCCATCTTTCCCTGCTTTCTATCTCCTAAATGCAAATGACCCACAGGTTTTTGTATTCAATTTCATGAGATGTTCTAGATTACAGATTTCTTGAAGATGGGGATTAAGGGTCTTTTCTACCATTGAACCCCCAATGCCTGGCAAATATTAGGGACTCAATAAATGCTGGGTGAGGAGAACCAAAGCAGACCTGGCCTTGACAGTTGCTTTTTCTTCTGAGAGGAAAGAAGCTTTCTCAAGGTTGTAAGACTAAAATAGCTCCTGCTTTGACATTCACTGTTTTATTTTATTTTAAAACTTAATATCCACTCTACCTGCTCTCTTTCCAACTCCCAATTCCCTCTTTTCCTATTAGCAAAAGAGACCGTTTAGGATCCGTGAGGGAAATGTACCAAATGCCCAAGCAAGAAAAATGAAAAATAGGAAAAGTAAAAATATTTTAAAAATATTTCACACTTTTGGGGCACCTGAGTGGCTCAGTCGGTTAAGCTTCTGCCTCAAGTGTGTCTGCCTTCAGCTCTGGTCATGATCTCAGGGTCCTGGAATCAAGCCCCACATGGGGCTCCCTGCTCAGCAGGGAGTCTGCTTCTCCCTCTGCTCCTCCTCCCTGTTTGTGCTCGCTCTCTCAAATAAATAGAATCTTTAAAAAAATATTTCACACTTTTGCCTTATAATTCACAGTAAGAGAATATGACATTTTATTATTCATTATTGTCCACAGCACCATGAGGTTTAGAACCACCTCAAGTTACAGATTTTTTTTTTTAAGATTTTATTTATTTGACAGAGAGAGCGATCACAAGTAGGCAGAGAGGCTGGGCAGAGAGGGGGAAAGCCGGCTCCCTGCTGAGCAGAGAGCCTGATACAGGGCTTGATCCCAAGACCCTGAGATCATGACCTGAGCAGAAGGCAGAGGCTTTAACCCACTGAACCACCCAGGTGCCCCAAGTTACAGATTTCTTTGAGTATTTAACCTATGCTTCGGAGTGAAACATCTTTTAGGAGAGAAACATTTACTCTTCGACACAAGAAAGCACATAGAAAGCAGTCAAGTATAACAAATATGCCTTGTTTGCTACTAATTGTTTTGATTCCTAGCAAGTTTTCTTAAACTCTAGGGCAGAAAGGGAGGAAGAAGGAGGCACTCAGGAAAGAAGTGAAGATTCCTAAGTTGCAAGTATTCAGAAGACAGGCTGCAGTTACCCTGGTCCGAGTATGTGCTGTTCAGTTCTCGGAACAAAGGAGCTATGATCACTGGGAGATACGGCTTCACCTTGTCTATTCCAAGATCCATTGCTACAGCTCCGAGAAACTTAAAGATGCACGTTCTCTGAAAGTAGAGATCATTCATTGTTCGACTGAAGTGTTTCTCTTATTGTAGCCATACAAACAGTTAACTTAGAAAACAAGGTCTCTTTTGGGGCAGATATTATTGATGCAGTTTTGGGTTAAAAAGTTCCTAGAGACTTGGGAAAATTACTAATACCACTAAAATGCTTTTTTTAATGTATTTTTTTAAAACAACTACTTTCAGTCATTCTATACATTCATCGCACCTTTAAGGGATTTCTAGGTGAATAGGCAGCCTCCAGTTTTGCAATCCGGGACAACTTCTGGATCAACCACAGCAGTGTGGCTGGCTTGCTGTGTTCTTCCTTTGCCTCCTCGTTCTCTTCTTTGTCAGAGTCCACCTTCTCATCTGCACAGGACTTGTGTTGTTTTACTTCCCCTCTGGACACACCATCTCCTAAAGCTTCTTGTTCTTCCATGTCTTCTTTCATCTCACCTTGCTTATCCTCACATTCAGGTTCCAGTAAATATAAGACTTTGGCTACAAATAACAAATTCTTAACAACCTTTAAAAAAGGGAGAGAGGGAGATAAAGGGGAGGAATTGGGACTTTGATTTTGAAATAAATACAGCTTAGTAAAAAATAGGTATTCTACAATTAGGAAAAAAACCGTAACTGGGTATTGTACTATTAAACTGACGATTGTTCCAGATTTTTATAATCTTCAGTTCTACCTTATAGTGTACCCAAATCCATTTTTATGTAACTCATCTACTTGGCTTAGTTCTACCCTTCAAGGTCACAAAGAATACTAAGGAAACGATTTCATTCCAGACTATCCATTTACATTTTTAAGAGTGCTTTCATCCCTCCTCCATTTATTGAGCAATGACTTTATACACAGCATTCTAATTCTAAAATATCACTATTAGGTACTATTATCAGGAGAGAAAACCAAGGCTCAGAATTATTAAATGACTCCCCCAAAGACAGAAAGTGGTCAGCCAGGATTTAACGGTCTTTAGAATTCAAGCCTAAATTCTTAAGCACTGAGCTCTTTCTCCTCAAATTCCATCTGATCCAGTTAAACAGCCCAGGGACCTATATTTTAGCATTACAATAATGGACCCATATATTGAGTCCCTAACTGACATCCATAAAATCTCCGATACAGATATTTCACACTAATTATATGAAGGAGGAGGCCAAGTTGGTTTTGGGTTCCTTTATCTTCCTGGATGTTCTATTAGAGGTGTTGTGTGCCAAAAGTTTCCCCCAAATGAAGGACTCAGAATCCCACATGCTGTCCAAGGCTAGTCTGGCCATCAAGAATTCATGTCAAGATTATTATTTCCTTCTTCTGGAACGTTGGCCTTCCTGAAGACAGTCCCAGTTTTGGAGGCCTTTTCCCCTTGTGGCAGCCACTTCACCCTAAGATTACAGTGAACTAAATTCTATAATTTCTCTCATCCTGGGTCAGTACACTAGTAAATCCCTTCCTGTCACAAGTTTCTATAGTTATATTTGTCAACCTCTGTTAAGACTGGTATTGTATGAGACCCCACCTGCTACTACCCTGGCAGGATTTCTCCGGTCTCACTTTGCTATCCACCGAATAGCTTTCCATTCTTTCTCTGGCCCTGCCATATAATGAAGCATGCCATATTTTCATGAAAAAGTGATGGAAGTATCAGGGTTTATGGCGTGCTACTTGAGATCGCTCTTTGGATACAACATTCAGTTTCCAGTGTCCTGTCACTTAATCTACATTGCTGCTCCATCTTGTCCATAATGACAAGAGTCATGATCAAGTGCCTTGCTCATAACCAGATACTACATCTATGTCATCTCATCATCTACCAACCCAACGGTTTTATCAAAGGAGATAAAAAATAAAGGGAACAGTAGACCCTATTCAAAAGTAATTTACATTTGCTGCATATTTATAAATGTTTCCCCGTTTACATTTTACTTATAGTCACATTGTATAATATGAAAACCCATAAAACTCTTTAGTGACTTATCTGCCTTCCCTTAGGGATAGACAATTCTCAGCCCACACTGTAACATGACCATTATTACTTTCTCTTCAGCTTCCAGGGGTAAGGGTAGGAAATTCAGTAATACAGTTTATTACAGGAACAGTCACAATCAGTTCAGTCAACCAACCCTTCAAAGCTTTCATCACAATGTGGAATAATTCTTAAAACTGAACACGAAAAGATGAATAGCCTCCCACTACATCACCTTTATTGGGAATTTTAAATGAAGCCAGAATAACCCCAACATGGATCCCGGAACTGATTAGATTTATGTTATAACTGAACATGTATTTCAGTGTATGTCTTTATTTCATTTAATTCCCCAAGCATTAAAATAGGAAAACAAACATAAATATCAAATGTAAGCCTATTCCTAGACTTGGTAGACTAGATCCCTTCTATTAAACCAGAAAGATGACAATACTTACCTGCTCTCCTAGAGATTGATCTAAGAATTTGGAATGCAATTGATGGCAAGAGGCTAGGGAGATACTTTTCATCTGTGAAAAGAAAATGTACATTGGCAGACACATGCAGGGTACTTTTCATTGTTTTTAAAAACTCCAAGTAACTAGCCATACTAAGGCAACTGAGGTGCTAGACTTTGCTCTGAATGACTTGTACAGGTCTGGAGAGGGAAGGTCCATGATCAGTAATTGTGTCACTGTTTCCTTCTACCTGCCCCAAACATTTCAGCTCAAAAAAATGGGATACTTTCAAGCTTTGGGGTGATACAATCCCTCAGATTAGTAGAAAACTTGACAATATTCCAGTATTTTTTTCCTTCTTTCCTTCCCTTCCATCTACTACTCGTTCAGTATTTATGGAGTTCTACTATGAGCCATGCATTGTTTTAGGCCCTAGGAAATCAGAGATGGATATAACATGGTCTCTAACTAATATTTTCATGAACATCATCCCATTTAGGAGGCAGGACCGACAGTATTGATCTCATTTAAAAAAACATTTTCTAATGTTGATAAAGAAGGGTGGTTAAAAAAAGAATCTGAACAAATAATAGAGGATGAATTTGCTAAATAAGCAGAAGTCTGACTAGATGGATAGTCTAGAAATTATTTTAGAAAACCTTGGCCTTGAGGGTGATCCTTCTCTAGTTCCCACTACTCCTATAGAATCAAATCTGCAACAAGTCAGCTGTTAAAGAGTTTCTCCCAAGGGCCAACCCCAAGATAGTTACATGAAGCAGAATGAACATCTCATGTAGATCACAAAGAAAGAAAAAGGTTTTAGGGAAACTTTACCTTTTGTTCAAGGTCATTTGTTAGAAACCTTATTGCTACAGGTACTGAGAGTTTCTTTTTAGTTTTTTTGGCCTTCTGTCTTCTAATAAGTTCCTCTGGTTGGCAAGAGGCAAAGAGTAATCCAAAAATCTGGGCTGCAGTGAGCCACACCCAGCTGTGTGGATGTCTCAGGTGACAGTGCACATAACCTAGGGGAACCAAAATGCATTTTCAGATGTTTCAACTTTCCTGACTCTTTGGTGGTAAATGTGATTAGTGTGGGCATTCATTATCTATTATGTGCTTGGATTTAGGAACCAAAGATGGACAAAATAGTCACCGCTTCCCAGAAGCTCTCAAGGAGCTAGGGAGAAGTGAGGTGGTGAAACACTGGAAAGAACTTGAAAACCAACTCCTAACATGGTGAATGACAAAAGAGGTACAAGTAAGCCTAGAAACAGACTGGTTCCATTAGAATTAGTTTCAGGTTCAAAGGAGGTAAGGTGGCTGTAACATTTACAATTTCTAAGTTAAGTAACATAAATAATGTATATAGGCACACATTTGTTTCTAATAATTCCTGAAATCAGTGGAAAGTTATCACTGATTTCTTGAGGCTTTCTGTGTGCCAGGCACGTGGCTAAGTGTGTTAGATATGTTATCTTGTTTAGGCCTCACAACAGTTCTGTGACATCAGAATTGTCAGTTCCACTTTACAGATGAGGAAAGGTTTCAGACGGGCTAGCTGAAGTGCCAAACTGTAATAGGCAAAACCAGGCCTGGGCCCCAGCTTGATCTGGCCCCAAAGCTTATACTCCTGTGTTACATGCCCAGTCTGAAAAGACTTGTGGGTTTTAGGGAACAGGATTAAAAGTCTGGATGAACCATGTCATATCTGAGTTTTAGTCTATGCTGCTTTATTTCATTAACAAGGTTTTACTTTTGTTCTCTGTGTATTCTATTTTGTAACAATCTGGCCATGCCTTAGTGAAGTCATACCAGAGTGGGCCATATAGTAACTTCGCAACTGTACTTAAAGCTTTCATTCCAATGTCTATTTCCTACAGACTAATCAAAATTGAGTATGTTAAATAAAAAATTCTAGGATCTTCTTTTTCTTTTTCTTTTTTTTTTGAAGATTTTATTTATTTATTTGTCAGAGAGAGAGAGAGCATAAGCAGGCAGAGGCAGAGAGAGAAGCGGGCTCCCCGCTGAGCAAGGAGTCTGATGCAGGACTCGATCCCAGGACCCTGGGATCATGACCTGAGCTGAAGGCAGCCGTTTAACCAACTGAGCCACCCAGGCATCCCTAGGATCTTATTTTTCATTTAAAGAGTGATATATAATAACTTAAAGTCCCATAGAAGTTAAATGGTTTACTAAATCATGGCACATTTGCATGGTGGACTATTTATAGCTATTCTAAAAAACCAGCTACTAAGTGTGTTATGGTATAATAATATTCTTATTTAGGTACAAACAAGATAATGAAATGTATTACTTGTGAAGTCATAAATATATATTACTTTTCTTAGAAAGAAACGTTTTCACTGTAATCAATTTGAAAGGGCCTTTTAAATCTTTTTCTCATGGACTTTTTCCCTGACATTATATACTTTCTAAGTGTTCATATTCTAATTTCCCAAATCTGTTTTTAATAATTCTATTACAACTAATGTGTTTGTTTTTAGATTTAAATAAAAAGGAAACACTTACTCCAGATTTTATTCAACGTCTCAGAGGGCTTGGTAAACTGAATAATATTACATTCCTTGATGAGTTTACTAATCAATGTAAGAAAACTAAATAGAAGGCGATCTGCAGCTTTTTCTTCAGTCTCTTCCATGATCTAAAAACAGGATGGATGTAAATCAGTTAAGATAGTTTCGAAGTCTCTGATGGATGTTTTTATTCCAGCATGTAAATCTGTACCAGGGTTACTCAGCGTCAACTGACATTTTGGGTCAGATAATCCTCTGTTGTGGGGAGCTGCCCTGCGCACTGTGGAATGATCTGTAGCATTCCTGGCCTCTGCCCACTAGATGCTAGCAGCACCTCCACCCTCCAGTTGTGACAAACCAAAAAAATGTCTCCAGATGTTGCTAAATGTCCAGAGTGGTTAGTGGTGGGCTGGTGACATCACCCTACAGGAGAAATTTCGCTCTTCATATACTGTGGGAGATAATTTACTTTAAACCTCGTTAAAAAAAAAAAAGATACAACTACACAATTTTTTTTTTCCAACTATACTAAATTCTTGCTTTCATTAATACACATTTTTTGGAACACAAATAATATTTAATCTATTAGCTAGGCCACCTTAAGTAAAACTACAAATATTAGCAAAAGTTTTCTTCTCTGGCAAATTACTTACATCTTTAAAGTTTTCAGGATCAATTTCCTTTTCGATCACAGGAAGAATAGTTCCAAGTCTTCTCTCAAAAGAGACTCCTTCACTTTCCACAAACAAGCCACAGATGAGGGCAGCCAGTTGTCTATTTAAGCTCTACCAAAAATAAACCACCAGAAGACAATGTTAACACAACTTGGGAGGCCATTTCTAAAACTGTAAAATGAAGGTGGGCGTGACTTTATCCTCAACATCTCTTTATGATGCCAGAAGTCAACAGAATATGGATCTTTGGTGGCTAACATGAAAAATCTGGAGAAGTCTTCATAACCAAGAAAAACATTAAAAAAAAAATGGAACTCATCATTACTTATTAATACCTTCCCCCATTTTAAGTTAAAAAAATATGGTAAGTACCAAATAATGTACAGAATTGTTGAATCATTATGTTGTATACTTGAAACTAATATAACGTTGTATGTCAATTATACTTCAATAATAAAAACATTTTAATTAAAAAGAAAGAAATTTCATACAGTACCCCCATTCCCCATTCTGACTTTAATACTTAAAGCCAATATTAAGATATGACATGTGTTGTTTATATTCCACAAACACAGGCCACTGATTATGGTGGTAGAGTCAGCAATGGGATACAATCATTGACAAAAATTACATTTCATTAGCCGAATAAGCAAAACTGAAAACCAAGATTCATCAATGGGGACGGTTAAGTATATAAATGATACATTCACGTGGCAGTGTAACTGGCTGACAATCATGCAGTGGGACTACATATGTATTCTTACTTAAAACACCAAAAATTAAGACTTTTCATTGAAATATGACTAAAAGCAACCCTAACCTTTTTTGCTCCAAACCAGGTGGTAACCATATCAAAGAGCCAATCTTTTTTCTCAAGGTTGATTTTACTGAGTAAGGATTTGATTGTCATGGATGCCATCTTTTTGCACATGGCAGAGTCATCATTCACCATCATTAGACAAAGAGAAATAAAGAACATTCCGCAGTTCTCATGGAGCAGTCCCTACAAAAAAACAGGCGGTTAGGAGCACATTCAGACTGGAATTCTCACAGGTGCCCATATGGGAGGACTGTGGCTCCCAGGGCTCAAGCAGAACACAGACACAGTTTGTGATTCAGGGTACCTGAGGGAATGTGTCAAAGAGATAGGAGATCATTTCCAGAGCAGACTCTCTCCCAGTCTCATGTTCGTAACTAAGGCAAGAAGATTAGACAGATTTGTTAGTATCTTTTAAATTTACCAATAATTGTTTTTAAAAATTTTAAACATTTTAAGGTGCTCATCTATTTCTTAAAAAGTGGACAAAACTCCATTTTCCCAATTTTAACGCTTGTGTATATCTATCATGCTACCATGTAGCTTTAAATGTAATTGTTAGATTCTTACCACTCTCCTTAAGTAGACTCTAATGAAAATCAGTGCTCAGACTGAATTCGAAAAGCAACCTACAGAGAACTGTCACATGAAGCCATGCACATTGTTTGATAATGAAGTCAATGATGCATATGGTAAGACCCTTAGAGAAGGTGCCATCGGGTTTAGGTTTTGTGATTTTTAAGACAGCTGGCACATTAAAATAAAAGAGGATAGTAACTCTCTGCCCCTGTGTAGTTTATGGCTTAAACTTACTTCAGTTGAGCAAGCATGAATTCCAAGTTTGGTCTCAATTTGTCACCCAGGGGATAGTCAAGAATATATTTCAGAAAAACCTAGGAACAGAAGTCATACAGATGATTATTTGGGTCCTGTCTCTCCAGGATTCCTGCTTCCTAACCTGCTTTCTGAGACACACTGGTAAGTTATAAAGGCCCTTCAGAAGAGTAATCAATCAGGCAAAGCCCCTGCCTTCAGAGTCAACAATGCACTTTCTCTTCTCCTCTGACCTCACTTACTCAGGTCCTGGCCCACATGCCTGATTAAGACTCAAGTCCTGGCCTACCACTGGCATGGTGGATTTGGGCTCCAAATCTAAGCTCACTTGTGGGAAGCACCTCTCTTCCATAGGTGGTATGCTGTGGTGGACTCAGTATGGACTATGGTTCAACCCTGTATTTCCCCCTGAGTAAGAATGACAATGATGATAATATTAATACTGATGATAGTAACTATTTCATTTATTAAATCTCTTCTATATGCCAAACACTATACTAAATGTTTCTCAGTTAACGGTCATCACTCCCTTGGAAGGTAGGGGTAAGTAACCCCATTTTACAGATGCAGAGAAGGATGCTGGCAAAGAGAGGTAAATTAGCTTGCTCAGATGACAATGCCAGAATTCCATCCCTAGTCTATCTGCATCCAAAGGCTGTTTTCAAGCCATTATACTAGTCAGCCTCCTTTATTAATAAAGTGCAAAAGCTAGGGCACATCATTATACTTTTTAAAGCCTGTTTTTTTTTTCCCCCACCATAAAATGGGGGTATTATTTCTTCTGAAGGGTAACTACAAATAGAAGTCATGTATGTGAAGTTCTAGAAACACAGCTAGTGCTTAATAAATAATAGCTGGCCCTCCTTCTTACAATACTCAAGGAGACTTTTTCTAGAGACCTGCTTCCTCCCTTTCCAATGTGCAGCCCACGGCTTCCTTCACCTCCGAGTTTTTATTTCCAATTCAGAGCCTTCTACCTCTTGGATGTGATATGCACTCATAATCATGGATGAATGAATGTATAAATACAGATCTTCTCACATCACCCTCCTCCCTTGATTTCAATAGCTTTCTGCTATTAGTATAAAGCCCTAAAATCTTCCAACAAGACCATAAGGTCCTGCCTGACTTGGCTCCTTCTGTTTAGCTCCTCCAAAAAGCGAGGCCCTTACTGACCTCAAGGTTTACCTTCCTCAGGCACTGGCTACCCCCTTCACCTAGAAAGCTAAGCCTTATTCTTCCTTCACATTTTGGCTTACAAGCCAATCCTCAGGAAAGCCCTCCCTGATTCTCACACTAGGGTGGTCCTCAACCTGATCATATGCTCCTCCATATTTTCTCAATTCTAACAGGCACGGTTTTTCTCATTTTAACATCTCTGAAATTGGGCTATGTCTTAAAATTGATGGCATCTTACCACTGTGTCATAGGTGTATAAATAATGGTGTCTTGTAAAAGATGAAATATGACAGCGCTTTCCCCCTCCTGGTACTTAGGATGGTCTGTAATTAAAGAACTGGAATTTTTGCTTTGTGCCTATCTATTGTAAACATTTCATTGATAGGGACTGTAAAAATCTTGTTGACTGCTTTTCCAGCAGCACCTGGCACACAGTGATATGCACAATTAGTTGATGACTGGACCAACGGATGGAAACCCTTGGTGCAGGCTACTATGCTGCAGAAGGAAAACGTCTTCATCCATTTGCAACATTCCACATATGATGGGCTATAACTCAAAGTGCTCTTTGTTAACTGAAAATGCCCTTAAGACAAAGCAGAGTTGCTCTTCATACTTGGTAAGTAAATGGGTTCCTGAGTCTTAGACTAAAGTAACAACAATGTGACATAAAATCATCTTCAGAATTCAGCCAATGTTGACATGTCTCTATTTAAAAGCCAAAATGAGAAGACAGGACCCAACCCTTCCCATGGAAATAAGGTCTCTCTACAAACCTGTCTGCACTGGACTCTGACAGGTTCACTTTGTGCGGAAATAGCCAACTTGGATACTTTCCGCATGACATCATCAATTTCCGGGACCAACAACTTCCTTGATAAAATGGCCTAAGATACAAAAGGAAAAGACATCTCATTTCACGTTCTATTGCAGATGGGTGTAAGCTGACCTGACGTTAAAGCAGTCATAGGCAACTTTAAAAATGAAAGTAATCTCCAAAAGAAAAAGAACATACACTTAAAAATATTTAAAATGGTGAATTTTAGGTTTTATATATATTTTACAATTTAAAAAAAAAGGAAAAAACTCCAATGTCCAATATGATAAATATAAGCATGGTATTTTTTTTTCTTTTTTTTAAGATTTTATTCACTTATTTGACAGAGTGAGAGAGCACAAGCAGGGGAGTGGCAGACAAGAGGCAGAGAGAGAAGCAGGCTCCCCACTGAGCAGGAAGCCCAATACGGGGCTCGATCCCAGGACCCCGGGATCATGATCCGAGCCGAAGGCAGATGCTCAACTGACTGAGCCACCCAGGTGCCCCTTTTAACCTATATTTATTTTCTTATATTTTTATAAAAGTCTCTGGAAGTGTTAATAGAGAGTTCATGTTTAAACATCTTAATAAGTAGATACATTAATTTACAATTAATCCACCAAAATCATAACGTTTATAAATTAATTTTGGAAATCTGCTAGTCAAAATACTATGTTCCACATTATTCTAAGTATCTAACCTGAGACTCATAAACTATTAAATCCAACATGCTGGTGACACTGTACCTTCAGAAGACCAAATGCAGTGGCCTGTCTTGAAGTATCATAAATGTCTTCCTCAGCATATGCTAGTAGAACTTGAAGCTGCTTTTCAGTTATTTGGTAAGACTTCACTTTCTTCACAAGTATGGTCACACACTGCAAATTACAATAGTCAGGTTAATAGCCAGGACATCTTACAAATGAAGACTCATTGAAATGGTATGAACTTAATACAACATCAGTGGTTTTTCACAGAGGATACCAACCCTCTGGCCATAGCAAACTAAATCTGGAAAAAATTCTGACCAAGACCACAAAGGACAATGGGGAAAACTGTAATTTCGATGTTAATTCTGGTCCTGGCTATTTTAAGTACAACTGAAAACACCTCACCTTGAAACAATTTACCACCAGGTGGAAGTTCTGGCCCCTGGCAGCTCCAAGTTTGGCATAGTTCTTCAGCAAAAGGAAAAGGTGTTTGGTCAGCTGTTCTGCTTTTGTTTCTATGGAAGGCAGAGGGAACCTCAAGACCCAGATCAGGCATTGTAAAGCACCTGTGATCACCTGAAAAACAAAAATAAAACCAATCAACCTGTGTAGTGACCAAACCCAATAACCCAGCACCCAAGACTGTGTACATTCTAAAAGCAATCAAGCTGAAAGAGTAAAATACTCTGCCCAGCCCAGTCTGGAAGAACTGTACCAAAGGCTAAGAAGATAGGGAGGTTTCCTTTTCTCTGTGGTAGAACTCACTGCTTCTCCCTGCCAA
Organism: Potos flavus; assembly: GCA_028534135.1. Classification (NCBI taxonomy): domain Eukaryota; kingdom Metazoa; phylum Chordata; class Mammalia; order Carnivora; family Procyonidae; genus Potos; species Potos flavus. Next base: position 17,012,583 of record CM052897.1, read on the forward strand.
GTAAAGATATATCCCAAGCAAATAAGAAAAATTGGTCACTGTATTCCTAACCTGTACAAGTAAATGACTGGATGGGCTGGCCAATTTTAGCACCTTTGTTTTGTGTGTGGAAAAATACATTATAAATGACTTCTATTTTCTAGATTGGTACTTTAATCCATTCTAAGCAAATGTATATAAGGCATTCTAAATATTAGAAATACAAAGATAAAGAGAACACTATCCCTCTATTTTTATTCTTTTAAAAATTTTTAATTTTATTAAGTAGGCTCCATGCCCAATGTGGGGCTTGAACTCACGACCCTCAGATCAGGAGTTGCATGCTCTACCAACTGAGAAAGGCACCCCACACCATTCCTCTATTTAAGGAACAGACAGCTGGCTCAGAAATTAAGCATGGGAACAATACATTATAGAATTTAATATAGTTAAGTGTGGTGCAAAAGATATGAAAAACACATGCTGGAACCAAGCAATTACATGAGAACCCCTGAACCTCTGGGCTAAACCTTAGAGATTGCTGAGATCACTTAGTTCAGCTTTACCTAACAGACCCATGTTGTTCTGGTTGCTGTAATGGTCTTTTTGGACTGAATTAGATGAAGACAAAGGAAAGCCCTTGAGAGTCGCAAAGGCCAGGGCTCATATCCCAAGCTCTGCAGTTTATTACCTATTTGACTACAGAGATGTTACTTAACCTCCTGGCACCTTCACTGTAAGAGAAGCGATCGGGAAATGGGAGAATTGTAGGCTCTGGAGTCTGATAGACTGAGGCTCATATACAAGATCTGTGATCCGGGCCAGGTCACTTAGCCCAAGGCCTAGTTTTCTCTTCGATAAAACAGAAGTATTAATAATATGTGCCTCATGGGTCATTATGAGGATTCATACCAATGGGGGGCAGTAGTGTCAAGGATGATGAAGAGGATTAGAGCTGACACGGGGACCCTACTACTCACCCTCATGACACTGTTGTGAGGATCAAATGAAATAAGCAATGGACGTTCCAGGGCTTATAAAACTGTTATCCAGTTTTTCATCCTATAAAAAGACTATCCAGGGGCGCCCGGGTGGCTCAGTGGGTTGGGGCCTCTGCCTTCGGCTCGGGTCATGATCTCGGGGTCCTGGGATCGAGCCCCGCATCGGGCTCTCTGCTCGGCGGGGAGCCTGCTTCCCCCTCTCTCTCTGCCTGCCTCTCTGCCTACTTGTGCTCTCTCTCTCTCTGTCAAATGAATGGATAAAATCTTAAAAAAAAAAAAAAAGCTATCCAAACACATGGGATTATTACATTGAAAAGCAACGTAATGCGGGAAACTGAGGTAGTTGATAATATCATAAATCCACTTAAAAACTCAATCATCTTGTGGAGCACAAGCCTTGAAGTTCTGGATATTTTGCATGACACGCCTCTTGTGAAGGAACAGAACTTACCTTCACATCCATAGAAACCAGGCAGTCTATGAGGAGAGAGACAAAAGGATCCAACATTTCCAGAATAGGTTCACTTGAAGACTTGATCTTGGAAGTCTTCAGACTCAGATGTAGCAGCTAAAAGATTCAAAACGATATTTCACACCAGTTGCCCACAAGACCAACTGAGTTAGGTAAAGGTGAAATGATTTTAAGAGACAAACATGAAATATTAAGATGCTTCTGTCTAATGTGACAAAAATTTTGAAGGACTGGGAAAGAGCCTCGGAGACTCTTGTAAGTGAAGAGTGGGAGCTCAGGGTGGAGCTGAGATGCTAAGTTCATTTACCAAGTGATTACTCAGCATTCACTCTGATTCAGGTGCTGGCTCCACACATAGGACACAGCAGTGATCAAGATGAACATGGTCCCTGTGTGACGGATCTCAGCCAGGAAGGCAGACTAGCAAATAATTAACTGTAAATGCAGCGTGCTTTGAGACTTCTGTGGGGACCTCGGCAAACGGAGGAGCAGGTGGTGAGGTCCTGGAGTGGGAAGAGTGTGGGGACTACAGAACAGAAGCCAGGGGGGTTGGGATGTGTCGCAGTGGTACAAGAGGAGGCTAGGCCTTCATAGCCCAGGAGGAGGACTGGGCTCTTATAAGGGAAAAATGGGAGCCAACGAAGGGGTTTAAAAGGAAATAAATGATCAAATTTTTGTTTTTAGAAGCTCACATCTTTTTAAAAAAATTCAAAATAAATTTAGAGATGCCCATACAAAACAATAGTGAACCCATAATAAATGTTAGGTCAGAATCATTAATTCTGAGATAGTTATATCATCAAAATAAGTACTGGAAGAGAGAAATGGGTAAATGGACCAATACACCTTTAAAAAAAAATCCCATAATTTACTTATAGTAAGGCATTTACTGAGCAGTACTGGAAATTTAGCAGAGGATTAAAAGGCATACTCACTGTGGGTAGCAAACTGCACTTTAAGGTTAATTCTTACCCGAAGCCCGGACTCAATAAATATGTGCATGTTGGTTTTCCTGCTCACAACAGCTTTCTGCCCACCTCGAACTGGAGTTGGGGGGAGCAGAAGACAGCTCTCGGGTGGGAGACGTGGATCTAGTGCAGGGGCTGCTGGATTTCTGTCAATCACAAAGGAGAAACAGGGAGAAGAACACTGTATGCTGCGTTCCAAGCAGTTACTGTGGCCCTGCCTGGTGCCTGAGCCCAGCGCTAAGTAATGTGCTGTGCACTGTGGGCATTTTCTCTCCTTTAACCATGAGAAACAGAGAGATTCTTAGGTTGTTCATCAAGGCTGTAGAACCTCACAAAGAGATATCAGATTGACGAACACACAGTTAAGATGAATAGTAAGGGGACATGCCATTTGAATTTTGAAAACATATGAAAAGGGGTTTCTTGTAGAACCCAGAAGCAATACCCAAAGGAAGGTATTTTAAAACCTTTTAAGGTCTAAATATCTGTTTAATCAGTATATATTTATATATATAAAAATATATAATCAGTATAATATTTAAAATCTATCCTAACTTTGATTCAAAAAGTAAAACAAAAATGGTCTCAGAGAAGTGCCAAAATAGCTGGCTGCTGTCACAGCTAACTCATTCATTTATTTGAAAAATAATCTCAAGGTGAAATTTATCAATTTATCACTTGGAAGGATGTTAGCCCGAACACCACAAAGTAGTACCATCGTATAACTCAGGCAAATACATATATATATACACACCACACACACACACACACACACACACACATTACTAAGGTAAATTATTAATTTAATCCACTTACGAGTAAGAACTGAATGGCTTATCAGAAGCAATCACCTAAGGATAGGTTTTTTGTTTTTGTTTTTCTTTCAAACTTACTTTTCTTTTTCTGTTAACAGGGGGAGATTTTCACTGACCAAACCATAACTGAGCAATAGAATGGATTCTGCTGTCATTTCCTGATTTACAATTAATCCTGCTATGATTCGGCGCAAGGTTTCATGAACTTTCCGGGCCAGTTTTAAACTTGTGGTATTTTGTAAGATCTAAAGGCAAACATAAATATCACGCGAAGGTAAAACAGAACTAAATTTTCATTTGTCATAATGTTAGTTTTTAAAATATATATTTGCTTTTTAAAATATGTTTGGTTTTTTCCTAATTAAAAAAGAAACATTCTTAATAAAATTTCAAACACAGCATACAAAGTATTATTTACATATAACCTCAATCCCAGAGACAACCACTATCAGCAGCAAGTGTGCCTCTGGTATTTTGTGCTCTCTGTTGGTGAGACCTCAGGGCACAGGGCTGGAGATAGGATTTGACAGTCTGAAGATGTCAACCCTCCAAGTGCGTTACAGGCAAGCACACATACATACACATTTACAAAATGCAGTCACTACTCATCTGAAACCATCCTAATAAAGTGCTGTGATGGCCAAGCCTCAGGGTTTTATATTAGCCATTGGGCAAAATCAGAGAAACCTAATGGGAATCCAGGACCATCAACCCCAATACAAACCTCAGCACTTTATAGCTATTCCCTTGCAGAGGACATGGTATTAACAACTTTCATTACCTTGGAGGGACTTGATAATATACATGGAAAATTCAAGTGCTCTGTTGACTCTTTTTCATCCTCAAAACATATCTAATATTCTTAGGTTTAGATAAGATTAATACATTGTAGAAACAATTATGGAGTTAATCTAACACCAAAACATTTGGAATGACAGTTAATTCATGTCATTAAATAGTGCTGGTTTTAGTACATAATATTGTAAAAAAAGGAATTATTAACATTTACTGAATGTTCACCCCTGCAGTAGGCACAGAGAACATTATGAAGGTAAGCAAACTACAGTCTCTGCCCAATAGGAGGCAGAATGAAAACAGTGCAGAGAATGTGAGCTTTGGAACAGAAAGATCTACAACTAAATCCTTATTTTCCTCCTTAACCATGACTTTTCTACCCTTCTGAACCTGCATTTTCTTATCTGTTAGATGGAAGAAGTACTGTTGACCTCAGAGTGGTTGGTGCGGATTAGAAGTGATAATGAAACAATGCTTAGAACATAATACATGTTCAACAAATGCCACTTTCCTCCCTATTGGCAATCTGACTCCACAAAAGCTATGTTCGTAGCTGCTGCCTTGACCAGCTATAAAATTCACCTGCATTTCAATTTTTTTGCTTCTGCATTGCATGGTTTACATCCAGGACTCTGGCTCTTGGTTTAGAATGCCCAACTAGGGTTGGCAGCTAGTGGCTATATGGTACAGGTGCCCTTAGCACTAAAGGAAATCCTGGTGGTCAGACCCAGCATTAAGGTTTATCCTGCATGGCTCTTTCCAAGAACTCATGATACCGTAACATGGGGATCTCCTGTATTGCATTCAAGCCCTTACCTCTTTTAATGGAAGGATAAGTTTTGTAACCTGATCTTTCCCTACAAACTTGCCCAGGATTTCATAAGAATCGTAACTCTTGCTTCTTCGCGCCTCCATGACTTTGGAGAGGATCTGCTTCACTTCCTTCTCTTCAGCAATGGCACCAAACAACTCATGGTTAAAAATCTTTGAGAGAAAAAAGCCAAATGGCAATTATATGCAATCAGCAAGATATGTCAACATAAGCAGTCTCTGATACATCTAGATCAGGGGAAAGCAAGTCAGATAGGACTGAGATCAGATGGTAGGAATTCCTATTAGATTTCACTTTTCAAGGTAGTTCAGGGACCAATTACTGAAAGACAAGCAAATATAGAGACCACTTGGTTTTTTCCTAAGGGGAAACAAAAGAAGAATACTATATAGATTTGCATATATAATTATAGAATATATAGATAGGTACTTCTTCTTTGATATTACCAAAGAGTAGCTTAATTTCTCCTTAAAAAAACTCATGTGATATATGCAACTTAATTATCAAAACTGATATATTTAATTCAAAATGTTTTTAAGTATCTAAATTTTTTTTATGAACAAACAAAGGCTGTGGCAAATTTAGTCTCTTCTTAATCCCACCCCGCAAATTATCACGTTATCCAAATTATCACATCCAATTTTAAAAAAATGATTGTTATTAATTTTTAATTATTCCATTTTTCATTATTTTAAGTAAAGCTTTATACTTTTATATAAACCCCAGACTAAATATATCTCTGACTATTCCTTTAAAATAGCTTTTTGGAAGTAGCTGAAATTTTTGCTTATTTTAAAGCTCTTGACACACATTATAATTCTTTCCAGAAAGGTTATACCAAAACTCATGATCTACTAGCAATGGCAGAGTGCCCATCTCACATCACTTGATCAGCTTTTTAAACCTCTGCTAATCTAAGAGTTAAGACAGTACATTATTTTCATTTCTGTAGGCTATACTTATTTCTTAATTTGTGAACTGATTTTCTGTGTTCTTTGCCCAGTTAAGAAAAACAGTGAAACTCCCTTTTTCTAAATCTTACCTCAATCATTATATCTAAACAAGAGTCCAAATCCCCAACTTGTAGCTTGTTGGTGAGGCCTTGCAGCAACATGTAAACAGTGAAAGTTAGCACATGGACCTAAAATGAAATGCACAGTAAGAATATGAATGGTGAAGCATACCACACTAGGAAAAAAATAAGATCTAAGACGTACTGCAGAGAAGAGTAACATCTATCATTACTATAGGGAAAAGCTTTGACAAATATCACCACATAAAAGACTTTAACCAAATGATCACTTGGAACAAAAGATGCTCAGAAACACATTACCATGCTTGGGATCTATTACTGTGACTAAACCAGGCCACTGATTTATAAAGAAAGGCACAAGTGCCTTGAACTTTAAAAACCAACCTGTGAATTAAGGAGCTTGCCAATGTTGAGTGCAGTCAAAGCTGTTCTGAAGGAAAAATTTTTTGCCTTTAATAGTAACCATAACTACCATTCTTAAGAGCTTACTATGGGCTATTAATACTATTGTATTAATACTGCATAGATGTATTAAATCCTTTAATCCTCATTCACTATATCTATGGTGTAGGTGCTATATGATCATCACTTTTCAGATAGGGAAGCTGAGGCACAGAGAGGTCAAGTAACTTGCCAGAGGTTGCATTGGTAGGCAGTAGAGTCTGGATTTGAAACCGTATGGACTGGTGCCAGAGCCTCTGCTCTGTATCACTACACTATGTTGCCTCTCAAGCTTTTTGCATTCTTTATGCTGCTTCCAATGCTATAAAATTATCACAGTGAATGTCAGATAATGATCATAGGCTAAGGAAACATAACTGGTTGTCAGTACATAATTGGTTATCAATATACAGATTTGACTTTATTTTTTAAGTAATCTCTCCATCCAACATGGGGCTCAAACTCAACTCTAAGATCAAGAGTTGCATGCTATACTAACTGAGACACCCAGCTACCCCTCAATTGGATTCTAAAGGCATAATTTCATATATATCTACTGGAGACCTTTATGTATTTTTATATACTTAAAATGTTTGCTGCGAGCTTTATACTTAAAAGTCCTTTTGTGGGGGATGAAGAACATTTGAGGAATACACTTTTGATAGTGTCTACACAATTAACATTAAAACCCAAACTAGCTGTTCTCTCATCCCTATTCTAGTTATTTTAACAAATCATGGAATCGACTTACAGAAGAGATGGTTAGAGAAAAAAGGGCTACTCATTTAAATATCTCAGGTGCTCCATTAAAATGTGAATAAACCCAAAAGACAGAGATATACTGTATTTATCCTTCTATGCCCAGGCCTAACACAGCACGTCACATAAAGCAGCCATGAAATAAATGCTGGCTGGATGAACAGAATAAAAATGAATACTGACAGGGGCTCTGATTCCAAGTAAGATGGAGAAAGCACACTCTACGCTGTCTCTCCCACTGAAAGCAGCTGTAACACATGGAAAGGGTGCACAGAATAGCGACTGGGGAAGAACACCAGAATGCAAGCACCATCAAACTTACAGGGAGTTTATCACTGTTTTCTGTTCAGTATCCCTCAGCTAACATGGAAGTGGATGCCAGGACGCAGGGAACTCTAGGAGAAGCCCCATGGCTTGACAAGGAGGAGCAGGAACACATAATGCTCTAAGAGAGGGCGGAAATCCTGGTTTGTTGTTTTTTTTTCCCCTTCTTTTTTCCATTCTTCCACACCCCAGCCCCCTTCAATCCTGCAGTGGTGGTGGTGGCGGCAATGGGCTAGAAATGGCAATTGGCAGGAGCCATAACTCTGTGGGAGGGGACCTTCCTCTGCCTCAGTGGAACTGCATGCTGAGAGCGTAGGCCAACTCTAGCTGCTCTTCTCTCTCTGTTTCGCCACCGCTTGGCCCCATGGCAAAGTGGGAGCAATAAAGCCCTAGCTTTCTACCTGGAGGACTGAAATGAACGGAAAACTAAAGTGCTAGCAAATAAACTGAAGACATAAAGAATTAAATGGAAATTTTAGAACTGAAAAACCCAACAACCAAAGTAAGAAACTCACTGGATGAGCCCGGCAGCAGGATGGAGATGAAAAAGGAAGGAGTAAGTGAACTTGAAGACAGAGCAATAAAAATTTACACCAAAAAAACAGAAAGGAAGAACTGAAAAAATAAAAAACAGGAACAGGGTCATAGGAACCAGTGGGACAAAAATAGAAAGTCTAATATTCATTTCACTGGAGTTCCAGGAGAGGACAGAGTACAGTGCAGAAAAAATATTTGGAGAAATAATGGCTCAAAGTTTCCCAAATTTGGTTAAGAAGTGCAGCAAATCTCAAATACAAGCAAACTCAGATACATCATAATCAAAGTGGAAAAATAAAGGCAAAGAAAAAGTCTTTAAAAGCAGCCAGAGGAGAAAACGATGCATTACTTAGAGGGGGACAATGATTTGAATAACTGGATTATTCATCAGAAAGGCCAGAAGGAAGTGATACAACATTTTTAAAGTGCTGAAAGAAAAGTACTGCCAATGACAGAAAACTAAGAGCACCTGCTGCCACCATACTTGCCCTACAAGATTGATGACAGAAGTTCTTTAGACTTGAAGGTAAATGATTACCAGAAAGGAACTTGGAAATTCAGAAATGAAAGAAGAGTAGCAGAAATGATAAATGTCTGGGCAAACTAATAGACTATTTTTTCCTCTTGAGCTCTTTAAAATACGTTTGACAATTATAAGCAATAAGTCGACCACTGCCCGATGAAGTTTTCAATGTATAGATAACAAACAACTATAAAATAAAAAAGGGTGAAGGGATCCATATGGTGGTAAGGTTTCTACATTCCACTTGAAGTTGTAAAATACTGATTCTAAGTAGAATATTAAACGTAAGTATGTATATGGTAATTCCTAGAGTGACCATCAAAAAACTATACAAAGAGAGACTGTTAAAATGAATACTGATATTTTTAGTGTGTTAGGTTTATAACCTATAGAACAGGAAGCTTATCCTGGAGCAAATTCAGATATAGAAGTAAAGCTAACTACCATGAGTCTTAACTGGGTACTTGAACAAGCTACAGTGTTTCTCAAACTTGAGATCACTCGGGGATCTTACTGAAATGCAGATAGTGTAGGTCAGGTGTAGGGCCCTAAATTGTGCATTTCTAACAAGCTCCCAGGTGTTGCTGATGGTGCTTGTCCAAGATCTACACTTGGAAGTAGTGAGGAGCTAGCCAGCCATGTCACTACTCAAAGACATTTGTATTCCACCTAGAGATCCTATTACTTTTATTACTTATATGGTTCAACTCTGAAACAAATGTATATGTTCTTTATCATTTACATTTGTAGTAATACATTTGACATGCATTCAACAAGAGTATTTTTAAGAACTCAAAAAATATAAAACTTGGTATATCAAATGATTTGGGGAAAAAAGACAGGTTATATAACCTATGCCTATAAGTGTCTTTATAAAAATCAAATATAGTTTTCTTAAAAAATAGATTTTTAAAATGCTGATTAGAAACTTGTGAATATTCCTGATTGCTACCGCAGTGGATCAACTTTACTGGAGACAGACCCAAAGCACCATCACTTACAGTGTTCAAATTGTAAATATTTGAATTTCAATCCAACTTGAATGAATATAAGGCACATAATACAATTTACCTGATATCCACGGACAAGGGTAGTCTGTAATTCTTTTAAAATATATTGTAAGTAGTGCACACCCAGATCTTCTATTATTTTTGCTAGAGTGCTGCGTGCAATGTCTCTGATTTCCTGTGCTCTGTTCTTGAGGAGGGCACACACCTTCAACAAAATACTAGAAAATGAAAAGTTGAAAAGGACTAGTAAAAATACAGAAGCAAATAAAAATACAACCATCCTTTTGTCTCTTAATTATTCAGTACCCAAATTTCCCAATTAAGATTCAAAATCACAGCAAATTGTGACAATACTTCTCCTCTTCCTCACAAAAGAGATTCAAGAGTCAGGAAGAAAGAACCAATTTTTGAGTTTCACTGAACTTTTCTAATTTGTCACACTATATACCTTGGCAGATTAGCTTCCATAACTTCTTGTGGAAGGGACTGCATTAGTTTAACCATGGCAAAAGCTAAAGGAACTCGAACTACTTCCTCATCATTCACAACCTTGGATTTTATGAGCTTGTGTTCTTCTTCCCTTTTAGTCTGTAAGAAAAATTTAGGTTAAACTAAAACAAAAATAAATGGATCAGGGACATACAAACATGCAATCTTGCATTTGAAAGGTAAGCTCTTTTGATACATCTTATTACCATTTCCATGTCTACTGTCTTAAAAAACAAACTAAATTATGCAATTTGAGAATAACCTTCTAAAATTTATAAAACTAGTAGGAATAAGAAAGTTTTTTCCAAAGGAGTAAAAATAGGAGAAGAGAGTTTTTTACTCCAAAGGAGTAAAAAAAAAAAAAAGGAGGAAAAAAAAAGCCAAATTTTCACTGATGTAGATTAAAACTGCTATGAAATATATAAAAATCATAAGGAATCTGTATCAATTGGGATTTTCAAGACTCTGAGTGACACTGTTGTCATATAAGAAATACAGTGCCTCAAATAAGTTATATTTATAAATATACAAAATAATCAAGTCAATATTTTATACCAGGGGCTGGCAAACTTCTATAGAGGGTCCAATAGTAAGTATTTTTGGCTTTATGGTCTCTGTTGAAGCTATTCAACTCTGCTGTGGTAACACAAAAGCTGAATTAGACAATATATAAAACAATGAGTGTAACTGTGTTCCAATAAAACTTCATTTACAACAGGCTGCAGTCTAGATCCAGCCCATGGACCACAGTTTGCCAATCCATGTTTTACACTGAGGAGGAAAGGCTTTGACTTCATGAGAATCCACTGCTAAATGTTATCCCTGTTAACCAGGAAGAAGATGGATTTTGAACAGCAGAAAAGTGGCCAAGACGTTGAAAAGGGAAACGTATTCTAATTTTTAAAAACCTTTTCTTCTTTGGAAATGAGAGTCATCTAATTAACTGCCTTGGAGATAGAAAGCATATGTCTACCACATGAAAACCATAATGAAGAAACACTGCTGCTTAGTTGCAGCAGGAGATGAACCTAAAGATGATGAGACAAATCAAAGGAAGTAAATTGTGGAATGTTGAGCTAAAAGAAAATCCAAAAGCTGAAGTCAATCAATAATAGGTTAGAAGCCTCAGTCTGACAGGGCCCCACAAACACCCGGGTTCACTCAGACATCCTGCGTCCCAAACAGAATGATTACCGTAGATGCCAGGCATTTATGTAGCCTGGGTAGGATATCCCCAGTTATGGTTCCTTGGATATTTTTAATTGTTCTCTCCAATTCTTCCTTATTCCGAGGAAGGAAAGAGATGGACTCCATGATACACTGAGGTTCTCTAGCTGATGTCCCTTCACAATCAGCTGGATCAGGATTTCCCAATTCTTTGTTGTTGTTTGAGAAACTCTTACATTTGTTTTCCTTCTCCTCCTCATCCATTTGCTCTAATTCCATGGTTTCATGCTCTGGCAACTCAATCACTTCTATTGTGTCTATGTCTAGTAAACAACAAAAGTCACCTTAAATCAAATAAGGAAACAACACAATTGTGTTACGTAGTCTTTCCTGCCAACATCCATAAAAACTAGTTATCACTATGGGTAGGCAAGATAAGTGCTGAGGAAAGAGCACTAAATGCGAGGGTTATGGTTTTTTGCTGTCTTACAGTTTGGAGCCTAATGACGAATGGAGACAAGTACACACACAATTACGAGGGTGGGAGAACAAGTACAGGGTACTTTGGGAATACACTAGGAGGCTAGGCCAGCAGGAGGGTCTTAACAAAAAAAAAAAAAAGCTTCCAAAGTACTGTGGTTGGGGGTTTCCAAAAACAAAAACCTGTACTCAAGAGCATGAAAATCATAATGGCAGCCAATAGTTCTCATGCAGAAATGCCCCTTACTCTAGGGTTTGGTTTACTAAAGAAAATTAGGCAATAACAGTACTGTTGGGCAAGTCCAGGCTTGGCTCTGCTAACAAGCCATGTGACCAGAGTAGACTTTGGATTCTTTATCAGTGAGCTGGAGACGGCACCTACCTTGCAAGGCTATTTTGACAATTAAATGAGATAAAGTCAGTAATGCACCCAAAATATGTTTCTGACACTTCACTGACTTTCAAAAATGGTAGCTATTAGTCTTCATTTTGTTTACTGGCCATATAGCTTTACACTTACCATATTCCCTTACACTTCTGAACTGTAATTTTTCGTATCAAAAATAATGGGATAACTATCAATGAAGGTTCTTATAAGATTTTTATAAGAACAAATAAGATAATGTCTTGAGAGGCCCAGGTCATAGTAGGTGCTCAATAAATGTTTCAAACATATCTAAGAAGAAAGAGATAGTTAAGCAAATAAAGTATTTTAGTTTTTAATGTTTCTGTTTACGCCAAATTGCAAAATGTAGATTCCACTGCCTGAATAAAAACTGTTAAGGGGCTTTAGTACATTAATGGTTTAAAGCACAAATTCAAGCCAGTCTTTGCTATTAATTAGTGTGGCTCTACAGTGATTTTACTGTGAATCAAAGAATTAGAAAATTCTGAAGAAGAAGAAATGTTGGAGTAGTGCAAACTGAGGGCCAGAATATTTCAATGTCTTTAGCAAAAACAATTAGCTCAATGGCTCATTTAAGTGTTCATTCTTTTCTTTTAACAGGTTAAGGAAATTTCTAATTATTCCTTATTTGATATCGCGAATAGATACTGAATTTAATCAACTGTTTCCCTCGTGTCTCTTTAGATGACCACATGTTTTTTGCATGCTAATATGTTAAATTCCATTAACCAACTACACCAACTTCATGAGTTAGTGGAGGCTTCCTCTATCAGTCATCTAAAATGGCAGGCATAAGGTTGAAATTATCCATTCCTTAAATATTTGTAGAACGTCCCTATACAACAGTGTGAACTCGGTATTTTCATCAGGAGAGGGTTTTTAACTACAGAGTCAATTTCCTTAGTGGTTAGAGATACACCCAGATTTTGTTTCTTCTAAAGCCAGCTTTTTTTTTTTTATGATTATTTATTTGACAGAGAGAGAGAGAGATAGCGAGAGAGGGAACACAACAAGGGGGAGTGGGAGAGGGAGAAGCAGGCTTCCTGATGAGCAAGGAGCCCAATGTGGGGCTCGATCCCAGGACCCTGGGATCACGACCCAAACCGAAGGCAGACGCTTAACAACTGAGCCACCCAGGCGCCTCTGTATTTTATTTTTCTAAAAATTTGTATGTCTCATGCAAGTATTCAAATTTATAAGTACAAAGATCATAACATTATTTTACCTTTTTCATTTAACTGTGACCTTTTAAAATTCCTAATGTTTGTTTATTATGCCTTCTATTTTCACTGACCAATTTTGACAGAGCTTTGCCAATTCATAATCTTTTCAAATATCTATTTTTAGCTTTGATGATCCTTTCTTATTGTATCTACTTTAAATTTCATTAATTGTTACTCTAATTTTAATTCTTTTCTTATACTTTCTTTGCATCTATTGCTTAATGTTCTTTCCATATATGCAGGTGGTAAAACTGAATTTCTATATAAATAATCTACAGCTTATATTTTTTACCCATATAATTTATACTGGCCTTCTCTATTGTTAAATAAGTTTTTACACAAATACTCAAACCATCTGCTTTAACTTCCTCCTGACTCATTCACTGGTCACTGCTATAGGAGTAGAAGAAGGTGGTAAGCTGAATTTTGCCATCTTTAATTTATCACCATCAGTTATCCAAGAATAGAATGGAAATTTAGTAAGAAAGTTTTGAAAACTTACTTTCATCATTCTGGATTTTTCTCACTTGTTCTTCAAGAGTTTTGTGGTCAAAGTGGAATGCTTCTAACACTATTACTAGCAAACTGTTAAAAAAAGAAGGTACACAGAAATGTTTGTTTGATTCATATCGTTTGAGGATTAAAAGGAAACATTTGAAGACTTACAAATATTAAAATTATTTTTACCAGTTTTAGTTATTTTTGATGTTAACAAACATTAAGCATAACCTCATTAATACAACATAAAAGTAAACTGAGATTAGTAAGACTACTTCAAGAAATAATCCAAAAGTGATATTTTAAAAACAAAACAAAAATAAGAAGTTTGACCATACATACCTGACACCCAACTTTTGATTGATCTGTCCTGTCTGTAAAACATGAATGAAATGTTTCAAGTAATATATATATGCTGACCAAGAGAGATGTCTGCAAATAGCTCCAATAACTTCTGAGGCAGCAATGGTTATATTTTCATGCTGTAAAACAAATCAAGAGCATCAATATGGAATAACATTTGCTAACAAAATACAGAGCTAATTTCATACATTAAAAAGCTTAGACAATAGGTAATCAGGAATTATAGAAAGGAAGGAATGTCCAACTATACTCCATTTTCCCCCTAGCTCTAAGAAAAGATGCTATCAATTAAAAGGACACTGTACTTTAATTAAAGGGTATTAATACACTTTGAGATTTTTCCCACTCAGACCTCTCTGATGGGTTCAAGCCTACAAACTGTGAATGAAGTAAATTCATGTGTAAAAGTTGACAAACACTAAAGTTAACTTTAATGCACAGCTCAGCATTCAACAGTACATGCACTAGAGACATCTCTTTCATGCCATCATAGAGAATAGGGACTGGACTTACCCTCAGACCTTAAACTAGAAAAGCAGACAAAAATATATGAAACAGCAGTTTTCAGACTCTGGGCATCAAACAATACAGTTCAGTGCTCCCTGAGAGAAAGGCAACAAATGAAGTGTGTCTTATACTTGCCCTAATTCACAGTGTCACAGCACAAGAGGAGAAACCCAGAAAGGGCCCAGTGGTCTCCCTAATCTAAGGAGATGGAGTTAAGGCTGTGGCAGCTAGAGTCCATAGGGCAGAGCACCAGAGAAGAGAGCTACACAGAGAGGCAAGCTGCACAGGCATACCAAGAATAAGAAAAATACCTCTCATGAGAAAAAAAATCAACCAGTTGAAATAGACCCCAAAATGACACATATGAGGGGTGCCTGGGTGGCTCAGCGGGTTAAAGCCTCTGCCTTTGGCTCAGGTATTGATCTCAGGGTCCTGGGATCGAGCCCCGCGTTGGGCTCTCTGCTCAGCGGGGAGCCTGCTTTCCCCTCTCCCTCTGCCTGCCTCTCTGCCTACTTGTGATCTCTCTCTCTGTGTCGAATAAATAAATAAAATCTTTAAAAAAAAAATGGCACATATAATAGACTTATAGTAGACAAAGGCAGTACGACAAATGATAAAATTACACTCCATAAGATCAAGAAGGGAGAGGAAAGCAAGAACGTATTAAAGAGAAAGAGGTAAGGTATAAAAAAGGGCCAAACTGAATGTCTAGAAATGGAAAAGACAATTCTGGGAGGGAAGACACACTGGATGGGATTCAAAGCAGATTAGACTCTGAAGAAGAAAAGATTAGTCAACTTAAAGACATGGTGATACAAAAATAAAACAAAATGAAACCCAAAAAAAAGTAATGGAAAAAAAAGAGCCTCAGTGTGTTTGGAACAATTTTGAGTGGCCTAATATACACTGGGGTCTCCAAAAGCAAGAAGGGGATCTAAAAGTATCCTTGAAGAAATAATGGCCAAAAATTTACAAATTTGAAGAACACTACAACTCGATAGATCCAAGAAGCTCAACAAACCCCAAGCACAAGAAACATGAAGGAAACTACACTAAGGCACGTTGTAATCAAACGGCTTAAAACCAGTGATAAAGAGAAAATTTTCAAGGCAGCCTGAAAAAAAAAAAGATACGTTACACTCAGAAGAATAAAGATAGGAATTACTTCTTGTTGGAAATGATATAAACCAGAAGATAGTAGAGCAATTATCTTTAAAGAACAGAAAGAAAAAAAAAAAAAAAACCTGTCGATCTAGAATTCCATACCTAGAAACATTATCTATAAAAGCAAAAACGAGAAAAGACAAATAAGAACTGAAAGAATTCATCACCAGTAGACCTGTACCACAAAAAAATCTGAAGGAGGTCTTCCTGTCAGGAGTAAAATGAAACAGGAATATGTCTGGATCTACCCAAAGGAATGATTGGAAATTGTAATTAATTGGAAGTGACCAGAAATTACAAATATGTAAGCAAATATAAAAGATCTTTCCTTATTTTGAAAGATCTCTTTAAAAGACAATTGACTTTTTTTTTTTAAAGATTTTTTTTTATTTGAGAGAAAGAGAGAGAGAGAGAAAGCAGAGCAGGGGGAGGGGCAGAAGGAGAAGCAGGCTCCCCACTAAGCAAGGAGGGAGATGCAGGACTCAATCCCAGGACCCTGGGATCATGACCTGCACCCAAGGCAGACGCTTAAACGACTGAGCCACCCAGGCACCCCAATAATTGACTGTCTAAAGCAAAAATAACAGCAATGTATGGGGTGGTTTAAAACTGATATAAAGGCAAAACCTATCAAAAAAAAAAAAAAATAGCTCCATGATAACTCTAAGTCAACAGAGATAAAATAATTTAAAAAATCTAATTAATCTCATACAAGGAAAGGAAAAAGAGGGACGAATGGAAAATAAATAACAACATCAACAATTTAAACCTAACCATATTAATACTGATATTAAATGTAAATGGCCTAAAACCAATTAAAAGGCAGAGGTTGTCAGATTTGATAAAACCACCAACACTCAGTTATATGCTATCTACCAGAAACCAACAGTAAATATAAAGTCGCAAATATGTTAAAAATAAAACACTAAAAGGATATACCATGTTAACATCAACCAAAACTAAATATAACTTATTTTTTCCATCTACACCTTTTTCCTATTTTACTGCCATCAAAGTATAAGTTGGTTGTGCTTAGTAACTCTTCAAACTGGAATTTTGGGGAGTAATCTTTTATTTACTTAGCTAGTTCTTTAAAGATTTTTGAAACAACAGGGGAAACCTAACTTTGCACAACACAATGTGATCAACACAGTATAAATTCAAGTCACAACTCCTGGTATCACCTCAGTTAGACTTGAATTTCTAGGTACTGTCTTTCATTAATCTAAACAATATATATCTATCAAAGCCTTAACAATGTGCATGGCACTGTTTTTGGCACTATGTAGTATAATAATGAAGACAGTCCTAAGTTCAAATACAGATTCTCATTCTGTATGTCTTTGAGAAAGTTAAATACCTCACTTACTCCCAGTTTATTTTCCTGTAAAATAGTGACAACAGTACGTATAGGGTTAAGCTATGGTGAGGATGAAGTAAGATTATGTAAAGTACTTAGAATCGTTCCTGTATCTGGTATAGTGTTAAAGAAAAAGTAGCTATTGTTTAACCTCATTTCTTTTTTTCTTTTTTAAAAGACTTATTTATTTATTTGTCAGAGAGAGAATGAGCAGGGGGTAGAGGGAGAAGGCTCCTTGCTGAGCAGAAAGCTCAATGCAGGACTTGATCCCACAACCCTGAGATCATGACCTGAACTGGAGGCAGACACTTAACCAACTGAGCCACCCAGGCGTCCCTAACTTCATTTCTTATGAGCCATTTGGGAAAAACAATGATTTTCCTGATTAATGGCATTTAAAAGAATTAAGCCCTATGATACAAAAATAAAAGTGTGCTATGTTAGTAATGTGATCATTTATTTCTAAGAGGGGAAATATTTTGTGGTTGGCCTCTGTGGGCTAATAATAGTGAAAATAAAGATCACAGCTACCATTTATGGAGCATTTACTATGTGCCAAGTACCATTCTGAGGGCTTCAGAACTATTTTAAGTCTCTAATTACTGTGTCAACATCAATATGAATGTCACCAACCCCATATGCACTTGGGAAAACTGTGTCATGGTATGGGTAGGGGTTTAATGGTTTCTAGATCTAATGTCCTACCTTGAGCATTTTCTCATCAAAAATTGGAGTCATGGCATAAGGCATGATGTAATTCTGAAGAGATTTAGAAGACAGGACAACTTTGCCTTCCATTAGTTGTTTTGCCAGTTTCTTCAAGGCTCTTGCTCTTCTGTGGATCTATGAAGTTAGAGAAAATAAGAATGAGTTACTGAATACACTCATCTATGACCAGCTCCATTTCAGTATCATGCTCGTTTTCCATGAAAAGATTAAAGGAGTGAAATACAGTCTGTGTGTTACATGAACAAACACCTGTACCTTGATTTGCTTCCAGAGATATAATCCATAGCATTTGTTTAACAATGGATCCTAAAGCATTTATATCCTTCTTAGGAAATGGCAGAGAAATGTGACACTATTATTGTGGTTTATGATACCATAAAAGAAAACAGACCTCAGGAACACTGATCATTTTCTGTGCTAATCTGACTGACAATCATGAAGACCAAGGAATGAGAGGCTCAAAACTTTTTGGAAAATTAAGATATATCTTTTTAAATGAGATAGAACAGTTTGAAATGCTTATTTTATAGGCAGGAAAGAAGAACCCAACATGGAAGTGTCTTCTACCTGAATGTGCTTCATATTCTCAAAGAAGTCCATTTCTGGATCATGGCTATCAGTAAGCTGTACCAAGTCTTTAAATTCTGGTTGATCTGGAAAGGTTTGAATTAAACAGGAAAGCACTGTGGTATAATCCTGTTGTATATTCTGCAAAGGCCATGTTGAGAAATAAAAATTTTTTTAAGAATTTGCTTTCTAGATAATATAAAGAAACACAGAAAAAAGCCACTATATATATATATATATATATTTTTTTTTTTTTTTTTTTACAATTTTCTTTTAAAGTAAAACATTCCCACTGTAAACACAAAGTATAAGATCAGAAGTGATCACTCTCCTTTCTATTCCCACTCTCCTTTTAAGAGTTTGGTGAATATTTATGCAATCAAGTATTTTAATTAAATGTACTAAGCCTGACTGCTTTTCAACAACAACCTAAGTAGGGAAAAATAAAAGCAAAAACAAAACCCGCAACGGTAGTACATAAAAGACAAAGATACAATTGCAAACCCCAATACCTCTGTCTGGCTCTTCAATCCTTTCCTCAACTTCTCTAGGAGTGAACGATGAATGATTTCCCTATATTCTTTCTCTTTGATGTTCAGGGCAGCTAGCTTTTTGATGATACTCATCAGGCACATGCTGGCATTATCACTTAAAGACATGTCTCCTAACTGGAAACAGGAAACAAAACAAAACAAATTATTCTGTGTAATAACTATAATACGGAATATTATTTCCCAATGGAACAGTTTATAAAATGTTGCCACTCCTCTATGTAAAGATCCCTCCTAAGAAATGTTCTCCAAGTACATCATACCTAAGGAAGAACTAAATGTAGGGCTGTGAGGAATATGCAGGCATACCTCAGAGATATTGTGAGTTTGGTTCCAGACCAGCACAGCAAAGTGAAAATCATAATAAAGTGAGTGAAATGAACAAATGAATTTTTTGGTTTCCCAGTGCATGTAAAAGTTATGTTTACACTATACTGTAGTCTATTAAGTGTGTAATAGCATTATGTCTAAAAAAACAAGGTACACACCTTAATTAAAAAATACTTACCATGATCTCTGATTTCAGTGCATCATAATCACTGATTGCAGATCATTGTGACAAATATAATCATAATGAAAAAGTGAAATACTGTGAGAATCACCAAAATGTGACACAGAGATATAAAATAAGCAAATGCTGTTGGAAAATGGCACTGATAGGACTTGTTCAAAGCAGGGATGCCACAAACCTTCAATTTGTAAAAAAAAACAAAACAAACAAAAACCCAAAACCAAAAAACACAGTATCTGTAAAGCATGATAAAATGAGGTATGCCTGTAGTAAGTAACTTTGAAAAATCATGCTATTGAGAAGTGACATTCTGATTTGGAAAATATGATGCAATAGACCTTTTGACTAGTTTTATTTCTCAAAGCAAACAATAAAAGGTTCACTAAAGCCAGTTTTCAATATTCAGTATCATGTGATAACTGAAAATGCCACAAAGAGATTACTGATGGCATTATATGGTTAACTATAAATCAAGCGTTTCATTTTCCCCAGTTTTGGGTTTTAATTCAGTTCAGCAACATGGTACTTAATATAGTCCGAACCCTTTATATTTCTGTATCAATAAAAGAGGGCAAACTGTCAAATAATATAGTGACAAAACTTCAAAAAACTGAGATATAATTGAAATACTATAAAATTGACCCTTTTAAAGTGTACAATTCAATGTTTTTTTTGGATATTCACGAGGTTGTGCAACCATCACCACTATCTAACTTCAGAAGATTTTCATCCCCCCCAAAATAAAACTCTGTACCAATCAGAAGTCCTCCCTTGCCATTCCCATTTCTCCCTCCCTGGCAGCCCTTGGTAACCACTGATTTACTTTCTGTCTCTATGAGTTTCCCTATTCTAGCAAACAGCTTTTGTATTTTTCAAAGTGCTTCCACATATATTATTTTATTCAAAATATTTGTCTTTCAAATCATGAGAATAACAATATGGTCTTCACCAAACAAAACAGTCTACGGCTAAAAGAAATTTTACACAAAAATCTGTGTCTTGCTCGCAACACAAATTAAGAAATTAGGTCATGTAGTTGTATTATCAAAATAATGAAAAACAATTAATAAACTTTTGCTATAAAAACCTACCTCCATATTATAGAAACAATTATGCATAACTGGAATTAGGTAGTTAACATCCACAGTTTGCATCTCTTTAATATAAGAGGTGATGGTCTGGAATGTTGAGAAGCGAACATCAAAGTTGATATCATCAAGATGTCTTTGATCAAAGGCGTTAAGCTACAAGAAATGAAAACATTGAAACACTGTGAAACACTGAAAACATAGATGAAGGTATATAAATCTTAAACAAAAATCAATACTTTTGAAGCGAAAGAGAAATATAAGACTTTCTCTCTTACCTTCACAACATCAGTAATATATTTTAACCCAATCTCAAAATCAGAAAGAGTCTAAAAGGAATGAAAACAGTATGTTATTATTGAATAAAACCTTAACTTTTCTGCCTTCCTCCCTTTAACTCCTTCTTTCCATTCAAATTGATATGAAACATCATGTTGACACCAAGAAAGCTCCCAATATGTGTTACATGTAATCAGTTATCTTTAATCTTAAAAAAGAGGTTTGGAGTAAAAATGAGTATTACAGACCTGGAAAACTGTACAAAGCAATTGTCTTGACAACTTATTCTTAATAACTGAGAAGAGTTTTGCTAGAGGCTTGAGGAAGCTTGTAGGCTCCAGACAGTGTTTCAACAGGTTTTGTACTGTGACCAAAATATCAACCTCTGTATCCTTAAAGAACGAACATTAAGAGAAATCACATTTCAGTAATTCAGAAAACTGGTCAACTTGGCTTTAATATTATAGCACAGAAAACAAATAATTATCAATAAGAAGCACAAGTAGTAATTAAAAAAGTTATTTCATAGGCCTTTAAAAGTTCTTAGCATTTTAACTGCACACAAAATCCACAATAATGTCCATTAACAGTTTCTTTCTTTAATTCTAATTGAAAATACACATGGTTTTGGAACATAATTTCTTCTATGTCCAGTCCAAAAAGGGCCAAGAAAAATGAGCTTGTTGAAGAAAACTACACACTTCTGGTTGTCTACAGATCTACGGTCTTTTATACTGAATTACTGTGTAGTAAGATGTTCAGCGTAGGGGCGCCTCGGTGGCTCAGTCATTAAGTGTCTGCCTTCGGCTCGGGTCGTGATCCCAGAGTCCTGCGATCAAGCCCCGCATCGGGCTCTCTGCTCAGCAGGAAGTCTGCTTCTCCCTCTCCCACTCCCCCTGTTTGTGTTCCCTCTCTCTCTGTGTCTCTGTCAAATAGTAAATAAAATCTTAAAAAAAAAAAAAAAAAAAAAGAGATGTTCAGTGTAGCTACTAAGGCCTCACTGAGTTTGAGCCATGGGAAGACTCTTTGACTTGAGATTGAACTAAAGTTTGAAAATCATTTTAGAAACTCCTAGCTACATGTAATATTAATATAGTCTGACTTTTCATTCGCATTTCTGCAACTGTGATCTATGTTTAAGATTATACGATGCGCTTCTTGGGTTCCAGATTTGTTATTGATCAAAGTGAGAGGAAAAAAATATTGAAATGGATTAGAAGCTAAAGGAAGATGAAGGATTGATGATGATGCTGCTACCTTCTTGCTCGCCCCCATTCCTACCTCTGTCCCAGTGTTTCTCCTCTATTTTTAATTTTATATTTCTGTATAAAGTCTTTTCGCAAATATATCACAGAATCTAACCAATGAAATTACCGCTCATGGATAAACCTTAATAATAAAAAAGTGCCACTTTAAAGACAAAGCCAATGTCCTGTGAATTTTTACCTGAGGAATATTGCCACGGTGGAGGAAAGGAAGAAGAAGTGTAATGAGTAGAGAACTTTGTTCTTTGTCTCTCATGAACTTGCTGATCCTTTAGAGAAGGGGAAAAACTGATATGTAAGATACACAAGTTAAGAGTATTTCTCTAAGAAGTTAAACTTTTTGTAGAAAAACACGTGACAGACACAGGTGGCTTTCATGTGTTCATGTAGGAAAAGTTTAACTGACTTATTTAGCAGTGTCCACTTTTATTTTCTCTCCAACTTCAGGGTCATGGCTACTATTCTATTTCCCTTGTAACATCGTGGGTTAGAGTAAACTCCGATGCTATAATCTGACAATAATTTATTTAAAAAAAAAATTTTTTTTTAGATTATTTATTTATTTGACAGAGAGAGAGAGATCACAAGTAGGCAGAGAGGCAGGCAGAGAGAGAGGGGGAAGCAGGCTCCCTGCTGAGCAGAGAGCCCCACACGGGGCTCGATCCCAGGACCCTGAGATCATGACCTGAGCTGAAGGCAGAGGCTTTAATGCACTGAGCCACCCAGGCGCCCCTTTAAAATTATTTTTATTATTATTATTTTTTGACAATTAGTAATTTCTCATTTTACAAAGAAAATAACATATTTAAGTGCCAAGACTTGTTTAAGGCTTTACGTGAGGCATTTCAATTTAACTCCACGATAGCCTTCAGTATGGAAATTATTTTTAGCCCCATTTTGCCCAAAGAAAACTGAGACTCAGAGAAGCTGATACCACACAGCTAAGAAGTGGTAGAGCAGGCCTTTCAAACCTAGTCTTTATGGTGCCTAATCTCACACCTTCTTTTTACTTCCAAACAGCCTGTGATAAAATTTAATGAGTGTATGGGGCGTCTGAGTGGTTCAGTTGGTTACACAGCTGCCTTTGGCTCAGGTCACGATCCCAGGGTCCTGGGATGGAGCCCCGCATCGGGCTCCCTGCTCAGCAGAAAGCCTGCTTCTCCCTCTCTCTCTCTGCCTGCTGCTGTGTACTTGTGCTCTTTCTCTATCTCTCTTCAAATAAATAAATAAATTCTTAAAAAAAAAAAAAATTCAATGAGTATATTTTGTATAGTTCCCCATTCTGCATAACTTAGAAATACAATAGTATAAACAAAACATTTCAAAGAAGTTCCTGAAAGATTCTAATACATCATTTCGTTGTTGTTGCTGAGGTAACAGAAAAAATAAACTTTGAACAGCTAAGTCCTGTAATAATTCAGAGTTTAAAACGGAAACTTTTTTTATACTCTGGTTTACCAACCTTTCCACAGAAAACACAATCATATATTACTAGGTCTACTGCCAAAAAGAATCTTTAAAAATCCTTGCAAGATCTTGATCCTTAAAAAACAAATAAACAAAACAACCACAACCTGCTCTTTTAAATGAATTATTTTTACCAACTAAACTAAAAAAAAATATGAAAAGTATGTGATCTCATGTAACTAAAAATTCCAACTGAATAAAATATATAAATCTATTAGTCTACTTTAGAATTTTGAAGACTATTCTCTCATAATAAAATGAAGGCAGATGCCATAAAAGTTTTCTAATGAATATACCAACAGAGAAAAAGAACTCTACATTAACTTAAAAATGGAAGGCATTTAAAAATACTTAAAACCTTTTCAGCTTATTATCACATTAAAATAACTGAAGAACTGGATAAAAGTTAGCAGAAATTAAAACCACGGATAGTAATGTTATCTTTTAAGGACCAATATTATCACTTACTTTGACAGAATGCCAAGTTCCTTATTGACTTGTGCCCTATTCTTCTTCTTTTTCACCTTTTCTGCACTTATTGTGGTTTTGCTAAGATACTGGAGAATTGCAGGTACATGAGGTAGAATTAATCGTCCTCCCATCGTGATAGACTCTGAAAAAAAGTGATAAATGTTTTGACTTTAATTAACTATTAAAGGATAATCGTATACCATCTTCATAATGACAGACAAGGAGAGAACTCAATTTTCATAAAAATATAACAAATTTCAACTGTAAAGATTAAATAACTTTTTTCTTAGTCATAACAGCTGTATTATTAGCTAAATTATAAATTTATATATGAGACCCCTGAGGCTTTATGTAAGCCATTTTTGGTAGTAGTAAAAGAACTGTTAGGATAATTTGACAAGAATTCAGAGACATGACAGTGGAAGTCATTTAATTTCCTGATGGTAGCTGAGCTTTCTGGAGCATAAATAATCTGAAATTCTACCGCTGCAAAGAAAATTCAGTTTATATAAATTGGTATTAATTCCCAGAGAAAAGAAACTCTTTTAATAATATAAGTAATTAAAAGAATCAAATTGTATTGATTGATGTTTTCCTTTCTGAGGGCACAAATGCTACTTCAGATATCTAAGAATCATTTACTTTGTACAGCACACACACCATCTGTACTTTCTGTGTACACGCATCCAGTTACTGGCAAGCTCGAAAGTGTTTCTGTGGGTTCAAAATCTGGAATGTTAAGAAGGTCATCGGCTATATCCATCACAATAGAGGCTGTGGCTTCCGAGAGATTCTTTGCTGAGAGAATTGCAAAAACGTTGGTCAGGATATCACACTCTGGGTACCCAGGTTTCTGTTTAGCCAGGAAAGGGAAATATCTGCAAGGTAAAACATTGAAGTTGTCATCTTATTTCTCAATACATTTATTTCTGAAAACATGTCCCATAAGAATTTCCATATTGAGTTTAAATATATATGTGTATGAACATCAAAAGGGAAATTACTTTAAAATCTAAAATTTGATAGATAATTCTAGGCATCTCACAAAGATTGTTATTTAGGCACTTTATGTATATCTCTCATTTAATCCTCATAACATCTCTATAATGTAGTAACCTTGTCCCCACGTTACAGATAAAAAAACTGAGACTTGTCTAAAGCCACTGAGCTAATAAGTAGTAAAGCTGAGATTTGAACCATGGTCTAAGCCTTTTCTAAAAGAAATGTACTGAAGACAGGCTATTTTTCAACTATAAGCCTTCTAGAATGTGAATGTTTATACACTCACACAAAAACCAATGTTCTACAACATGAGAGTCAGGAGTACAGACCAAAGAAACATTTGCCGTATCAGGATATGCAACATTCAGAGATCAGGATCATTTTTGGGAGAGATGGGTGAGTCCATCCCCAAGTATGAAAGATGAAAGACACACACAAATGATAGGAGCATCCCACCCAGAGGAAACACACCAAGGATAGAGAGCACAAAGGCTTTCCAGCTAGTGGTAAACCAGCAACTGTTTTACGTCAGGGATGTAGTCCTCTAACAATGAGCAGGAAGGTAAAACCAAAAAAATTCAGATAGTTTTACCACTTTATCATCATTGGAAAAAGAGCTCAAGCACTTTTAACATACTTAGTACTAAGAAACTGAGGACAAGTTCTAAGCAGGTGTTTTCATACATCTTTGTCCAACAGATACCTGGCATGGTGTGGACAGGCACCAAGCAAGATACTTTACATATTACCATCTCTATTATCGATGACGTAGGTACTGCTATTATTTCTATGCTACAGGTGGTAAAACTGAGGCTCAGAGAGGCTGACTTTGTCAAAGAACATGCAATGGTGCTCGGATTTGAAGCTAGGTTTCTGTGGCTTTGGAGACCGTTCTCTTAACCACTACACTGTATGTTGTCTTACCATTTTTTCAAGCACAAAAGGTGAGCAGACTGCTTTCAGCTGCTGCCAAGGTCCTAGCAAGAACCCATTCAAATTCAGTGCAACTTCTAAGTGACCAAACTGTGTTTCTTGAACAGCAGTAGAACTTGATGCCAGGATATACTGGACATGTTCCATGCTTAAGTGTACAGCTCTGTCAGAAATTTCAGTCAGTCTTTCAACATGTAATGAATATTGACTAACCGTGGATTAAGAGGGGGTACAAACCCCCTGTGGAGGAAGATACAGTAATAAATGCGAAATGGTCTCTGCCCTCTGGGAGCTTTACTTAGGTCAGCTATTAAGAGATGAGTGCACTAAAGGCAGCATGTGATCACAGGCCCTTCCTGGAGTGGGAAGCTCAGAGGAAGAAGAGAGAGAGCTGCGCCGGGGTCATGGCAGTCAGAACCGGAGCAGCTATTCGAGAGGGTGGCCAGGGACAATCCCAGTTTATGTTGGTTGTTTTGGCATAACTATTTATAGCATATCTTTTCACTCTCAGAAATATAGTTGGGATGGTATGATCATTCTAGTTAGCGAGCGAGTTTTTGTTGTCCTGAGTTTACTTAATTTCTGAGACAATTTAACCTTAGTTGTGAGCTTGCAAATACTGGATATAGTTCAGCTCTACTTGCATCTGTCCAAATATAAAGTAAAATGCTAGACTTCTCTGTAGATGAAAACTTGTTTGAATGTCTGACACTATGTAAACTGTAACCATACTTCAAAATAGAATTTTCTTTTACTGAAGATTCAATTCCCATCAAGTGGTTCTGAAATACTCATTCTTTAATTCTTCCACACACACCAATATATGCGTATCTGTTGTGATAGAGATTTCAAGGGAAGTCAATCCTTCTAAAGATTTCTTTCAGGTTAAGTATTACATAGAAAAGTAAAAAAAAAAAAAAAAAAAAAAGTTCTGCTGCGTACCTCCTCTATTGCTCTCTGGCTTCTATTTTTCTCTAACCCATAATGACAGAAACTGCAGAACACATGATGAAGTGGCAACCAATGATGGGGATCTGTACCTTAAGTAAGGATCCAATTAATATAACAGGGAGTCACTATTGCCAAGTCTTCTTGGATGAAGAGTCCTTCATGGGTCATTTGCATACAAATTATACAACTATAAAACATTTCTCAAGTATGCGTATGAAGTGCTGCTTATAAATGTCCAGCTATAAGACAAGATATGAAACTGCTTTCTCAAGTTGGTAAATAAATGAAGAGGCTTTACTACCAGTAAAAATATTTTAAATAGGTTTTCCTGAGGAAGACAATGTCAAGGTCTTTGGGTTTGTTTCTGATGACTATTTAATGACATGGGGAAATGTTCATGATATAATGGTACAGGAAAAAAAAATCAAAATTTGGTTATTCAGTATGATACCAATTTTGTAAACACTGATGACTGCCAAGATATTAAAATTTTGGCACTGGGACGCCTGGGTGGCTCAGTCGGTTAAGTGTCAGACTTCAGCTCAGCTCATGATCTCGGGGTCCCGGGATCAAATCCCACATCGGGCTCCCTGCTCAGTGGGGAGTCTGCTTCTCCCTTTGCCCCTCCCTCTGCTTGTGCTCGCTCTCTGTTTCTCTCTCTCTCTGACAAATAAAATCTTTAAAAAAAAAATAACTGAATCAATAGCAAATTTTTTTTTTAATTCTACCTTTCATTCCTCAAAACAGATCAGGGCAAACTTAAGTCTGTTTCCATCACTGAGATAAACAACATAGGTTTCTACATTCCTCAGTAAATATGCATTTGGTCTGGGACACGAGCATCTCTGAACCATGTGTAGATGAAGGTCCTATAAGCAGCTCATAATGTCCTCAAAAGGATGTTGATTTATGACCAGGAGAACTCTATGTAGATTTAAACATAGTTTTACAAGAACAGAGGAGATCTAGAAAATCTAAAAAAACCTGTGAAATTATTTTGATTTTAAGTGGTAACTGGGGAAAAGACATAGAATGCCAATTACAAATCAGCTTTTATTTTTAAGCAAGCATGCAAAAAATAGGAATATTTATATGCTGGCATAACTACAGGTATCCTCAGCTTTTCAAAAGCTCATGTTGTGCCACTTTGCTTTCATGAAAGAGGTGGTGGTAAGAGAAAATAGCCTTCACCATTTGTTTTGCAGCGAGCCATGACAAAGGCGGCGTGCACCTCTTGAGCAGCGACAGCGGCCCCATCAGGCTTCCCTGAAAACTACATTCAGCAGCTCCCTGGAAACTTCCCTGGAAACTACATTCAGCAGCTCAGCATCCAGCTGCCAGAGCTGTGAACGGTGTCTGGGAGCATCTGTGCTTTATCTCGATTTATTTTGTGCATCCCTTAGCAAGATTGACCTAATGTATCGGAAAAGCTTAAGAGAAGTTATTTTTTGGATCTAGAAACACTAACATTCTTCCATATAAATTAATAGGAATTACTTCTTTGCTTTATGCCATTTCAGCTTATGAAAGATTTCATAGGAATGCTCTCCTTACAGATAGCAGGGGAAACCTGTATCTACCATGTTTCGTGTTCTGTTTTTCCCTTTCCCAAGCCAAATCAAACTACTGAAACAATTACTACTCATTGGAAGAACGTCCCTAACAATTCCAGTACTTCTGATTTTTAAGTTTTAATGAAACTGTAAAACTAGCAAAAACGCCTAAGTTTTGCTATAACATATACTCTACAATTTTAACTTACATTGCAAAATGTTATTTTACCTATTTTTCCCTTTTTTAAAAGTTATAAATGAACACTCTAAAGATATATCATAAAAACTACCTCTTCCCTATTCTCGGGTACCCAAACCTCCACATGCTATGGTAACATTAACAGTTTCTCACGTATCCTTCTAGACATTTTCTACTTCATTTTATATTTATACACATGCACAGGTATTTTTCTCGGATTATGCTGTTTGGCAACTTGTATTTTTCTTTAAACCTGTGTATTTTGAAATTCAGCTACCTTATTCTCTTTAACTGCACCTGTAGTATTTCACCATAAATCGTATTATTAGTAACCTTGACTCGTTTTGACCAGATTGGTTTAAAACACTGTCCTTTTTCAAGGTGGGAGAAAAAGGGTCATACCTTGCATTTCTGCTCCAGATACTAATTAGTTTCAGCAGAGGAGTAGGAGAATACTGACTCTCAGATCCAAGCCTTCTGATCTAGGACACAAAATAAAAACAGAATACAAAATAAAAACACATACACAACTGTGGGGAAAAAAAACAACTAAAAAGCAGAACAAGTATAGCAACTGCATCAGAGAATAAAGAGTCAAGGGACAGAGATTAACATTTAAAGGACAGACTGAAGAAAAAATAAAGGAATCCAAAATGTTTACATGGGAAAAATGGAGCAAGGAAGTGCAAGACACTTACAAGGAATGAGGTACTTTAGGTTTCAACTGGTTAGAAATGACAGAGCTCAAGCAGCTAGAATTCCTAAAATCAAATCTCCTCTATAGTCTTTTTAGCTATAGTTAAATAACAGATGTCATCACAAAATGGTTACAAACAAGGAAATATGTAACAAGAATATCTGTGTATTTTCCCTTATGCTTGTCAAAATTCAGAGACACATCATTGAGGTGCTGTAACAGTTATATTCCATTTGCTTAAGAGACACAATCATATTCAAATTAACCTTAAGTATAAATGTCCTGGTATTACAGAAACCAGCTCTTGAGCTTTAGGTGACAGTGGAGGCAAAGAAAAGTGTTCTAAAACGTCCAGAAACAAAGGAAGACTCGATGTAAAAGGAAAGACCAGGACAGGCATTCAGGTCTGGGTGTAGACTGTGCTGGTTAAAGTCATAACAAAGGAAAAAGCAGAGGGGATCCAGGAAGAATGTAGTAATAAAATTTACCTGGGGCCAAACTGCACCATGAAATACAGCATCAATTTCTTCTGTTCTGAATTGGTAAGACTCCCAATCCAGAAAGATGTCAGTTACCATTTTGATTCCAAGACGTCTTAAATTTTTCAGTGGGTTAATAAACCTGAGCTGTATCTGTAAAACAAGATCTTCTCTTTAAAAAACATGTTTCATTTTTATCCTTGATTCCTCAAGGAGGCACTATTGCTCAGATGGCTAAGAATCAAACTGGAAATCCTGTTATTAAGTCTGTTGACTGTGGCTCTGATTTACATGGAAATTCAACTCATCATATCATACTGCTTTTCTCATTGAACAAGATGGGAAAGCAGAGACTTAAAAATCAAATGGTGAGATGTGCTCCATTATCACTGCCCAGTAAAATCACATTAAAGTGTCCTTAGGGGGGAAAAAAAATCACAAGTGGAATAGCTGTTTGGTGTCCTACATTGTTGTATTTCTTTATCTAATTGTCTCAAATAAAATCTTGATTTCTTCCTATGGACAGAACATTCTAAATAAAACAAATTTTTTTTTTTTTCCCCATCATAATGCCTTAGATTAGGGGGAAAAATTAAACCTTTATTTCAAATGAAGTCACTTTCTTTTTCATTTTTGTAACTTGTATTATTATTTTTTACTTTTTCTAAAACTAGGAGTTTTCAATTATTCTTGTTAAAATTAGTCTAGGAGACCAGGTAAAGAATTTATGGTCTCTCTCTCTATATAGTGGAATACTTTATACAGTATAAAAGAATGAGGTGACTGAATCAAGGTATAGGAAGATCTCAAAATACATAGCTCAAAGAAAAATGCAATTTGGAAAAAAATCAAAATTTGTCTGTTTAGAGGCACAGAGGCTGGAGTGGGTGGATGCCTGAGTTAACGGCAAACCTCTTTTTTTTTTTTTTTTTTAACGGCAAACCTCTTATATTAACAGACTCTGTTACTTCTACTGGCATCTCCTTCCCTACCAGTTATAAAATCACAAATATGTGGCCAGTTTCCTCAGGCTCAGAGCAGAATAAGTTATTGAGCCCCCACCAATGAGTACAATGGCATAACAGCCAAAGGTCTGACCTCGGCTTAAAAATGTCACTAAAGGAAAATGTATTAAATAGTGTGACAGACTGAAAATGCCAAAGATATCCAATGGGGGAGAATTATAAATTTGAAAAGGGAAAAGCTTCAGGGAAGAGACTGAATTTCTAGTGGATCTTAAAGGAATGTTGTAAAAACCAAACAAATGGGGTAAGGTGCAACCCCTAATTGTTTTTCCATTTGATTAATATACTGTGGTCTCTGGATATATAGGTGGCCAACTTATTTTTACATGGGACCTTAGTGACCTACATCAAAATCTAAAAACCACTCTAAAAATAACACAATACTCTAATATAATGAATATCAAGTTTTATGGCCACAACATCATGAAGAAAATTGTAGACTTTAGTTCCTAGAGGAACAGTTCATATGGCTGAATTTCATGTACATTTAAAAGTTACTCCATTGTTTTTTTTTTTTTTTATTTTAAAGATTTTATTTATTTATTTGACAGAGAGAGAGATCACAAGTAGTCAGAGGCAGGCAGAGAGAGAGGGGGAAGCAGGCTCCCTGCGGAGCAGAGAGCCCGATGTGGGGCTCGATCCCAGGACCCTAAGATCATGACCTGAGTCGAAGGCAGAGGCTTTAACCCACTGAGCCACCCAGGCACCCTAAAAGTTACTCCATTGTTTAAATGTTCCAAAATAATAAAATCAAACTAAACTCTGATATACTCTTCAGTGTCAGTCAATGCCTTGGAGGAATTAAAAGATACAAAAAAAGTAAATGTATAACTTAGCTCAAATACACAAATGTAGAAGTTTAACTTACTTAAGCAGTATTACTGTGCAGTAATTCATTACAGTACCTCAAGGAATTCTTTGAACTTGTCCAAGAATTTTTTAAAAAGCTCCAAACTGTCAAAAAGCTTAGCACCTCACTAACTAATGATCTATAAAATTGCATAAATGATTTTTTGAGTCACTGATTGTTGACTCAGGAATAAGGCTGCATTACTGAATAACTTCTTCCAAGTTAACCAAAAAGTCAGAGAATTTATACAGAGTTTATAAAATCTCTAACCTTTCGTGATTTAATATATCCAGGTAAAAAGTCACTATCACTCACTATAAGGCATAAATGAAAATTTCTCACAGAATTCTCCCTATGGCCACGAAGCTCTCATATAACATAGAGAAAGAATTTTCCAAGACCTCTTTTCAGCTTCCACTGTTGGCCTCCCCACAAGCCTCTTTTTCACAAAGTAATCAGAGTGAAATTTTAAAAACATCAAACAGACCTTATCACTCCCTGGCTTCAAATTTCTCGTTTTCCCAGTACACTTTGAAATAAATCCATCTCAGCGCCCATGAGGACCTGCCTACCTCTCGACTTTATCTTACATGATCCTTCTACCTCCTTGTGCTCTATCCAACTTGCCCTTCTGTCTGTTCTTAGAATGTGTCAAAACTGTTCTACCTCAAGGACTTTGTACTACTAGCCATTTTCTCTGCCTAAAATGTTCTTCCCACAGCTGGGTAGATAGAGGAGCTCAAATATTGCCTCCTTAGACAAGACACTGGCCATCCTAACAAAAGCAGCACCCATCCACTCCCAGTTCGGTCACTTCCTATCACATGCCCTCATTTCATTTTAAAATCTCCACATCTTCACCTCTCTCCTCAACACGCTCATTGTTTCCTTTACTTTTGTGAATATATGGAGTGTATTCCTAATAGCTCTTTTAAGTTTTTGGCTAATTCTATCAACCGTGCGATTGCTGGGTCTGCTTCTATTGATTGGTTTTTCTTATTTTGAGTAAAATTTTCATCCTTCTTGGCATGCCTGGTAAAACTTGACTGGATGTCAGAGAGACTGAATTTTGTTTTCATTTAAATCATTTGAAAGCTTTTGAGTTTTGTTCTCAGATGTAATTAATTTACTTGGGAAAAGCATGATCTTTGTAAGCTCTGTTAGGTGTTGCCAGGGCAGCCTTTATTCCAGAGCTAATCTGGTTCCACGACTGAGGCACTCCCCTGCTTAAGACTTCCTGGTGCCTTGGATTTTATGAGGTTTCTGCTCTGGCTATTAGGAACATGAGCCATTCTTAGCCTTGTATTAGAGGACTGTTCTCTGCCTGCTCCTTTCTCATGGTTTTTCCATGTCTGTTCAAGATGGATCAATAGGGACATGATTTGGCCTTTCTTCTCAAGCAACTAAAAAACTGAAGAGAATCTATGAGAAAATGATTTTCAGATACTAGACAGCAGGCAGCAAAGGGCAGTAAGCCCTGAGAGGGTAAACAGATAAGGTGAGTCCTATATGTTCCCCAGATTCCTGCTTGGAGTTTCAGGCATAAGGGTGAAAAGGAAGAGTCTAGGCAGAGGCCAGTCATCTTCCTAAGATGAGGAGACGGAGTAGTGTGGTTTAGGGAGAACTGACAGGCAGAGGACTGGAGGAAAGAAAGCTATATAGAGAGATCTGCAGAGGTTCTCATTTATTTCCCTCTCAGGTCTCACCACCAAGTGACATTATTCCAATTATTTCTGTATTTATTTAGTCTTTTTCTCCCATGATACTGAGTCCTTACCTGAGTCTCATTCCCCACCTAGAATGATGTCTGGTAGATGGTAGGCATGAAATAAATATTTACTGAATAAATTAAGGGGACAGGAATTTTTGTTTGCCTTGTTTACTGTTCCATTTCTAGTGCTTACAACAGTTCCTGTCACATAGCAGGGGCTCGATTAATATTTACTGAAGGAATGAAAGAATAAAAAAAACAAAATGGTGCCTAAGAAATAGGTGTGTTCTAAATCCCTGGAGCTTGGTAATCTGAGAATAATATTTCATCACTAAAACATATTTATATCCATGTGTAGTCCAAAAAACAGCATAAAATTCTGGCTGTCAATTTTCAGTTATTGTGACCATATCTGAGAGGCAATTCACCAGGCATATCCACAAATCAAATGAAACAAATTTGAGCCCAATTAAAACTGTGCCCATTTATCATTAACTGAGAATCAACAGCAGAAATCTTTGAGTCTAGATCTTTACTTCAAGTCCCATAAGAATTCTGCCTTTAGTCCATAAAGACATTAAGTTTCCCTAAGCTTTCCAAAGAGTATACTTATGCCCACATACTTGTTTCAACAGAATAAGTTTAATACAATTCAGAAAATATTTACTGAGCACCATCTTGTGAAGTTTCTGGCAGTTAGCTCGCTGCTGGGTCTTGCTGCTTATCTTTACTCAAAACATTGCATTTACAGTTGGCAAGCATTTACTTGTAAAAGACCTCTAGGCAACTCTTATCTCAAAATAACAAGGGTGATGCTAACTGTATTCTGTTCATTCTCCAACCATTCTGGATAAGAGTTGGAAGATGTCCTATACCTCTAGGATCTTGAAATTAAAATGTGAAATATCAGCTCAGCTATCCCTCATTTTAGTTTGAGATGTATATAGAACTAACTCACACTATTATTTAAAACCTCTTTAAAATATACAAGTGACATGCAGCTGACCCTTGAACAATGCAGGGGTCAGGGGCATTGATCTCCTGCACAGTCAAAAATCCCTGTATAAGTTTTGACTCCCCAAAATCTTAACTATTAATAGCTTACTGTTGACTGAAAGCCTTACCGATACCATAAACAATTAACACGCACTTTGTATATGTATTATTTACTGTACTCTTACTTTATAATAAGGTCAGGTAGAGTAAAGGTTATTAAGAAAATCATTAGGACGAGAAAGTACATTTATGGTGCTGCACTGTATCAGAAAAAAAAATCCCATTTGTAAGTGGACCCACACACAGTCTAAACCCATGTTGTTCAAGGGTCATCTGTAATTTGCATCCTCCAGCTACACATAAATATTTAAAATAGTGAAGACTATTAGATATTCAGGTCCCAACCAATTTCCCAAGTAAAATGCAGACTCCTACTAGCCCAAGAAGAAAGCAACTACAGTGAATGTGTCTCACCTTTTCTCGTTGGTCAAGGATGTGTGATGCCGTCGCTGTCATGCACAGCAGTATCTGCAAAATCTTTGGTAAGTATGCACTGATCAGATGACTGATGTTCTTTAATACTGTCTCAAGGCTATTTAAGATACCATGCTGACGACCTAAAGGAAGAACTTTAGACAAATCCAAATCTTCTACTGCTTGAATGACTGCAGAATGGCACTCTCCTAGTGAAACAGATACCACGTAAAAGGAAATATTAGTTACTCTCTAATTACAGCTTCCTTTTTTCAATTCCCTCAATGATAAAGTATTTTCTACTGTTCCAATGATTTATAGATGATAATGTACTTTCCTAATGTATTCTCCCCTGATTCTCTTACCAAATATTCAATGAACTAGGCATGGGAGGTTTTAGTATTATCACACTATAGATAACGAAACCAAGAATAAAGGAGAAACTTGTGCCAGAACTAAGTCTCCAAGCCCCATTCTCATCCTATTTAGACTACTCCCCCAAAACTGAGATAGCATTAGTCTTTTGTTCCACCTAGCAACTCCTATACATTTTTCTCACTTTCAGCTTTCACTGTCTATGTTGACTCGAGCAGTTTCATAGAAAATGTCCTGCCTGCTACATTAGGAGCTTCCTGAATGCTGAAGATCAAATGTTTTCTCTTGCCACCCCTGGCGAATAAATAAAACAACAGTCCTTTATAAACTGGAACAAACACTGATTTCGTAATTTACTTAAAAGACTTGAATTGTTATTGCTTGAGCTTTACTTCAAACCAACTGGTATGAAATCATGAGCTAGCTAATTCATACACCTAAATGGCCTATCCAAAAAGAGTGTCATTTATAGCTATCCTCTTACAATGGAAGCTGTTTCCTTAAACAAAAGCCTTTGTCTTCATTTTTAAAGCCAGCTTCCTTCACAGGGCAATATTACACTAAACGAAAACATTTTAACAGCTGAATCCATTATCATAAAAAAAATACAAAATTTCATGCAAAATATCACTATATAAATAAATACCTGTGTTTGCCTAAAGCAAAGTGATTATGAGGTGAGAGGAGAGATTCTATAGTCAGAAAGATCTACCATTTTCTAGCTGAATGATCATAAGCAAAATAGTAAATTCTCTAAGCCTCAGTTTCTTCATTGGTAAAATGGGAACAGTCAAGTAATGATACCTCAGGTGGCTGTTTTAAGGATCAACTGAGTTGTATGTAAAGGGCCTATCATAATGTCTGGCATGGAGTAAGCACTCAATAAATATTAGCTATTATTATTAATTACTAACACTGCATACCAGAGAACAGACCATAGAGCATTTCAGCTCATTGGATATACCTATTATATCCACTTCGTTTAGACGGTGAGGTTGAGAGCACAAATACTTACTTTTCTATTTTCGAAAGTATCCAGGGCACAGGAGGTATTCAATGAGTCATTACTCAACAGATGAGTGACTCAGTGAATGAATAAACACGAAGACAATTAAAATTAATTTCTCGGCATGCCCTAAGTTTCTAAGGACAAACCTATTCATTGTATCTGAGTAAGTACTATTTTTCAAATGGTCTAAACGCATAACAACAAAAATGCACATTTCCTTTTCTTTTCTTTTTTAATAATCTCTACACTCAATGTGGACTTCAAACTTACAACCTCAAGCTCAAGAGTCCTATGTTCCACCAACTGAGCCAGCCAGGCACCCCCAAAAATACACATTTTCTAATCGGGGGCTTACTGACCCATGGATGATGATAATCCCCAGGATAAACTGTGAGCGCCACCTAATTCGATCAAAATTTAAAATAACTCCACTTCAGCCAAAAGGCCACCAATGAGATTAGGAGGAACAATTCCATTAGAAAGATGTCCAAGAGCGTGGGAAACCTAGCTTGAGACATCTGAAGGCTACAGCAAAAAATACACATTCAGAGTAGCAGAAAGTTGAGAGCTACCATTCTTGAAGTGCTTCACAGGTTCACACAGCAGGTCTAAGAATATATGGATCTCCTCCGGGTGGGTCCCAGCGAGGAACCTCAGGACAATGGACATGCGGGTGCCTGAAGCGGCCTTCCCCTGAGTTTTACTGCCAGTCTTATTCTTCATTCGGCCATACAAAATTCTAAAAAGTCAAAAGAACATTATTTTGTTTGCACATTAATACCAGTCATTTTGTTTCCTAAGAGGCTAGAATAGCAACAATACAACAGACTTAAAAGGTTATATTATAAAACAAGGAGGAAAATAGAAATTAGATATTTAACATAGAAATTCAGAAAAACAACAACAACAACAAAACCAAAACAACAGCAACAAAAAACAAGGCTGAGGGAAGTAGGAAGAAGGAAATAATAAAGATAAAAACTGAAAAGTGGTTCTTTGTATGAGGAAAAAAGCAGTAAATAGGCAAGCCAAATGAAAATGAAAATATATATATTAAAAGGAAAGAAGTGAATACAACTTTAAGTAAAATAAGGAAACTGGGAAGACTTTAATTAAATGGGTAATTTTCTGGAAAACAAAACAAAACAAAGCAAATAAGCAAAAGGAACTTAAGAAGAAAACCTGAATAGAACAGTAGTCATGAGTAAACATGGAACCCATACAGTTTTTCAGATGAATTTTTTAAATTTTCAAGGAAAACATTCCCATGCTATAAAGTTTCATAGCTAAGAGAAAGAAGGAACAGTCCTTTCTCATTTATGAAGGTGGTATTGCTGTGATATTGAGATGGGTTGAGGAATAAAAATAAAATTATAAAATGATATATCAATTTTGCTTATAAATATAAAACCCATTTCTAAATACAGTATCCAGTGCTGCATTAAAACAATATTAAAGCCAAATAAGGATTTATCCTAAGAATGCACAAAAGAATCACTAGTAAAGCCTATTGGACTGATATAGATCAATGGCTCACAGAAAAAGTTAATATAATCGTTTTAATACATGCTTAATAGGCATTCTAATAAAATTCAACTATCCATTTCTGATAAAATACTAAACCACCTAGGGATAGGATTTACTTTCTTAGTATGACAAATGTTAATTTATAATAAATGCTGTTGTGCTTTAACATTCAAAATTGAAACACAGTGGTTTTTAAACTTTTCAATATTAGGACCCCTTTATACTCTTAAACATTTTTGAGGTCTCCAAAGAGCTTTTGTGTATGTCAGTTTTATCTTAAAATGAGTTAACATAAAAATTTTAATGAAAAATGATTTTATTTTCCAAATCTCTCCCCACCAAAAATTAGTGAGTCTAGAGGCATGTTTTACTTTCTTTTTTTCACATTTCTTTACTATCTTGCTTATTAGAAGATAACTGGATTTTCCTATCTGTTTCTGCATTCAATCAACTGCAGTATATTATAGTTGAAGAAAATCCAACCTTAAATAGATATGCAGTTGGAGAAAGGAAAAACATGTTTTGTAAGCCTTCAGGTACTTCTTTTTTTTTTTTTTTTTTTTATTTAGCTCTGGTAATTTTTTTTTTTTTAAAGATTTTATTCATTTATTTGACAGAGAGAGATCACAAGTAGGCAGAGGCAGGCAGAGAGAGAGGGGGAAGCAGACTCCCTGCTGAGCAGAGAGCCCGATGCGGGGCTTGATCCCAGGACCCCGAGATCACGACCGGAGCCGAAGGCAGAGGCTTTAACCCGCTAAGTCACCCAGGTGCCCCTCAGGTAATTCTTCTGAGATCATTGTGGATATCTTATTTTGATACTATCTCAAACCTCAACAAGTGATCGTTTCTTTTTTTTTTTCTTTTTTTTTTTTTAAAGATTTTATCTATTTATTTGACAGAGAGAGACACAGCGAGAGAGGGAACACAAGCAGGGAGAGTGGGAGAGGGAGAAGCGGGCTTCCTGCAGAGCGGGGAGCCAGATGTGGGACTCGATCCCAGGACACCGGGATCACGACCTGAGCCGAAGGCAGACGCCCAACAACTGAGCCACCCAGGCGCCCAACAAGTGATTGTTAAGGGCTAGTTGCAACGCAGAATCTGAAACCATATTAATAAGCTTTGTGATATGTTATGTTAAAATCCATCTGTCTATCTTGCACTTTGAATGGATCTTTAGCCTGAATAATTCTGTAACCTGCATCAGTTATTTGGAAAACATGCCATTCCATGAGACAACCCGTATTCAGCAGAAGTGCTTTATGCACACTTCCCACTTTGTCATATAAAACAATAAAAAGACAAGTACTCAAGGCTTAAGATTCACCAAGAACATTAAATGAAACTAGCTTTTTTTCTTTTTTTTTTTAAGCTTCAGGTTGTGGCAATGAAGAATGACTTGTACAGTTTGAAGCCACTGTCCTGATTAGTGCTAAGGCACCAGCAGTTTTACCCACTGTTGTTTTTTTGTGTTGTCAGCGCAAATATGGGCATAGTGGAAAAAGGTAATGTCTTTGTAGTGTTACGAAAAAAGTTCTAACCTTGTCAACCCCCTGAAAGCATCTCAGTGACAGCCCTTGACGAGAAGGAGCAGAACAAATTTTAAGAAGGGCTGCTCTAGAAGCATTACTGTTAAATCCAGTAGCAAGATAAGGATAACCACAAACACTACCACCACTGTTAATTCTGCTCTGCTGTGTAGGTAATATGTAAATGAAAAAACAGAAAAAAGAGTGTTTTTTTTTAATCCTAAAAGAATGCAAAATTAATTTGATTAATATTTTCTACAGGCCATGGGATTTACCTTCTGGCAGGGAAGACAAGTGGTAAGTAGGAGGCTATGTCGGACGATTGTGAGGA
The DNA here is from genome assembly GCA_028534135.1 of Potos flavus. Taxonomy (NCBI): domain Eukaryota; kingdom Metazoa; phylum Chordata; class Mammalia; order Carnivora; family Procyonidae; genus Potos; species Potos flavus. The sequence goes on from CM052897.1 coordinate 17,052,295, forward strand.
AAAATAAAGCAAGGTTGGGGACTAAGGAAGGTGCGATTTTACACAAGGTGATAGAGGAAGGCATCCTGACAATATGACATTTGAGAGGAGACGAGTGAAAAGGAAGAGCTAGTGGTCATGTGTTCCACGCACAGGGAAGAGCAGGTCCACTGACATGGAAGTGGGCTTTGAGGGGAGCAGTGAATGTGTGGTGTGGCTGGACAGGCAGTTTGCAGCTAGGTCATAACCAGGCCCTTGAAGGAGGAATAAGAACTTTCTACTTTATTCCCAGTAAAATGGAACCTCGAAGGGTTTTTTTTCTTTCCTTTTTTTTTTAAGATTTTATTTATTTATTTGAGAGAGAGCAGGGGGAGTGGCAGGCAGAGGAAGAGGGAGAAGCAGGGTCCCCGAGGAGCAAGGAGCCTGACGTGGGGCTTGATCCCAGGACCCCAAGATCAAGACCTGAGCCAAAGGCAGATGCTTAGCTGACTGAACCACCCAGGCGCCCCCTCAAAGGGTTTTTTAAACAGTAGATTAACATTTTGATGACGGCTATTGACTATTACTTTTTCAACCAAGAAAATCCAATAAAAACAATTAAAACTAATAAGAAAGGCTTGTAATGTGGATGATTAAATAATCAAAACCAAAAATCAATAGCTTTTATATCTCATAATTATATACCCAATGAATTATTTTTACTATTTCTCAATAATAAAACTTAGAGGAATAGAGGATTTAATTTTAACATTATTATTAAAATAACTCCATGGAAAGCTCTTTCCTTATGTTAGGGACAAAATATATATATATTTTTAAAGATTTTATTTATTTATTTGTCAGAGAGAAAGCACAAGCAGGCAGAGAGGCAGGCAGAGGCAGAGGGAGAAGCAGGCTCCCCGCCGAGCAAGGAGCCCGATGTGGGACTCGATCCCAGGACCCTGGAATCATGACCTGAGCCGAAGGCAGCTGCTCAATCAACTGAGCCACCCAGGCAGGGACAAAATATTTTAAAATAAGTCTCTATAACAATTTGATTTCCCCAAAAGTTCCAATTTTTAAAAAATCAAAATAAAATAAAATAAATTATAATCACTGCAAGAATCATAGTTGTATATTCACAATTGTTTTTGTTATCAACTTTTAAACGAATCAGTTTTAAACAGTCTAAATACCTCATCAGAATAGGAAACAGATCTGCTCGGTGGGCTGTTTTCACTACTGTATTGTCTTCAGAAATGCTAAAATGTACTATCTCTTCCTTAAAGCTTCTGTCTTCAAGCAATCTTTGTAAGTTTTCCCTTTAAAAATGCAAGATAAAAAAAAAAATAAAAAATAAAAATAAAATAAAATAAAAATGCAAGATAGCACAAATCATCACTTAATAATCAATGGTACTTTAAAAAAATGCAATATAGCACAGTAATATGTATAACTGAAATAGGAATTAAGAATATCTATGTTATGGTTGACATCTGTAAAGGAAAATTTTCACAAAATGACAAGTTTTCAAATTTTAAAAGATAAAAGTGATTATGAGGAATTAAGACTTAGTCAATAATGCAGCCGTTTAATAGAGATTAATATAAAAGCTTTCTTCAGTTCTTATAGAGTGAATCATTATGATTCCCTAAGTAATCACCAAGATTTTGATATTACTAAAGCAACAAGAAATGATATAACCTTCTCAACACATACTTATCAATTAGTAATCTCTTTCCTACCTTATTATCTATGGAGAAGCATTCTTAATACACAAATATACTTTAGATTTTCATTTCTTATCTGAAAATAGCATTATGATTATAGTAGAAAAGGGAAATTTCCAAGCCTTCACAAAATTATTTTAGAAGAGGCTCTCAGGCAGAAAGATAAAAACCAGCCAAAAAAAGCGCATTTCTTTAGCTTCAAATAACTTACCTGTAAGGGAGGATATGTGGATGCTTATATGTCATTATACAATCCAGGGTTATTTTTTGCACCATTTGATCTTGATGTAGCAACAACTAAGAATGATATTTTATAAAATAAATTAATGAAGTCACATATACACACACCATGGGACAGTAATTTACTTGTGTTAACTTGGTAAATTAGATTTCTTACCATCTAAATTTTTATTTTTATTTATTTTCTATTTTATTTTATTTTTTTTAAAGATTTTATTTATTTATCTGACAGAGAGAGAGAGATCACAAGTAGGCAGAGAGACAGGCAGAGAGAGAGGGGGAAGCAGGTTCCCCGCTGAGCAGAGAGCCCGATGCGGAGCTCGATCCCAGGACCCTGAGATCATGACCTGAGCCAAAGGCAGAGGTCTTAACCCACTGAGCCACCCAGGTGCCCCACCATCTAAATTTTTAGATGTGGGTTAAAGCTGATTGCTGACGAGAGCCTTACATTTTCCTGGAGGTATAGCATGAATAGAATACATGCAATGAACTAAGTGGAAACAAAACTCTGACCCCTGAATCTCACATGCCAGACCCTGTGGTCTATCAGTCTTTTGGTCAAGGCCAAATCCCTTCATAAATGTGAGTTTATACCAATGGGACTAGTCCCATGATGAGGGAAAGCTCCCATAATGCTGTGAAAGTAATGGCAGTCAGTAAGATGCCAGGAAAGAAGACCTGGCACTAAGCCTTTCAGATTAGTTAAGAATTTTGCTTCTTGCAGTTTTAAATTCCAGCTTTATAAACAAACTGTATCTGAATTATGGGCAGAACAAAGATAAATTCTGCTGAAATCATGTAAGTTCCACCTAAAAAACATCCAAATGAAAAAAGGAAATTTTGTTTCCACAGATGGCTTAGAATGACATCCAATGCTTACTCTGCTTCTAACATTAAATTTTTTCTGCAACATTTTCTATAACTGAAGATCATATTACTGTGACTGTGACAGATTCTTATTCCAACTATCAGCTTTCACTCAGTGAAATAGATCCTGAAATCCCAGCACTCCATAAGGCTAACTTACCTAGAAGTGAAAAGTAGCTACTTTTATTTGGCACAACCCCTACTGTTAATACAGCTGATCAATGTTTAGTCACCCAAAATTTCTTTAAAATTAACAATATTAGTACAGTATAAAACTGTTTCTCAGGACACAGAAAATAATTATTAATTTTTAAAACACTGTACTTAAAATATAGACAAGGGCCCTACTCATCAACAATTATTAAGAACCTGAAAGTTATTTTGGTAAAGTAAACGACAGAAAAGTCACAAAGAATGCAGTGGCAAGAATTTATTTTACTTACCTGAAGATATAGCTCATATAATTTGGATTCCAGATATAAGGCTCGTGGATTTGAAAACTTAGAGAAAACTTGCAAATGAGCAATTAACTGCCTAAAAAAACAAAAACCAAAAACCATAGGGTAATACAGAATTAAAGAACAGAGATTTTTTTTTTCTTTTTTAGAGAGAGACAGAGAGCACATGCATGGGTGGGTGGGGGGCCCACAGGGAGAGGGAGAGAGAATCCCAAGCAGGCACGACGCCCAGTGTGGAGCCCAACGCAGGGCTCGATCTCACGAGCCTGAGTTCATGACCTGAGCTGAAATGAAGAGTTGGATGCTCAACCAACTGCCACCGAGGCGCCTCCAGAGGTTTTCTTTTCTTTTTTTTTTTAAGATTTTATTTATTTATTTGAGAGAGAGAGCATGACAGAGAGCACAAGCCAGGGAGGATGGGCAGAGGGAGAGGGAGAAGCAGACTCTGCTAAAAAGGGAGCCCAATGCGGGTCTTGATCCCTGGACCCCTGGGATCATGACTTGAACCGAAGGCAGACAATTAACTGACTTTGCCAATCCGGCGCCCCATCCCCAGAGATTTTCTTAAGATGATAGTGCCCACCAATTTTAGTCTTTCTGACAAGTATACCAAACACCTTGACTATAGCTTCACTTCTAATTACATAAGCAAGTTTTAATTATTTGCATTTCAGAAATTATTCTCCCAAAATTCTAAATCTCAGGCAGGCCTTTCCCTGAAATCCAGGCTCCTCCACCTCAGAAAATCATTCAGGACGTGCTTAGAATGGTTTAAATTAAACCAGACATAGGAGGAAGTAATCAAAACAGTGATATAGTTGCAAAGCTGAACATAGATAATTTTTGGGATGATACCTTTTCTAGTTTCTATGCAGTAGACAGGAAGGTGGTAAAACATATTCTTCCTTACTTTCATATTACATAAACACTGATGTCAGGAAACAGAGATCCGTATTTTGATAACCATAGCTCTTGCTTACCAAGAAGGAAGAAGAAAGAACAACACACTGTGGTCAAAAGTTAAATATGAAGATGCAACTCCAAGCCAATGACATCATTACTGCAAGAGGTCAAGAGAGCTTCTACTATAATTACTCACTTGACTTCTTCCAGAAAGCTTTAAAATACTTGGGAAACAAACTGTTTTTTCTCTGTTTATAATTTATAAGATGTATTAGGGCTGTAAAAAAAAAAGCCCCAAATGAATAAATGGTTACAATTTGGAGAGATTTTATTTCCCTGTCTCAAGAACAAAAGCAGGGAGAATGAAGAGAGACAGAAATCAAGATGTGTTGTGTGGTACTGACTTTGAGGAAAGTGACTGAATGCTTCAGGGTCTCATTTTCTTCATCTTGACAAAGATAAGATCTCCTGGACTTTGTGTAAGGATTGAACGAAAAAACAAAGAGTTGCAGAGCCTCTGCTCCGAAGAGTTTAGTAAACAATGCTCTTCTCTGCTCCTGGGCAAAAAAACCCTCAAAACTGTAAAAGTCCTACTGGTTAATACAGAGAAAATAATCTAGAAGTTATGACCTTCTTATGTATGATAGAGAAATGGGGGTAAGGTAGCACTTCTGCTTATATTTAGCTTAAATGCCTGTGATGGTTCGTCTTATGTGTTAATCTGTCTAAATTACAGTATTTAATTATAACATTAAATTACATGTAATAAAATACTAATCTATGTGTTGCAATTAAGCATTTTGTAGATGTTCACATTTATAATCAGTTGACTTTAAATAAAGGGGATTACCCTCAATAATGTGGATTGGCCTCATCCACGAGGTCTGAAGAGCAAAACTTGGTATTTCCCAGAGAAGAAGGAATTATGCCGCAAGACCATGACATAGAAATCCTAGTCTCTGAATTTTGGACTTAAGACTACAGCACTGGACCCTGCCTAATTTTCCAGCCTGCTGTCTTGCCATACAAATTCTGGACCTACATAATCATGTGAGCCAATTCCATAAAATAAATCTGTTTATATACACACACCACACACATATCCCTTCATCCTCTTGGTCTGCTTCTCTGGAGAGCCCTAACTGATACAGTGTCCCTATACACTTATCACTGAGTCCTTGCAGTTTTAGAAATAAACTTTTAAAACTTTCTTTCGAAACATCCATTTCTTCCCCCCAACATTTATTATATTTTTATGAGCCATGTAGCCTTAACGAGCCAAAGAGAGGGGCACCTGAATGGCTCAGTCAGTTAAACATCTGACTCATGATCTCAGCTTAGATCTTTTTTTTTAGTAGGTTTTTTTTTTTTTAAGATTTTATTTATTTATTTGACAGAGAGAGAGAGAGCACAAGCAGGGGGAGAGGCAGGCAGAGGGAGAAGGAGAAGCAGGCTCCCTGCAGAGCAGGGGAAGCCTGATATGGCACTGGATCCCAGGACTCTGGGATCATGACTTGAGGCGAAGGCAGTGGTTTAACCAACTGAGCCACCCAGGTGCCCCCTCAGCTTAGATCTTGATCTCAGGGCTGTTGAGTTCAAGCCCCACCTTGGGCTCCATGCCCAGGGTGGAGCCTATTAAAAAAAAAAAATAAAGCCAAAGAGAATAGGAGCCAATTTACATGTTTTCAATAAATACTTGCCAGCGAGAAGCATATTCCATGAAGGATTATAAATTTGGGATTATGAATGTATTGAGGTGGTACTAGGAATGTGATTACCAATTTACTCACATTTTCAATGGCGTATGTTAGCAACATTCTTAGTTTGGCTACAGGGGGCAGAAAAATTAAGACGTGGACCTTATCCTTAGAGACTTTCTGATTTATAAGGCAGATTTATAAAAAATTAACTAATATCCAAGGCAAGGAGAGGCACCACGATAGAGGCATGGATGGCTCTTCTGAAAGTCTGAAGCCGAGTTAAGAGAACTTTCAGTTTAGAAGACAGGAAAAGCTTCAGTGAAGAAGTAGCACCGGAACTGTTTCGGGAAGTATAAGCAGAATTTCAGTTGGCAGAAGTAAGTCAAGGGCATAGCGGAAAGAGGGGAGCACACAGCAAAGGTCCAGGGGTGAGAAAAGAAGAGGCATGACTGGATAAATAGCTTATTCATTTATTCACCAAAGACAAGGACTCATCTTTTGCTAGCTATTTGCTGAGGACATGAAGAAGAAAACAGCAATCTTTGTCTGACAGGGAGAAGCAGGGGACAGAACGCTCAAGAGATCTGTCAGGTAGAAACAGGGAAGGAACCACAGTTTCAGGACGCGCAGCCATGCTCTTTCTTGCCCCTGTGCCTTACACACTATTTCTGTTAGCTGGCAGAGTCCTTCCCTGCCCCAGCTGCCTGGCTGACTTTTTATCTGTCAGCTTCAGTGGGGCCCTCTCCTTTGTAACAGTCTTCTCTTTGTGGTAGAATTAATACATTTTTTTAGTATGTTTCTATAATGCCTTGTTGGTTTTTTTTTGTTTTTTTTTTTTTCTATTTGTCCTGTCCTTGAACTCCTTTAAAAATACTTCTATAAAAAAATTCGACCAGGCATCAGACTGTGCTTCCTGCGTAGTGGAGGCTAAGTACCCTTCATCTTTGCAGCTCAACACTTAGCAGAAGGCACTCAATACCGTTGCTGAATGGATGAACCAATAAATGGCTCGTGGGAAGACTCAACAAATGGGCATATCAGATTGAGATCTAGTTTTAAAATAACACGGTAGCACCAATACACTGAATCCTTGCTGCCCCAATGCAGTCTTCAAGTAAGCTGCAGGAACTTCTGAAAGTCTGATCATGTCTACTTTTTCTAAAGTTTCTTAACAATTTAGGTAAATGAACAACCCACAGAACAGGAAAGAGAATGTAAAAGCATGGGGAAAAAAGGCAACCAGGCAAGAAGTCAGAAAGCAAAGTAAAAGTGCTGACGCGTTTATTTATAAGGGAGGAGATGTTCCATTATGTGGTCCCGTAGCACAAAAACATAACACCCGGTGCCATCAAAGTGAAGGGCAAAGGTCAAAGAGCACTCAACCACTCCAGGCCCACCGATCTATCTGTAAAAAGGACTTATGTTTAGATGACCCCCAAAGTCCCTCCAACTCTAACAGTTTGAGGCCAAATAAGAAAAAATAAGTAATAACAAGCAAGCAACCAAAAAGCTCTGAAGACAGTAAGTTTCCTTTGGGCTGTAAAAGAAAATCCCCGGGACATACAGCACTTATGTAAGTAATTATCTGGGTGGTTCATCTTGTCCAAGGCTCTGTCACACACAGGCCATCAGAGGTCTCTTCTTGTTTCTCCTAGAACCTTGGACCTAGAGCAACACTGAACTTACTTTGCTGCAGCTCTTCTTGTCTTTTTTTTCTGTGAAGGTTCATCCATGGGCACCGCCTCTTCTTCCAGCTCTTCGGCATCTCCAGTAGCAGGTTCCTCTTCTATGTCCTCTGCTGCCTCCCCTTTGGCTTTCCTTCGCAAATCCTGGGTCGGAGCGACTTGCAGGTCTGCTGGGTAATACTCATTGCTACAGTGGAAAGAGATGAAGCCGAAATGTCCTCATTCTGTTTATGACAGATAGATGCACGGCCACGGTTCAGAGTCATGCACTGAGCAGTCATCAACGGCACCTTAGCCAAGCCTCCTCACATTATCGTTTTTTATTCAGCCCCACTTAAGTACCCTATTTGACGAATCTACCACTAACTGCAATTATGCTTTTAAAATCCCACTGTTAAAAATATTTGAAAAGTCCCCTTTGGACTGAGTTGAAATCAGTCTCGCTGTTTCTGGAACCATAACTGGGGGAGGCGGTGTAGGGTTGGATTATATTAAATAACTAAATAAAGCATAGCATTAAGAGCATGCTGGTCACTTTCCACCAGACACATTCTACTTTGCTGGTGTCCTTTTGCAAATACAGTGCTGCAATGAAATTCAGTCCTCTGGACGTGCTCTGGTAAGACAGATGGAAGGGTCAACTCTGTTGCTTTAGGGGGCAGTCACAATATGACACAGACTCAAACTGAATGTCCAGGCAATGAAAATCAGTAAGTCTTTATCTTTTGTCTCTTTAAACTAAGCTTGTGCAACTGGTATTTACGTTTATTTTTATTAAACTCCATCCCTTTAATTGTGGCCCACTGTTTTAAGTAACTAGTATCATCTTGAAGGCTGTCACGTAGTACACTGATTTTGTGTCACTTTAATTCATTCATCCAACAGTTATTCATAGGTCTTCACCCAAAAATATACTGATAAAATAACATGTTTGAGGACAGCAACCTACCAACACATGGAAGAAACTCCAGGTTAACACATGTTAAATTCCAGATTAATACACTAAATGACACCTGGAGAGCGGGGATGCTAAACCATATTCAACTTTGTATTCTCACCCAGCAGGATCCAGCACTTAACACATTAAAAATGGATGAGTGAATTAAAATGAGCAGAGTTACTGGGTCAGTTATAAACCATACCATCATCTACTTAATGACATCCCTACAATATTCTCAACACTCAATTAACCATATAGGATATATTTGTTTAAACCTTTTCTCCATGCACAGCATGCTCACTCATGTTTATTAAGTGAGATAACTCACACAGAGCACTTACAAGAGTTCTCCCAGTACACGGCAAGTACTCATTAGATGTCACCTATTATCGGGTATTATTGTCATTGTTAGTCGTTTCTGCTTCTGCTTTGGTTCTCTCAAAGAACGCTTGCAAGGGATTCACAAATTCTAATATTGAATTATTTGAAACATATTTAGAAATACAAATGTCAGATCAAAAACTAAAATATAAAATAAAATAAAAGCCCATAATATATTTCAAAGTTGAAATTAAAGGTGATATTTGAGTTTTCCATTAGTTTGGATCATCTATAAAGGTACTTGCTATAGGTAATCATTGCCAACTAATTTTAAATATTTTTAAAAATTGTGTAGCTTTTAAAAAAATTGCGTATCTTTAGTCTCTAAGTCTTCTTAAACTCAGAAACCACTTTTTTTACAGGCTCCTCTCTCCATCTCTAGTAATCCATTTGTAATCTACTTCTTTCTTTAGGGAATAATTTGGAAACTTCACAAGGTAAGAAATTTATTTGCTGATAACACCATTAGTCCTAGCTTGCATATGTATAGCTCCTTGCATTTCACAAAACAAATGATAAACATTATTTTATACAATCTTCAAAACAAGACAAGGAAGCTAAATATCACTGTTTTCATTCTATAAGTAAATGAAAGCCTAGAGTCAGGTGAAAAATCATTACTCTTCCACCATGGTATCTACTGACCTGCCTGAATCTTTGCTTATAACCTTTGTCAGAATGAATTATTCGTGTAAATTTTTCTACTTATGCATTGGATCCTATCTTAACTGTTCAAAGACATGACTCCAGCAATTTTATTCCCTCTCTCGCATTACAAATTTTCTGGATCATTCATACCAGCATTATACAGATACATGCTGTTTAAATCTTAAATAGCAACCTAGCAAAAGCAGCTCTCTCTGCTCCCACATCTCCCTCCACCTGTCTGCTTCTTTTCTACAAGAACTGTCCATACTTGCTGTTTTCATTTTCTTCTTCATTTCCTTTTAAGCTCATTTTAGTCAGCCTTTCATCCCTAACAGGTGAACCAAAACAATTCTTGTTAAGGTCACTTCTAAAGCCAATGGTCAAGCCTTATGCTTCATATGACTGATGCCTCAGACATGTTTGATCCTACTGATTACTCCCTCTTTGAAATACTTTCTTCACTTGGCTCCTGAGATACTATGCAGTCTTGGTTCCTCCTCTGTCATTCTTTCTTGGCTTCCTTTGCTGGTTCCTTATCTCCAACCTCTAAATATCAGTATCAGTCCTTGGAAGTCTTCTCTCTCTACATTTGCACTTTAGGTGTGGCCTCATTCCTGCTCTCCTAATTTATTTATTTTATTATTATTATTTTTTAAAGATTTTATTTTTACTTATTTGACAAAGATCACAAGTAGGCAGAGAGGCAGGCAGAGAGAGAAGGGGAAGCAGGCTCCCTGCTGAGCCCCAATGCGGGGCTCAATCCCAGGACCTTGAGATCATGACCTGAGCTGAAGGCAGAGGCTTAACCCACTGAGCCACCCAGGAGCCCCTCTGCTCTCCCAATTTAAAAATTCACCTGTATACTAATGATCCTCAAATTTATAATCTTTAAGCCAAACCCTTCCCTTGAGTTTTAAACTCCAAATTCAACTGCCTACTTAACACCCCTACTCAGATGTCTATTCAGTATCCCAAACTGAACATGTCTAAAAATAAACTCTTGATCTTCCCCAAAAACCCACGAACATCTGCAATCCTCTCAATCTCAGTAAATGGTGACTCTCTTCTTCCAGGCGCTCAGATCATGACACATCCCCAATTCCTCCCTTTCACCCTCTTGGACCATATCTCTGCCCCCCAAGCACCCATACATCTGATCTGTTGGCTGACCAAACCCCACAAGCTGATTTGGTTGCAATCCTTCAAAAATATTTTTTACTGAATTAAAATCCAAGAATATCCAGAATTCAACCACCTCTCATCAGCTGTACTATGTACGAGGTATAACTAGTACCTTGGTACCTTGGTCAAGTCACCATCTTCTTGCCTGGACTTTTATGATCTCTGAAACTTCTCTCTCTGCTCTGGTCAACCTACAGTCTATTCTCAATGACAGAAAAATCCTCAAGAAAATTTAAGTCATCCCATCCCTCTGTTTAAACCTCCTAATGGTTTTCCATTTCACTAAGAGAAAAAAACCAAAGTCCTTTACTATCACGTAAAGGCCCTATACAATTTGGTCTCCTATTAAGTTTTTGCCCTCATTTCCAATTGCTTTCTCCCTAGGGTCACTGCTACAGCCACTGAAACTTCCTGGCTATTCCTTGAACAAATCAAGCGTGTTGTGGTTTGTAGCCCACTTAACCTACACCTACAGCATTTTCCCATATAATGAAATACTACTAGAAAAGATACTTTTTATTGAATGATTAGTACTGTTCTGTACATTACATCCCTTATCTTTAGAGTTTTAAAGTAATCCAACCCTCACACAGCCTACCTAGTCACAACTAAACAATGCTCCAGAAAGTTCTTGTGTTCTTGTTATTCTTTGAGAGTACATTCCCTCAGCATTCTGGGAAACATTAGGAGGCTTACAACAAAGTGGCTGGGCTTGGGTTACTGGAAAATAAAGCCCCAGGCAGGAAATAAAACAACAAACAGGGCAAGAAACAACAAGGGCTTTGTACATTGATTGAATTCAACATGGCCTTTCTTATTTTGTAACCTGCAATTTTTATTTTTAGATTTTTTTAATTTAACCTGGAATTTGTATTAATATCATTTATAAGCTGGTGAGATTTTGACTCCTATAAAATTAAGTGGCGACAAAAACTAGTTCTCTGAGAGAGCCAGTGCTAAACAGATATGCCCATGATTTGAAAACGTGACTGACATATAAAAACACTCAGGCTACTTGGGAGCTTAAGACTTTGCATCTTCTCTCTTCACACTCTACCAGGGATGTTCCTAGAAAGGAATACTTACTTGATAAATCTCAAGAAAAGTGGGGAGAGTTCCCTGGACCGTGGCTCTACTCTCTCTGGGAATTTTGCCAGAGCTCGCCAGAGCAAAAAACGAAAGTTGGTGTGGTCCAGTCTTTCCTGACAGTCAGTTTTCAATGCTAACTGTTCATGATAAAGAGCTCCAACATCTCCTTCCTGAGCCTGCTCCCAACTTTCATCGCCAATGGACTTCTCGTCTCTCACATCATTTTGCAGCTCTTTCTCTGCAAGGAAAAAAGTCGTCAGAACCATTAGAGAAATGTTAACATTTGTCCCATGTGTTTCCTCAAGTGAAGGCATTTCTTTCTCTAATACATGAGGAAACAATAAACTATATCCAAAGGTTACCAAGGTAATTCATTTCTCATTTGTTTCCCCATTCAAGTGCAACAAAGGAGTAAAAAATTAAATAAACCTCTTTTCTTCCCAGTCTCCCCTTCACTTCCCCTTACATACCAGCGTGTATAGCTGCTTTTTCTAGATGTTCATAGTAGACTTTCCAAAATTGCTTATTTTCCATTTCATGTGCATGAGAACTAAGAAAAAAGATCATAAAAACAAAATATGTGCTACAATCCTTTTTAAAAGATGTCTCATAGGAAAAAAAAAGTGAAAGGATATAACTAAAATTTAATTAGGTTTTCCCTGAATATAGGGCTTAAACAACATTTGCACCTCTTTATAGTTTTCAAAATGCCTGCACTGAGCAGGAATTATTATTATTATTAATTTGAATATAGCTGACACACAATATTAGTTTCAGGTGTACAACTTAGTGACTTTACAAGTTTATTATATTATGCTATGCTCAGCACAGACGTAGTTAGCGTCTGTTCCATTACATTGCTATTACAATATCACTGACTGTATTCCTTATGCTCTGCCTTCCATGACTTATTCATTCCATAACTGGAAGTCTGTATCTCCCACTCCCCTTCACCCATTTTGCCTAACCCTCCCATTCCCTCCCCTCTAGCAACCATCAGTCTGTTCTTTGTATTTATAGGTCTGATTCTGCTTTTTGTTTCCTTCTTTTTTTTTTTTTTTTTAAGATTCCATTTACAAGTGGAATAATATGATATTTATCTTTCTGAGTCTGACTTATTTCATTTAGCATAAGACCCTCTAAGTCCACCCACATTATCTCAAATGGCATGATCTCACCCTTTTCTATGGCTGTGTAATATTCCATAGTATACATATACCACATCTTATTCATTCATTTACTGATGGACACTTAGGTTGCTTCCATATCTTGGCTGCAGTAAACATACATCTTTTTTTTTTAAAGATTTTATTTATTTATTTGACAGAGAGAGAGATCACAAGTAGGCAGAGAGGCAGGTAGAGGGAGAAGGGGAAGCAGGCTCCCTGCTGAGCAGAGAGCCTGATGCGGGGCTCAATCCCAGGACCCCGAGATCATGACCTGAGCCGAAGGCAGAGGCTTAACCCACTGAGCCACCCAGGCGCCCCAAACATGTATCTTTTTGAACTAGTGTTTTTGTTTTCTTTGGTAAATTCCTAGTGCAAATACTGAATCATATGGTATTTCTATTTTTAATTTTTTGAAGAGGAATTATTTTTATAGTCATAAAATACTAAAGGATATTTTTAAAAACCTAAGCAGACCCCTATAAGTAGACTATTTTTAAAGGCACAATAATGGGAACAGGGCAGCAGGTATAGAGGTATATAGCACAGTAAAGAAAGAAAAGGACTTGAGAGAAAATTGTTTGTTCGAAGCTAACGTTAAGTACTGGTTTTTCCTCCGCCAAATTAAAATATATTTATTGTTAACAAAAAGGCAAAATAAAAACTACATGAAACATACATACCTTTCAGAATTTGAAGAGATGAATCATGTAAATGTTTATATAATATGGTATCTTAGTAAAACAATATTCTCAAAATGTTTATATTCTTTCTGCCAATAATTTTCCAAGAATACGATTTCTATTTTCTGTTCCTAATATTTTATTGGTCACCTCTAGCCTGTGTGTGACCAAATGGACTCCAAGAAGGGGGTCAACATTCACCAGCACCCAGATGGGAGCATGAGATGGAGTTTGAAGGAGCAGGTCTGGCCCTTCCTGATCAGCACATGACGCCTGGCCAGGGGCACAGGTGAGGAGCAAGAGCCTTCTTTTTTTTTTTTTTACATTTGGAGATTGGATATCATCTTTAATAATGCCACAGCCCAATACCCTTTTTATTGCTATAGCAAGTTGTGATTAAGTGTGTGTGTCTGTGTGTGTGCATATTATGTGTTTATGTTCCTGAATAGATGAGGGGCCAGTAGAGACTCTTAGGCAGGTCTTAGCCAATAGCCCTACTGAGCAGCAACCTGAAGATAGTCTCCACAGCGACATAGGCTAGATTCTGGCCCCCTTTTCCCTGGCTACTTTTCATGCATTCTGAGGCCTGTGTCAGTCCAGATTAAAAGGCTTCTTAGCAAAGATCAGTCTCCAGTTCCTAGGCATCACTGCCTCTGACCACAGGGATGTCCCTGGGCAAAATACAAATTGTTAGGTAAAGGCGGAAAACCATTACACGAGACATGAACTATATATGTTGTTGACTATACGTGACAAATAAACCAGTTTTCAGACAGATATATGTACCCAACAGGGAGACAGACTACCAGCCACGGAGAACCATTAAAGGCATTCAGTAAGTGAGAAACCAACAGTTTTGATAGTGGGCTATTGGTAACACATATATCAGATTCTTCCTTAAGCACAATAAACAAATTTATGACGTTGATGTTAGGAAGATCTTGTTTTCCCCATAATGGTTTGATGGTTCTAAAAGGCAGTAAAAGGCAGGCAAATTGGTTCCAAATTAGAAAGAGATTTGTTTACTTCTGTCAGAAAAAAACTAACAGGGTTCTGAGAAGTCACACATGATGTAGCTCTAATCTGACAAAAAGCCAGAGTAGACCATCTGAAGACAAATGCCTGCAAAAGGACAGACTACATATAAGGCACAGTACATGTATTTTCTATATGGTTATTAAGGTCCTTTTTAGAGCTAAGGGAATTTTGGACACTAGACAACTAGGGTTTTAAAAAGTCCTTATTTTTAAACTAAAGTGTGGCTCACTGACTCTATATATATAAAATAAAATTTTGCAATTATTATACAATATCTTGTCACTGTAAAAAAAAAATCAACAATACAGATGTATCATATTAAGGAAAAAGAGGAAGTCCTCCAAAGTTATTTCACTGCACAAAGAAACATACACAGAACACTTGAATTGTTGAAAAACTTGGCATTAGGGGGAATAATTGATGTTTCTTTTTTCTTTACTTGGTCCCAAAAGGACTGGAGCTACATATACTATACACACCGATTCATTTAAATCACACCTAGAAGGAGTATAATAGTGGCCTGATCACTCTGCTGTAGTTAAAAACATAATGGCTTCATCCATTTAACCCATGCTTACCTTATGAGTTCAATGACAGGATCCCAGAGGGCACTGAAGTTAACATACAACATGCCTAATAAATAACGAAGTGGCACCTGCAATGATAGGAGGTCAGTTTAGTAAATGGTAATAAACTACAATAGAACACCCAAAAATACAAATATCCCAACTCAGACAACTGGAGGATGGAAAGAAGCATGTGCTTTAAGGAAAAAGTTGTAGGTGCCAATCCAAATTTCAGCGTATAATAATTTCCCAACCCTCCCTAAAACGTCACTTGCTATTTCACAGAGAAGAATCACTAAAGCAAACGTATTCAATCTCACTCCAGATGTTCACAAAGGATAGAGCATTTGAATCAACAGACTTGACTGATGATTAAATTCTTACCTACCAAACACTGCTCTTACTGTCACCTTGTAGGACAAAACCTGAGCAGTAAACAAATACCAAAAAACCCAAGCCGATACACTGTGAATGGCAGCTGGGGCTTTGCAAGCAGATGGCTGAGTTTTCAACACGAGGCATTAAAGGCAGTTCAGAGGGTATGAAGTTTTCTCAGTTGCCTTGAGAATCGTCATTATTGCTCACATCCCCATGTGCTAGGGAGGCATCTATAGAATGGTGGTTCTAATAATATTTGGGGGTGAGGTGTTTGTTCCTATTTTAGCAGCAGAGCCCTTTTCTAAAATGAAACATAACACAGGACAGTAATATATAAAACAGGTTAAGAGCGGAACTGCTCTGATCTAAAGGGAATGCCTCCACCTGGCCTTCCTCCCAAAGGGATCTGGATCATGGGTCATGGATGAAAAATCCTCAATTCCAAAGGTAGAGGCCTGACATCCTGAGGTGGTGAACAAATCTGGAGAAGAATATCAAGTTTTAAACTTGATGTTGAGTACTCCTGTTGCCACTTCCTACCTACCTTCACATATTATGCACCTATTCAGGAGAACAGAGGAGAGTAAATTCTTTCCACTTTGAAAAAGCTTGCAGAGCCATTTAATTCAAAGCATCTAAGAAAACTGGAGATTTATCTAGTTAAAAAAAATTTTTTTTAACTACTTGATATGTTTCTCTTTTAAAAAGCCAGCAAAATAGACCATTAAGCATAAATTAAATTTAAAAAACATGGACACTGTTTTATACCTCCTGTAACGGCCCATCAGGGACTGCAGCCTGCACCACATCATGTCTTAGTTTTCTCAAATGAAGAAGCTTCTCTCTGTAATCGCTCACAGTTGCTGGGACAAGTTCTGCCTGTCGTAATATAGCAAAGGCAGACTGACGCTCTGAGAGCCCATCATCCTGAGTGAATGGAGAAAACCAAGGAGGTAGATCAGTACTGTGATTTCCCAAAAAGACCATGAAATGTGGCCAAAGTTCTAAAAAAAGAAAAACTAGGCTATGTTAATGTTTTAAATTAAATAAGCAACACTTTTTTGGGTAATTGATTAATTTTTCCTCATAGCATTTACTTCTCATTAGTTAATTCGGTAGTTAATTTAAGATTAATGTTTAGCATAGAAATGACCAGTAAAAAACAGGAAACTAATTCTCAAAGTGATTAAAATCGATTGGCCATATTTGTTGAAGTAAAAATGTGTATATATACTTCCACTCTACAATTCTACTTTTAGAATTAGTAATTTGCATTATGGGACTACTTCCCTATTCAAAGATATCAGCAAAAGGATGTTCACTACTCTTTTATTGGAAAAGCTGAAAACCTACAAACGACCCACCTAAGCATCCATCAAAAGAGAACTGGTTATGTAAGATATTTTAAACTGTGGTATACTGTTCAAACTTCAAAAGAAATGAGGTAAACCTCAAGGTGCTGATATGGCAAAACCTCCACGATGCCGTTTATTTAAATTATACATGTGGATACAAAAAATCTGAAAGAATATTCACCAATTACCTGTGAATTTTCAGTGTCGGCAGGAGTAAGAATTACAACAAAATTTTCAGTTTTTAAGACAGATAGTTATACAATGGTGTTTGAATTTTCTGCAAAAGTGTGATTTTGGGGAAAAAAATGAATTACATTTTTTTAAAATTTTTTTTTATTTTTTTAAAGGTTTTATTTATTTATTTGACAGAGAGAGACACAGCGAGAGAAGGAACACAAGCAGGGGGAGTGGGAGAGGGAGAAGCAGGCCTCCCGCCGAGCAGGGAGCCTGATGCGGGGCTCGATCCCAGGACCCTGGGATCATGACCTGAGCCGAAGGCAGACGCTTAACGACTGAGCCACTCAGGCGCCCCTGAATTACATTTTTAAAAACTTATCCAAATTAACAGTTAAAATACCTCCATCGGTTCTGGAAGTCGAACCTCAAAATGGTTTAGGATCCTTATTGTCAAAAGCCGAATCTAGAGAAAGTAAAAGGCATGTTTCAAATTCCAAAGTTTACACATAAGAAACTGATGTATAGCCAGTGAGATCTAAGTGTTATAGAATTAAGGAAAATATACCACTGTCAGAAAGATACATGTTATTCTATCCCTTATTTCATATTAGACACCAACCAACACCTTATTCAATTTAATGACCAGATGAGACTAGAAGATAAAGTTGCCCACAGAACAATGTTTTTCTTTCAACTATGACCTATAAGCATCTCTGTAAATAAATGCAAAGAATCTGATTAAGTTTACAATTTTGTTGCAATTAGTGATTTTTATTTGTACGTTAATGTATTTAGGTATTTCTGTACACCAAACAGCAGAATCACCTTTAACATCGTTAAAAAACGATGCAGATTTTTCAGTTTCAGCCCTACTGAGTCAAAATTGTGGCCTGTGAGGACCCAGAATTTGTATTTTTATTAAGCTCCCCACTTAATCCTGTTGCAATCAGTTCGTAGGTCAGTGTTTAGGAATCACTGCTTTAAACAGATACCATCCAGCAGCATTTTCTGATTAAGGAGCTCCGACAATCACTGGCAATACATACAGAATTAAAAGATGAGAGACTGAGTACACATTGCAAAACACCATTACCTTGGATATACCAGTTGAAATGTTTGCTTGTAACTTGGGAAATAATTCCATTAAAGCTTCCTCAGAAAGTGGTCCTTTGCAGCCACATAAGGATAATCTCTGATAATAGAGATCAGCTAACAGCAACACAGATGGCTCCAAAGGAAATGTTCTGCAACAAGATATTTATTAGACCCAACCTGAACCATACAGTCGAATATTTGGACTATAATAGGAACTACAGAAAATTACGACTGGTGAAGAAACTGTAAAAGGGATCAGGTAAGTTTTATGAGGACATTTAGCGTCATTTTAGAGATAAAGAATTTGAGGTCTTGCAACAGTGAGTAATGTGCCTGAGGATGACAGACAGCTAGATGGAAGCATTCACATATATCCAATCTCTGTGGGAGTTGCAGAGGGATGTTTTCTCAGAGAAGGAGCACAGTAACTGGGGCACCTGCCTTAAGCTAATATACCTTCATTCATTCATTCATTCATTCATTCATTTATTTATTTATTTAAAGATTTTATTTATTTGACAGAGAGAGAGAGAGATCACAAGTAGGCAGAGAGGCAGGCAGAGAGAGAGGGAAGCAGGCTCCCAGCTGAGCAGAGAGCCCGATGTGGGGCTCGATCCCAGGACCCTGGGATCATGACCTGAGCTGAAGGCAGAGGCTTTAACCCATTGAGCCACCCAGGCACCCCTATTTATTTATTCTTATCAGGACATATTTCATGGAGGATTTGAGATCGCCTCACACAAGCCAACAAAGCAGCTTCATTCTCATTGCTTGGAACCTACAGTTTTGGCTACACACAAGGAATATGCCTGTTGGAAGTGGAAGTGGGCTTGGCGCTGCGATCAAGAGAAAAGTTCCACAACGGCTCCTTGCTGGGCACCCCTTAAAGCAGTGACACTCACGTCTCCCCAGGTCAGGAACGCAGAGAGCCCCAGATCCCAGATCCCCTCATGCTTTACTCCCTTGCTACTTCTGCTCAAATGTCTCCTTCTTGATGAGGCCTTCCCTATTTGAAACAGTTGTTGTCCCCAACCTCCAGACTCTCCCTATCCCGACTCTGCTTTAAAGTTCTTAGCACTGTCTAACGTGCTATGTATTTTACTTATTTATTTTGCTTAGCGTTTCTTCTTGTTAGAATGGTAGCTCCATGAAGGCACGTTATTTTGTGTGTTTCACACACTGACCGTGTCTCCCAGTGCCTAGAAAAGGTCCTGGTATGTGAGAAAAGCAAATGAATATTTACTGAATGAAGGAAATGAATAAATCTGTTTTAAAAAGCATGGGACTAAAATGGATTAGACTCTAGGGGCACCTGGGTGGCTCAGACGGTTAAGCGTCTGCCTTCGGCTCAAGTCACGATCTCGGCTTCCCGGGATAGAATCCCACGTTGGGCTCCCTGCTTAGCGGGGAGTCTGCTTCTCCCTCTCTCTCTCTCCCTGCTCATGCTCTCTTTCTGTATCTCTCTATCTCAAATATATAAATAAAATCTTTAAAATAAAATAAGATAAAATGGATTAGACTCTAGAAAAAGAAGTCAACTACTTTACCAGGTTTTGAAAAGGTTTGACCTTTAGAAAGTGTGCTGAGCTGAGTAGAAAACGGCTTCCTGGGAACAGCTACACCAAAGTCGGGAGCTAGCAGACATCAACTTACAAAAACAAAAACAAAAAGCTGGGTTGTGTTGGTAGATAGTAAAAGCACCACAGGAAAGTGTTCTGAAATGGTAGTCATGTCAAGCTGAGACAGAACGAATGTAGTAGAAATATTATGTTGGAACGACTCAGGAAGTTCTAGAAGGTCAACGTAGTGCAACGTTAGGGTTGGACCTAATCTATAACACTAGTTTACACACATGGAAAACTACCTCTCCACAAAGATGAATCTGCATTTAAAGACTGTAAAAAATGAACTTATGTTAAGGATTCAAATCGATAATAAATTTCTAATATGAATACAACTTAGGTATAAAGTAGATCAAAACAAGGACTTTCATTATGCCCAAGACTTCACAAAAACAGAAGCTTTTATATTTTATTCGTGATTGAGATAAATGGGAGGTACATTTACTTACAATACTAAATTCTTCACATGCTCCACAGGAACCAAATGAAGAAGTTCAGAAGATTCTTCCAAATTTAGCAGAGTATTTACAGCTTGACAAAGAACAAATAAGTTTCCTAAGTGCAGGAAAACAGAAGAAACTACATAACTTATTCCTTTGACACAAAAACTACCAGACATCTCATTTACCTAATACTTGCTATTTATGGAAGTTCTTAAATTCATTTTAAAATGAATTTGTGCCTCCTTATCATCTGTCAAATGTCAGAATATAACAGGAAGGAACTGAAAAGAGAAGGTTCCCAAGTCTTGTACTTTAGCTTTCTTAAGGGAAAAATATATTCAAAAATAGAGAATCAAATGTGTGTTTCATTAATTAGGATGAGGAGGATGGTCCCACTCACTGGCATTATCCAAATGAGAATTTTTAAGGAGATGCACTTGTACTTTTCAAAAGCTAATACATTATTATTTTTTTAAATTAGACATACACTTAGACAAGAGGCTGGCAAACTTTGGTCCACAAGTCAGATCTGTATGTAGCCTGTTTTTTATACAGCCTAC
Organism: Potos flavus; assembly: GCA_028534135.1. NCBI lineage: Eukaryota > Metazoa > Chordata > Mammalia > Carnivora > Procyonidae > Potos > Potos flavus. The sequence continues at coordinate 17,073,159 of CM052897.1, forward strand.
AAGAAAAGAACGCTTTTTACATTTTTAAAGGGTTATTTGAAACAATAAGCAAACAGTAAAGAATATGCCACAATGACTGACTATGAAAACTTAAAATATCTACTATCTGGTCCTTTAAATAAAAATTTTGCCAACCCCTGCTCTAGATACCAGCAAAGTACTGTCCAATACAACTTTCTGCAATGATACAAATGTTCTGTACTTGTGCCAGTATGCAGCTGCAGTCCAATATGGTAGCACCAGCCACACGTGGCTACTGAGCACTTGAACTGTGGTGAGTCTGCTTCATTCTCTAATGTGTCTGCTTCATATCTAACAGAGAACCTAGCGCAGTAATATCTAAATGAATGAACAACTACTATACATAACGTGAGAAAAGAAATACTGTACTAGAATGAAACAAAATACCTACTTTTAAATTGCTGTTCTCAGGCTAGTGAGAGGAGATGTTCAAGGATACAACCCGAAAGGGTGTTTTGAGCAGGACAAACTAGTATTTTGCTCAGGGTAAAGCAAATGGAAGTGCCTGGAGTATAAGGTGTATACAGAGCGTGAATGGGAGACGGAGAATAAGACACAAGCTGGGGCTTAAAAACTAGGGGTCTGAGATGCCATGGCACCTCTGACACTTCGTCCTCAGATTCAGCTTGTGCTCACATTAGAAGGCACAAGTGCAACACTGCCATCTTATCCTCTTTTTCCTGTATTTACCATAGAGGGGGTTGCGTCAGAGCACAGTGTTAGCACTATTCTCTAGTATTCCATGCGTTTGCAGTCACTTTGGCTGTGCCAGAAAAGAAAGAGAAGAAAACAAATGGGGATTGTAACTGACCTTTTCCAAAGCTGCCTCTGTCAACATTCATGAAGAGTGACTCTATGAAGCATGTGACCAGTGGTATCACCTTCTCTTTCGCAAGAGGTCTGTGGAAGAAGTCAGGAGACAAAGGGAAAAGTTCAAACTGGCATTTGATGCTTTTTCAGGGAATAGCAAGGAAGGGCTAATAAATGTTTAAAACAGCATGCTAAGTATCTCTTTCACAATTAACCATAGTTTATTTTCTCACCTAATATGAGGTAACACGACAAGGGCTGCCCAAGAATGTGAAAGGTAAGTAGCATCTTTCTTTGGGGGTAACTGAATTATAGATAAGAGGTGGTCCAATACTGGGATCTGTTCTTTTACTCCCTTGGATCTGGTCTTCTTCTGCCTTAAATAGGATCTGAAGGAAGAGAAAAAAAACAAATGTTTGTTTATTTATTTATTTATTTTAAGATTTTATTTATTTATTTGACAGAGAGAGAGAAAGAGAGATCATGAGTAGGCAGGCAGAGAGAGAGAGGGAAGCAGGCTCCCTGCTGAGCAGAGAGCCCGATGTGGTGCTCGATCCCAGGACCCTGAGATCATGACCTGAGCCGAAGGCAGAGGCTTAACCCACTGAGCCACCCAGGTGACCCTGAAAAACAAATATTTAAAAGAGGAAAGAACATAATTGCTCTTGCCCTCTGAAGTTTAAAATAAAACTGGTTCCTTTCTACGCGTAGAAGATTTGTGGGGAGGAGGGAACTGGTGGTATTGGTTGAATATAAATAATGAAACAAATGCGAGTCATTTACTGATTTTCAGTAAGAAGATTTTTGATGCCTTTGGTTCTACTTTTTTCTATTTTCTATTTTAATTTGCTTCATAACTTAAAGCAAGTCTCTTCTAGTTTTTTGTATTATTTCTGAATTTTCTGATTCTCAGATTCCTTCTTTTCTGTCTGTTCTGCTGATGGACATGTTTTTAAAAACCGGAGAGGTAATTTACTGTAATGAACGGACTTCCTCTATTCCCCCTTTCCTTTCTGACAGAAATTTTACTACTTTACAAACGTAGAATGATGTTGCACATAGTGGTGAATTGACAAATGCTACTAAAGTGATTACGATTTAGAACTGTCTCTGCTTCTTTAATCTCATAAATGTTTGTTTGAGGGTATTTTCTTTTTTTTTTTTTTTTAAAGATTTTTTATTTATTTATTTGACAGAGAGAGATTACCAGTAGGCAGAGAGGCAGGCAGGGGGCGGGGGCAGGAAGCAGGCTTCCCGCTGAGCAGAGAGTCTGTTGCAGGGCTCAATCCCAGGACCCTGAGATCATGACCTGAGCCAAAGGCAGAGGCTTTAACCCACTGAGCCACCCAGGCGCCCCTCAAGGACATTTTCTGACATGACATTTGGCTTTAGGTATCTGTTAACTTTGGCACTTTTCTCGTTTGCTTCTTTTCCCTTTTGCCAATGAACTACACCTCAGTTCTATTTGAAAGACAGAAATCTAATTGAAAGAAAAGTCACAGAAACAGTAAGTAAAATGACTTGTTTTAATAATTTATCCTCCATGCCCAGTTGGTTAGCTTGTTACATAACAGAAGTAGAAGATCAGGTTTTATTCCTGTGTCCCTATTATCATGAAAATTAACTGAAGAGTTCTGTTCTTTTTTGTTTCATACTCATTAAGATATTCAATGTTTGGAAATTATAAGAGATAGTTTAGTCAATTTCACTGACAATTTCTGAAAGTCTCTACACCTTGATATATAGTCTTTCTAGTAGTAAAGACTCAACAATTTGCAAAAAATCTTACGAGAAAACATTGAGATGCTTTAAAAAAAAGATGGGTCATAGCTTGGCTGCTTCATCACACCTGCTGATGAACTCCTCTAATAAAATCCACACTCCCTATCTCACCTTACAAGGCCCCTTGTGATCTGATCCTGGCCTGCCTCTCATTTCCTCTCATTCTACCCTCCTCCTTACCCAATGCTCTATACGCACAAAGGCTTTCTTTTGTTCCTCAAACATACTGGGCCTATTCCTATCCCAAAGCCTTTACACTTCCCTCTGCCTGGAAAGCCTTTCACCTAGACCTTTGCTAGGCTGGATCCTTCCCATCATTACAGTCAGCCCAAAAGTCCCTTCCCTGGAGAGGAGTCACGCTGCCTCTCCATTCGTTCTCCCTTTCAACACCCTAGTTTTATTTTTCTTTGTATCATTAAAATTATCTTGTTTATTTGTTATCTGTCTCATGTCTCACATCCCTCCAGTCCAAGAATGTCATCTCCCCAAAAAGAAGGAACCTTCTTCTTATTCATTATTATATTCTAAAGCCTAGAACTGTGCCTGATACAATTAGCATCTGTCAACTAAGAATAAATGTATCTTCTCAAGAATCTTTTCACATCCATTACTTCTTTCTAGTCTCACAACAAATCTGTGAGACAGGTGGATAGAGTATTACTAAGAATGTTCAGACAAAGGTAACCATTCACATATATCCTATCTCTGTGGGAGCGCAGAGGGATATTTTCTTAGAGAAAAAGCACAGAAACTGTGGCACCTGCCTTAAGCTAATATACCTCCATTTATCTGTTTATTCTTATCAGGAGATATTTCAAGGATTTGAGATGGCTGACATGGCCTCACATAAGCCAACAAAGCAGCTTCATTCCCATTTGGGAATAAAATTTGGCTACATGCAAGGAATATGTCTGTTAGGAGTTGGTTTGGTGTTGCAATCAAGGGGAAAGTTCCAAGGGAACAATTCTACAGGAGTTACTAATTATTCATTCCTCAGGAATCAGAGCTCAGTAAACTGGAAAACCAACAGGTTCTATTAGCATGTTTTGATAGAAAAGCTACTTTTAAGGTCTGCAGAGGAGCAACATGTGAAGAAGATGAGTTCCTCCAGAATCTCATCCTGATCCAGAATCAAAAACTAACTCCGCTGTGTGACTGTGAGGACAATGACACACATCTCATGTTGTGATGCTTCAAAACTGAGCACTCAGCAAAAACTCAAGGAATGTCCATCTATTCCTACTGCCCCAAAGCAAACCACAAATGCAGCAAGTCTAACAAATCCCAGAGAAATACGAAACTTAAGTATAAACACATAGGAATGATAAGGGAACTAGTTTCCTAACCTATAATTTCTAAAATCACACGCAGAACTACTGGAAAAATGATAAGCAGCATCCTCTCACTTATTTATACAAACCCTGTTTTCAATATCTAAACAGTATGCATTATTTTTATTTTTTTTAAAGATTTTATTTATTTTTTTGACAGAGAGATTGAGAGAAGCACAAGTAGGCAGAGTGGCAGGCAGAGGTAGAGGGAGAAGCAGGCTCTCCGCTGAGCAGGGAGCCCAATGTGGGGCTGGAGGTAGACACTTAACTGACTGAGCCACCCAGGTGCCCCTCGGTATGTGTTATTTTTAATGAAATCAAGAAAGTAATCCATGGCTCTCTTAACAATTCAAACAATGCAAACAATGCAAAATCTGAAAGTTAACAGTCCCTTCTTTCTTCCCCTTCCCATCCTCCTGACATAAAGTCAGAAGTTTTGTGTATCCTTAGGGAAATGTCAATTCTCTCCAAATTGATCTCTAGATTTAAGGCAATTCCAAACAGAATCCCAGCAAGGTTTTTTTTATACACATAGACAAGAGTCTTCTAAAATTTATAAAGAACAGCAAAGGACCAGGAATAGCTGAAACAATCCAAAAAGAAACAAAAGAATGGGAGGAATTTTTTTTTTCAAGATTTCAAGACTTATTTTAGAGCTATTGTAATAAGACAGTGTGGTATTAGAGGAGGATAGATACATGGATCGATAGAAGAGAATAGAGAACCCAGAAATAGAACCACACATATATGCCCAACTGCTCTGACAAAGGTGCAGAAGCAATTCAATGAGGAAGAACAGCCTTTTCAACAAATGTTGCCAGAACAGTGGGTATCCACAGGCAAAAAAAGAAACTTGACCTAAACCTCACACCTTATATAAAAATTAGCTCAGAATGGACCACGGACTTAAATGTAAAACATAAAACTATGAAACTTTTAGAAAAGTAGGAGAAAATATCTAGGAACTTCAGCTAGGCAAAGAGTTCTTAGACTTGACATCAAAAGCATTATCCATAAAAGAAAAGTTGGTCAACTGAAGTGCATCAAAATCTAAAACGGTGTTCTGTGAAAAATCTTAAGTGAACAAAGTCAAGCTATCAACTAAAAGAATATATTTGCAGGCTATTTATCTGACAAAAAAACCCTATGTCTAGAATATATAATGTGTTCTCAAAACTCAACGGTAAAGAAACAAACAATCCAGTTACAAAACGAACAGATATTTCACTAAAGAGGATATACACATAGCAAATAAACCCAGGAAAAGATGGTCACCATCATTAGCCACTAAGGAGATGCAATTTAAAACCACGAGACCTCACTACATCCTACTAGACTGACAAAAAATAAAAATCAGTGATGATACCAAATGCTGGAGAGGATGCAGAGAAACTTGACCATTCAGACAGCTGGTGGGAATAATTAAATGGCACAACTCCTCTGAAAAACTCCTGGCAGTTTCTCATGAAACGAGGGATGTACTTATGATATAATTCAACAATTCCATTTTTGGGCATTTATCTCAGAGCAACAAAAAGTTATGTACACGAATGGTTATAACAGCTTTATTCGTCATACTAGCCAAAAACTAGAAGTGACCTAAACGTCTTTCAACAAGTGAATCATTATATGGACTACACCATCCATGCCATGGGCTGCTGCTCCACAACAAGCACACGAAAAGATGTTCAACAAAGGAATGGACTCTTGACACACACAACTGGGATGGGTCTCAAGGGAATTACATGACTGAAAGCTGATCTCAAAAGGTGTACTTTCTAATTCCATCTATATAATATTCTTAAAATGATACAATCATAAAAACAGAGAACAGATTAATAATTGCCAGTGGTTAAGAATGGAGAGCAGAGTGTCAGAGTGAGTGTGGCTATTAAAAGGTAGCACAAGAGAGCCTTGTGGTGATGGAACAGCTCTGTATCTTGACTCTGGTTGTGGTTATGAATCTACACATGTGATAAAACCGCATAGAACCATATAGCCAGATACACATACACCCAGAGATGAGTGCATGTAAAACTGATGAAATCTGAAAAATGTCATTTTATTGTTGTGATATTGCAGTTAACTTATGAAAGATGTTACCACCGGGGGAAACTGGGTGAAGAGTACACAGAACCTCTCTGTGCTATTTCTTTCAAATGCACGTGAACGTACAAATATTTTAATAAAAGGTTTAAAAAAATCAATAGTCACCTCTTTCTTTCACATACCATCCTCCTAACATTAACCAGGTTAACCTGTTTATGTATCCTTCCATGTCTTCTTCTATGCTTATTTCCACTTTTTGTTTTAACTTTGCAAAATGGTATCATACTAAACAACTATTCTACAACTTCCTTTTTTCACAGAACAATATATCATGGACATCTTTCCAGTTAATATACAAATATCTTCATTTTTTACAGCATTCTTATGTATTATAAAATGGGTAATCCTACCAACATTACAGGGAATAAAAACTTAGAACTTACTCCACCGTCTGTTGTGAAAAGACCAGGGGGTACTTCTCAATTGCCATTGAGCCAGCAGTGGGAGGTGCTGCTTTGTTGAGAATGAGCTTGGCCAAAATGGCCAGAGCTTCATCTTTGACAGCAGCCTCATCAATCATGAAGCAATTTTCAATATACAAGAGAAAGCTGGGTAGAAAAAGCTAAAAATAAGAAAGGAAATCACATTTATTAACAGATATACATTTCATAACACCTAAGGAATAGAAGATTCTAACACTCCCATAGAGGGGAAAAATAGATCGTAAACACAGGATCAGAAATCACAAAGGCATCAGACCTCTTCTCCACAGAAACAATGAAAACTAGAAGACCATGGAGCAATACCTAAAAAACTGAGGGAAATGACAAAATCTGTAATTCTACACCTATCTTGCTAGCAATATGAGTAAAGACCTTTTCCAAGGTACTAAATCTCAAAATTTTACTTCCATTTGTCCTTTCTCTAGAATCTCTGGAAAATATGTACCATCAAAATAAGAGAGTAAACTAAAACAAGGGAAAGGTGTAGGACCCAGGAAATAGGAGAAAAGCAAAGGAAGTCCCATTATGACATCTGTGCCGTGGGCTGAGAAAACAACCCATTCAGACTTGCACTGCTCTAGGAGGAATGTGTCTAGAAAAGGAAAGAAAAAAAAATTGAGTTGCTAAATATTCTGACATGTGAAAGGCATTTTAGAATGCTGTTGGCAGACAGACTCACTGACCTGCTATTCAAGGAAAATCATTTCCAGTTTTTAAAGAATGAGGCAATCTATAATTTCAGGAAAAATGAAAAGGTGTACAAAAAAGGAAATGTAAGTATAAAATACTTGTTTAGAAGGATTAATTATATGGTGAATAGGAATCCAACCAAAATTTGTGATGTAACTCTGTTGAAAAGATTAGAGGTATAAAAGAACCAGAACCCATCCACCATAGGAGGAAGTCTACAGAAGAGTAGTAGAACTAATGAATCAAGGAAGAGCAGTGTATTCGAATGATTAAAAAATAAGTAACAACAACAACAAAAAAAAAACAAGAGATGTCATTGTTCTTGACGAGGAACATGTGAGTGGAAATCAAGTGACTAACTTTTAGCCCTGCTTGACTTTTAAAACTACATACAAAGAGTACTCTGATAAAAATAAGATGTTTATAAAAAGACCAAAGGGAACAGGGGAGAAGGAAAAGATACAGCTGCCAAGAAAACCAGAGCAAGGTAAAGAGCTCTCACTGGACAGGAAGGAAGGACACGAATGAAGAAGGTTTTTCTCATAGCAAATGAGAATATGTTAATGACTAAAGGGGAAATCAGAGAACAGACACAGAGACAGGCTTCCATGAGGTATCCTATGGAAGATCAGTTACAAGGAGTGGCAAATGTTTGATGGAAGGGAGGGAACAGGGATAAAATAAACTCAGGATTTAACGGGAAAGATGTCTACCTCGCTACATCAGGTATTTACTTAGTAACAGTGAAGTGCATTAGCAACCATCCTGCAATCCAAATGTTTCGGAAACCATTTTCTATGCCTCAAACTCACATAAAAGTTCCTTACAGTCTTTTTTCAACTTTACCACATGGTTCTATATATGGTTCTAAATAATCCTCAAAGATTATTTAAAAACAAGTTGATTATCTAATATCATTTTAAATGCCCTAGCATATGGAATAAAGTTTTACTTGTGAACTAAAACTGAAATATAATTGCTTTAAAATATATGGGCTAAAATATCAAATACTTATTCTATTCCTCTCAAACAAAAATCAAAGGATTTTAAGTTTGATTATTTTATCATGATAGATTGATAACAAAACAAATCCAAAACTTTAGTTGCTCACCTGCTCAAACTGCTTCATAACAAACATAACTTCAGAAAAATCCAAAATTAAACGTCTTTCAAATCTGCTCTCAAAAATCTGTGGACCATAGGTAAAAACATTAAGTACACAGAGAGTACTTTCCCCATTCCTGAAAATAAAACACATCTTAAACCTTCAAGGATCTCTTACTTGCAGGCAGGAAGTGGTGAAACACTTGATACAAGTTAATAGAGGCAAAAAGAACTTAACTGCTGAATTTGCCACATGTGGAGGGCCACATCCAGGTGTGAGACACTGGCACTGAACCCTTCTCCTTGGGAAAGCAGCTGGAGTAGGGAGTGGCAAGCACACTTCAATGAGTTTTCTGTACAAATGCTTGCCCTTCAGCTGCAAGAACTTACTTACAAACGTTAGGGGCACTGGGTTTTTAGCGATTACGCAGGGCTCTGCCTAAGAGTTGCTCAGTTCTTTCCCAGAGACAGAGATTACGAAAGGGCAAGCAGCACTATTTTATATCTTTTTCCATACTATATACTGCTGCACTGCATGAGTCTAGGAGGAATCTAACTGGTCTATTTTCAATCCCACTTCCCTACAAACCATCTTCTACGCTTGTTAAAATGCAAATCTTATCAAATCATTACCTTAAAATTTCTTCAAATTTTTCCAGGGCTTTTCACTACTTGCAGGATGAAACCCAACCTAACTTTGCAAAGCCCAGCAGAGCCTTGCTGATATATATGTGTCCATATACCCAGGTGTCATATATTTTTGGACTTTTTTTTTTTCCTGGACTTTTTGATGCATCTTGTGCTATTCCTTCTCCAGGCATTTTTAACCCCTTCACTGACTGGCAGATGATATTTAACCTTCAAGTACTATCCCAAATATGAGTCCTTTGGAAAGCATTCTCTGTCCCTCAACCCCAGGCAGAATTAATCATTATGTTTCAATATGACATCAATAGATTAATTCAATAGATTATAATAACTTGCTTCCAGGGCTCCACTTCCCTAACAATCAAAAACCACAGGTACCATAATGTCCACCCTGGAATACCTAGTCCATACCCAGCACATCATAAACTACACGTTTGTTGAATATTTGCCATTTACTTCATCACACTGTTTTGCCTCTTTCTATTATTGCATGCAATTCATATCTCCATGACAAGATTATAAATTCCCTGAAGGCAGAGCCTTTGCCACACTTCATTTGTATTTCCCAGGAGGCTTATTCAATGCTAAATATCTTATTAACTACTCAATTAATATCTGTTGAAGTAAATTACTTTTTGTATGGTTTCTCTGATAAGGGTCTCTGGCATGGAAACATTTTCACCCAGGATCAAAGCAGAAATTACAGCCAACAGGGTCTCCTGGCAAGTTGTTGAAAGATTGGCTATTTGTAATGTTTGAGATAATACCTGTAAAATAAAAGAAAAAACAATGCACACTTAGCAATAGCTTTTAATGAACAGACTCTAAGCAAATGAAGCTGGGAACTCACCTTACAAACATCGACAGGTTTGGTTATCTTTGAGCCATTCCCATGTTTCACAAGTATCAGATACGTTTCTAACAACCTTCTTATCTGTTCAGAACTTTCCCCACAGTTAGTCGTGGTTACTTTTGTATGTAGATCTAGGAGTGATTCCTGCCAATGGGGAATTTAACAGAAAGAATAACTATAAAATATCAAACTCATCTGTTAATCCAATAATGAAAATATTGGGTGAAGCAGTTCAAATTTTCACACTTTTATTTTGAAAGACAGACCAATTTACCAGGAGTCACTAAGGATAGTAATAGCTAACATTTTTGAGTGCATGGTTATAAAGTGCTTTATAAGTATTTACTCACAATCCTCATAGCAACCATGAGGTAGAGAATATTACAGTCCCATAGTCCCACCAGATGAAAAAACTGGGGAACAGAGATTTAAGAAACTTTTCCAAGTCAGTGACAAAGCCAAGATTTGAACAGAGGCAGTCTGGCTCCAAAGGCTGTGCTCTTAACCACAATGCTCTACAGCATCTTAAAATATCAAAAAAGTACAGGGGATAGAGAGGGGAAAAAAAGGGGACCAAAAATCCTAATTACGTGTGTAAAAGTATAAAGACAATAATTACACAATACAATCTCCAGGAGTGGTCGGCTAAACTAAGAGCAAGAACAATCAACTCTTGGGTTCCTTATTACATACAAATCCTTAAAAACTAGAACTCACTTGTAAACATTCAAAAAATGTACCAAAATGTTCCTTGTAGATGTAGGACGCAGTGGATTTGACCATGTTTTTGAGTGTTTCTCCAACTAAAATCCATGGTAATTGAGTTTCTGTTTCAGTAACTGGTCCTAGTTTTTGTAAAATTAGCTTCACTGCCTGTGGGAATCCAATAACCATTAAAATGGACAAGTACACTCTTATTTTTAAGTATTACACTGTTATTTTCCACTCTGATTATTCCCCACTCTGATTAAGCTATACTAAAATCTGATCTGGAATAATCAAAGATATGGTACTTTGATGGTTAAGTTAACTACATGTCCCAAAAGGAATTTCCAAAATAGGACGGAGAATTTTACCATCCAACTGCTCATTCCTCGCTTATTAATCAATTTATGTTGCCTTCTAGGGTCCAGGATAGAGAAAACAGCAATAATTTTGTAAGTAAATATACCTAATCACCTAGACCCTAGGTAAGCATTATTATTAAAGCCCCAATGCTCCCCACTTAGTGCTTTTTATTTATTCCAGACTATCCTCTCTCCATACCATTTACATAAATCTTATCTATTTTCCTTTTAATCTCTTTCACACAGACTCAAAATACCCTCCCGGTCATTTACCTTCCCTGTACAGGAATGAAACATGTTTCTAACTCCTTTGCACATTTCAAAGAGCAACTGTCCAACTCCTTCTACCTTTTCCGGATGTTCATCAAGATCATGAAACATTAAATTGAAAAGTGCATTTTTATCAGAAACCTAAAACACAAAATGCAAATGGAAAATTGTATTTACAACACAAGAAATCCAAATGAAGACATATTATTTACTGTTCCATAGGTTCATAGTTAAATGTAATTTTAGGATAAAATTCTAAAAGGAAGAGACATTTATAGTGATTTCAAACTACCACTTTATAATAGTATAATAGTATACCACTTTTAATTTCATACACAGCACTGATTCAGTGAAATAATATAAAGGTCTGTGCCAAGAAAAACTACATAACACAACATTCTATCTTTTAAAGTAAATCATATACTTATGCGTAGAAAAGAAATTAATACCAGTGTTGCTGTTTCATTACAAGAATCCTCTAAAGTTGTTTTTTTTTTTTTTTAAAGATTTTATTTATTTATTTGACACAGAGAGAGAGATCACAAGTAGGCAGAGAGGCAGGCCGAGAGAGAGGGGGAAGCAGGTTCCCTGCTGAGCAGAGAGCCCGATGCGGGGCTCGATCCCAAGACCCTGAGATCATGACCTGAGCCGAAGGCAGAGGCTTTAACCCACTGAGCCATCCAGGCACCCCATAAAGTTTAATATGGAAACAGAAGTGACATTATAATATCAATTTCTTCTGTGAAATTATTAAAGTTTCTATTACTCTCACCATTTATATATTTACTGACTTGAATTAGAAGGTACTTCTGATACACATAGACTGAAAGCTACCAGAAACCTAAATAACAATAAAAGAGTGACTCAAATTATTTCACATTAGTGAGCAAAGACAACCTAAAGATGACATAAACTCAAAATAGTAAAAGGTTTCTTCTTATATATATATATACAAATATCAGTCCATGCAACCACGTTATAAAAGATTCTTAAGGATTAATGAACAATAAACATATAAGATATCAGACTAACCTTTCTCATCAAAAAAGTAAAACTTTCAGCAGCAAAATTTCTTATATGTAGTTTTTTATGAGCCAGGAGTGTACTATACATGCTATAAATGAGAAAATAAGACATATTTAATCACATTTTAATAAATATACATTCCACATCAACTCTATGTCCAACACCATGCTAGCTATACAAGGAATATGTTGCCAGTATAAAGCAAGTGGTTTAAAATCTCGTTCAATTACCAAGACAGAAGATGAAGATAACAGAAAAGAAAAATCCTAGGATTGGTGGTACAGACTTTACAGAAAAGACTCCGTGAATAGCTGAAACTTATAGTGATTCCTGAATGATGAGAAGAATTCAGGTGGGTACTAGAGTGCATATGACTAGAGATAAAAGTGAGAACAAAGACAGGGTGGGCAGAAATGATCACAGTCAAGGGACAAGGAAGCTAGTCTGTCTGAAAGAAAAAGGGTGATGGGGTTGTGGATGACTGCTGCAGATAAAGCCGCCCAGGTAAATAGGTGGCTCTGAACACCAAACTGAGGAATCTAGACTTTACCTTACATCTATGTAAGCACTCACTCTGTGTTACTTCCTCTAACCAACACAACCCCATGGAGTATAGGTACTGTTATTCCCCTTCCACAGATAATAAGCCTGAGACAGAAAGGCCAAGCAACCTGCTCAAGGTCAGAGACATGTAGCTGTAACTAAATAGTTACTTGTATAATCACATTGTTTAAACTGGTCGCATGGTTTAAGCATGGTCTCCTATTTTTGCCATATCCTCAGTACCTAGCCCACAAAAGGTACTAATAAATATTGGCTGAGTGAGAAATGAGTATTTCGGAGAGATTAATTTAGTAACAGTATACAGGATGAAATAAACGAAGACGCTGGCAGTCCAACTAGAAAGCTGCTCAAGTCATGTGAGCGTGGGTGAACAAGGGCATGAAAGAGGCTTATGGTGGAGGGAAATGCTGAAAGATGGATCCAAGAGGCATTTCAAGAGTTCTTGCAGTGGAAGCAAAGAACTTACAGTGCCCACAAGAACCTTGTATGATCCGGACCCTACTAATACAATGTGGCACTGCCTAATTACCCTCTGCTTATACACACTGCCCTACAACCCAGGATTCCTTGCTGTTCCTCGCACATGCCAGGCATGCACCTAAGATGTTCTCCTGCTAATCTGTAAACTTTGCACAAAGAGGGATTTTTATCTGTTTTATTTGCAATTGTATCTCAAGTGCGGTACACATAGGCAGTGCTCAATAAATACTCACTGAATTAAGTACATGAATAACAGAATCAAGAGAATTTGGAGTCCCTGAAGACAAAATGGGTCAAAAATGCCTCTAAGACACCAAGCCTCAGTTGATGAAAAGAAAAATGGAATCACTGTTGGAAAATGGGCACCCAAATAGGGCCTAGCAGTGAGTACATATTTACTGACACATGAATGGATAGTTACACTGAGTGGGAAAGTGTTGACTCTGATTTCAGTAATACTTAAGCGAAAATAGCCAGGCTGTTGAAGATGTCACACTGAGAATAAATTCAGAACTGGAAAGCCCAACTCAAGAAATATAAAAGTAACAACAGAAGTCATGACCCCAAATAAGTTATACGGTGGTCCCATTATCTACAGTTTCACTCTCCATGGTCTCAGTTACCCATGGTCAACTGCAGTGTGGAATCAGATGCTCCCGTCCTACTGACTATGGTCAGAAGGTTGACAGGATCACAGCATCACTCGACAACATGTGTATGTTGTCGTTCTCCTCACGTCATCTCATCATGCAGGCATTTTGTCATCTCACATAAGAAGAAGCGTGAGTATGGTACACTAAGGTATTTTTGAAGAGAGACCACATTTACACAACTTTTATTACAGTATGTTATAATTGTTCTAGTTATTGCTCTTAATCTCTTACTAAGCATTTATGAATGATACTTTATCATAGGTATGTGTGTGTAGGAAAAAACATAACACATATAGGGTTTAGTACTATCTATGCTTTCAGGTATCTGCTGGGGATCTTGGAACATAAACCCCACACATACTGTACACTGCCCTAAGATCTTGCTGGTTTTGAATGAAGTAATCTTGGTTTTAATACATTTTACCAAAAGCTTCACAGAAAACTAGTAAAGGCTGGAAAAATATTTCTTTCTCATTCTTTGTTTAAAGTAGGGTAAAGGGAAGGGTGGTTCAACAAAGGGTAGGGTGAAGGGGGGTGGCACAAAAACAAAATTGACAGTTCTATCCTATACCCACACCTATATTTGGGAGGAGGGCATAAATCTTCATATTCTTGTGGCAATTAAAGTATGTAGAAATAATCAGTAAACCAAGGGGAAAATCCATCAAGTCCCTGACTGAAATTGATTATAAACAATCTTTTTCTTAAGCAGAAAGCAACTATGGAATTCATCCTCTTTCCCTGTCCATATTTGCTCACAGTGTTCCCTGAGTATCTCTTTTGGCTTAATAAATATGTTAGGGGCTGGGTTAATTCAGATATTTAAGACTGGATTCTTGAAGAGTTCAAGGTTTATAAAACACACCATTACACTGTGAACAAACAATTATAACAGAAGTTGTGTGATATAAGCGTATAGAATGTCATAAAGGTTCAGAGTACAAAGTTTTCACTTTAGGGTAAGGTGCCCAGAAATATTAGTGGAGGTTATGAAAACCAAGCTCGGCTTTGATAGTGAGGCAGGATTTTAGGAGTTGGAGATAAGAGAAGATCAGGTCAATGCAGACTAATAGAATAAACAGTGGACCACTTTGGCTGGAGAATCAATTTTTTATAGAGACTGAGTTGGAAAGGCAGTGTGGAGTCTGATCTGTCAGACTCCCAAGGAAAAAAACAAAAAATCATGTCAGAGTTATGCAGCCTGGTCAGCAAGTAAACATGATGGGTATTGTGCACATTTTAACTAAATATGGAGTTGGAGTGAGAAATCCTGCTCGTCAATATTGATAAAGACTGCACTTGACCAAAAAATAAAAACTTGACATGGAGGACATTAGAAGGAAAGGAAAAGTGAAGGGGGGAAATCGGAGAGGGAGATGAACCATGAGAAACCTTTTGGGATGATGGAAATGTTCTTAAACTGACTATGGTGATATTTGCACAATTTTATAAATTTACTAAACAGCACTGAATTGTAAATAAGATAAAATAAAATTTAAAAGTCACAAACCCCTAAACCAAACCGTATCAGAGAGAGAAAAGGGTCACCTGTATATATTGGACATGTCCTTCACCATTAGTCTCCACAGGTACTTGTAAAGATAGGACAGTGAGGTGAAAGCCCATTCTAGTAACTCTGTGTCCTGAGTCTCCAGGATTGAGGTGATAGTCAGGAAAAAATCCTGAAAATGTGGATAGAAGTCCGTCTGCAGATCTCGTGCCAACTGTACAACCAAACTGGATTAAAAATAAGTAGAAGTAACTGATTGAGACATGTATATCAAAAAACAAAGACTGCAAATCTATTTTACAAATGATAGCAGGTTGCCTGTGATCTCAGGATTAATTTAACCTTTCAAACTAAGTCTTAAGAGACATATAACGTTTTTCACATTTTAAGAGTTTAGCAAAGTGGGGTGCTTGGGTGGCTCAGTCGCTGGGTGTCTGCCTTCGGCTCAGGTCATGATCCCAGGGTCCTGGGATCGAAGACCGTATCGGATTCCCGCCTTAGCGGGAAGCCTGCTTCTTCCTCTCTCACTCCCCCTGCTTGCGTTCCCTCTCTTGCTGTGTGTCTCTCTCTGTCAAATAAATAAAAAAAATCATCCAAAAAAAAAAAAAGAGTTTAGCAAAGAAATCAGGCTGGAGCAAGAAGGTGCACTTCATCACAAGTTACGCTCAGGTATTCCTGTAGTGTGAAAGAAAAATGGGGTTTTCTTAAGTGTATATAACAGCGAAAAAAAGGATACACCAAGATTCTGCTTTTTGGCAAACCACTAATGTTCTAATCTAACAGAAAAGGTAAATTCTTGTTTTTAAATTCAAACACCAGATCTAAGGCAAATGTAGCTATAAAACACAACCTTTCTTAGTTTTTGGGTTTTTTTTAAATATTGTATTTATTTATTTGGGGGAGAGAGAGAGATATCATGATCATGAGCAGGGCAGGTAGAGGAGTAGAGGTAGAGGGAGAAGCAGGCTCTCCGCGGGGCAGGAGATAGAGGGCTCAATCCCACAACCCAGAGATCATGACCTGAACCAAAGGCAGACGCTTAACCAACTGAGCCACCCAGGTGCCCCTTTTAAAGACTATTTATTTGAGAGAGAGAACGAGCCCAGGAGAAAGCGAGCACAAGCGGGGGACGGGTAGGGGCAGAGAAAAGAGCAGACTCCCCACTGAGCAGAGAGCCTGACACAGGGCTCAATCCCAGGACCCCAGGGTCATGACCTGTACCGAAGACAGTTGCTTAACTAACTGAGCCACCCCAGCACCCTTTAAAACACAACCTTAAAATTCAGGTGTCATTGACCTTTCTCTTAACATACTACTTACTCCAAAAGGGGCTGATAGGCAAAACTGTTCTTGATTTGCAGGTGAGTCTTCAAACTCTGAACTATCTCATTTTGATGATAGACCAACTGATTGAAGGATTGGCATCTGTCAATAACTTCTTTGTAAAATTTGCCTGGGTAAAAAAAAAGAGAGAATATGTTCTGCTTTTCTACCATACCACTACTTAGTTGTTTTAAACACATAAAGTGCAAACGATGGGAGAATAAAATAGAAACAAAATGGAATATACCAAAGTGTTCTGTAAGGTTCAATTCTTTCCATTTCAGCAGACCCTCAAAAAAGTAGGTTTCGACTTCCTGCCAAGATTAAAGCAGTCCATTAATTAGGCACCTCAAAAACTACGATCAAAGTAAATAAGAATAGTGAAATATTAATACCTTGAGACAGTAAGTCAAGAGTTTAAAAATATTTCTTTTAAAGGGCATTAACTAACAAACTTAAAAAGCAATCAGCTGTAAAATATAGGCATATGATTTATAAAAACAGTATTTTATTGATTTGGTTGCAGCAAATAATTCTCTAAAACCTAAGTAATAGCCACACTAAAGAGAAAAATTATTTTTCTGTTTTCTACAATTTTAGGCCCAGGAAAAAAAGGTGCTGTCCCTTAACAGTTCTTTCATTCTGCTTTTAGAAATATGAATTATAACCTTGTGGGGAAGTACTCTGGCAATTATTAAAATGAAAAAAAAAAAAAAAACAGGTATGTCCTCTGACCCATCAATTCCCATTCTGGAGATATTTCTTACAAAACTTACAAACATACCAGTATAAAGATGTTTATTCAGCTCTGTTGTAGTGGGGGGAAAACATCAAACACCCTAAACATCTAACAACAGGAAAGTGCTTAATGTAACCTATGGCCCATACATACTCAGGTATATCATATGGCTATTAAAAAGTTATATCTATATTGAATCAGAAGGATGTTGATGATAAACCCCCACAGTGATAAAAGCAAGTAACATAGTAAAGTATATGGGAGGAGCCAATTTTTTAAAAAAGACCTCTATAAATACACATATTTGCACATACTACATGAGAGAAAAGTACAGAATACATATATACCAAAATGTCAATATTAGTTTCTTTAACAATAAGGAATGGGAGGGGTGAGATAACAGGTTTTTCTAAGTTCACCAATATGTTGTCATGTTATTTAGCTTCTTATCACAGTATATATTACTTTATACTTTGAAAAGTAAAATCAATAAATTATTACCCTGTATGTGTATGGAGAGAGAGTTCAAATTAGTATACACACAAACAGCATGCAAAATCTTCTACAATCTCAAAATATGTCACTTTCCCTTTGCATTGTGATTCACAGCCCCTACCAGAAAGGGATGGAGTCTACTTCCTCACTCCTTGAATCTGGCCTTGCTTTCTGACTTCCTTTGACCATAATGTGCAACGGAAATGATCTTGCAACCAGCAAAGTTACGTGTTAAGAGGCTTTGTAGCTTCTGCTTTCCCTCTCTCGAAAAGAATCTACCATCATGAAAGGACACTAGTCCCTAGTCTAGCTTATTGGAGAATAAGACACCACGAGGACAACCAAGACTAACAAGCCCCAGTCGAACGTGATTGAGACCATTGTGGACCATCCAGTCCAAGATGCTACCCTAGACTCCCTCCTCTACTAACTCATTCTATCTCTTACTCTTCTATGTCTCTTGTGGCTTAAACTATAAACCATATACTGAACGCTAAATCTGTAATTCCACCTCCAAAGTCACCTGTACTCCTACAGATCCATATATTCAAATATCTTTTGGACACCATCATTTGGATGGCTGTAGGTATATCAAATTCAACACGCCCCAAATGGAACTAACCCTGTGCTTCTCTTCCTATAAGTCTATCTTGATAAGTTATATTTTCAACCACTCAGTTGTTAGAACAAAAATCTTAATCCCTTTCCTCCCTTCATAACCAGCAGGTCACAAGTCCTATCCATTCTTTTTTAATATCTCTGGAATCCTTCCTTTCTCTCCCTCTTGACTGCTGCTACTACAATAATTTCTCACTTAGATGACTACCATATCCTCACACCTGGCTGTCCTGACTCTAATCCTGCTCTTTCTTCAAAATTAAAACCAGAAAGATCTAAAACTTAGACTTAATCATGTCACTCACTGCCTTACAATTCTTACAATCCTAGAATGACATCCCATAGCTTCAGAATAAAATGCAAACTCAGCTTGACATATGAAGTCCTTTATGCTCCTTGACTATTTCTTCAGCTTTATCTCTCACCAGCTACGTCCCTCCCCTACCCCAGTAATCATCAACACACACAAACATCACACATACAATTATAACCACATTGAAATGTTCTGCAGTTTCTTGAATGTGAAATGCATTTTCTAGCCTCTGTTTATACAGGCTTCTCTCTCAGCCTGAACCAGCATTTCCTGTCTTCTTTGCCATGCTAAAACCTATACAAATAACAAGACACAATTCAGCTATCATCTTGTCTACATTACCTTTTCAACACCCCACCCTATACCCACAAGGAATTTAGGTTAGGCTCCTTCAGTATGAGTTGCCAAAGCCTTATATGGTTACCCAGATCACATCAGTTAACACACTAAATTCACAAACTGGAGATAAGGCATCCAAAGAGACAGTGACTAGAGTCTGACTACAGCCAAGTGAAGAACTGTAAGAACTGAAGTTGAATCCCTAAGTTAAATGCGTGATGTACAGGACCTTACAAGGCTAACAGAGAAACAATGACTTCGTGTAGCAAAACAAGATTTTTAAGCAGAGGTGTGACTGAGAGCATGGTTAAAACTGGAAAAAATTACGTGGTTTAGCCCCTTTCTTTTTATAAAGGAAGAAACTAAGCCCCACGAAAGTGATGTGTTCCAAGTCTCTTTAAAATTGCAGCTTCAGGAATATGAATCTGCAGCAGCGCTCAGAATGCACATGGGAAAGGGAGAGGCTGGAATCACAGAAGTCACCTAAGTGTGAAGTTAACTAACATAGCATCACCCAATAGAACTTTCTACAATGATGGAAATGTTCCATATCTGTACTCGTTCAATATTGTAGCAACTAGCCACATATGGCTACTGAGCCCCTGAATTTTCAATTTGCTTTAATTTACATTTAATTTGCTGTGTGTAGCTACTGTATAAGATCACACAGGTCTAATGCATTTCATGTTCATAAAGGAATGGCCTGAAAAACAATTCACTTCTATTAAGAGGAGAGACTAAAAAACCAACTATGAATACTTGAAGATTGGCTAATATAATGTTCTCTTACCTCATCATAGCTTGCAGTTCTATCAATCCGGTGAATAATATCAATATTCACATTCCCCAGTCGTTCAGCAAATGTAAGAAACTGTTGGGGGGATATTTAATATACAATCATCATTTAATACTTATCACATCTTGAATATCTGTTTTGAGTGCTGTATAATAATCACATGTTGACAATTTCCTTATGAAAACAGAAAGTTTAAAGTTTCAATAAGCTTTCTCTTGTACTATCATTACAAACAACGGTTTGCTTTGCTTGCAATTTTAGACTTCTATTTTCAATCAATGAAATATATAATTGTGTTTTGTAACTAGAAGTAGACATCACTTATGAGTCACAAAAGTGTAAGAACAAACTCAGACATAGTCCTAAATGCCCTGCACCACTTTACGAAAATAATTAAATACTTTCATGAATGTATTTGCAAAAGTTCAGTTACGTCATTTCAAATAAAATTTCCATGCGAGATTGTGGTGGACCCAGGTGAAAGTTGGCTATGTGGCCTCCCCAGATGTGTTAGGTTTCATGACCCGCTACAAACACAGGGATTTGGTTAAATCGTTCCAACAATAGTGTTTTTTTTTTTTTAATTTTTATTTTATTTTTTCGGTGTTCCAAAATTCACTGTTCATGCACCACACCCAGTGCTCCATGCAATATGTGCCCTTCAATAGTGTTTTAAACACATACAAAGGGTTGTATAGTAACAAAAGAATTCTCAGGGAAAAAAAAAAGTGATGTCACAGTCATTAGCTGGAGATCACTCACCTCCTCCCGCCGGCTCGCCCCCCAATTTAGTCTTTTAAGGATAAAAGAGCAGTGGAGAACATCTCCTAAGCAGTTAGTCTATGATCTTGAATTTCATTCTGGACTAAGGAAATTCCCAAGCAGGCCAGGCCCCACAAACCACGAGCGAAGTCTGCTATCCAGACGTCTTTCCCCACTCCATGTTTTACTACACCCGGAAAGTCTCCCTCCTTTGCCAGATAAGGGACTCACGCTCGGCCCAGAACACTGCAGCCCCGGGAATCCCGCTGAGACCCGGTAGAAAGGCTGAGGCAGCAGGGACCCACACCACTGTTCTGGGCCCAAGTCCCTTTGCTCACCCGGTATGTGTTTTCGGTCTTGTGGGAAACGGGCTTTATCTTCATGGCTGCAGAGAGGCAGGGGCCCGCGAGGACCTATGTGGGGGGTCGAAGGTATGCAACGGACCGTACGAGGAGAAATTGGATCACACGCTTGCGCTCTCAGATTCCCAGGCGCTCGGACTTCATCACGTGCGGCTTATGCCCCTGGGCGCCGCCATGTTGAAGACTGGGAGGAGACTAAAAAGATCACGTGGGCGGAAGAAGCGATTGAACAGGCGCAGCCTCCTGGGAACCCGGCGGGGCAGCGGGAAGCTGTGGTGGGTGCTGGCGTGGAGTTCTTTTTGTCCTTTCAGGGAAGATTTCTGGAAAAACGTATTTTTATTATGAAAGAAAACAAGCCAGTCCGCATTGTCAGCTAACAGTCATTTCCCTTCAACTATGCACCCTGCAAAGTTCTTTACATCAATAATTTCATAGTAAAGCTCATTGTGAACGCTACATGAACGTAATTAAGGAGCATTTTTTTTTTAAGGCGCATATTTTTAAACCCCTTTGGCATATGAAGAAAGCAGGGATGTGCAGCTGGTAAGTGGCAGTCTACCAGAAGTCTCCGAGCGTCAAAGTCTGATACTCTTAAGCACTATCCGTTCAAATAAAATTGAAAAATAGAAAAGGAGTTTTAGGGGAAAAAATCTTATAATTTCATATGCAGTCAGTTAGTATTTCGGTGTTTTTCCTACCACGCTTACGTTGTGAAACATAATTGTACAAAGTTATATGTATATTTTTTTCACTTATTCACTCAAGTATTTTTTTGAGAATCTGTGGGCCATGCCCAGTTCTGTGAGCTGAACAAGACAGACAATAATAATATTAATATAATTGTGTTTGGAAGTATTTAGTGAGATGCTTACATCTTACACAAGGAGAGATGTTAAGTAGACAATTGAATACATTCCTGCCCAGAGCTCATTGTTTAGGTCAGGGCTGGAGGTGTGACGTAAATGCCTTAAATACTCTTCACTGCTGAACCATGTGGAGTATTTAAAGCCACGGAACTGATTGAGATCATTTAGGGAGAGAGGGATGAAAAGGAGGATGAAGAAGACCCAGTTGGACCTTGGAGTGCTCCAACATTTAGCAGTGGACTGGAAGGGTAATGGGATAGAGAGTCAGTGAGGTAGATACAGACTAGTCTTGGCATGGAAGAAGAACCAGTGGTCAACTACGCTGAAAGCCCAGGCTAGGAAAGGTAGCTGCTGGATATGACAAGGTGAAGGCTGCTGGTGACCTTGACAAGTACAGTCCAGTGTTGAAGGAAGGAAGCAAAATATGCATGGATTGTGGAGGAAATTGGGTGAAGAAGTGAAGTAGGTGTAACACTTTTGTATTATTATTGGCATTATGACATCGGTATTTTCTATGTCATCGTGGGGTTGTTGTAAATATTTTTAATGGCTCCGTAGCATTCATAGATTTTTTAATAATAAAATGTAGAAGTACCCAATATTTGGCTGGCTTCCAGTAAGCTAATTGGCTTTTTTTCTTTAGGTAGTTCTTCACCTTAATGCGTTGCAGATCTCTTAAGGAAATCTGTGAAAGTTGTAGACCTTCTCCTCAGAAAAGAGCAAATAAGGTCATTCACACTAAAGTGTGGAGATGATTTCAGAAAATTAGAAGTCTGCAGTCATCTGAAGGTAAGAGGCCCCACTCTAAGCAATATTCCCAACTAATTGCTAAAATCACCCCCCAGATAATTGCATCCTTTTCTTTCTGTTATTTATTTTTTGTAATGGAGTTAATGGGACTATAAGGAATGGAGAGAAAAATGAAAATCAAGGACACTAAAAGAACTGACACTTGCAAGTTACGGATTGCAGCTTACCCATTATATGATCCTCATATACACACATACCTCATTTTATTGTGCTTCACTTTATTGCCCTTCACAGATACTGTTTTTTACAGATTGAAGGTTTGTGGCAACTCTGCATCGAGCACGTCTATCAGTGCCATTTTCTCAACAGCATTTGCTCACTTCCTGCCTCTGTCACATTTTGGTAATTCTTGCAATTTTTCAAACTGTTTCATTACTATTATATTTTTTATAGTTACCTGTCATCAGAGATTATGATTTGCTGAAAGCTTAGATGATGGTTAGCATTTTTTATCAGTAAAGTATTTTTTAGGGTTTTAACTTAAATCCCAGTTAGTTAACGTACAGTCTAATATTAGTTTCAAGTACACAATATAGCGATTCAACACTTCCCTAGGACACCCTTAATCCCCATCACCTGTTTCACCCATCCCACCACCTACTTCCCCTCTGGTAACTATCAGTTTGTTCTCTATAGTTAAGAGTTTGTTTCTTGGTTGGTCTCTCTCTATTTTTTTTTTCTTTGCTCATTTGTTTTGTTTCTTAAATTCCACATGAGTGAAATCACATGGTATTTGTCTTTCTCTGACTTATTTCACTTAGCATCATACTCTCTAGTTCCATTTATATCATTGCAAATGGCAAGATTTTTTTTTCATTCATTTGAATCACTTTATTGCGATATTTGTATTATTGTGATGGTCTGGAACTGAACCTGCAATATGTCTAAGGTATACCTGTATTGATAACTTTGATTGAACAACCTGCTTATATAACATGATGGTTAAGAGCATGGATGCTGGGAACAGATTGCCTGTGTTTATGTCCTAGTTCTGCCATTTATTAGTGGTGTGACCTTTGGGGAAGTTACTTACCCTATCTGAGCACGATTTCCTTAAATGTAAAATGGAGCTAACAAAAGCACCTATTTCACAGGGGGCTGTTGTGAAGAATAAATAAGCTAATGGATGAGTGGCACATAGGACGGTGTCAGATACCATAACTGTGCAATCTTTGATTAATTACTTAATCTATCTGAGACTTAGCTTTCTGATTTATTAAATGGAGATGATAGTAATACCAATCTTTCAAGTTATTGCGTTGGTGCATAGCAAATGGAATAAATATTTGCTGAGTGGATAAATAAGTAAACATTTATTCTAGCTACCTAACAAGTTCTTTTAGGGCAGAAACCATGTACTTCTTCAACTCTGCATCACCAGCATATCTCTTTTTTTTTTTTTTAAGATTTTTATTTATTTATTTGACAGAGAGAGAGAGAGATCACAAGTAGACAGAGAGGCAGGCAGAGAGAGAAGGGGAAGCAGGCTCCCTGCTGAGCAGAGAGCCTGATGTGGGGCTCGATCCCAGGACCCTGAGATCATGACCTGAGCCGAAGGCAGAGGGTTTAACCCACTGAGCCACCCAGGCGCCCCACCAGCATATCTCTTAAACTTAAGAATTGTTTAGTGAATGTCTGTTGAATTACTAAAACATTTAATACTTTATTTAACCCTGAAAACCTCAGGTGTAATATACTCCTGCATTGGATGTGGGTTATACTATGTGATTTTTAAGGTCTTTCCCAAAGCTAAGTTTCTGAGGTTCTGAGCCATGGAAAAGCACCTCTATTTACTTATGATTATCTCCTTGCCCCCAG
>CM052897.1:17098260-17121992 GCA_028534135.1 Potos flavus
CCTTTCTGGCAAGGACAGACTTCTAAAATTTCTGATTTTGCACTCTGGGGCTGTATCACTTTCCGGCAACTACCTTATGGAGACTCCCTCCTCCTGCTGTTTATCTTCCAATATATCCCCTCCGATTCACTTCTCCACACATCCTACCTTGTAGAAAGTGGTTGCTTTTCTATTTGTAGAATTCCAGAAATTCTTTTCTTACATCTCAGGTTGAATTCATAGGTGTTCAGAATGATTTGATAGTGATCTAGCTAAATTCAAAGGACCAGATGAAATGAGGTCCCCTACTCTTCCATCATCTTGCTTCCCACTCTCCAAAGTCTGCTCTCTTAACTGCTGCATATCACCTTATTAACCCTTGCCACCTTTCTCAAGCTCCCAGCCAGTTCCCTCACAACCCACCCCATACCTGCACAACCAGCATGCCCTCGGGAAGATGACTCTGCTTAATATTGCTCAGAAAAAAAAAAGAGTACATTATATACGACCTCTGTCAATATCCTCTCTTCCCAACTGGATCTAAATCTACCGTTTTGTTTTCTTCTGCTTCATCTTAAAAGAATTATTCTATACTTCTGGGACAAAAAAGGGTAAGATGTTTTTATGTGGTACAGGACAACATTTATCTCTTCAACCTTATTTTCTGCCACTTTCTCATATGTACCAATGTTACAGTAGACTAACTGCATTAATAAAGAGACTCATAAAATAGGTGGAATTGTTGCTGTTAACAAAAAGACCCAAAGATACATAATGCCTTAAACACCATAAAATTTATTTCGTGTTCAAGTAACAGTGCTGGGCAGGTGAATAATCAGTGGGGCAAGAGCACCTCTATTTAGGGACCCTGACTGATGGAGATTGGACCATTTTCCACATATGCTTTCCAAGGTCACTCTTTCTCGACATCCAGAAGGGGAAAAGCATATGGAAGATATATATGGGAGGTTTTTATTGCTCAGGCCTGGAAATAGTACATGTCTTTCAGTTAGAATTCAGTTACATGGCTACACCTCACTGCAAAGGAGGCTGGGCAATGTAATCTAGCCGAGTGCCCTTGAGGATGAGAAAATGGGTTTTGATGAATAGTTATCAGTGTGCACCATTGTGCCTTAAACCTGGGAAATCTTACTTAATTTATCAATAGTTCAGCTTTATCAGTTTTTTAATTTAAAAAAATTTTTTTAAGATTTTATTTATTTATTTATTTGCTAGAAAGAGAGAGAGAGCACAAGTAGGCAGTACAGCAGGCAGAGGGAGTGGGAGAAGCAGGATCCCTGCTGAGCAGAGAGCCCAACATGGGGTTCAATCCCAGGACCCTGGGATCATGACTTGAGGGGAAGGCAGACTCTTAACCAACTGAGCCACCCAGGCTTTATCATTTCTAAATTGAGGATAATGGTTGTACCTCCTTCCTGGAGCAGTTGAAAGGATGAAATGTGTTGGTGCTGGAAAGACTTTAGAACATTTTCTGGCACGGAGTCAGCATCCTATCAAAATTATCTGCCATTATTGTAATGCTTAGGTGTTACTTCCTATGTCAAGCTTTTCTTCTCCGTTTTTCCTCTTGCCCATTTCTTTTTTTTAAAAAAGATTTTATTCATTTATTTTAGGGGGGAAGGGGCAGAGGGGGGAGGAGAGGGGCAAGCAGATTCCACACTGACCATGGAGCCTCACTTGGGGCTCAGTCCCACAACCCTGAGATCATGACCTGAGTTGAAACCATAAGTCAGGCACTCAACCAACTGAGCCACCCAGGTGCCCCCACCACTTGCCCATTTCTCTACCAGAGTTGTGTTGTATTGTAACTACCTGTTTTATGATTGGTGGTTCTTCCTCTACATTCTTCTTGAGGGCAAGGATTGTGTTTAGTTATTTTTATATCTCTAGTGCCTGGTAGTCCCTGGTATATAGGTACTCACTAAATATTTATTGAAGGAGGAAAAGAGAAAGTGAGAAAGGAAAGAAGGAATGGAGGGAGGGAGGAAGAAAGGAAGGAAAGGAAAGAAGGGAAGAAAGGGAAGGAAGATCATGTAAAGATCAACATCTTGCCATGGGTAGATTCATGAAAGGTCAGCCTGGTAAGCTGCAGAGCAGCTTTAGTAGTCACTGTATCCCAGGTCCCAGAGAGTCATTTGATAACTCCTGCCAGCTCAGGACCAAGACTGTTTGCATCACCTTCATGCTTGCATTGGATGCCTCTTGTACACTGCCTCACATCCTCTCAGCCTAGCTTTACTCCAGCCAGTGCTGCAGCATCCAGCTACCAGAGGTGTGAACCTACAGTCCCTTACCTCAGATGCACTGCTTCTCATTCTGCCCCAGGGTTGTTCTTACTCTTCTTTGGACACCTGCAGAAATGCGTTTTGGCTTCCACACAAGCAAACATGCAAGTGCAAGGGAGTTGGCATCTATGTCACAGGGCAACTTAACCAGTGAAGAATGGGAGCTAGTGAATAAATGTTCCCATCTTCTGACTCTTGGGTAGTCTTGGGCAATTGATTCCAATAGGGTGACCAACTCATCCTGGTTGTCCCAGGACTTTCTTGGTTGTTGTTGTTGTTGTTGTTGTTTTGTACTGAAAGTCCCATGTTGCAGGAACCCCTTAACTCTGAAAGGCGTTTTTTAAGGTTCCTCCCAGGGTCCCAGTGAGGTCAAGTCCACCGAGGTCAAATTCCAGTTGCCCAGATCTTAATAACACACCTTTATTGCCCTTCCCTGCTTTCCCAGATTACAGCCCCAAATAAACTATCTCCATGCAAGCCCCTTCTCAGGCTCTGCTTTCTGTTGGCCTCTGAATTGGGTAGCCCTGAGCTTACCTGTACAGTAAAGAGTGTTTTCAGCTCTAGAAAACTAAAAAAAGGCAGAGGCAGAGGAAATGAGTCAGGGCCCAAAACAGCCAAATTACCACTTTCCTGATGTTGCCACAAAATTAATCTAGAAGATATGGTGTGGTTCAAAGATACTATCATGAAATGTTTATTATAAGGTTTAATTGCTTCAACAGCAAGGTATTAGAAAGAACTGCAGACAGGCAGAAGACTTAGTTTTAAGTCACTGTAAAAGTATTTAAAATTCTTTATGACTCTTAACACTTTTCTTCTTTGGGCCTCAGTTTCCTATCTATAAAATAGGAGGTTGGGTTGGTCCTTTTTGCCTTTACCAGTGGTCCTGGTAAAAAACACAATAGATAAATTGGCTGTTTTAGTTACTCATAGGGTGGAGGGAGAGCAGAGGCTTGAGGGGGGTCAACAGGCCTGGTGGCTAGGGAGAGACAGGGGCTGAGGGTTCATACCCATATCAATAGTTGAGTACATGTGGCAGAAAGATTTTATAAATGGGCCCCTGTGGACTGTGAAGAACCTCTAACTCATTTCTCTAACATTCTTGAGATTTAGCAATCTCAAGTCCTCTGTCCACAGTGCCAATAGACAAGATTTTAGGGTCAATAATATTTGCCTCTGAGGGTTTTTTTTTTTTAAGAACCATCTTTTTTTTTAAATTTAATTTTATTTATTTATTTGACAGAGAGTGAGAGATCACAAGTAGGCAGAGAGGCAGGCAGAGAGAGAGGGGGAAGCAGGCTCCCTGCTGAGCAGAGAGCCCGCTGCGGGACTCGATCCCAGGACCCTGAGATCATGACCTGAGCCGAAGGCAGAGGCTCTAACCCACTGAGCCACCCAGGCGCCCTGAGGGTTTTTTTTTTTTTATTATTATTTTATTTATTCTGGGTGAGGGGGAGGAACAGAGGGAGAGGGACAAACAGAGTCTGTGGTAAACATGGAGCCGGATGTGGGGCCTGAGGACCCTGAGATTATGACCTGAACCTGAGCCAAAACCAAGAGTGGACCTGAGATTATGACCTGAGCCAAAACCAAGAGTTGGATGCTTAACCAAACGAGCTACCCAGGCGTCCCTTGCCTCTAAGTTTTAAGAGAGGTCTTTATAATACCCAAAGGTCTAGAGGCCATAGCCATCACAGCCAAGTCAAACTTCCAGCCAGTGGTGTGCTGGGACGGCTTATACCTGCTTGCAAGAGCCGATTGCTGAATATTCAGGAATTTTGCAAGCCTATCAACCATTGGTACTTGAAACCAATCATAATAGGAGTGTTAACACTATAGAAATTAGAAAACACTACAAATAGATTGGGGCTCCTTTGGCCCCTTGAGATGGTTCACCAGCACATCATTAGATCCAGCTTTGAACACTGATAGCTACTTATCCAGGACTATGGATAAATTAAATATGTATGTCTTAAAAATATATTTTTTTCTCACATGCCGTTTGGTTTGTGGATACAATGAGCAGAGTCATTAAAACCTGTCTTTTCCTCTCCCTCAGCAGTGGCTTTATAGATTCTGTGAATCTAATAGATGCAAATCCCTGCAGAGACCAGGCAAGTTTCCACAACTCCAAGCCCTGCAGGTTCTGACAGGGGCTGGCCCTGCCAGGAGACTCTCAGAACCACATCAAGGTGTTGTGCTGCTGTTTGAGGGGAGTTTGTCTTCATGAATTGTCGATTCGGTGGCTTTGAGTAATTCTTCAAGGATTTTGGAAGCCTGGTTAGAATACTTGCTCTGCCACTTGGGAGCTTATGACAGGGTTATGTTTAACCTCATTGAGCTTCCTCATTCATAGAATGGATAATACATACTTGAGAGGGTTTATGGGTTTCCCATGAAGCTAAGAAAGTTTAAGTATCAAGGCACATCACTTGTATGGGCCTCTCCTATGGAGTCTTTAGGCAGTTGTATTTTTATTTTTATTTATTTATTTATTTATTTTTTAAGATTTTATTTATTTATTTGACAGAGAGAGAGAGATCACAAGTAGACAGAGAGGCAGACAGAAGGAGAGGGGGAAGCAGGCTCCCTGCTGAGCAGAGAGCCCGATGCGGGGCTCGATTCCAGGACCCTGAGATCATGACCTGAGCCGAAGGCAGAGGCTTTAACCCACTGAGCCACCCAGGCGCCCCTAGGCAGTTGTATTTTTAATGTTACAATTGAAAAGACCCCCACCCCAAAGCATATGAACTTCAGAGCTTCACACAATTTGGATCAGCTCCTGCTTGTGGGAATGAATCACGTAACACATGTAAAGCACTTAGTCCAGGGTCCGGCCCATTATGAGAGCTTCATAAATAGTCCTTGTTGTAACACAGGTAGTTTCCCTCCATCATCACACATCCTACGTGATTTTCCTCCACTCCCTAAACGTCATCACTCAACCACATTCTGTTCATAGTTTGCCTTTATTCCATCTATAACATTGGTTTTTGCCAATCACTTGCCATTTTGCTAAACTTATTCCATGAAGTGCACCGTTCAGCATGCTACTGTGTTCATTTTAACAATGAGAAAACAATGGTTAGCAATTATGCTCTTCACAGAAGTGATGTGACGACAAGGAGAGATAATAAATAAATTGCCCAAAGTTCTTGGTGTGTTGGGAAATCAAAGTTATATTAATGCTTAAGAAAACATCCAACAGGACGGGGAACAAAGGGCAGTTGAGGCAGCACTGTGATGTTTTGCCAGTTGTTAAAGAGGCCAATTGTCAGTCAAGCGTGATGTAGAGACGCTTTCCTTAAGAGCACGTGTATCTCAGAATTATCAAAGGGCTCTAAGTCACCCTAATAATGGGCTTTTACCACAAGCAGAGAGAATGAAAGCCACATTTAGTCTTAAAAGATGCAGCACTTTGCATTGCAGTTGTAAGATTCTCACAGCCATTTGTCTTTACTCAGGATAAGTAAAGGGGCAAGTGGATGCCTGTGAGCCTCGCATGGTACTCCTACCCTGAACTGTAAGAAAGGAACTCGACTCAGATGCAACTTAGGTGCAGCCATTATTGACAGCCTGTTGTATACAAGGTACTGTGAGTGGTGATGAGTAAAACCAGGTCTCTGGTGCTTTCTACCATGCAGTGCTAGAAGCTATCCGGTCAAGTGGAGGGAGTGTGGCCTTTGGGATTAGATGAACCTGGTTTAATTCTGGTTTTGCTTTGTACCAGTATGAACTTAAATTATTTATGTAACCTTGAACGTTATGTTTCCTCGTCTGTAAAATGGGAATAATAACCGCTCATCTTGGAGGATTGCTGAAACATAGCAAGTACTCAGTAAATTTTAGTTTCGTTAACTCCTTCAGAAAGCCTGTAGAATCTAAGTGCAATTTTAGTCCTCTCAAAAGCTGTTTATGTAGCTTTTCTGAATCTTGTATTATTTTAGTAGTTGAAAAAATTTTTTTCATATTACAAAAGCAGTATATTGTGTGGCACAAGAATTTAGAATAAGTAAGCAAAAAGGAAAATGCCGCTTCCTGAGGGCACACAGGAGAAGAATGAGGCACAAACAAGTCAGCTGCAAGAGAGATTGGGAGCAGGGGTCGGCAGTTGAGAAGACTGCCGCCCCAACAACTCCTTAATCCCATATTTATTGGATACAAGATGATAATCAATAAAAAGATTATACATTGTTTGTAGGTAAACAAGAAGGAATGTGAGTCACTGTTGATCATGAGTCTTAATAGATGAAACAAGCCGAAGAGAAGGGTGTGCCTGGTCAATCAGCATGAAATTCGTTATAGAGTAAGCGCACTTAGCACTTAAATGGATAATCCCATCAGCAAGCTCTCCCGGAGGCGGGGGAGATAACGAAAGAGGGAAGCAGGCGGTGTTCCTCCCTGAGCGAGCCGGGCCTCCCCAGCTGCTCAGCTTCCATGAAGCAGGCGGTGTTCCGCCCTGAGCCAGCCGGGCATCCCCAGCTGCTCGGCTTCAAGAACGTGTATCTTCCCTTCCACCTGAGGCCTGCTGCGACTACATGTTTTTCTCAAGGTTATCTTTAAGCATGCTTGCATGACCAGCACAACTCCTCCTGGTTATATTTTCAGGAGTATATTATTTTGAGGGATGGTTACAGGAAAAAATTAAAAATTACATACAATTCCAATATGTAGCCATAACTTCTATTAACACCCTTGGGTATATCCTTCCAGAACACTTTTTATGCCTATAAATATGTATGTTACTAAAGATATAACTATATAATACATGCAATTTCATAACCTGCTTTTCTCAATACAATAGTATTATGGGAAATCCTTGGGAAAATCTCTGTCATGATAAGACCAGATAACAGTTTTTTCTTATCAGGGGAAGCAGTTGAGATTAACACACTATAACAATTGTCTAGAAAGTTATACCACAATTTTGATGCCCCTTTCCCAGCGAAAGACTGTGTAGCTACTATCAGGAAAGAAAACAAGTAACATCTACAAATCCCATCTTAAAGCCTCTTTATTTAGAAATCATGCTTGTTTTTTTTTAATAGTTTTATAACTAGAAAGAAACTTATCTTGTTGTATTTAAAACAAGGCAAAAAGAAACTTATGACTGGTTATTGTTTTAGCTTAGGCTGCTGTAACGAAATACCATAGACTGGGCAGTGTAAAGAGCAGACACTTATTTTCTCACACTTCTGGAGAATTGAAATCTGAGGTAGGGATGCCAGCAGATTTGGTTCCTGGTAAGAACTCTGTTCCTGGTTTCCAGATGGCCACCTTCTAGATGTGTCCTCACGTGCTGGCAAGAGAGAGCTCTGGTTTCTTCTTCTTATAAGGACATTAATCCCACCGTGGGGGCTCTACCCTCATGACCTCACCTAATTACCTCCAGAGGCTCACCTTCTAATACCATTATATTGGGGGTTAGGGCTTCAACATATAAATTTGGGGGGATACAACCATTCAGATCATAACAGAGGTTGTTATAAACCCATAACTCCTGCCCTAGAGAAGATAATAAGAGGGGGCAAAATACCTTTATGATCCATCTTGTTAGAAAAAAATTACCGATTGACTCAAATAGGCAACCAGTCTACTGCTTGGATGGTTGAGGAATCTCACCTCTGACTAAGAGATGGAAGCAGTACTAACATCCGTATAAAACTTAGTGGAGCATTTTATATGGAACCAAGCTAGAATGACACTATTTGTCCCCCTGATATCTCCTGTGTCCATAATATCCTTCTCACTGAAAGGAAAAAAAGAATCACAATAAAGTCTTGTTATAAGAGGAGCTGTTTCCCTAGTTTGGGCAAGTTTTAGATTAATCCTACCTTCCCATACAGTACATATAATGTTTGCACATTATGCAGTTTTATAGATTGTTCCTCAGTTTCTCATGAAGGTAAGGATTAAGAGAATGATCCAACTATTTACAAAAAGCCTACCCTCCAGGGATTGCCTCTTAAACCATCACTCCAGCATGTACTGTGAGCTCCTACTATGTTACACGCACCTCTTTATATGCTGGGAATACTGTGGTAAACAAGACAGGCAAAGTTGCTCTTCCCATGCAAATTACATCCTGGTATTTGCTGACCTAAAGTATGGTAAGATAAACTTATTCCTGAAGATTTCCACGTAGCAATGCATCAGAAGCAAGTTGAAGAGAGTCACAACATAAATAGGGAGATGTTTATGAAATGTTGATTTCATTTGAGAATTTAAGGAGCAAGTACATAACTTTTGAAAGTTAAAACAAACATTTTATGGAGTTGAAGCCTAAATTTTTAATGAAATTATATAGGAAACGAGGCCACACCAGTATTTCTCATTTGTAGCATCTGTTTACAGCTACACCCCTGGATCACACAGGATGAGAGCTGGCTCTCCTCTGCATTTTGAGTGCATTTTGGTGGTATTGTTTGAGAAGAATTGCTCTTGAGTTTGTATCTCCTTCATAGCATTATTGGGAGAATTAGATGAGAGGACCAGTGTAAAGCACCTCACACTGGACTGACACATAGAAAATGCTCCGTTCATGTTAGATCTCTATCCTGTCCTCATTCCACAGAACACTGTGAAACACTCATGGGCTTTGGAGCCAAACAGACCAGGCTTTGAACACTGGCTTATCACTTATTTGCTGAGGTATCTTTGAGTGCCATTTTATGTATCAGGATATCTATTCCTGGGGTGAGGTGCCTATCTATTCCTCTTTGAGGGTTCTTTCCTATACCAAATTAAGATTTAGGAAAGGGAAGAGAGAAAGTGTCTTTGTTACAAAGAGGAGGAAAAATTCAGACCGTTTGCCTACCAGAGCATTTGATTTATATTATGGGAAATGGCCTGCATGAGCAGGTGATTGGATTGTCTTGTCAATGTTTCACTGAGAGGCTGGGAATAAGAGGGCTGTTTTCTTCATCCCCTTCATCTAAGCACAACACTTGAAGCCTTTTCTCTCCTTCATCCAAAGACCACCACTTGTTCCACCAAGGGAATATTGGTGACCCCAATTAACTAGTCACCTGAGCCATAGTCTAGAAAGAATAAGCAAGGCTTTAGGGTAGGACAGAGGGCCAAGAAGAATGATGAGGACTTGGAAGAAAGAGGAGAGAAGGCATCTAGAGCGAAGGGATTGCCCAAGAGCTGAGGGTGTGGTGTGGACTGAGAGGTGGCTCAAGGGAAAATCTCTATGCATGCTTGACAGAAGAGCATCCTTCCCTCCAGTGTTCAAACAGAGAACACAGTGAAGAGGTCATGTATTGGATGGTAATACTTCTGACCTCTTTCTCCGCTCTCTTCTCCTTCTTTAAACTCTAAAATTTAAGATCTAAGCACTGAGAATACTATGGTGCCACTCCACCCACCCAGCCACCAACCACCTCTGTTGTAATTGTGACTGGTTTACTGAATGAGCTAAATTTGGTGGTATAAAGCTTATTCTGGCCAACTCCATGTTCTGGTAAATTTAGTAATAATTATGACTGCCCTGACCACACTGCAAATGCTTCCCTCTACCTGGAATGTTTTCTTATCTTCCTTCCCTTGGTGAACTCTTACTTATCCCTCCAAAGTGAGATCAGGCATCATCTCCAGGAAACATTCCTCTGTCCTACCTGGAGCTTCCATAAGACATGTCTACCCTGTGACTATGTAAGTATGTTAGAGTATCTACTGGTAGACACATTCATCTTTTTATCCCTTTTTATCTAGTCTAGGCTCTGCCAAATAAATAGTTGCTGTATGATGATTGTATTTATTGTCCTTATTTTCTTGGTAAAAAATGATAGTACAGACATCTCCAGTTATGCATATTTGCAGATCAGATTCCCTGGGAAGCAGACTCTGAAATGGAGTTTTATGTGCAGGAAATTAACTGGGGAGAGCTTTCAGGATCAATACCTCTGGAGTAATGAATAAAGCAAGAATGTGGCAGAGGAAGTTGGATGATAAGGCTGACAGTAGAGACCTAAGCTAATCCCTTTGGAGGAGAAATGGCCCTGCAGACTTGTCCTGAGTTGTCATGAATTGGAACAAGAGACCAAGCCTTCTCACCAAGCCTTTTCGGTCAAAATGTGCAGACTGCACTGAGAAGGGGCATGATCTTAAATGCAGAGGCTGTCTTCAGCTAAGGATTGTGTGAACTATTAACCATCATAGCCTCTGCAGCTGAGAGAATGCAAGGGGAGGGAGATGGAATGTACATGCCTGTGTCTATCATAGCCTACACCTGGTGCTGCTTGAGTCCACATGCTTCCAATAAAGGGGCTTTCTTGAATAGCAAACATGAGTACGCTCTTCCTTAAAAAGTCTATATCTAAACATGGGTTTATAAACCTTGACATTCTGTTTTATACATCAGTCTTCTATCAGCTTGGTGAGCATGAGTTCTGCCTAGGTAGGGTTCTGAACCTAAAATTTGAGAACCAGATTTTGAATCTTAGCCTGCCAAGATATTTGGAAGCCCTCTCCATTTAGCTATCACTCTATAAATATGGAATTTTTGAGTAATAGAAACTTAGAAATATACTCATCTACAAGAAAATTTAAAATGAATACACACAAAAAAACCTGAGACTGTAAGTTTTGTTGTTTCAACCCATGCAAAATAGATCCTGGACTAGGGACCCTCTTCTACCCTTGTCCGTGAAAGTAATTATCAAAGTCCTGTCTGAATATCTTCTTCCTTGATATCTCTCTTTGAATGTAAAAGTTTAAAAAACAAAAATGTTGACCAAAGCAAGTGAAACTTTGTGAATTTGGAAATGCAGCCTCTTAGATCTGAGGGGGTAGTTTGAGAGCACTGAAGTTTCAGTGGATGGTGAGAGAAGCAAAGAGGATTAAACCAAGTTTCTGTGCTTAAGTTTTTAGTGAAATTAGAGTTGGCACAGTTTTCTTTGATTCTGAATCTGAGCCGTATTTTGAAAACAAGGTAGGGCCACTGCCAAGAATAACCTGCCCTTTGTTTGGCCAGTGGGTATAATGTAACTTAATAAGTTTTTGCAAATGTCAGGACTCATAGTCTTAGATGGGCTTTCTACTGTTGAATTATATTCCCACAAAAATGTATATGTCGAGGTCCTAACCCTCAGTACCTCAGAACCTGACCTTATTTGGAGAGAGGGTCTTTACAGAGGTGATATGAGGTCATTAGCAAATACTCTAATCCAACATGACTGAAGTCTAACCCAACATGACTGAAGTCCTTATAAAAAGCTTGGAAATTTGGATACAGACAGTGGAGAGAATGCCAAATGGCCACGTGAAAGTGGCCACCTACAGGCCGAGGAGAGAGGCCTGGAACAGATCCGTCCCTCAAGCCCCCCAGTAGGAACCATCCTTGCCAACACCTTGATTTTGGAATTCTAGTCTCACTCGGTTTGTGGCATTTTGTTACAGAAGTCCTCGCAAACTAGTACCTGAATGCCTCTTTTCCATTCGTCACAGAGGTAATTATAAACTATGGGATGGGTCTTCTGGTAGCAGGTAACGGAGAGACCACAAGCGAATCTAGTTCAAGCTAGTTTAAGTGAAAAGTGGGAATTTGTTATAAGGGCACATGGTCTTCTTAGAAACTCAAGAAACTCAAGGGCAAAGATCTGGGCTGGGCCACAGGGACAGACTGGAACCAGTGGCTGGCTTATTATCAAGGCTGGTTCTATATCTGCAGAGGGACTGGCTTTGAGTTTCCAGACCTTGTAGCAGGACAGATAGATAGGTTCCCAAGTTTACCTAGTTGAGGTCCAGTTACCAGAGAATGACAAAAATCTCATAGTACCAAGCCAGGGGAAGGGACACTAGCCCAGCTGTGGTCACTGGTTTTATTCCTGTTGTCTCTGTTTCAGACCAGTCACATACCAGTACTGCTGCTGCAAGTGGGTTATGGAGGGAAAGGGCTTAATTTCTTGGGACTGCTATAACAAATTACTACAAACTGGGTGGCTTAAAACAATAGAAATTTACTCTCTTGCAGTTCTAGAGGCTTGAAGTCCAAGATCAAGGTGTCATGCTCTCTCTAAAGGCCTTAGGGAGGAATCCTTCCTTACCTCTTCTTAATTTCTGGTGGTAACTAGTAATCTTTGGTTTTGTTTGGTTGTAGCTACATCACTCCAATCTCTGCCTATGTTTTTACATGGTGTTCCCCTCTCTGTCTCTGTGTTCTAATTTCCCTCTTTTTATAAGGATATCAGTCATTGTGTTAGGGCCCACCCTAATCCCGTATGACATTGTAACTTATTATATTTGCAAAGATCCTAGTTGCAAATAAGGTCACATTCACATGTACTGGGTCTTAGGACTTGACCATATCTTTTTGGGGAACACAATTCAACACACAGTAGATGAGTAATCCAGTGGGTATCCACTATACAAAATTCACTTTTATTTGTTCCTGCCTTCTTTGACTTTTCTATCTCCTGGAATTAACTAGACCTTCTTGTGCCGACAGCCTGACTTTTCAACCCCACTGTCTGTTAGCATATATCATCAGTCATCTCTTTTGTCCTTTCCCTCTTATCTCTGAAGAAGGGTTTGGATAGGGTTATTGGATAAAATACAGGACACACAACTGAATTTGAATTTCAGCTAACTAGTGGCTAATTTTGTAGTGTGTGTCCCGAATATTGCATGGGAGACTTGAATTTTTATTTGCTAAATCTAGCAACCCACATTCTGCACTTAAAGACCTGGAAGTGTTCTAGATGAAGCATATGTTCTCCAGGGTGCCGTCACACCAAAATATCTATACCTGACCTGTTTTATTCAGTTAAGTTACTTGTCTGTTGCCTGTTGGCATTTTAGTTTGCAACATCTAGTTTAGAGTTAGAAGCCAGTTAGAAGATGAAAGTTGGGTGGAAGATGACCAGATACTGAACTAAGGCAAAAATGTAGAGATGAAGAGGAGAGGGGTGGATTTGTGAGCCATTAGGATGCAGAGTAATGTATTTGATGCCTATTTGAATGACCAGTTTCATCAAATGGGCTACCAAATAAAGTCATGGAGATATTAATGGATATATTAATGGAGATATTATGGAGATATTAATACAGGAGAAAATGAGGTGGTGGGGTAAGGTGGTATCTTTGTACTTAGTCGTGTTGGGTTTGGGGTGTCCTTTAGATGGTTGGATGTGGGATGCTCAGGAAGGAGGGAGGGGCTGCAGATATAAATTTAGAATCTTAAACATGTTTTGAGATATGAAAGTTGAGATAGGAAGGTAGTTGGGATTTCCTAAAGAGAAATTATAGTGTTAGAAGAA
This sequence comes from Potos flavus, assembly GCA_028534135.1. Classification (NCBI taxonomy): domain Eukaryota; kingdom Metazoa; phylum Chordata; class Mammalia; order Carnivora; family Procyonidae; genus Potos; species Potos flavus. The sequence continues at coordinate 17,111,807 of CM052897.1, forward strand.
AAGGAAATCCTGTGGAAGACCAGTATGTAAAGTAACAGAGAGAATCCAGCAAGAAAACAAGCATGGTTAGGAAGTAGATGAAGCAAGTCAGAAGATGGACAGACATGTTTGTGCATTGTATGAAATAAGAAATAGTGGGATAGAACCTAAGTATTCATCAATACAGCATTGGCCAGGTATATTTTACAACAAGCATACAGTGAAATACTAGGCAGCTGTGCAAAGAGTAAGGAAGTGTCTATGTTCTGATGTGGAGGAATCTCAAAGACATGCTGTTGTTAAGTGGAGAAAGAAACGTACAGAGGGGCATCTGTAATATGTTGTGAATATAAGAAGGGAGGAAGGAGGGGAGATACATATTGATATTCACTTGTATATAAAGAAAATCTCTGGAATGAGATACAAGGAGCTAGTATGAGTGGTCATTTATTGAGGGAAGGTTGGAACTAGTTAGGTGAGAGGGCAGGGGTGCCTGGGTGGCTCACTTGGTTAATTAAGCATCTGCCTTTGGCTCGGGTCATGATCCCAGGGTCCCTGCATCCAGCTCCCTACACAGTGGGGAGTCTGCTTCTCCCACTCCCTCTGTGTGCTCTCTCTCTCTCTCTCTCTTTCAAATAAATAAATCTTAAAAATCTAAAAGATGAGGGGGTAGAGGTGGGACAGAAAATTTTGACTGTAATCATTTTTAGACGCTTAGAATCTTTGATTAGGTGAACATAAAATGACATATAATCTATTTGAAATGTTAAATAAATTGAAGGAAGGAAGTAAGGATGGAAGAAAGAGGGGAGGGAAAGACGGAAGGAAGGGACCTGTTTAGATTCCATCAAGGTCTACCACGGGGTACTAGGAAGGCCATTTGGCTCAGGACACTTAGGAAGGGTCTCAAAATCACATCTCCAAATGAAATTCTACCCACATTCACCAAGATTACATTTATCAGCAACTTTAAATTTGTGTCCCATTACCAAGTATATTTTGAAGTAATGTTTTTATAAATACTTTAGTTGCCCTTTAAATAGCACAATTTGTACACTATATTATGTTTTGTTTAAAAATTAACTTGTTAGGGATGCCTGGGTAGTTCAGTCAGTTAAGCATCCAACTCTTGATTTTGGCTCAGGTCATGATCTCTGGGTTGTGAGATCGAGCACTGCATTGGGCTCTGTGCTGGGAGTGGAGCCTGCTTGGGATTCTCTCTCTCCCTCTGCCCTTCCGCACTGTTCATGCTCTCTCTTTCCCCCCTCCCTCTAAAAAAAAAAGAAAAAGAAAAAAAAGCTAAAAGAAAAAATAATAAAAACTAACTTGTTAAATTATTAACTTGTAAATATTTAAGAAAACTTGCATATCAAGTAGCCATGTGTTTGCATTTCTTTATGTTATAGAGTTGGGAGCTTTCAGAAATAGTAATGACCTGGACTTCTTTCCATGTCTTCCAGCATCAGACCTGACCTGTTCGAGTTAATGACTGCACTCAGGAAAGCAGTTCTGGGTCTTCCGTAACTTAAATATGATTATTTTTCATAGTAGGATCTCAAACCAAATCTGGCTCATTAATTTTTATGTCTGGGTTGTTATATAAAAGTGTGTCAGAGGGGGAGATGAAGCATGAGAGACTGTGGACTTTGAGAAACAAACTGAGGGTTTTGGAAGGGAGAGGGGTGGGAGGGTGGGTGAGCCTGGTGGTGGGTATTAAGGAGGGCACGTATTGCATGGAGCACTGGGTGTGGTGCATAAACAGTGAATCTTGGAACACTGAAAAAAATAAAATTAAGATGTAAAAAAAAATGTGTATTTACAAACTGTTGCTTAGTTTGAACTGTGAGGTTTTTCTTCCTAACAATTAAAAGGGACTGTATATATTTAGATATATAATTATAAATATAATATATTTATATTATTTAGGGACTGTATATATTAGTTCTGGATCCTAACTAGATAGAAGAGAGTTCAGGATTTCAGATTGTGCTACTTCCACAGGATGTAGGTGTATATTTATTAAAACACACGTGGCTATACATAGGTTCAAGCATCTCTTTGTAAGAAGGTTCCAGTGTAAATGGAAACTTTGCTTCTACTATTCTTGTGAGGCAGTATTCCTTAGTAGTTACGGGCACTGACTCCAGAACCAGACTGTCTGGGCTAAATTCAGTCAGCTGCTCCAACTATAAGCTGGCAATCTGGGGCAAGTTATTTAATTGTTTTGAGTCTCTATATTCCCATCTGTAGAGTGGGAATAATAATCGTTGTTCCTATTAATTGTTATACCTACTCATAGGGCTATTTCAAGGGTAAGAAAAAAGTAAAAAAAAACAACAAGTTGTAACTTCAAGCACTTAGAACAGGGTCTGGCATATAACAGAAACTATGTAAGTGTTAGCTATTATCATTCTTTTAGAGTTCTAACAGGACTGGCAGTTTGCTAAGTGACATGTTTAGTTCATTCATTATTCAAACAACACGTGATATCCTGGATGCCTAGATATATCAGGTACTATGCCAGCCTCTGGGCAATAACAAAACACAATACCCATTTCCATTTCCTTGAAAAACAAACAAACAAACAAACAAACAAAAAAACACAACCCAACCATACAAACCTAAAAACCTTTGTGGCTGGGGTTGTAGAGGTCACTTTATCTAAAGCAGAAATCCTGGGAGTATGACCATGCTCTGTAACTTACCTACTAAGAACACTGTCACTTTGCAAGAATGAATAATATGGGGTATGTATTGAGGTCCCCAATACCAGCTCTTCCTGAATATGCATCTGTGCAGCAGTCCATGCTGCCAGCATTGACAGTGTATGGTGACATCAGGACAGGGCTTAGTGTGGGGACATAGAGTTCCTGGAATTTGCCCTATTGGCCTCCCATGGGGTGGCCTCTGTCCTGCTTTCCAAAAATTTTCCTCCAGCTAGTTTAAAGCTGAGATAATGAGGCTACAAATTATTTACTTTGAAAATTCGGACTCTATTCTAGTTAAATCTTTTGTACACGTTGTTAAGTCACTTGCGTTATTAGATGGGCCAAGGGGCTCCTACAGCGCATTCCTTTTCATTTTATTTAAAAGGAAAGGAAGGGTGAATTGGGGGAAATCAGAGGGAGAGATGAAGCATGATAGACTGGACTCTGAGAAACAAACTGAGGGTTTTGGAGGGGAGGGAGTAGGGGTTGGGTGAGCCTGGTGGTGGGTATTGAGGAGGGCATGTATTGCATGGAGCAGTGGGTGTGGTGCATGAAAATGAATCTTGGAACACTGAAAAAAATAAAATTGAATTAAAAATAAATAAATAAAAGGAATTTGTGGGGCTTTTCACTTTGCATGAAGGATGAGAGCGTGGAAGGAGGAAAGTGAGGTAAGAGAATTAACATTTATTTAGCATTTCAATTTAATGTGTCTGATAGAGATTTTCCAGTTAAAAGCACACTGACCACAATGTCTCGTCCTCCCTTTACCTCTTATAAGGAAAGAAAGAACCTTCTTAAGGGTCAGTGGGAATAAGGGACCAATGGCCTATCATAGTTATAACGTCGATTGTTGTTTTTGGAGAGTGTCTTCTTTCATAGAAGCATCTACCATCACTTGTAAGGAAGCCCATAATGTTTAGATTGACCTGTCCCAAACATTGGCTTTCAAACCTGATGTTTCTGGACTTAAGGGTTCTTCATCCTAGACGTCTCCCAGGCTATTATCTGTAGCTGTCAGTACATTCTCCAAATAGGTCCGAGTTCTCCTTGATACACTGGCAGATCTCATTTCTCCCAGCAGTTCATAGATACTTCAAGTCAAAGGCTGGAGAAATTTGCTTGATAAAGGACTACAGATTAACAGCAACCACATGCTAATAGTGGAGTGTATTAAATGCACATTTAACTTGCGTGAGAGAGAGTACAAATTGGAAACATGCCCAGATTGCCATGATTGGTCTCAATCATGGCTTTTTCTGAGGCTGTCCTCAATTCTGTTACCTCTGGAAATCTTGGGGGCTTTAAAAAATTACAATTAGATCCTTTCTCTCTTAAGTTTCATAGAGTGGTCAGTTTCTTAGGGGGGTGTGTGTGTATGTGTGGTGTGTGTGTGTGTGTGTGTGTGTGTGTGTGTGTGTGTGTGTGTGTATTGTGTATCTCTGTCATGAATTCTTCCCCAGGTGGGGTGAGTTGAACCTTATTCCAACTCCATTGTTTTACCATCATCAGAATCCTGATGGGAGGTCTCCATTCCTGAATGAACTAAAATTCTTCCGCTGCTGGCAATGCCAGCCACCCTACATATTCTCCAGTTTATTACTATGAAAGAATATAAATCCATATTCTTATCAAAATGTTATCTGTCTATATCTGAGCTCATAAAAATGACATCTAGGAATGAGAAATCTTGTTTTTCTTAAACGGGCTTATAAGTGCATTGGGAATGTATCATATTCTAAGCAAATGCTTTCTAGATGTGATTTTAGATATCAATTATGGATTTCCCTTCATGTGCAAAAATTAAAGTGTTGATTACACACTAGAAGAAATAATAAAAGCTCTTTATCACTGAGAAAGCACTTACTTGTCCTAGACACTGTTCTAAATTGCTTTATAGTAACTCATTTCAACTTTATCACAACCTTATGAGCGCCTACTATGTGATTGTAAAGCACTGTGTTTTATTACATTATTTCTTATTCTCACAATAATCCTTGATGGTACTTAATATTATTCCCAATGTTGTGACCACTCCTCAGAAACAAGAGGGAACCCAACCCCAAACTGGGTTTGCATGTCAAGACTGATAATGGCACATATATACCAAGAGGGTATGAAAACATTTATTACATAATGAGGCTTTCTGGGGAAAGCAGGGTGGCTCCCAAAGAGATGGCTTGAGAGAGAGCTTGGATATGGGACTGGCTTGGGTATTTTGTTTTGGTAGTTAGGGGGTTGGGCCAGGGTGAGAGTTAGGGAATTTTGAACTTCCCATCAACATCAAAAGAGGGGGCATCTTGGCTTTCATACCAGTTTCCCCAGGTGTAGGGAAGAAGGGGTGAGGCTTAAAAGCTCTTCAAAAAATGGAGTCAGATTATGTATTATATCAGGTTTGCCAATGAAGAAGCTGTGATTCTATGATACTCTGTTTTGAATTAAACATGACTTTATTTTTGTGTGTGTTATGTTTGTCACCATAAAATACATCATTAGTTTTTGATGCAGGGTTCCAAGATTCATTGTTTATGTATGACACCCAGTGCTCCATGCAATAGGTGCCTTCCTTAATACCCACGACCAGGCTCACCCATCCCCCCACCCCCCGCCCCTCCAAAACCCTCAGTTTGTTTCTCAGAGTCCAGTCTCTCATGGTTCATCTCCCCTTCCGATTTCCCCCAATTCACTTTTCCTTTCCTTCTCCTAATGTCCTACATATTATTCCTTATGTTCCACAAGTAAGTGAAACCATATGATAATTGACTTTCTCTGCTTGACTTATTTCACTCAGCATAATCTCCTCCAGTTCATCCATGTTGATACAAATTTGGGTATTCATCCTTTCTGATGGCTGAGTAATATTCCATTGTACATATGGACCACATCTTCTTTATCCATTCATCTGTTGAAGGGCATCTCAGCTCTTTCCACAGTTTGGTGATTGTGGACATTGCCACTATGAACACTGGGGTACGTATGGCCCTTCTTTTCACTACATCTGTATCTTTGGGGTAAATACCCAGTAGTGCAAGTGCAGGGTCCTAGGGTAGCTCTATTTTTAATTTTTTGAGGACTGTTTTCCAAAGTGGCTGCACCAACTTGCATTCCCACCAACAGTATAAGAGGGTTCCCCTTTCTCCACATCCTTTCCAACATTTGTTGTTTCCTGCCTTGTTAATCTTTGCAATTCTAATTGGTGTAAGGTGGTATCTCAATGTGGTTTTGATTTGAATTTCCCTAATGGCTAATGATGATGAACATTTTTTCATGTGTCTGCTAGCCATTTGTATGTCTTCTGTGGAGAAGTGTCTGTTCATGTCTTCTGCCCATTTTTTGACATGATTTTCTGTTTTTTGGTGGAGAGTTTGAGTTCTTTATAGATCTTGGATATCAGCCCTTTGTCTGTAGTGTCATTTGCAAATACCTTCTCCCATTCTGGGGGTTGCCTCTTAGTTTTGTTGATTGTTTCCTTTGCTGTGCAGAAGCTTTTTATCTTGATGAAGTCCCAAAAGTTCATTTTTGTTTTTGTTTCTTTTGCCTTTGGAGACATGTCTTGAAAGAAGTTGTTGTGGCTGATGTTGAAGAGGTTACTGCCTATGTTCTCCTCTAGGATTTTGATGGATTCCTGTCTCACGTTAAGGTCTTTCATCCATTTTGAGTTTATCTTCGTATATGGTATAAGAGGATGGTCAAGTTTCATGACCTTAGATCAGTCTTTCTATGTGTAAGTTAGTCCACGTTGTTCTGTGGTCACATACTAGGTACCCATCTTGAAAATGCACACCCCTAATAATTGAAGGGGAGTGAGAGACATAGGAAAGTCAAACACCATTGGAAATCTATCTATATCAGAGAGACTGGAAATTTTAGTTTGGCATGGTGGAAGGAGCATGGACTTTTCAATTAGATTATTGTTTGGCTTTGACTTACTTTGCTTTGGATTTGTTCACCTTGTTGAGTCTTAATGATAAGAATATCTCCAGTGACATGGAATTTTATGACGTATCACATTCCATTTTAGGGAACTTTGTTGGAAATTTTTTTCTTACATAATGGTATTTTGCTACACTAAGTTTGGTCTATATATACATTCTTTGAACACTGGCATATCAAGACAGGTTGTCAGGAATTCTAAAGCATGAACATAATTGGCCACCTGGAGAAAATATTAAAGAGGACTTTGGGTAGTAGAAAGTAGATACAGGGACAGTAAGATCAAGCTCAACAACAGGTAACAGGAAAGCCATCCTCAGCCTTTCAGAAATCCAAAAGACACTGGAAACTACTCCAAATGAGGAGAAAGTTGCGGTACCTAGGACATTCATTGATTACTAGCAATAGTTTTGGTACAACACATTTGCTTTTCAAATGTTGCTTCAGCCCTATCCTGGGAGAACTTAGTTCTCAGACTGGCTCTATATCCTACAATTTTACAAGCCCAAAAGTAAATGTCTCTTTTGTAATTGTTCTGGCAAAAGTCCTAGGACTGACTCATTGATCCAAATTGGGTCATGTGCCCACATACCTGTCCGTGAACCAACCGCTATTTTTAATCACAAAACAATCACTCTTATCTGTTAGGCCTGAGTCACTCATTTGTGTGCACCCCTGGTGTGTTATGGTCAGCTTACCTGAACTGCATTGATTTAGAGCATGGGAAGTAGAAACCCATGAAAACTGAACTGTTTCCCAAGCAGTGAGAAAGTGATGCTGGGCAGGCACGACAGCAGATGCTCATGGCACGTCTGCAAAGAGTGACCTGACTCAGTTTTCATGTATTTCTAACTGAGAACCCAGCATCTTCCTCAAGGGTAGCATTCACTTGGGCTATAATGCAAATGGAGACCCTGGATTTTTGCAGCGCTTTGCTCTTCTTCCTCTCTCCCTGCTACCACTATTTCTTCAGCTTCTGGTCTTAATAGGTTTTCAATAGACAGAGGGGAGATAGGACTCAAAGCACAGGCTTCCATAGAGATACTGATACTGGGAGTTCAGGTAAGTCACACTATTAATGAGTCCCAATGCCTACAACCTAGTGCCAAGGTCTTCATGCTGTTGATTCAGACCTTCCAGCACGTACATGAGCTTTCTCTATGTCAGAGAATACTGCTACTAACTATATCTTCAGAGTTGTTTCATATTTATCATAGGTCATGTGTGCCTCCGATAATAATAATAGTTGTCATTTAATGAATGCTTACAAATGAGTTTTTGGAACATTGCCTCTTCATAAGCTGGAAATTGCCTGTGAATTTGGAAATGTGTGCCAGCATTAACCTGACTAGACATGCTATTTCGGTCATGAACCAATAGAGTTTTCTTTTTTTTTCCTTTTTAAATATTTTATTTATTTGACAGAGAAAGAGATAGTAAGAGAGGGAACACAAGCAGGGGGAGTGGGAGAGGAAGAAGCAGGCTTCCCGCTGAGCAGGGAGCCCAGTGCAGGGCTTGATCCCAGGACCCTGGGATCATGACCAAGCTGAGCCACCCAGGTGTCCCCCCGGGTTTTATTTTCTTATCCTTGTGTTTGACTGACATAGAATCCTTTGCTCTAAACCATTCAACTATAGATATAGAAGTCTCCTTTCTCTATTCCTTCACATAACCGTAAAAGGGTAACATTTGAACTGGAGGAAAAATGGAGATAAAGGTAGAATTTATAAGCTAAAGGGAAAAATTATATATTTTGTTTATCATATGGTATATAATGTACTATATGCACTATATAATACATAAAAATTACACACACCTGTGTATATATGTTATATATAATACATATATAATGCATATATATAATATAATGTATTATATATAACATATATATAATATCCTTTCTTTCCAAGTTTTAAGTTTGTGGTGTGTATCTCTGATTTTAACCAATTTATCTTGCCTTCTCTGATGTATATCTTAAGAACTTATAGGGGAATCCAAATAGACGACAAGTGTAAAGTCAATTTAAAGTGCTTAATGGAAAAAAAAATAAAGTACTTGACTGTCAGTATTCTTAAAGCAAAATTTTCATAAGGTTTATGATATTTCTTTGATTTCTCAAGGTTTCAGAAGTACAGAGGTATCTTACAGAGGTATAATTACAAGGTATGAAAACCAAGTTTTCCACTTTGGTTTAGAGATTTGTTTTAATTTACTGTGCATCATTTCCAAGCTCCTTGACCTTCTAGACCCCCTAGACCATTCTTTCTTTTTTTAACTTAAATTCAGTTAGCCAACATATAGTATATCATTAATTTCAGATGTAGTGTTCAGTAATTCATCAGTTGTGTATAACACCCAGTGCTCACCACATCACTTGCCCTCCTTAATGCCCATCACTCAGTTACCTCATCCCCCCACCCACCTCCCCTTCAGGAACCCTCAGTTTGTTTTCCAGAGTCAAGAGTCTCTCATAGTTTGTCTTGCTCTCTGATTTCTTCCCATTCAATTTTCTCTTCCTTCCCTTATGATCCTCTGCACTGTTTCTTATATTTCACATATGAGTGAAACCATATGATAATTGTCTTTCTCTGATTGACTTATTTCACTTAGCATAATACCCTCCAGTTCTGTCCACCTCGACGTAAATGATAGGTATTCATCCTTTCTGGTGCTGAGTAATATTCCATTGTGTGTGTGTGTGTGTGTGTGTGTGTACATACACACTATATATATATATATATAAAATCACACCTTCTTTATCCATTCATCTGTCAAAGGACATCTCGGCTCCTTCCACAGTTTGGCTATTGTGGACCTTGCTGCTATGGACATTGGGGTTGCAGGTGCCTCTTCGTTTCACTACACCTGTATTTTTGGGGTAAATACCTAGTAGTGAAATTGCTGGGTCATAAGGTAGCTCTATTTTTAACTTCTTGAGGAATCTCCATACTGTTTTCCAGAGTGATTATACCAGCTTACATTCCCACCAACAGTGTAAGAGGGTTCCCATTTCTCCACATCCTTGCCAACATTTGTTGTTTCCTGTGTTGTTAATTTTAGCCATTCCGACTGGTGTGAGGTGGTATCTCATTGTGGTTTTGATTTGTATTTCCCTGATGCTGAATGATGTGGAATGTTTTTTCATGTGTCTGTTGCCATTTGTATGTCTTCTTTGGAGAAATGTCTGTTCATGTCTTCTGCCCATTTCCTGACTGGATTATTTGTTTCTTGGGTCTTGAGTTTGATAAGTTCTTTATAGATCTTGGATTCTAGCCCTTTATCTGATATGTCATTTGCAAATATCTTCTCCCATTCTGTCAGTTGTCTTTGGTTTTGTCAACTCTTTCCTTCGCTGTGCAGAAGCTTTTTATCATGAAGTCCTTGTAGTTCATTTTTGCTTTTGTTTCCCTTGCCTTTGGAGACATGTCTAGCAGAAGTTGCTATGGCCGAGATCAAAGAGGTTGCTGCCTGTGTTCTCCTCTAGGATTTTGATGGATTCCTCACATTTGTCTCACATTTAGGTCTTTCATCCATTTTGAGTTTATCTTTGTGTATGGTGTAAGAAA
>CM052897.1:17122092-17141362 GCA_028534135.1 Potos flavus
TCTTGATGATCACAGCTTTGTGGTTTTTTTTTTTTTTTTACGATTTTATTTATTTATTTGACAGAGAGAGAGAGATCACAAGTAGGCAGAGAGGCAGGCAGAGAGAGAGGGGGGAAGCAGGCTTCCTGCTGAGCAGAGAGCCCGATGCGGGGCTCGATCCCAGGACCCTGGGATCATGACCTGAGCCGAAGGCAGAGGCTTTAACCCACTGAGCCACCCAGGCAACCCTGTTTTGTTTTTTTTTTTAATTTTAATTTTTTCAGTGTTCCAAGAGTCATTGTTTAGGCACCACAGCTTTGTAATAGAGCTTGAAGTCAGGCATTATGATGCCACCAACTTTGGTTTTCCTTTTCAACATTCCTCTGGCTACTTGGGGTCTTTTCTGGTTCCATACAAATTTTAGGATTATTTGTTCCAGCTCTGTGAAAAAACTTGATGGTATTTTGATAGGGATTGCATTGAATGTGTACATTGCTCTGGGTAACATAGACATTTTAACAATATTTATTCTTCCAATCTTACTAGCATGGAATGTTTTTCCGTCTCTTTGTGTCTTCCTCAATTTCTTTCATAAGTGTTCTATAGTTTTTAGAGTACGGATCGTTTACCAAAATACTAAACCTTTGGTTAGGTTTACTACTAGGTATCTTATGGTTTTTGGTACAACTGTAAATGGTATCAATTTCTTAATTTCTCTTTCTTCAGTCTCATTGTTAGTGTGTAGATATGCAACTGATTTCTGTGCATTGATTTTGTATCCTGCCACATTGCTGAATTCCTGTGTGAGTTCTAGCAATTTTGGGGTAGAGTCTTTTGGGTTTTCCACATAGAGGATCATGTCATCTGTGAAGAGTGAGAGTTTGACTTCTTCTTTGAATGCCTTTGATTTCTTTTTGTTGTCTGCTGAGGCTAGGACTTCTACTACTGTATTGAACAACAGTGGTGAGAGTGGGCATCCCTGTCATGTTCCTGAGCTTAGGGGAGAGGCTTTCAGTTTTTCTCCATTGAGAATGATATTAGCTGTGGGATTTTTGTAGATGACTTTTATGATATTGAGTTATATTTCCTCCATCCCTACACTATGGAGAGTTTCAATCAAGAAAGGATGCTGTGGGGCACCTGGGTGGCACAGTTGGTTAAGTGACTGCCTTGGGCTCAGGTCATGATCCTCGAGTCCCGGGATCGAGTTCCTCATCGGGCTTCCTGCTCTACTGGGAGTCTGCTTCTCCCTCTGACTTTCTGCCTTCTCATGCTCTCTTTCTCTCTCTCTCTCTCAAATAAATAAATAAAATCTGTAAAAAAAAAAAAAAAGAAAAGAAAGGATGTTGTGTTTGTCAAATGCTTTTTCTACATCAATTGAGAGGATTCTTAATGAATATTTATACCAGCTGTGAATATATACCAGGGCAAACAGAGGGTGCAAGCAAGCTAATATTTTGGTGCCCCTTCAAACTGATATTATTTAAATTTGTATTCAATTCCCCAGTCAAGCTTTCAGAGGAGACCCCAACCCTGGCTGACACTTGATTGCAGCCTTGTACGAAATCATGAAGCAGAGTACCAAGTTAAGCCATGCCTGGATTCCTGACTCACAGAAATAGGGAGATAATAAACATGTGCTATTTTAAGCCACTACGTTTGTGGTACTTTGTTACACAGCAATAGATTAATAAAATACTGATCAGGGAAGTTTGCCTATACCTAGCCAAAACCTCAAATGTTAAGTAGAACCACCCTCCTTACAAGATAATTGAACAATCAGCTGTGTGAACTGAACATATCCTTCAGAGACCTTACCTCTTGTACTGGTCAGAACTCTTTGGGCTGCAAGCAACAGAAACCTACTGTAACTAGCTTATGTAAAAATGAGGCTTATTGGCTTATATACCTGAGTGTCAAAGGGTATACCAAGCACGCTCAACCTCAAATCTACTAAAGAGGACTATAATTGACTCTTTTGGGGATATATGCCAATATTGGACCAATCACTATGTCTAGATGGATAGGGTACTCTAAGTAGGTGGCTTGAGTTGCATGTGTACATCTGTAGTGGGGAAGTGTGGGGAATGGACATTACATCTGAAGGCCTCATCATGTGATAATAGATAGTTATCCAAAGGAAAATTGAAATTTCATTTCTAGAAAAGCAAGAAGGTATTAAGGGCAGGCAGAAGAGCAGCTTTTTCTACCATACCACCTTCCACCCAACATGTTACGAAAATACTGCTTCCAAATACTTGGAAACATTTTTAAGAGAAATGCTGATAAATATGGAATATTAGACCTCTGTAGTTTCAGTGATTTTTTTAAAAAAACTTTTTACTGAACTATTGTAATATGCACATATCGTAAGAGTACAGATGGGTGAATTTTCATAACCTGAGTGTACCCTTATAACCAGCACCCCATCTAGAAATATTACCATCACCACAAAAGCCCTGTGCATGCTCTTTTTCAGTCATTATTCACATTCTCTTTCCCCTGTCAAGAATAACCACTGTCCAGGGGCACCTTGGGACTCGCTCAGTTGGTTGAACAACTCAGGTAATGATCTCATGGGTCATATGATAGAGCCCCACATGGAGCTCCATGTCGGGCTTCACTCCACTTGGAGTCTGATTGGGATTCTTTCCCTCTTCTTCCCCCTCCCCCTCTGTCCTCCTAACCCCCCTGCTCATGTGTGCTCTCTCTTTCTCTCTCTCAAACTAATAAAAAAATCTTTAAAAAAAAGAACCACTCTCCACTTCTAACAACATTGATTAGTTTTGCCTATTTTAATGTTTTATATAAAAGGAACAATAGTATATGCTCTCTTTTGTGTTTGGCTTCTTTGCCCAACATTTTTTCTAAGAATCATCCATAATGCTATTAGAGTTTTAAATTACTCATTCCTATTTCTGTATAGCATTCCATTATGTGACTATATTACAATTTATCCATTCTACCATTGATGGGCACTTGGGAAATTTCCATTTTGGAGCTACTATTTAGAGTGCTAGTGCATGTCTTTTGGTGAACACATGTATGAATTTTTGTTAGGTATATAAATAGTAGAATTGCATACATTAACATTAGTGCCAAACAGTTTTCTGAGAGGTTGTATCGATTTACATGCCCAATACTGGTGTATGTGGATTCTGGTTGCTGCGAATCTTTGCCAAGTCTTAGTATTTTTCATCTTTTTCATTTTAGCCATTCTGGTGGGTTAGGTGTAATATCACATTATGGTTTTAATTTCCAATTCCCTGATGACTTATGAAGATGAACACTTTTTAATATGCTTATTAGCTATTTGGATATCTTTTTTTTTAAGTAAATCTTCAGTCTATTGTACCATTGTCTTTGTCTTAATAATTTGTATTTCTTTATATATTCTAGATATAAGTCATTTATCAAGTATAATTATTGCAAATGTCTTCTCCAACTTTAGGGTTGCTTTTTCATTCTTTACCAAGTCTTTTGATGAACAGAATTCTCAATTTTAACATAATCTAATTTATCAAGTTTTTCCTTTTGTGTTTAGTGGGTGTTATGTTCTATTTAAGAAACTTTTCCAAACTTAATTGCAGCAATGTTTTATCATATCTCAGTGATATTTTAGGAACCACAAATTTAGGTGACTTCTCATTAATAATAGCCATCAGTTTAGGTTGATATTTCAGTTAATTTTGAAAGACCCTTGAGCTTTTTGTTTGTGGGTAGAGCCTAATTTAGTCAACAAATGTATTTTTGGAATTTACATTTCAGTAAGATATTATTTTCACCTTATTTTTTGGAAGGTTATCTTTTTTAGTTCTCAGATTGGAAAGAAAACACAAAATATTGTTTACTTAACTTTATGACATCTTGGCCTAAAGAAAAAAGCACCCATTTACTACAATGAGCTTTTGTCAGATGCTTTATAGTAGCAAATCATTTACTGTTTCTGAGCCACAGTAACCTTTTCTGCAAATGTCAGGGAATAATTTCCACTATGTCAATATCACAGTGTTATGAAAATAACAGCAGCAATAATAACAATAACAATAAGATGATAAAATGCCTGCAATGTACCAGTTCCTTATGGAGTAGCTACCGTGGGAGGACACACTGACAAGATGTTTGGCAAATAAGAGTGAGTATGACATAGAATTGGAGGTTTATCGCTCACTAGGAGTGACAGGAAAGTATCAAAAACGATTGCAATTATGGGGAAAAGACAGTCTCTTCCATAAATTGTGCTGGTAAAACTGGACAACTACGTGCAAAGGAATGAAACTGGACCATTTTCTTATGCCCTACAGAAAAATAAAGTCAAAATGGATTAAAGACCTAAATGTGAGACCTGATACCATAAAATTCCTAGAAGAAAACACAGGCAGTATTTTTTTGACATTGACCATGGAAACATATTTATAGATATGCCCCCTTGGGCAAGGGAAACAAAGGCAAAAATAAACTATTGGGACTAAACCAAAATAAAAAAAGCTTTTGCACAGTGAAGGAAACCATCAACAAAGCAAAATGACAACCTACTGAGTGGGAGAAGATATTTGCAAATGATATATCTAGTAAGAGGTTAATATCCAAAATATATAAAGAACTTATACAAGTCAATGCCCACCCCCCACTAAAATAATCTGATTAAAAATGGTTAGAGGACCCGAATAGACATTTTTCCAAAGAAGATGTACAGATGACCAACAGACACATAAAAAGATGCTCAACATCAGTAACATTATGGAAATGCAAAGTATCATATGGTTTCACTCATATGTGGAATATAAGAAACAGCACAGAGGATCATAGGGGAAGGGAGGGAAGACTGAATGGTAAGTCATTAGAAAGGGAGAAAAACCACGAGAGACTCTTAACTATAAGAAACAAACAGGGTTACTGGAGGGGAGCTGGGAGTGGGGTTGGGATAACTGGGTGATGGATTCATCAGTTGCATATAACACCCAGTGCTCATCACATCATGTGCCTTCCTTAAAGCCCATCACCCAGTTGCACGTGATGTGATGAGCACTGGGTGTTATATGCAACTGATGAATTATTGAACTCCACACCTGAAACTAATGATGTACTATATGTTGGCTAATTGAACTTAAATTTAAAAAAACAACAACAACGAGATATCATCACCTCACACCTGTCAGAATGGCTAGTATCGAAAAGATAAGAAATAACAAGTGTTGGCAGAGGATGTGGAGAAAAAGGAACTCTCATGCACTGTTAGTAGGAATGCAAATTGGTGCGGCCACTGTGGAAAATAGTATGGAGGTTCTTCAAGAAATTAAAAATAGAATTACCATACAATCCAGTAATTCTACTACTGGATACTTACCGAAATATAACAAAAACACTAGTTTGAAAAGATATATGCACCCCTGTGTTTACTGCAACGTCATTTATAATAGACAAGATATGGAAGCAACCCAAGTGTCCATCCATGGATGAATGGATAAAGAAGATGTGTATTATATGGAATGGAATTTTTTAAAAATCATATGAAAAGCCATAAAAAAGCATGCGATCTTGAAAAAAAAGCATGAAAGCATTTGCAACAAATGGATGGCTCTAGAGGGTATAATGCTAAGTGAAATAAATCAGAGAAAGATATATACCATATGATTTCACTCATGTGGAATTTAAGAAACAAGACAAATGAACAAAGAAAAAGACAAACAAATATAAAACCAGGCTCTTAAATATGCAGAACAAACTGGTGGCTGCCAGAAGGGAGGTAGATGGGGGTGGGTAGGTGGAATAGATCAAGCGGATTAAGAGTACACTTATCTCGACGAGCACTGGGTAATTATAGAATTGTTGAGTAATTATACTGCACACTTGAAACTAATATAAAATTTTAAATTATGCTTCAATAATAAAAAATATGTTAGAAAAAAAGGAAGCAGGAAACGGCTATATAGAGAAAGGTGTCAGTAATTTTGTTTTGTTTTGCTTGCCAACAGCCTTCACTATTCTGTTGAGGTCTGTTCAGATATCTCCTTATTTCAATAAACCTGAGCTTTTTCAGGAAAAAAGATGATTGCATTTTTTTGTGGAGAAAGTTAATTTACCAGGGAGTAAACTCATTTGAATTTCTCTAGAGAAATCTTCTTTCTTATATACTTCTTCCCAAAGAATAACAAAAGACTTAATAGAGTTACATGCAAATATTAAAACGAAGCCAAATATAGAACCAAATATATAAAAGTCTCAGTAGTTAAATGCAAATCTTTAATCTGACAGTAACATTTGATACGTTACACAAATTTGTGGCTCTGTTTTGTTAGTTTCTGCTCAGAATCTGGCTTTCTTGTTGATTATTTTGGAAAGCTAACTACTTTTTCAAAGCCTGCTATTGATTTAAGCCATTTTGGAACACTCTAAGCAGACACCAGGTAACAAGGCCTATCAGAAAACCTGTCTGCTTACTTTTTAATGTTATTTTCAACCAAAAGTGGCATTAACCCTTCTTGGCATCGTCTCACTTTGAAAGACTTTAGACTGGGTCTGAAATCACAATACCTCTCATGGAAGACTGTCATCATTTAAGTTTTTTTTACATAGAAATGCCCTCGATGTAGGCTTGCCAGAGTTAACTAATAAAAATACCCAGTTAAATTTGATGCCCATAGCCAAACTATGGAAGGAACCTAGATGTCCATCAACAGATGAATGGATAAAGAAGATGTGGTATATATATACAACAGAATACTATGGAGCCGTCAAAAAAACAAAATCTTGCCATTTGCAACGACGTGGATAGAACTAGAGGGTATTATGCTAAGCGAAATAAGTCAATCAGAGAAAGACAATTATCATAATCATATGATCTCTCTGATATGAGGAATTTGAGAGGCCAGGCAGGGGGTCGTGGGGGGTAGGGAAGGAAAAATGAAACAAGATGGGACCGGGGAGGAAGACAAACCATAAGAGACTCCTTTTTTTAAATTTTTAAATTTTTTAATTTTTCAGTGTTCCAGGATTCATTGTTTATGCACCACACCCAGTGCTCCATAAGAGACTCTTAATCTCAGGAAACAAACTGAGGGTTGCTGGGGAGTAGTGGGGGGAGGGATAGGGTGGCTGAGTTATGGACATTGGGGAGGGTATGTGCTATGGTGGAGTGCTGTGAATTGTGTAAGACTGATGATTCGCAGACCTGTACCAAAAAAATTTTTTTGATGCCCAGTTAAATTTGAATTTCAGATAAATAACAAATACTTTTTTTAAAAAAGATTATCTATTTATTTATTTGACAGAGAGGAGAGAGATCACAAGTAGGCACAGAGGCAGGCAGAGAGAGGGGGGAAGCAGGCTCCCTGCTGAGCAGAAAGCCCGATGCGGGGCTCGATCCCAGGACCCTGAGATCATGACCTGAGCCGAAGGCAGAGGCTTTAACCCACTGAGCCACCCAGGCACCCCTAAATAACAAATACTTTTTAATATAAGTATGTTCCATGCTTATACTAAATTCATACCTAACTGGGCATCTTGCAATTTATCTGTGATCCCTACCAAATTGTTGAACATAATTCAAAAGAAAGGATTTTAAAACTGTTTTGTATAATGGTGGCATTACAGAACTAGAATACACATTTAAATTATAAGACTTTAAAAAAAATTATTATCATACTTTAAAACATTATAGCAAAGAAAAGTACACATCAGGAGGTAAGAAATCACAAAAAGTATATGGATTTCATTAGTGTATGTTGTTTATTATACCTTGACCTAAATTAATTACTAAATTAATAAACAGTTCCTTGTAACCTCTCTAAAGTCAACCTAAGCTTATTTAATGAATCAGATTGACTTTTTTTTAGACCACTTTATGGAGTTATGATTGACCTGTAAAAAGCCATACATATTTAATGTATATAACTCAATGAGTTTGGGTAGGTCAATTGGTTTTTACCCAGATATCATAGCGAATAATGAATAAAACAAATAGGAAAATCGTACTACCATGACAACGGATGAAATGGGGGAATTCCCCATTGAAAATTAGCCTTAACCTTGACCAGTTCCTGGTTTCAACTTTGTTTCCTCTG
This sequence comes from Potos flavus, assembly GCA_028534135.1. Taxonomy (NCBI): domain Eukaryota; kingdom Metazoa; phylum Chordata; class Mammalia; order Carnivora; family Procyonidae; genus Potos; species Potos flavus. Next base: position 17,130,135 of record CM052897.1, read on the forward strand.
ACTTTAGTGGTGGAGAGGTACAGGAATATATAAGGGAGCGCCCTAGTGCCTCATGCCTTGTTTAACCATTATCTTGTAATAGCAACTTGTTATTATGTAACCCAAGCAGTAAAACACCATCAGCACACAGAGGACTTACAGAAATGAGAAGGCTGGGGCTGTGATGTATGAGGCATGCCTTCAGGAATTTTTTTATCCTTTCAAGTATTTTAATAATGCCTTTTATACAGTCAGTATTTTCCTGACACATATGCCTTCTATACTCAACATGAATTTCCTTTGAGTTACATTTTTTTGTGCTCTCAGTAGTTAACAGTTTTATTTTTAAAAGTGAAAATTTACTTTTCTGTGGATGGCAATCAATAGAAGAATTTTTCCAGAAAGCAGGAAAGGCAATAAGGAGTCTTTTCTCATTCTGTCAATAGGAAGTATCTTTTAAAAACTTAGACTTTCTTTGATTAGCCAATTATTTTTCTCAAGAATTGTATCTCACTGAGTACAAAGTGAGATACCTAAAAGTTGGGGAAAAGTTGAAGATTGTTACTGCTTTTGCAAATCTGACTCTTGCAAATCTAAATCTTGCCTGAGGACAGAGAGTAATTGGGACATTAAAGGTAAAAATTGTTAAGAGGTTCAAAGAAATTAAGCAAATAAAAAAGAAAAGAGAGATAAATAATTATTCTAGGAAAAGCAAAGGTTACATAAGAAAGTTTCTTTTTAATATACTATGTGACTTGGCTATGAATAATTATATAGCCATAATAAAATATATGGTGAATTTTTCTCTAACAAAAAATTATGGTACATCTCTATTGGGAAAATTGGGAACAGAAAGTGTGTGTATGTGAATGTAAAGATGAAGAAAGGAGGACCTTATTTCTCTGGTAGGGAGGTAATAGAAAATATCTAAGCCTTAAAACCTCAAGAAATAGCTATAATACATAGCTACTTAGAAACCTGGGGGTCAATACTAGAAGAAACAGCTAAAAGAATATAAAGTGGCTTTTCAGGAATGAGGACTTGTGGGAGGGGGGTATTTTGGTTATAAGACTTGTAGTCCCATTTGACTTTTTATCATATACATGTATTAGTTTAATTAAATTAAAATTTTAATAAAATCAGGGACCCTCCCCAAACAAAACACATCAAATTTAAAAAATAATAGAACTGTTTCTGGGAAGGATGTGGAATATATTCTTAGTTCCAAACACATTTGGTAAATAAATAAGACTTTCCATCAATAGATGATAGATAGATAGATAGATAGATAGATAGATATAATGTAGATATCCAGGTCGATTTCTGGACAAATAATATATTTAGAGAGATATATAAATATATATCTCTATATAAATACAGAGAGAGTAGACAGATACATAGGAATATTACTCAGCCATAAAAAAGATTAAATTCTTACCATTTGTGACAAAGTGGATGGACCCAGAGAGTATTATGCTAAGTGACATAAGTCAGAGAAAAACAAATACTATGTGATATCGTTTATCTGTAGAATCTAAAAAATAAAAAGCAGAAATAGACCCATAAATACAGAGAACAAATTGATGGCTGCCAGAGGGGAGGGTGGATGGGCAAAATGGGTGAAGGGGAGTGAGAGATACAAGCTTCCAGTTATGGAATGAATAAGTCATAGCAAGAAAAGGTGGATCATAGGGAATATAGTCAATTTTGTATTATAATAAGGTTGTATAGTGAGAGATGGCAGCAACACTTAAGACTTGTTGAATCACTCTGTTGTACACCTGAAACTAATATAACATTGTGCATCGACTATACTTCAATAAAAAAAATACAAAAAATAGATTTTAGGAAAATAACCTGTTCATAAGGATGGGACTTGCTACCTTTCCAACTCAATAATGGTATGAGATCTGCCTTAGGAGATTCTAGATACAGCCTGGCTTCCCCCACCTTGCTCCCTTCTTCAGTCCTTTCCCAGTACACGTTGAAGATGAATAGCATTGCCTTTTGGAGGATTGCAAAGTACCAGCCTAACAAAGCTAATGTTTCTAGGACCAATTTACTCCGTTTTCCTAGAAATAAGCATGGAAATGAAGTTTTGAGACCTACTGAGCCCTTTTCTGATCTGAGAATGAGTTGGGAAACTCAAACCTCCTTCCTTTCTCTGCTCTTTTCAAGGAGGTAAAGGGCCTTGTGATGGCACTTAAGAGGAAGGCTTTTGCCAGATTAAGCACATAGGGTGCCATGGGAAATAAAATTGACAATGGATTCAGGTTAATGAGACTTTGACAACTTTTAGAATTCTTCAGTCAAGCTTCAGATTTGGGGGGACAAGAGAAAGCTTTTTGTCTACTAGGTTTACACTTGGGTTTAGATTGAGATGCAGGTGCTTTCTGCTTGGTTGGCAAAGTTCCTCCAACTGCTAGAATTTGAAAAGCAGCCAGGGCTGCTGGGCTGAGAGCTTTTCTCACAACTGCACTAAGCCAAGTTGCCCAGAGGAACTAATTATCCTTTGGCATAAAACAACCATTGGCCAGTGAAAGTTCCAGCACACCACCTGGTCCAGGTGGCTGCCCTTTTGAAGAAGAAAGGGGCAGAGGGGATACTCACAGTGCCAGTGAGCTGAGCTCTCACAATGTGAGGAAACACTCCTTCTCATCTACCTTTACAAGAAAGGAAATTTGGAGTGTTTGTTCTCTGCTATTGGCCCTTCTCCTTATCACTGATGCCCTGGGACCATTTGCTATAGTAGATTGTTCTGTGCTAGTTCTGTTGGTGAGAGGATAACTGTCCTTATAGATGATTTTCTGCTATTGCAGTTTTTTTACTTTCTTATTTTTTTAAAAGACTTTATTTATTTATTTTGAGAGAGAAAGAGAGAGAGAACAAGCAAGGGGGAAGGGTAAGGGAGAGGGAGAAGCAGGCTAGCAGGCTCTGTGCCAAACAGGGAGCCTGATGGATATGGGGCTCAGTCCCAGGACCCCAGGATCATGACCCGAACTGAAGGCAGACACTTACCCAACTAAGCCACCCAAGCACCCCTTTACTTTCTCCTTAAGTCCTATCTCCACAATATAGGATCCTTGAAGTCAAGGATCGTGTGATGCATTTCTTTTTTATGTTTCTACCCTAGATCTTTCACAGTGTAGATACTTAATATATGCTATGTGTTGATGATGACATTTACAAATACTTTCCTCTATTATATTTGTACAAAATATTGAAGAATATCCATCTTAAAAACATGGGTTAGATTATGAGTATAATAGGTCTTTTTGCTTATCTGCATATTCTGATTTTTCTGTAATGATTGGGAGTGGGGGAGACTCTCTTCCCTCAACAACCTTCTTCCCTCTTAGAGGGAAACGGGGCCACAGATGTATTTGAACATAAAATTAACTAACTAAATACATACATATATACATTAAAAAAAAAAGTCAATGCTAACTTTTATTGAGCACTTACTATATGCCAGGAACTGCTTTAAGTACTTTATACGTATTAGCTCATTTAATCCTAAAAATGATTCTTCTAATCACGGATGTCTCACATCGTCTTAAGAAGCATCCTGTGCTCAAAATGTGGGTTATTTCCTGACTTTACGCAAGCAGACTGACATACTTTATAATCCTAGTCATCATGATATAGTAACACCTGTACATTCATTTGAAAGACTTTAGGGAAATGGTCAATATATTGGCATAAAGGTGTGCCTTCACTCCATTGTGAAATTGGGACTTGTACATGTCACAAGTATAAATGCAAATGAACTACAGAAATTATTTCTAATCATTGGAGATTTTGAAACTGATAGTCTACTGGGTCCCATGTCACTGCTTCATGGCATGACAAGAACTTGTTCACTAGATGATAATTCTCCAAGTATCACTCTGCTTAACTAATTCATCTTAAGGAGCATGGAGTGACCACATGTGCACTTAAAACAATTATTTTTAAAGTGAAATATAGCCTGTAACATACAGAGTTTTTTTGAGGTTGGCCTTCTAGTTCTGAGGATTCCCCCATCTGATAGGCAGTAGAAGCTACCTGAGGTTCTCTAATGTTTCCAGGGAAGCAAAAATCATATGTAATGAAAGCAGAGAAGTTGGTGCTAACCCAAGGCCAACCCATCACCCCACCCAAACCAGAAAAGCAGGAGCTTGATGCCATGGAATGTGCTAATACCTCTTGCCAACCACCAGCTGGACTCAGGGCTTCCTGAGGTAGTTCCTGGAACTTTGGGCAAATGGAATTGAGAGAACAAGTCACACCACCACTGTCAGAAACTGGAGCAGTCACTGCAAATATAATAGAATCTATCCCTTTAAAGAAAATAATAATCATAAAGACTATTAGCAATGAAAACAATCCTGCCTATTTAGATTGGCCTACTGACATTCTAAAACATTTCTCCACTTTGGCCCAGAGTCAAGAATCGATGCAATAGAGGGATGAAGTAGGAGTTAGCTATTCTTGGCAGAAAGGACAATCAGAATTTTGGAGCTGGGAAGTCCTAAGACCTTCCATTTCCCAAAGAGGAAACAGGCATAGAGAGATTCAGAGACTTACCTCATCTCACAAAGCCCAGTCAGTATTGGAATCCAGATTTCTGGAGTTCCAGTTCAATGTGTTTTCATTTCAGATACTACCTTTTTTTTTTTTTTTTTTGATACAGATCACAAGTGGGCAGAGAGGAGGAAGCAGGCTCCCTGCTGAGCAGAGAGCCTGATGCGGGGCTGGTTCCCAGGACCCTGAGATCATGACCTGAGCTGAAGGCAGAGGCTATAACCCACTGAGCCACCCAGGCGCCCCACCTTTTTTTTTTAATAAAACAATGTAACATTTCAGAAAATGGAAAGTTTAGCAAAAAAACAAAATACCCATAATCACAACTTTCCAATAACTATTGTCATTTTTTTTTTCTCTTTCTTTTTCTAAAGATTTTATCCATTTATTTGACAGAGAGAGAGAGAGATCACAAGTAGGCAGAGAGCCTGATGCGGCCCGATCCCAGGACCCTGAGACCACGACCTGAGCCGAAGGCAGAGGCCCCAACTCACTGAGCCACCTAGGTGCCCTATTTTTATTTTCTTCTAACATGTCATTATTTTTATGTCTTTAACATAACTATAATCATTAATCATATTTCTTGTTTTCAAAACCAAAAAATAAGCCTTTTCTCACTTAAAATTTAAGTGAATCTTATATGTTCATTCCTGTTTATTTTTTGTTTAAGTTTTTATTTAAATTCCAGTTACTGTATACTGTAATATTAATTTCGAGTGTAGGGTTTAGTAATTCAACACTTATATACAACTCCCAGTGCTCATCACAAATGCGGTCTTAATCCCCATCACCCATTTAACAATCCCCCTGCCCTCCCAGTGCACCTCCCCTCCAGCAATCCTCGGTGTATTCTCTACAGTTCAGACTCTGTTTTATGGTTTGTCTCGCTCTCTTTTTTTCACTCTATGTTGATCTATGTTCATTTCTTAAATTCCACATATGAGTGAAGTCATGTATTTATTATTGAATGCTTACGTGCACAAGGGTACTGTTCTAAATAACACAATCTCTGTCCCACAGAACTAACATTCTAGTGTGGTAGACATAGAATACATAAATGAAAAAGTAATGTACAATATTCTCCAACCAATGAGGATAATTTGTTTCTGAATAAAGGCCCTTGTGGGGAAAATATAGCTCATTCTCTCATAAGCTGAAACTGTAACTAGCATTAATTTCAACTGGAAAACAATTTTTCTCTAAAACCCCTAAATTAACTCCCAGTTATGCTAAAAACAAAGCCAATCCCATTAAAATAGACCCAATTCTAGCATAGGTAAATAACTATCATAAGACTGTGCTCACAAAGCATCTATATGCTACCCAGTATTTATGTAATTAAATGTTTAAGAAGAAAAGAGCAATAAAGAATAAAGACATGAACGAAAATGATGCACAAGATGAATATTTCCATGAGTACTTTAAAGGGAGAAACTTAAAGCAATCCACATTCTTTTAAAGCAAAACTTAAAGCAATCCACAAGACTGCAAGGATGACACATGGGTGCTTATGCCAAATGTACCCAGTGGCTTCCTAGCCCAAGAAGTCCAAATCCATCTTCCTGAATGTGAAGAATGACTCGTAAGCTAAAATGGAGGTATTACTTCTTGTAACATCCTCCACCCCCACTGCAAACACAGTTCTATCCAGGACAGCAGGACTGAATAGAATAATGGTAGGTAGCGATAAGTGGTAGGAAACAAAAATAAAATTATATTTTAATATATTTTAATAAATAAATATATATATTCTATATATATTATATATGCCATATATATATGTACATACATATATATGTATGTATATATATGACTAAAGTGTCATTCAGGAAGCTACTGGATGGTGTATGCAGCCAAGACAAAGGAGTGAACCAAAGAAGACACATGAGATTCAGGTAATAAGAGATCAACTGGAAAAAGACTGGGAAAATCCGTGGAGTATGATAAACTGAGATCCCAGGGCAACAACTATGTAGCAGTTCTAGAGAACAAAGAGTCCACAGAGACGACCTGATGTAGTGAGACATATTGACTGGAGGTTTAGAGTCTTGGGGAAGAGTTTGGGAAAGAGATGACTGGGGGAAAGATGCAGAACGTCTTCTTTTTTGAGTATGTAGATATTCCTTAGTCCCCCAGTTTTCAGCATAACAGCTAGGCTACAGTTGTATCCAGTGTCCTCTGTCTAGAGTCTTTCTGTTTGTTTGTTTTTTTAAAGATTTTATTTATTTATTTGACAGAGAGAGAGATCACAAGTAGGCAGGGAGGCAGGCGGGGGGGGGGGGGAGCAGGCTCCCCGCTGAGCAGAGTCCCCGATGCGGGGCTCGATCCCAGGACCCTGAGATCATGACCTGAGCCGAAGGCAGAGGCTTTAACCCACTGAGCCACCCAGGCGCGCCTAGAGTCTCTCTGGTTTAACCTCTTCTGGAAGTGAAATTAAGTCTTCTGCTGGGGTGGGGAAAGGGCTATTGCCCAGCTGCCCAGGGTAGGGATAAAATTTCCTCATATATAGATTGTCAACCAATTCTATTTTCAGCCACCCCTCCCCAGCACCCTGTCCCCTTCAAGAAATTTGCAACCTCCAATTCCTGATCTTTTTGGGCTTCTGAGGCACAACTAAGCCTGCTTCCAGGCTTCCTACTCTGTTGGCTTGAATTTCAGCTTCCTCTGGTTTTCTAAGTAAGTTTCTACGTATTCGTCTGCTTTTTGGCTTCCAAAAATTTATTCCTCTTCTTTTGTCTTTCATTCTGTTTATCTTTTATAGTTATGCTATTTTTGTTCCACTGTAGTCATGTCAGTGAGGTCAGAGAGGGAACAAAAAGTGAATATGTGTTCAATCTGTCATGCTGTTTAAAACCTAGTTTTCTTTTAAATTGTAAAATATTTGCATTAGTTTAATGAATGATTATAAGGTGAACAATCATTGACCAATACTCAAATCAAGAGATAAAACATTACCAGCACCCTGAAAGCTTTCTATGTGTTCCTTCCTGATGGAAACTCGCTACCTCTCCCCAGAGATAACACTATTCTCCCTTTTATGATTACAGCTTCCTTCTTTTTCCTTATGGTTTTATCACTATTTACAATCACTGTGAAACAACACAGTATAGTTTGATCTGTTTTGGAATTTTATATAAATAGAGTCATACAGTGCATGTTCTTTTGTGTCTGACTTCTTTTAGTTAACTCAATAAAATTCTACCATATCATTGCACACATCCATTTTGATTGTGCGAGGATACCACAATCTATTAATCCATATTACTGTGGATGTACTTTTCGGTTGTTTCTAGTTTGAACTAAGTCTTATAGCTCTAGACATTCTCGTGCATATTCCTTGGTGCACAGATACATAAATTTCATTTGTTATACAACAGGATGTGAAAATTTGGGGTCACAGTGCATGAATATCTTCATCCCTATATTACCAGTCATTTTCCAAAGTATTTATATCAACATCATATGCATGTTCCCACTGCTCCATGTTCTCACCAACACTTGGTATTAGCTGACTTTAGTTTATACCAATTTGGTAGCTGTACAACCTAACATACTTAGCAGGAAATACAGTTGACCCTTGAACAACATGGCTTTGAACTGTGCATGTCCATTTATATGCATATTTTTTCAATAAATACAGAACAGTACTGTAAAAGTATTTTCTCTTCTTTATGATTTTCTTAATAACATTTTCTTTTCTCTAGTTTATTGTAAAAATACAGTATATAATACATACACCATACAAAATACATGTTTTTTTTTAATGTTAGTCACCATACAGTACATCATTAGTTTTTGATGTGTTCCATGATTCATTGTTTGCATATAACACCCAGTGCTCCATGAAATCCGTGCCCTCCTTAATAACTATCACCAGGCTACAGACAAAGGGATGATATCCAAGATCTATAAAGAACTTCTCAAACTCAACACCCAAAAAACAAATAATCAAGTCAAAAAATGGGCAGAAGACATGAGCATACACTTCTCCAAAGAAGACATACAAATGGCTAACAGACACATGAAAAAGTGTTCATCATCATTAGCCATCAGGGAAATTCAAATCAAAACCACATTGAGATACCACCTTACACCAGTTAGAATGGCAAAAATTGACAAGGCAAGAAACAACAAATGTCGGAGAAGTTGTAGAGAAAGGGGAACCCTCTTCCGATGTTGGTGGCAATGCAAGTTGGTGCAGCCACTTTGGAAAACAGTTTGGAAGTTCCTCAAAAAATTAAAAATAGAGCTACCCTATGACCCTGCAATTGCACTACTGAGTATTTACCCCAAAGATACAGATGTAGTGAAAAGAAGGGCCATGTGTACCCCAATGTTCATAGCGGCAATGTCCACAATCGCCAAACTGGAAAGAGCCAAGATGCCCTTCAACAGATGAATGGATAGTTGACTGTTTATATTATTGGTAAGGCTTCATGTCAACAGTAGGCTACTATTCAGGGAGCCAAAAGTTATCTGTGGATATCCACCCTGCAGTTAGGGTCAGTGCCCCTAACTCCTACATTATTCAAGAGTCAACTGTATTTTGCTTAGTTTTCCATGTACCTGCCATCACTATATCACCCCACTTTTTGAAAGAATTTTTAAAAATCCTCTCCCATAAAAGTCAAACTGTAAAGCAATCTACATATTTCATTGTTTTTTGTTTTTTTGTTTGTTTGGGGGAACATACCCCCAAAAATGGAGATTCCTAGTTTCCCTGGATCTCCTGTTTCCTCACTCCCATGTCTTCCTCTTTCTGCATTTTCTCCCTGTTTTTGTAGGGCACATTCTCTGGAAGCTTTATAAGAAATGGTGTTTAGAGAATACAATTTGGGATATCTTACATATTTGAAAACATCTTTATTCTTCTCTCATATTTGCTTGATAGTTTGGGTTAGAATTTTAGGTTGGAAATAATTTTCTAAGATTTTATTTATTTATGTGACAGAGAGCGACACAGAGAGAGAGAGAACACAAGCAGGGGGAGTGGCAGAGGGAGAAGCAGGCTTCCTGCGGAGCAGGGAGCTGGATGCGGGATTCGATCCCAGGACTCCGGGATCATGACCTGAGCCAAAGGCAGACGCTTAATGACTGAGGCACCCAGGCGCCCCTGGAAATAATTTCCTAAACAATTTTGAAGGTACTTTATTGTCCTCTAGCTTACAATGTCGCTGTTGAGAAGTCTAATGCCATTCTGATTTCTGATCTTTGTATGTGACTTTTTTTTTTTAACCTCTGAAAGCATTTAGGATTGTTTTATGTATGGGGTTCTGACATTTCAGAATGTTGGGTTTTGATGTAGGTCTTTTCTTTTAAAAGATTTTATTCATTTGAGAGAGAGAGAAAGAGCATGCACATGTGAGCGGGGAGAGGAAGAGGGAGAGTGAGAATCCCAAGCAGACTTTGTGTAGGGCATGGAGCCCAATGTGGGGCTCAATCCCAGGAGCCTGAGATCATGACCTGAGCTGAAATCAAGAGTCAGTCACTTAACCCGCTTAGCTACCTAGGAGCTCCTTAATGTGGGTCTTTTTAAATTCACTGCCTATACACCTGGTGAGCACTTTCAGTCTGAAGAATCTACCATAGAACACTCATGAAAGAAACTGATGAAGACACAAAGAAATAGAAAAACATTTCCATGCTCATGGATTGGAAGAACAAAATTGTTAAAACATCTATGCTACCTAGAGCAATCTATACGTTCAATGCAATCCCTATTAAAATACCATCAACTTTTGTCACAGAACTGGAACAAATAATCCTAAAATTTGTATGGAACCAGAAGAGATCTGAATAGCCAGAGGAATGTTGAATAAGAAAAGCAAAGCTGGTGGCATCACAATTCCAGACTCGAAGCTCTCTTACAAAGCTGTGATGATCAAGACAGTATGGTACTGGCACAAAAACATACACATAAATCAATGGAACAGAATAGAGAACACAGAAATTGACCCTCAACTCTATGGTCAACTAAGCTTTGACAAAGCAAGAAAGAATATCCAATGGAAAAAAGAGAGCATCTTCAACAAATGGTGTTGGGAAAATTGAACAGCCACATGCAGAAGAATGATACTAGACTTTTTCTTACACTCTACAGAAAGATAAACTCAAAGTGGATAAAAGACCTAAATGTGAGACAGGAATCCATCAAAATCCTAGAGGAGAATACAAGCAGCAACATCTGTGACCTCAGCCGCAGTAACTTCTTGCCAGACATATCTCCAAAGGCAAGGGAAACAAAGGCAAAAATGAACTATTGGGACTTCATCAAGATCAAAAGCTTTTGCACAGCAAAGGAAACAGTCGACAAAACCAAAAGACAGCTGACAGAATGGGAGAAGGTATTTGCAAATGACATATCAGATAAAGGGCTAGTATCCAAAATCTATAAAGAACTTATCAAACTCAATACCCAAAGAACAAATAATCCAATTAAGAAAACACCGGTTAGAATGGCCAAAATTAACAAGACAGGAAACAACAAGTGTTGGAGAGGATGTGGAGAAAGAGGAACCCTCTTCCATTGTTGGTGGGAATGCAAGTTGGTGCAGCCGCTTTGGAAAACAGTGTGGAGATTCCTCAAAAAATTAAAAATAGAGCCACCCTAGGATCCTGCAATTGCACTACTGGGTATTTACCCCAAAGATACAGATGTAGTGAAAAGAAGGGCCATAGGTACC
>CM052897.1:17141862-17172725 GCA_028534135.1 Potos flavus
AGAAGGAAAGGAAAAGTGAATTGGGGGAAATCAGTGTGTGTGGGGGAGACAAAGCATGAGAGACTGTGGACTCTGAGAAGCAAACTAAGGGTTTTGGAGGGGAGGGGGGTGGAGGGATGGGTGAGCCTGGTGGTGGGTATTAAGGAGGGCATGTATTGCATGGAGCACTGGGTGTGGTGCATAAACAATGAATCTTGGAACACTGAAAAAATAAAAAAATAAAAAGAAATGTATATATATTTCTGAATAAACAGACATTTCTCCAAAGAAGATATACAAATGGCCAACAGACACATGAAAAAATGCTCCACATCACTCGGCATCGGGGAAATACAAATCAAAACCACAGTGAGATACCACCTCACACCAGTCAGAATGACTAAAATTATTAAGTCAGGAAATGACAGATGTTGGGGAGGATGCGGAGAAAGGGGAACCCTCTTTCACTGTTGATAGGGAATGCAAGCTGGTGCAGCCACTCTGGAAAACAGTATGGAGATCCTCAAGAAGTTGAAAATGGAGCTACCCTATGATCCAGCAATTGCACTACTAGGTATTTACCCCAAAGATACAAATGTAGTGATCCAAAGGGGCACCTGCATCCCAATGTTCATAGCAGCCATGTCCACAATAGCCAAACTATGGAAAGAGCTCAGATGTCCTTTGACAGATGAATGGATAAAGAAGATGTGGTATATATACACAATGGGATGCTACTCAGCCATCAAAAAAATGAAATCTTGCCATTTACAACAATGTGGATGGAAGTAGAGGGTATTATGCTGAGCGAAATAATTCGATCAGAGAAAGACAATTATCATATGATCTCACTCATATGTGGAATTTAAGAAACAAAATGGGATCATAGGGGAAGAGAGGAAAAAATAAAACAAGACAAAATCAGAGAGGGAGACAAACCATAAGAGACTCTTAATCATAGGAAACAAACTGAGGGTTACTAGAGAGGAGGGAGGTGGGGGGGCATGGGATAACTGGGTGATAGACATTAAGGAGGGCACGTGATGTAATGAGTACTGGGTATTATATAAGACTAATGAATCACTGACCTCTACCTCTGAGACCAATAATACATTGTATGTTAATTAATTGAATTTAAATTAAAGAAAGAATCATGTTCTTAAGATTTTGGGAAATTTTCTTGAATTTTCCTTTGATAATTTCCTTTCCTCCATTCTCTCTCTATAATTCCTATAGTCATGTTATAGACTCCCAAGATTGAACTTCTAAATTTCTTTTCTTTTAGCTTCTATTTTTCATCTCTCTGTACTTTTATTCTGCTTTATAGAAGGTTTCTTCAACTATGTCTTCTGACCTTCACTAATTGTTAATTTCTGCTTCTATATTTTTTTATTTCCAAAAGCAGCTTCTTATCCTCTGTGAAATTAATAGCAAACTCTGCATTTCACAGCATGCAGAATTTTCCTTGTTTTCTCAGAATAACTCTGAAGTTTTAGGGTTTCCTTTTGCTTCCTTCATTAACTCTGTGTTTTTTAATGTTTCTTTTTTTATTTAGAAGATTTTATTTATTTGTTTGAGAGAGAGAGAGAACAGGAACAGGGGAGAGGGGCAGAAGGAGAGGGAGAAGCAGCCTGATTCAGGGCTCCATCCCAGGACTCTGGGATCATGACATAAGCCGAAGGCAAACATTTAACTGACTGAACCACCCAGGTGCCCTGTAATTTTTTTTTTAATGGTTTGTTTTTGTCTTTGTCTTTCCTGCAAAAGGTTTTTCTCTAAGGGATGGTGATCCCTGACTATCCATTCATATTAAGGAGAGAGGCAATAGAAGCCAGCAGGAAAGTGTGTGTGGAGGCTGAACTCATTGATGGGAGGGCCTCACTTTAGGATGGTCAGGTGGGGACCCTGCTTTTTTATAGAACCCTTAAATGCCGGCATTCTCTTGGGCTGCTTGGTTTCTTCAGAAAGAGATAGTCTCCAGTCCTGCCTGAGAAAGTATGCAAAGTCCTCATGCTGGGAGCCTAGTAGGAAAAGGATGGGGAGGGTGTCTCGCCATTCAGTAGACAATTTCTCTAATCCCTGTCTTCTAGGAAAAGCACTCACTCTAGTGCTTAGCCGTGACAAGTATCCTGAGCCAGAGTTTTTTTACTTTAACCTCTCCAGAAGGTATCTGTAGTTTTCCACCAAGGATAAAGGAGAGGTACTTACCTGACTACCAGTCCCAAAGCACTCCTTATATGAGTCTTCTGGTTTTTCATTCTACCTCATACCTCACCTTTAGAAGTATATGGCCCCTCTGATTTCTGACTTTTCCCAGGGGTATTATTGTACAAATTGCTTTGTCAGCTTCCTTTCCTGAAGGTATTTCACAAGTGAGGAAAGCTGAAACCTATGTCACTTTCCACTTGTCTCTCTGCATTCATTCTTCCCAAACTGTGGCAAACTTTTTTATTGGCAACCATCTCATATTGCCTTCTCTCTGTCCTTAAGGGCTGACACCTTTTTCACTCCTTTGATTCCATGTTAGTGGTGATTTAGGAGGTACTGGGGTATGTGCAAGGAATATATTTTAGTACATGGTTTTCCTTCTTTGTGTATAACTTTCTGTATCCAAAAGAAGATTTGAGATTACTTGCAATAAAAGATAACATATGCAGGAAAGTTGAGACTTGGAGAAGACAACAAAAATTAAGTAGCAAAAGGAGGGAAATATCTGTGCCAGAAAACCAGGCTAAGGGTCTGGGCTATGATAGTACTAAAGTTGGCCTTATTAAGCTGCTATGGCAGTTTTGCTAGAAGGAGAAATATAATGCGTTTCATAGTCCTTTTTATTTAGCAGGAAGCATACCAGGACATTAGATAAAACTTCTCCTACTAAATTTATTACGTTGGTTGATCCCATTACTTAATAAAAGTACCTAGTCCTACAACTCAGCATTGATTACACTGAGTTGGTTAGAGTGAGACCCAGATAAGAAAGAAACAAAAGAAGACATGTGTGTGGGGGTATAGATGCTAAATACTGACTCATATACATCTTTCCCAACTCAAGACATGTGACGACAATGGCCATTGCACTGACCTGAAATTTCCAACTTAACTCAATGTTCTTAGGTGGAAGGAACTTAAGAAAGTACTCCGTAGAGGAAGACTCCTGTGCTCTTATCTTCCTTTGCCAATGCAGAAGGATATTCTCAGAGTCCCCTAGTAACTGTGGTTGTGATTCCAAGGTAAAGAATAGGCAGACAGCAGAGAATTATGTTGGTAGTACACTTTTCCTTGACTTTTCCTCTCAAAAACAAGAGGAAACTGCCCTTAGGTAAGCATATGAGTAAATCTAGATTCAGGATTCAATAAGATAACTATCAGATTTCCAAATTTCACTTTTAGAAATTTGCGGGGAAATTCTGGATGCCAACAAGCATTGTAAAGTAGGATCAATACAGTAGGTTTAGCATGTTTTTTAGGCAACAAACTAGGTTCTGGAGGTTTATGAAGATGGGCAAGCACAGTCCCTTTTCCCAAGGAGCTTATCTTCCACCCACAGGAGATAACAAAATGACATGGACATTTAATAGAGAAGACACTTTGCAGAAATTACCAACCTCCTATGTGGAGAACTATTCCCCCTTCCCTACCCTCAGGGTGAATCTGCTGTGCAGCCCACAACAAGAACCCTGCCCTTCTGGCCAGGGATGATTGGATTAGAGGTCTGGGGATATGTGACCAAAGCTGCCCCAAAAGGATTTCTTTTTCCAGGGATTTAGAATTAGAATTCAAAGATGCTAATAGGTCTCCGCAGCCCACAATTAAGGGCATTTTTGACCATGCCTGTGGCAATGCAGAGAACACATCTGGAGAAAGAAAAAAATGAAGCAGCATGTAGAATGGCTTTCCAGTTCCTGCTTTTGGACTCATGGAATCCATAAAATACTCCTGCATTAAGAGCTTTGATCAAAATAACTGCACTACTGTAGCATTCGTTGGTACATTGTTAGTACATGTACAATTGTTGGTACATTGGCATTTGTATCACAAAGGCCAACAAATGAGTATAAACATACTAAGAGGACTAAGGTAGATGAGAGAGTATAACTGGTTGTAAAGCAGGTGGGATTAGGAGATACTGTTTCCTGGTGAATTTGAGGGCCAGGCAGTGAGAACAGGAGAAAATGCTGTCTCTGTCCAAGAGAGTCATAAGCACAAAGATAGCAAATTTTACACAGTTGGGACATCATTCCAAGCCACATATTTGTTTAAATGATTGAATTGCTTGGATTTAATTTCTATTTCCTCCTTTAGTTCCCTTTGTAAATGTTATACAAATAATGCCAGCTAACAAACAATAAAATCTGAGTTAGCTTTCTTCCTTCACATACTGGGTTGGGCTGAATGCATTCTGTGGATTGTTTACCAGAAATCACCTGGTAAATTACACAGATATATGACAATGAACAAGGGTGGCCTGAAACAGACGTATGCCAGGGTACTTTTTGACTGGAGGGTCTATTTTACAGGAAAAACCTGGAGTCACATTGTTTTACAAGGCTGACTCATGTATTGTTAGTAATATTTCAAGGCAAGCCACTTAAAATATGTCCTGAAGACTGATACTGGAAATGATCTTGTTTTCCATATGCTTTCAAGTGTCTTCATTTAAATGTACATATTTATATCTACATTTAACATCTATCTACATGAACTCTACAAAATACAGCATTGTGATTCGAAGAACAAATCCTGAGATCAGACCTGGAATAAAAATCTTAATTGCCACCATTTCCTTGGGCAAGTATTTTCATCTTCCTATGCCAGTTCCCTCATTTGAAAAATGGAGATGATTCCTACCTCAAGGGTAATTGAAAGAATTACACTAGTTAATGTATAAGCTGCCAGGCATGTTCTATGTCACATGATAAGACTCCTTAAATAGTAGCTATTATTAATACTATAGAAACTGTCATGTTTAGGAGAGACTATTGGGGATCAGAAATGTTTATTGAATGAAAGAAAAGGCAGGCACCAACAGCACAGATTTTTTCCTCTCCTTTGTAATTGCTTACCTGCCTAAGGACTGGAAGCTCAACTCACTGCAAACTGTCACCAGAATCGCCCATTAATTTATCAAATAAGGCAATCTAATAACTCTAGGTGTATCTTCTCGTAAGGACCCGGACTGTTGAACTGGAAAGCTAAAAGTGCAGGCGTGACAATTACCCTTCGACCCACACACCCCCATAGGTCGCCAGCTTATTTAAATGGTGCATTCCCTCAGGTGCCAGTTGGTAACCTTTAGGCGGAGCGCTCCCTGTGAATTCCCGGTAGGACGCAGCTGGAGGCTTCAGTTCTCCCAGGTGTCCGCGGCACTCCGCGATCCGGCCACCCGGAGCCCGGCACCAGGTGAGGGTTTAGTGTGGTGGAGGTGCCCCCTCGAAGTCCCAGTTAAAGGAGCTAGGCTGGCTGCACTGGGTGCAGAGGCCACAGACGGCGTCTTCCCGCCTTCCCACCTTCGCGGGGTCGCTCGGGGCCAGTTGGGGGACGGATACCTGGAGGACGCCTCCAATCCCCGCGGGCGCCACGCCCGCCGCGCCGGCGGCGCCGGGAATAAGTAGAGAGCGCCGGGCCGCAGAGGTAAAGCGCGAGCCCGGGCAGCGCGTCGCGGGGCCAAAGTTTGTACGCAGGGCCTGGGCGACCGAGCGACCATGGACCCGCCGCGGGGCATCGGCACCTTCGTGGTGTGGGACTACGTGGTGTTCGCCGGGATGCTGCTCATCTCGGCTGCCATCGGCATCTACTATGCCTTCGCCGGGGGTGGCCAGCAGACCTCCAAGGACTTCTTGATGGGCGGCCGCCGAATGACTGCCGTGCCGGTGGCGCTGTCCCTCACCGCGAGCTTCATGTCGGCAGTCACCGTCCTGGGCACCCCCTCGGAGGTCTACCGTTTTGGGGCTATGTTCAGCATCTTTGCCATCGCCTACTTCTTTGTGGTGGTCATCAGCGCGGAGGTCTTCCTCCCGGTGTTCTACAAACTGGGAATTACCAGCACCTACGAGGTAAACGGGGGAAGGGGACGCTTGGAGGGGCGGGGGAAGGGGCAGGGCTTTTCAGGGTCTTGGAGGGGTTTTCTTGGCGGCAGACTCAACACCGTGTCGAAATTTCTCCCTGTCTAGGTCCATCATCCCTCTCTGCCCTCCGCTTTTGGGGAGAGTTGTCCGATGAAGGCTACAGAGTATTGGGGCTTACTCGCACGAGCTCAGTGAAAAGGAAATTTCCGAAGTAAACGGGATGATTTGGACTAGTGCTCACAAAGGCCCTTTCTGCTTTAATATTTTTGATTTGGAGTCAAGGGGAAAGATTTTAATACTTTTTATCTGGGGGAGAGCAAGTTGTTCAAGTCTCAGTCCCTCCTCCTTGAAAGGAATTGCCTCCTCTCAGGTCCCCAGACAACATTCACTTTTCCAGGATAGTTGGGAAAGAATTTGCACTCTCCCCTCCTTGCCTCCACAGGCACACATTCCCTGGAGAGACATATTCCCAAATGGTTAAGGTGCTGTAACTCTAGTCTCAGTACCTGCATCTGAGGCCAGATTCTACCATTTACTTAGCTGGGTAAACTTGGGTGATTTATTTAACTTTTGTGCTCGTTTTTTCATCTCCAAATGAAAATGATACCAACTACCTCATCCAGTTGTTGGGAAGATTAAATGAGATGATTCAAGTGTAGCATTCAGAATAGTGTCTGGAGTAGGGTGAGTGCTGGGTAAACGCTGACCATAAGTATTTGTGGTAGTGGCAGAGGTGGTGGTTTTGGGGTCATTGGGAAGATTTGGCTGCAAGGTTATCAGACAGGCCTACCTTCTCTGTATGTGGAAAGATGATTAAGGAAAACGATCTTTCCTGTTGTACAGCTCCACTGGTTATAGGTGTTCTTCAGTTGTCTGCAGGAAAGGGCTTTGCAAAAATGGGGGATGTTTGGTTTAGTTTAAAGAGTTGTTGAATGGGGAGTGCGGGGTGGGGGTGGGGGGATAAAATCTCAGGGGCGTGGGGGGGCCTGTTCAGTGCCCTTCCTGGTCTCCTTTTCCCAGATACTAACCCATGAGCAACATGGATAAACTTGGCAAAGTTTCCTTTCTCACAGATCATGATCCAAAGGGTGCTGACACTCATTCTCAGCAGCCACCTCAGTGCTTGAGTTTAGGTACTGTGTGCCCTAATCCAGAGCCACTGGAAAGGTGGTTTCCTAGAGAGGCTGGTTCAACTGGTGCTGGCTACAGGGCCTCAATGGCACAAGTGTTGGTGACAGACGCCTGAGCTATAGTGACGCCATCCAGGGCGAGGCACCCTGGGGCAGCAGTGCCTTCCACTCACTGGCCATTGTATTTGGGAGAGTTCAGTCATCATCCTAGAAGTGAGCAGGATGGAATTTCTCTGTTTTGCTCAAAGGTAACAAACTGGCTGACCCAGATCAACTATTTTCTTTTTTTTTTTTTTTTTGACCCTTATGGTGTTTTGAAAGAAAATTAATTTAGCATTTCTGATGTTGAAAAGTCAAATAAAATTCCAGATTCTAGTTTCTTTTGAAAATTTAGAAGCCTGGGAGTGCCTGGGTGGCTCAGTCGGTTAAGTAGTTAAGCGTTTGCTTTTGGCTCAGGTCATGATCCCAAGGTCCTGGGATCAAGCCCCACAGCGGATTCCCTGCTTAGCGGGGAGCCTGCTCCTCCCTCTCCCTCTGCTGCTCTCTCTGCTTATGTGCTCTCTCTCTGTCAAAAAAATAAATAAAATCTTAAAACAAACAAACAAACCAAAAATTTAGAAGGCTGGTGACACTGGGCTCACATTCCCTGTGATGCAGGGACTTCAGTTTTAAGCCCATTGCTCTCACCCCCTGTTAATTTCTATATTGAGGCCTCATCATTGTAGGTACATGGTTACTTTCTTCTGATAGAGAAATCTTTATCTGCATTTTCGTCTTCCTCAAAAATGCAAAAGAGAAAATGGACAGGGGTGAAGGGAGTACTTGGTATTGGGAGAGATGTGAGAGGACATATTTCTTAGTGGATATGAGGAATATTCCAACATTTTAATATATGAACACCTGGCTGATCCACTGGTGTATGTTACCTGAAGAGCCCTTAGGCAGTTTGCGTCTATGGGCTCTGATCTGTAGTTAACCAACTCTAGAACTCAGAAGGGGTTTCAAGAACCTGGCAAGAGGACTTCAGTCCCCAGAGAGGAATGCTCCTCTAATAAGCACTGACCCATGCCTCCTCAGGGGCAGCAACATTAACTCAACCAGAAACAGATTTCCCACACATACCCCGCGGTGGAAGCTGTTAGCAGGGTTCCAGCTAAAAATGGTAAAAAGTCAACGTTTACCAAATGTTTAATACATGTGTGGCGCTGGGCTGCATGTTTTACATACATACATTATCTGAATCAATAAACAATCCGTATGAGGGACGTACTATGAGAGCCCCATGTTGCAGACAAAATTAAGCTACATAAGAGAGTATGAGGCAAAGTAGGCACATGCCTGGAGGCTATGCAGTGGTGCCTACTGTCTGCTTCTGAAAGCTGTGGTAAGTCTGTTATACACCCAGGCAGGGCTTAAAAGAGTGCAGAGAGAACAAGAGAAGTAGAATAGAACACCAAGAGTTGTGGGCATGCTGGAGGTGTCCATGACTGGTGGGTGCCCAGCAGTGGGGGTCAGGAAAGTTAGATAACATGCTTTGTCCCTGACAGTTGGCCATGGCCAACACTTTCTTATGAGTATTTTTTGTTTGTTTTATGCTGAGAGGTGGAACCACCTACATAGAATAAAAAGTCCAGCATTGAGGGATACCCTGGCATTCTAGCTCAAATGTGAAATCTCTTCCTACTTACATTTCTTTACTAGAATTGGCTGTTCAGAAGCATTTTTGTTACCTATTTATCCTTGCCTTTAAAGTATAGGCCTGATAGGTGTTTAGCCAATTCTAGACCCACAGACAAGAAGTATAATGCAGGAATCCAGTTTCATTCCCCATTTTTTCAGGATCTTTCCGGATCCATGTAATCTGTGTGTTGGATCTGAGTTGTCCAGAATGTGTGTGTGTGTGTGTGTGTGTGTGTATGTATAATATACATATATATTTGTGGACTATATTTATTTGTATATATTATTCATATATATTTATTTGTGAATATATATGTATGCTTATAATTGTGAATTATATTTATCTGTGGATTTGGATACCAACTTCTTAATGTCTTAGTTTTGAATAACAGTTTATACTGTTTCCCCATCCATTTATGTCATTCAGTAGTCTCCAAACTCCTATAAAGTAAGAGGGAAAAGAATTAATACTGTGGTCCTCATTTTCAAGAAGAGGAGCCTAAGATCTTCAGTAACTGCCCCAAACTTGTGCAGTCACAAGTAGGACTGGGTTGAGGGCTGGAACTCCTCTCCAAAACTATTCTGTGCTCCATATTTTTTTTACCTGTCAGTTGTTTTGGAAGGTCCTACTATGTGTCAGTGCCACCTACTCAATCAAAGCCATGGTCAGTTTGCTTACTTATTTATTTGGAATAATGTGGTTGTTCTCTGTCCAGATTTGGGCATTAAATAGTCCTACACTCGCACTGTGGCTCTGAGAGCTATAAGGTTGCAACTCTGGTGTTCTCTCTTAGCCTCGGTGCCCTCCCCTCTAACAGGTAGTACTGGCCTCAGGGAGTTGTTGGGAGGACAGTATACACAGCAAGTACTCTATAACTGTTACCTGTGATTATGGAGCAAAAATATCTGGTGTCACTTCCCCAGATTATTACTTAATGTCAGTTTTTCCTTCCTCTTTTTTTTCTGGTACGAAGACTGTTTTCAGCTTTAAAAGTCTCTCTATGTGAGTAATAATATTCAAGTTAAAGAATCTTTGAGACCCCTGCTTCTTTCCAGCTCTAAAATTCTATGATTCTAACTCTATAATCTATTATGACATATAATATAGGAGATGAGCTGACTATATTTTAAGATACAACAGATGCCAAGGAGAGTATGAAAAATTGGCAGGGTTGTTGGCTCTGAACAGAAACTGACTAAGCCTGATTTAAGTAAAAAATAATTTATTTGGGAGGATATAGGGGTAGCCCATAGAACAGAGTGAAAAGCTGAACAAATAGGCTGTGAAAAGGATAGAAGCCAGGGAAGCCTCTTCAGGCCACTGTCAGATCAGTCTGCTTCTGCTTGGATCATTTTCTGCCTTATATTATACCTCCGAGAGCCAAATACCCATTGGAGAGAGGAGCTGATTGGCTGAGCTTTGGTCATGTGACCATCCCTTCGTCAAAAGAGTCGGGGCACCTTGATAAACAATTCCATCGCAATTGCCTGCAATGGGAAAGAGCGGATTCCCAAGTGAATCAGGGAAATGTCTGAAGTAGACACCAAGAGAAAGGGGAGAATGGTGCTTTGCCCATTTTGAAATTGCAGAATATAATCCACTTAGATGAGATTCTGGAAAAGCCAAAACTAGGGATGGAGAACAGATCAGTGATTGCCAAGGTTTAGGGGTTGGGGCACAGTTTGACCATAAAGGAACAACATAACAAAGTTCTCTGAGGTTGATGAAACTGTCCTGTATGTGTTAAAACCCAATGAACTGTACTTTAAAGCAAGGGTCAATTTTGGTATATGTAAAGAAAAATAGTAGTAATATAAGAATACAGAATACAAAACACTTATGAAGTTGCTTTAAATTTCTTTTTTTAAGTTTAAATTCAATTTAGTTAACATATAGTGAGTATATTATTAATTTCAGAGGTAGAATTTGGTGATTCATCAGCTGCGTATAACACCCAGTGCTCATTACTTCACATGCCCTCCTTAGTGCCCATCACCCAGGTACCCCATCTCCCCATCAAGCTCCCCTTTAGCAACCCTGTTTGTTTCCTATAATTAAGAGTCTCTTATGGTTTGCCCCCTTTATGTTTTTTATCTTATTTTATTTTTTCTTCCCCTCCCCTATGTTCATCTGTTTTGTTTCTTAGATTCTACATATGAGTGAAATCATGTGGTATTTGTCTTTCTCTGACTGACTTATTTCACTTAGCATAATAGCCTCTAGTTCCATCCACATCGTTGCAAATGGCAAGATTTCATTCTTTTTGATGACTGAAGTTGCTTTGAATTTCTAACCCCTTTACTTCTTAAGCAGCTCATTTTTTAAAGGTATATAAAGTTTTCACGTATTAACCATTTCTTCCTTTTTTGGAAACAGTATTTAGAGCTGCGATTTAACAAATGTGTCCGTCTCTGTGGAACAGTCCTCTTCATTGTTCAAACAGTAAGTCACTCTCCATTAGTTTGCTTTACCTTCTGTTGTCTAAAATGTTTTCAACCAAGGCATCTGGGCAAAACTTATTTGGTAAACGCATGAAAGATAAAAAAGAGGTGTTGAAAATAGGAGTAAACCAAAAAGGGAAAACACATGTCATTACTTTCTGCTCCTCGTCCAAGTTGCTGGAGGCTTGTCATGATTATTGTCTCTTCATTTATATCCATCTTCCCCTTGGCAGCTGAGTGCTTTAGGGATGGGTTTGATCATGGAGGTGCAGGAAGGAGTTTTCATTCTCATCCCTACTCATAATTCACTTCTCCAATCACAAGCTACCTAAGCATTTGCACCAGCATAACAGAATGCCTTTGTAAATTTTTTAACTTGGCTCCATTTTATGTCTCTGTAAATTGCATAACTTAGATTGGTCATTGGTAAAAAGAAGGAGCCCTTTGGGGTCTGGCAGAGATCCTGACAAAGAACTGAAGCTGGTAGCTTGCATTTACCAACTGTTCAGACCCTCTTTGGATAATTTTTAGAAATGCCTACAGAAATGGAAAGTGGGGAACAGGTATTAGGAAGATGGTCCGTGGCCACGTTTTCAAATCTTTAACTTGGTCAGGATGATGACTGTGGAAGTCTGGTTCATTCTTGCAAAAAAGAGGAAAGCTTTAGCATCTCCCACTTGAAGGACTTACTTCCATTGGTCTACCCATGTAATATAATCAAACATTCAAATATTGTAACATGGCTTTTTTCATAATATGTTTTTATTTTATTTTTTTAACTTTTATTTTATTTTTTCAGTGTTCCAAGATTCATTGTTCATGCACCACACCCAGTGCTCCATGCAATATGTGCCCTCCTCAATACCTACCACCAGGCTTACCCAACCACCCAACCCTCTCCCCTCCAAAACCCTCAGTTTGTTTATCAGAGTCCACAGTCTCTCATGGTTTGTCTCCCCCTCCAATTTCTCCCAATTCACCCTTCCTTTCCTTCTCCCAATGTCCTCCATCTTTTTCCTTATGCTCCACATGTAAGCAAAACCACATAATATGTTTTTAAAGAGTAAACATGGAATCATAAACATAGAACCATAATACATTTTTATAGAATAAATCACATAGAATATATATGATATATTTGAATGATCAAATGCAGTGGAAATGATGTTCTGAGAAAAAAGACCATATTTAACATACGCTGGATTAATAAATATTTTTTAGATGTATGAGTGAAAAATAATGTATAGAAAAGATGGAATATGATATTTGTTGGCTTTCAGGATTTTTTTTTTCAGTATAGTGCAAATCTATACTTTTGTTTAATTAGTGAGCATGCAAACTTTTTAAAACCAGTTTCCAAAATTTTCACTGTTTTTCCAGTTAATTATGCAGTGATTAATAATAGTTTGAGGGGCACCTGGGTGGCTCAGTGGGTTAAAGCCTCTGCCTTCGGCTCAGGTCATGATCTCAGGGTCCTGGGATCGAGCCCCGCATCGGGCTCTCTGCTCAGCGGGGAGCCTGCTTCCCCCTCTCTCTCTGTCTGCCTCTCTGCCTACTTGTGATCTTTCTCTCTGTCAAATAAATGGGTGAAATCTTTAAAAAAAAAGAAAAAAAATAATAGTTTGAAATAATATGAATGGGGGGCCATCTCCTTTTATTTATTTTTTTCCTTTTAAATATATATTTTTTCTTTCTAATTGTTCAGATTAAGGAGAATTGATTTCAAGCTTGAGATGGATCAGTGACTATCCGCACTAAGCACCATGTGAAAAGTCTATAATTTTAACAAAATTGGTCATATAAGATTTTTGTAAACTATGACCACACCACAAACAGAAAAGGAGAATCAACTTCACTTAAATAACATTTTCAAGTTACAAACCCAATTTTTAAGTATATTGAAACTACTGTTTTAATTCATTGTTGAGTTTATAGAAAAAATTGATTATTTTATAATTCATACAGTTTATTTGGTTTCTTTTTTCTCGTAGATTCTGTATACTGGAATTGTTATTTATGCCCCTGCCCTGGCTTTGAATCAAGGTACATTTTAGAGTTACCAATTATGTCACTCACATTTGGGGGTCATTTTTAATAGACTTTATTCTCTCTTTGGGGAGATGGGGAGATGGAGGGATGTTTTCAGTAACCAGCATCAGCTTGAGGGGAGCAAGATGGGCTTAGTGTTTAGCAGCTTCTTTGCATTCCTGGATCTATAGCTCCAAAAGATCTATGATTAATAGAAGGGCAGACTTCCCTGAGGAGTGAATCTCTGAAGTGCCAACTCGCCACGCTCCTTTCCTTCAGAATGAACACCCCTGTGGTCTAAATCATGAATGGCTGCACTTTCTTCCTTGGTGGCTGTACCCTGGAGCCCACAGTCAAGAGGCTTCTGTGTTACTCAGCTCAGTTCCATAGTAAAATCTGGCAGGGAGAGAGCTTTTCTTATTTCCATTTCTAATGTGGTCCAAAATGCAAGAGAAGGAGATTTGTGTGATTTGAAATATCCGCTCACTCCTAGTGACAAAATGAAAGATGGCTATGGTGTCCTTTTACTTTTTTTATTTTTATTTTTTAAAGATTTTATTTATTTATTTGACAGAGAGAGAGATATCACAAGTAGGCAGAGAGGCAGGCAGAGAGGGGGAAGCAGGCTCCCCGCTAAGCAGAGAGCCCGATGCGGGGCTTGATCCCAGGACCCTGAGATCATGACCTGAGCCGAAGGGAGAGGCCTTAACCCACTGAGCCACTCAGGCACCCCTAAGGTGTCCTTTATAACAAATATATGAAGACGGTGCTGATTGACATACTCCTTTACTCTTTGGTTTTGGGCAGATAAAAGTCATGAAACTAGAATAGTTTACTGAGGCAAAGTTGCCTGTTAGTCATATCCTCAAAAGTGTTTAGAAGAACCCTATCCTTTGGATTCTTATCAATCAGATGTGAGTCCATCTCTTAAGCTTTCCTAAGAAATGTACAGATGTACCCTGATGGGAAAAATGTGATGCAATTCTTGGAGTTAATATAAAATGGAAAAGCCCTGCTAAACCCACACTCTAATTTCCTGCATTTATGGCAGATAGATAATAATTATTACCTAAGTTTATAAAGTACAACAGTATCATTACGAAGTATTCCATTATATAACATGCTCTTGAATTCTGAATGTCAGGCATGTTCCATGTCGATATTACCAACATAATGATTGAGTCATTTCATGTATAAAGAGCTAAGTTATAAACTTCATAAGTTACCTATTGGCAGTAAGTATAATTAAAGATGTGGCTTTAGGGTTTTAAAGTGCAGTTCTGGCAGTAAGAGAGTACTGTCTTCCATCTATGAAGAAATCAAGGACTCTGCTCTTATCAGAGCCCTATCCTAGGGCTATTCCCTAGGAATTAGGACCCAAGAACCTGCTGCATTTCGACCACAATATCAATTGCATATATTACTGTGATCAAGGATAAATATAGTACTTGGTGTGCAACAGATACTCCATAGAAACTTGTTTAACTGAAATGAATCTTAGCATTCTCGAGATCCAATCATTTTAATTTTACCTTTTAAAAAATATATATATAGAAAACTTCAAACATATGCTAGAAAAAAGAGAATAGTATATTGAACTCTAATGTACACTTAACTCTACACTAAAAATTATCAACTCTTAGTTCAATTCACTCTGTTTCCCTCACTAGATTATTTTGCTGTAAATCTGAGGTATTTCATCATTTCATCTGAATTCAATGTCTTTTATTTATTTATTTATTTATTTAAATTTATTTTATTTTTTCAGTGTTCCAAGATTCATTGTTTCAATGTCTTTTAAAAATAAGGATGTGCTAATTTTTTCACTGGGGTATAATTGACCTATAGCATTGTATTATATTATAATGATTCAAGATTTGTATATATTGCAAAATGACCACCACAGTGTCTAGTTAACATCTGTCTCCATACATAGGTACAAAAGTTCTTTTTCTTGTGATGAGAGCTTTTAATATTTACTCTCTTGGCAGCTTTCAAACATGCAATACAGGATTATTAATTATAGTCATGTACCTTACATCTCTGTGACTTATATATTTTATAACTGGAAGTTCGTACCAGGATATGTTCATACCATACTCATATCTAAAATATTAACATTATTTTTGGGATGCCTGTGTGGTTCAGTTGATTAAGTGTCTGCCTTCGGCTCAGGTCATGATCTCAGGGTCCTAGGATTGAATCCTACATTCTCTCTGTGGATTCTCCCTCTGCCTGCCATTCCCCCTGCTTGTACTCTCTCTCTCTGACAAATAAATAATCTTAAAAAAATAAATAAAATATTAACATTTTTTTAAAAAATATCAATATTAAGTCAATGTTCAGATTTCCTTGATTTTTTTCAGTGTTTGTTAGAATCAGGACTCATATAAGTTTATGTAATTGCAATTAGTTGATTTGTCTCTTAAATTTTTCTTTCTTGCTTTTAAAACTTTTTTTTTTCTTTTTAAGTAGGCTCCACACCTAGCATGGAGCCCAATGCAGGGCTTAAACTCACAACCCTGAGATTGAGACCTGAGCTGAGATCCAGAGTCAGATGCTTAACTAACTGAGCCATCCAGGTGCCCCTCTTGCTTTTTAAAATTAAAAATTGTTTTTTGTTGAAATACAGCTTATACATAATAAAATGTACAGAAATTAAGTGTACAGTTGGACTAGTTTTAACAATTGTACACAGTTGTGTGACCACCACCCAACTCGATACAGACTATTTTCATTATCTAATCCTAGGAGATTTTCTTGTGCTTCTTTCTAATAAATTGCCCTGCCAACCCAAGCTACCACTTTCTGATTTTTATCACCATAAATTAGTTTTCCCTGTTCTTAGATTTTATATAAATGGAATCATGTAGTGCCTTTTTTTTTTTTTTAAGATTTTATTTATTTTATTTGACAGAGAGAGGGAGATCACAAGTAGGCAGAGAGGCAGGCAGAGAGAGAAGATGGGAAGATGGCTCCCCGCTGAGCAGAGAGCCTGATGCCGGGCTTCATCCCAGGACCCTGAGGACCCTGAGATCATGACCCGAGCCAAAGGCAGAGGCTTTAACCCACTGAGCCACCCAGGCGCCCCCATGTAGTGCCTTTTTTGTAACTGGTTTATTTTGCTCAACAAAATGTTATTGAGATTCATTCATGTTGCTACGTGTTTCAGGGGTTCATTCCTGTTTATCACTAATATTTCATCATCTTTATCTCTACAGTCTGTTTATCCATCAACAACGTTGGGTTGTTTCCACTTTTAGGCTATTCCAGTTAAGACTACTAAGATCATTCTTGTACATGTTTTGTTTTGTCTCGCTTTGCTTTTTTTTTTAAGTTCATTTGCATTCGTTACAAACTTTTAAAGCAGAATGTGACTTGAACACTACATTTCCACTCACAGAACTTGCTGAGTTACTTTTTTGAGCAGCTGTACAACACACCTACGTAGGCTTATAATTTTGCTTATAATTTTGCTAAACAATGCTCTTCTTTGGAAAACAAGCCCTATAGGTAGTTATTCTCATCAAATTGGTTCCGTTTAACATACTAGTTTCTAGATGCCTGGTACATGCAGTTGATAACTACAGGGGTAGAAGATTTAAAAAATAACATGGAGGACATTAGGGGAAGGAAAGGAAAAGTGAATTGGGGGAAATTGGAGGAGGAGGCAAACCATGAGAGACTGTAGACTCTGAGAAACAAACTGAGGGTTTTGGAGGGGAGGAGGGTGTGGGGATGGGTGAGCCTGGTGGTGGGTAATAAGGGGGGCACATATTGCATGGAGCACTGGGTGTGGTACATAAACAATGAATCTTGGAACACTTTACAATAAAATAAAATTTAAAAAGAAAAAAAAAAGAAGATTTAAAAAATAGATCCTAGAAGGTAAAAGTTGTTTTAACTAATATTTTTCTTTTAAACATCAAAGTATAGCCTAGAACGCTTCAGTGACAAAAAATTTGGTCTTACTAAGTAATCTGCTTGATTGCTAAACACTTTAGACCACACAATTAACATTAGGTTACATACATCTTACAAAAATGTTACCTCGTTCCATTAAAATAAGCCAGTGTGAAACTAGGAACGAAACACTAGCTAGGCTTTAGTTCCTAAATATACAGCATCACATTCACAAAGAAATCTTATCTTCCCCTTAAATAGTTCTTGCCATGTCATATAGATTTTTAAAATGTTAACAAAAATAAAGAAAAATATCCTTGAAAATATATTGCCAGAGGGAATAAAGATAAAGTATTGAATACAGGTACAAATAATCCTTGGGGCAGAACTTAGTCTACTTCTTCCATACATGATATGTTGTCATCTCCTTACGGGGCAGCATCTCTTTGGTTACGGCAACACTGCTAACATCAGTGGTAGTGTCATCTTCATCAATACCAAGACCAAGTTTGGTCATCTTGTAGATCCTGGTAGCATGTGTCTGGGGAGTTGCTTTTGACACATATTTTTATCTCTATTGTTTGAATACCTGGAAGCAGTGTAGTTAAACATACACCTATGATAACCCAGTACAGGGCAGGTGCATGTACAAAATTTAAGAGAAACTGGAAAATAATTTTTCTAAATGGTTGTATCAGTTTACATGCCCACTCCACAATGTATGCATGTCCAAGTTACTCCAGTTGTGCTTCTGCCCTGGCTTTGAATCAAGGTACATCTTTTCTTTTTTTTTTTTTTTTTAGTTAACATATAATGTATTATTTGTTTCAGGGGTACACGTCTGTGATTCGTCAGTCTTACGCAATTCATGGCGCTCACCATAGCACACACCCTCCCCAGTGTCCATCACCCAGTCACCTCATCCCTCCCACCCCCCTAATCCAGCAACCCTCAGTTTGTTTCCTGAGATTATGAGTCTCTTATGATTTGTCTCCCTCTCTGACTTTATCTTGTTTCACTTTTCCCTCCCTTCCCCTATGATCCTCTGTCTCGTTTCTCAAATTCCACATATCAGTAAGATCATATGATAATTGTCTTTCTCTGATTGACGTATTTCTCTTAGCATAATACTCTTTAGTTCCATCCATGTCATTGCAAATGAATCAAGGTACATCTTAAAGTTACCAATTATGTCACTCAGATTTGGGGCTAATTTATTATATAGGAAAACAATTGACTTTTGTATATTGACCTTGTATCCTACAACCTTGCTGTAATCACTTACTAGTTCCAGTTTTTTTTTTACATCAATGATCATGTCATCTGTGAACAAAAGAGACTTTTATTTCTTCTTTCTCAATCTGTATACCTTTTATTGCCTTTCTTGCCTTATTGCATTAGCAAGGACTTCCCGTATAATGTTAAGAAGGAGCACTGAGAGGGAACGTCCTTGTCTTGGACCTAATCTTAGTAGGACAGCTTCAAGTCTCTCAGTCCTAAGTAGGATGGTAGCTGTAGGATTTTTATAGACATTCTATCAAGTTGAGAAACTTCCTCTCTATTCCTAGTTTACTGAGAGTTTTTATAATGAATGGATGTTACATTTTGTCAAATGTTTTTTCTGCATTTTTTGATATGATCATGTGATATTTCTTTTTTAGTGTGTTAATATGATAGATTCCATTAATTGATTTTTGAATTTTGAACCAGCCTTATATACCTGAGATAAATCCCTCTTGGTCATGGTGTATAATTCTTTTTATACTCTTTTGGATTCAATTTGTTAATCTTCAATTTGTTGAGGATTTTTGCAGCTGTGTTCATGAGAAATACTGGTTTGTAGTTTTCTCGTAATGTCTTTATCTGGTTTTGGTATTAGAGAAATCCTGGCTTCTTAGAATGAGTTAGGAAGTATTCCCTCTGCTTCTATTCTCTGAAAGAGATAGCAGAGAATTGGTATAATTTCTTCCTTAAATTGGTAGAAATTACCAGTCAACCCATATGGGCCTAGAGCTTTCTGTTTTGGAAGGTTTTTAATTATTGATTCAATTTCTTTAATAGATACAGGCCTATTTAGATAGTGTATTTCTTCTTGAATGAGTGTTTTGTCCTATTGTGTCTTTCAGGGAATTATTCCATGTTATATAGATTATCACATATGTGGGCAGAGTTGTTATCCTTCCATTTAAAAAGAACATAATATGCCCCTGCACTTCTTAGATAAATAGTAGCAAATTATACAACTTTTCTCTTTCTTGGTCTCGTCTTAGTAACATGCACAACTTGTCTTTCAAGGACTGTTAGGATAGTGTGTTTATTTGAACCATAATGACACATACTCTATGACCCCGTTCGGTCTGGATAACTACCTCACAGAATCAAGTTGTTTCTTAGCTTCATTACAATATAAATGCTTTTTCATGTATTTAATTTAGGCAATGTTGGATCTAGGTATGCTCTCTGAGGGCAGAAGCCAGTTCCACTTAACTTATCAAGTAAAATTTTAAACTTCATTTGTTTGGGGGCGTTTTATGAGATTTGGACCTAGTTTTGGGCAGGAGCGGAGAAGTAAGTAGAAAGGTAGGTGCCCCATAAATAATATCGCTTCCTATTGATAATTTTTTGACAAGTATTTTTATTATACCTTTTTCAAAGTTATACATGTATTTTCTTTTCTTTTTTTTCTTTTTACAGTCACAGGATTTGATCTGTGGGGTGCAGTAGTGGCAACAGGGGTGGTCTGTACATTCTACTGCACACTGGTATGTCAAGAACATTATTTCTTCTTTCACTCTACCAACTGTTAAAAATTCCAATAGTTGTGTTCTGCAAACTAGATTGTTCATATGTCTTCTCCTACTCCTACCTCCCACAGTATAACTTTTTAAAAGAAATATTCCAGCTGGGGAAAAATTTGATTCTTTATAAAATGTTGATCATAACTGAAACTTTTTTCTTTTACCTGAACCATTGCAGTGGTCCTGAGTCTTGTCTCTTAATTCATCCTTACTATTGCTAAATTACTATATTTGTGTTCATATTATTCCTCAGCTTAGAAACCCAAGATAGTTTCCCATTGCCTATAGGCAGGAATCACAGTCAAAATATGTAACAAACAGATAGTATGGACACTGATATTATAATGGATGTTAGTCTCTAGCAGTGGTGCAACTCTTATGGCATATTTGACATAATAGTCTTAAGACTTTAGTGGATTTTTTAGAAGATGGGGATCTCAGGGAGGGGATGGTTCAGCTAAAGACATAGGGACTGGAGGGAGACACTTTGGAAGTTTTTGGCAGTGGCTGGTACAAAACAATTTTAGTATGTCAACAACTGGTATGACCTTCTATGTGCATACTTGATTGAATATCAGTTCTGCCTATAGGATAAAATCTATGACATTGCCTTTTGTGATTTCACTCTGGCCACATTCAACATGTCATGGACTTTGACTTCTTTATGCTTTTTCCCATGCTGTTTTCTCTTCCATCTTTGCCTCTGCTTCTGTCTGAAGGGTTGGCTTAAATCACACCTTCTCTTGAAGGTTCTCCCAACCTTACTGTCTACCACCTTAAATGTATTCCTTGGCCAAGATCTATGTTTTCATTATTTTTGTCCAGCATAATAGATAAGCATGAGGATGATTAATAATGTCTGATAAAAGCATTAATCCTAATATACTTTTCCCTCAAAGGGTGGTCTTAAAGCAGTTATCTGGACAGATGTTTTTCAAGTTGGGATCATGGTGGCTGGATTTGCATCTGTTATTATACAGGCTACAGTGATTCAAGGTGGAATCAGCACTATTCTAAATGATTGCTATAATGGTGGAAGATTAAACTTCTGGAAGTAAGTTGCTATTTATCTCCTGGTCAATAGAACACTCCTTTTGTTTTGTTTTGTTTTCTGTAAAAATAATCTCATCATTGAAATAGTAGATTTACATTAGAAAACAAACAGATGGTTAAGAATGTGGTATGAAAAATTGAAGCTGTTAATGTATGAGGGGTTTCCACCAGGTCTTTAAGGGTTTAGTTAAAGCAGTCAGATGGTTGCTTAGTTACAGGGAATGTAACTTCCTCCTGAGAAAGGATTGATAGCAAAAGAGCGTTTTTCTTCCAGATATTAAAATCTGGAATTGGTCAAAAGGTGGGGTAGGATAATTAGGGAAGAGGGACTGGAGAAATAAGAAAAGGAAGCCTCTTAAGAGAAAAACACTAAAGGACCATGCTGTCATTTTGACAGTTCTTTGTTTCAAGCAGCCTAGAGAATTTTTCTACTGATATTGCCCTGGCAATGTATAGTATATTATTATTATTATATTTCATAATTGTATATATGTATAAATATTTTATAATATTCTATATTATTTCTAGAGGATTGACTAGAAAATTTATGACTAATGCCTCAAGCGTCAATATATTGTATGATACAGCATATCTTAAGCAGTTATTTAGGTTTCCTAGAGAAAGACCGGTAGAGAAACTAGATATTTCATCACAAATATACCACACAACTTAGAGGAATATTTAAAACACCTTCCACTATGAATCAGTAGTGTCATTCTTGTTATCATGTTCAATGTGGGGAGGGGCTCATTTTGATATGGACTGGCTTATTTCCTCTTTAAGCAGTCCTACTCTGAGACAGGCAAGCTGAAATCACCAGCAAGAAGAAAGAAAAAACATTTCTTACTTGGTGACTCTATTCTAGTTTTCTGAAAATGGTGCTAATGTTTGAGAAGAGCCTTTTCAGAAATTGGACAAGGACAATGTGTTAATTGTAGAGATAAGTTGAATTGTGATGAATCAACTTCAACTATTTTCAATAATTTATTTTTTAACTTCAAGATTCAGATTCCAAGGAAGAACACCTCTAGTTGTCCTAGCTTGGGCATTATTCCATCCCTTAGCTGGGGAAGAGTAAGACATTTTATTGACAAATTAGGACATTTAGACTATTTTATGGTGAAATGGTCATTTCTCCAAGGCAAATTGGGTTGCTGTTACTAGAGGACAAGAGAATGGATACCAAGAAGCAGAAACAACCAATGGCCACTCAGAAGATCTTGATTACTCCTAAATTTCCTAGTAGGCAAGACTAAGGGGAGAGGGTGTAGAATCAATCATTTTCTGCAAGATAACTCTCACTTTCTACAAAGGCAACCCATATTGCTTCATTGAAGTGACAACTTATACACCAATAAGAGATTATTAAAATTAAAAGATTGGACACTTTTATGACTTTTACTGTGGAAGCTGCCAACTATTAAATAATAATGAAAAGCCTTATTGTATATCTCTTGTGAGTCTGATATGTTTGAGAATATTGGTGGGCAAAATATCTGCTTTGGTGGTGATAAAGCAAGAGAAGGATTTTGTGTTGGTATTGTCTGTATGGTTATAGTTGTCATATATATTCTGTATGGACTAAAACCACTAAATGGGTGTTCTAAATCTTGTCTTACTTCCTTCAAGTAGATTCCTGAATCCTTTTGGCTCTTGACTTCCATTAGCTAATATAGTAGCTGTTTTTTCTATGAGTTAAATGGTCAACACCCTTGAAACACTTAGATTTTGATATGAAGTATTAGAGAATGGAATAGAGGCTCTTATATTTCCATAGGAATGCTGGGATATACATGAAATCAGAACACTTTAGTCAACTAATCTTAAATATAAGATCTAAATGGATTTGCAGAATTTCATAATTTTTAGAAAGTTTCTATGAAAGCCAATTTTGCAGAAATTTGTCAAACTCATATTGTGTATCATGGATGAACAGACTCAATCCTTCCAAGATAATACATTAAGAAGAGCTAAAAGACATATTCAGTACAGAAGTTGAGCTTTCTTTGTGACAATATTTTGGACTTAAGTACATGTCATTAAGTGACTTTTCACTATTAGCATTTAGCTTGTGCACACAGGTTTTTAAGAAAGTACGATTATAATGACATGGTAATTTTAGAAGATGAAAGCCTTTAAACTGCATTAATTGAGTTCTTGAGCTTGAATATAAATTAGAAATATGACTGTACATGTGTTAGGAGAGAAATTATATATGCAAAATGTGTCAATTTTGTGTTCATTTCAGTACCATATCTATTGCTCTGATGCACTTAGGAACCTTACTCTCTTTATGGCTCTCTCTCTTTTTAGTTTCATGCTCTTTTCTGATTACAGCATAGCAGACTTGTTTAAATAACAATTTCCTGAGGCCACTGGAGAACAATTTTTAATGAAAGCTCAGATTAATTAGAACATTTGTTTTCCTTCAGTCCCATCCAGAATTTCCAATTCTCTGAAAGTATCCATTTTATTTCATTGAACTTAAGTTAGGAATATTTCTGCCTTTTTTATTATTTAATAAATTTGTACATATTTATATCTGTATGCATATTTGTATAGATCTACATTGCTTGCTTCCAAAAAATATTCTAGGAGAATTTTCTGTAGTTTTTTGCTTATAGTTAAAATTTGTTTTCTGTTTCTTTTCATTTAGTTTTGATCCCAATCCTTTGCAAAGACATACATTCTGGACAATTATTATAGGAGGGACCTTCACATGGACCAGCATCTATGGTGTCAACCAATCCCAAGTGCAGAGATATATTTCCTGTAAAAGCAGATTCCAGGCAAAAATGTAAGTCAAACTATGGTATAGAAAACATTAATAACCATCAGTGTCTTTTTAATTGAAAAAAGACAAACTTTATTGAAACTTGTTAATTAGTCAAGCTTTGCTCAGGTTTAAGCCTTTTGTATCATGAAATTCCAAGAAATAAATGATATATTTAGTTATAAAAGGAACAAGTAAAACAAGTGGTACTATATATTTTAAATCAGATATTTGAAATATGTATATGAAGAAATATATATATATAAGAAAATAAATCTTATTAAATAGGCATTTATTGTGTGTCTATTTGTATAGTGAGTTATAGAGGATAAAAATTAGAATTATATGGCTTTTCTAATGAAGGAACATCTAGTTAGGAAAGTATGAAAAAAGTGAAATAACACTAGAAAGGTATGACAGTTCTATGGAACAATATAATAATAGAAGAAATGGCCAAGGGCATTATATTGCCAGATGTACTGGTATATTTTTATTTTCAGACATAGTCATGGGTTTATAACTCTGCTCTAATACTTGCTATTTGAATGGGCTAGTTACTTAGTCTTCCTAAGTCTCAGTTTCCAAACTTATAAAATGAGCATAAGAAATATTACACATTTCATGAGAGGTATTGTAAAATATTGTGCTTGGCACACACTTGGTAGGGGTCCAGTAAATGTGACTTCAAATCATAGGACGTGAAAGCAGAGATTGGGGAGAGATTCCTGTAAACCAAGCAGATCCTGAATAATGACTTTATGTGGGCTGGTAGAGAATAGTGGGAGAACATTTCAGATAGACATTTATTTGGACACAGCCCAGAGGTCAGAAGAATGACAGGGTCAGGGAATTGTCAAGCCAATCTTGGCTTGTATGAATGGTGGCTGGTTCTTTCTCAGGAGGCCTCAGATCAGTGTGGTGACCACCACTCCCCATGCTGATAAATAAAGCTGACTGGTCCACATGCATTTAGAATCTTAAAAATTATAAATAGATTAAGAGTAACTAGGTGATTGGAGTAGGACAAGGAATGGCAATTCTATTTTTGTTCAAAGAAGAACATAAAAATATTGTGATATCACATGTCATAATCCGATATATTGAGAGTAAATTGGTTTAGACATTATCTGTGTTTGGAAAATTCCATAGTAAAAGATCTACACAAATATCAGCACAGTAACTGGATATAGAATCCCCCAAAAGTGAGCTTAAGTGTTCTGGTATTTTAAGGAACTTTAAAAGAATGTAATTTATACATCCAGTAATCCACTGGAATTTAAATCTATACTAGAGCTGATGCTTCTCCAAAATTAATTATGCATATGCTCTTCTGTTTCTTTGGGAACATGGAACTCAAAAGGCCCAATTTTATGACTAAGAGACCAGCATTAGCGCTTAGAGCTTTCTTAATAAGAAAAAATTTCCTTTGGAATGACCCTCAGCTGACTCCCTGAGCTAAGAGGAACCATTTTCTCCTACTTTTTAACAGTGGCTCCATGGGAAGAATGAATCCCAGTTGAAAAGTTAAGACCTACTGACATTGATCAACTGGGGAGAGTATCAGATATTGTTGATAAGTGATCTATTCGAGTGGCATTAAAGTCAAATAAAATTATATAGTAAAGTATTAAACTCCTATGTGAACAAAGGTATTTGCGTAGGAAACTGTCTGGATATATTTTCTGATGATTTGGAGATGAGCTGTAGTTACTTAGGCTATTTTTAGTCAATAGCAAAACATAGAGTAAATTTAGTCAATCAAGGGAAAAGGTTAGCAATCTGTTGTTTGGTACCTGTTGAAGGTGCATTCTCCTGAAACAGACTCTGAGATGGAGGTTAGCAGGCCAGAGACTGTGAGGGAATCACCACCTGTAGAAGAAAGAGAAGAGAAGGAAGCAGAATTGACCAGAGAGAGAAGTTAGATTGTAATGCTGTTTCTCAGCCAAGGCCTTAGGGGAAACCCTAATGCTGAACTGACTACAGATTTGTCCTAGGTTAGGGTAAGGAGACTGATCCTTTAAAATTCTGAATCTAGTAGTCATTGGACACAGGTGCCCCAAGGAAGGAGGCATGACTTTGGGGATGGTCCCTCTTCTCTGCCTAGGGCAACTTATTACAGTATTCACTACAGCACTACTGGGAAAAAAAATGAGGACACCTTAGTGAGAACAATGTTTACTATTCACCTGATTATTAAGACATAGAACTCAATGCTATTAGCACTCATAATGTCAATAATTACTATTTAACAAATGTTATTACATGCCAAGCACTGTGCTATGTGATACACACTATTTCATCTAATCTTAAAACTCTGCAAAGTACACATCATTATCTATAGGTGTAAATGAAGAAGCTGAAGATCAGAGAAGCTAAATTACTTGCCCAGGGTCATATATGGTAGATATATGGTATGACTCCAGTGCTGTTATACAAACCTTTACAATCTCCTGGAGCACACACCATGTATTATGATGCTGAACATTGTTTGGGAAGATATGTGTTCAAGGAACACAGGTTTGCCTCTCATACTTATTAGGTGATATTACAAACCACATTTAAACAAGTTTAATGAGTTTCTATGCAGATGCTAACAATGTTTAGCAGTTTATAACTGCATTACTTTTAAAAGGAAAATGAGTAATAATTACTGCTCTGTTGACCATTAAAAATCTTTACTTCACGACGAGAAGCCCAATATCCAATATCCAGTCGGACCATTAAAAATCTTTACTTCACGACAAGAAGCCCAATATCCAATTATTATCCTGTAATTGGATACCATTATAAAGCTGATGATGTCCATGGAACTCTGACCAGAAGGATATATCTATTCAGTAGAGAAGCCCCCATCTATTCCAAATATTTCCAAATACATTGTTGATTGACAGCATAAGCAGAAGGTTAGGCTAGAATAAAATAGATAGCATTTTGATAACCAAAAGATTCTGTGCATTTATTGGGTAATCATGAAGGTCTCTTCTGTTTATGTAACAAGTTTCCTATCTTTGGGATGGAAATTACAAATATCATTTGCTGGTTTGTTTTCACTTCCTTAGGTCTCTCTACATCAATCTTCTGGGACTCTGGGCAATCCTCGCCTGCTCAGTGTTATGTGGGCTTGCCCTATATTCCAGGTACCGTGACTGTGATCCTTGGACAGCCAAGAAAGTATCCGCACCAGACCAGGTTCAGTACCATGTCTTTCTTACATGCATATTAATGTTATCCAGAAAGTTTATTAGTTTGGGAGGAAAGAGTGTTCATGTTTTTGTAGAGAAACA
The DNA here is from genome assembly GCA_028534135.1 of Potos flavus. Lineage (NCBI taxonomy): Eukaryota > Metazoa > Chordata > Mammalia > Carnivora > Procyonidae > Potos > Potos flavus. The sequence continues at coordinate 17,168,998 of CM052897.1, forward strand.
GCAAATGAGTACAATATAATCATCTTTAATTTCTAGAAAGCATTTGGCAAAAATTTATTTTAGCAGACATAGCAAGAATGAAGAATGCTGCATCCAAGATTAAAATATTGAAATACCTGGAAAATTTCAAGCCCAGTGTTAAGTAGAACTAGGCTAAGACTGGGAGTAGAAATGTAGATACAGTTAAAGAAAAAAAAAACTATATACAAACCATGGTAGTGTAAAACATTCTGTGGATATTCTTAGATTATTTTTTTATCAACAGTTTACCTTCCAGTTTTTAAATGATAGAGAAACAGATCTAATGAGTGAACATTTATTAAGTACCAACTATACGGTGAGATTCTGTGCCCAGACCTTCACGTGCTTTATTTCTTTTAATTCTCATAACCCAGTAATTCTAGTTTTAGATATGAGGAAATGAGTGACTCGCAGAGAGGTTATATTACTTGCTTAAGGTCACATGGCTGATAAATAAGTATAGCTGCAAGCATTCATCATACTGTCATAAATGTTTTATATAAACTTCAACTTTGAATCCTTACAGCTACACACTGAGGTAGGTGCTATGATTATCTCCCTTTCAAAGATGAGGAAACTGAGGCACAGACAACCTATGTAATAGCTAGTAAACCTGGAACCAGAATTCAAGCGTAGGCAGGCTGCCACCAGAATCCTAACTTTGAACCTTTCTGCTATATACCACCTTTCAAAGAAAGTGTAGCTAGAATTCGAACCCAGGACTGCTAGACTCCGAAGCTTGAGTTCTTGCCAAAATTATGTTCTTGCTTACAAGACTTGCTTGTAAATCAAGTGCCCAGGAGACTCATTAGATTGAAGATAGACTGAATTTTGTGTTGACATAAATGCATCACATGTTCCTAGAAAAAAAATGTAGTTTTGTGGGATTAGAAAATGAGAACCTCCTTGAACTGTGCATCTCAACCCTATATTCACATGTGTCCTCCTGTTAATAATTAGATCTTTCCTATTTGCTTAGAGAATCTAAGAATCATGATTACTCTGAAGATGGAGGGACTATTCCCTTATATTCTCTCTAGTGAAGAATATTTTGTCTGTAGTTTATATCATGAAGATAATAGGGATGTTAAAAATGTTTCTCATATATCTTCCCCTTTCCCTAGACAACAACAACAAAAAATATCTGCAGCTTCCTACCCTTGAGACTCCTTGTCATAGAATGCATTCAGGGGTGTCTTGCATGCACATTTAGAGAGCCTCTGCTAAATTTTTTAAAAATAAAGAGGTTTCGGGCGCCTAGGTGGCTCAGTCGTTAAGCTTCTGCCCTTGGCTCAGATCATGATCCCAGCATCCCGGGATCAAGCCCGGCATAAGGAGGGCTCCGTGCTCAGCCAGGAGCCTGCTTCTCCCTCTCCAGCTCCCCCCTGCTTGTGTTCCCTCTCTCGCTCTCTGTCAAATAAACAAATAAAATCTTAAAAAAAAAAAAAAAGAAAGAAAGGAAGAAAGAAAGAAAGAAAGAAAGAGAAAGAAAGAAAGAGTTTTCCTCCTGATTGGATGGTTCAGGTATTGTGTTGCTTATTGAGGAGTTGATTCAATTAACATTTCGCTGGGGATACAATGCACATAAGGCCCAGTAATAGAAAGTCAGGTCAAAATCTTAACCCAAGGAGAGCAAAGATATACTTCTGTGACACTCTGCTGGAGCTCACCCTGAGGAAGAAAGATTAGTATCTAGATATAATTTTACTATTTTTCTATCTATCAGTCTTACCTTGCTGGACCTATACCTAAGGGAGCCACTTGGAATATGAAATATCACCCCAAAGACTTTTGAGAAAGTTGATATTAGGGTAGAGGATTTTAGATCTTGTTATCACAGTAACAATGGAAATTTGACGTTTGGTTATGTATGGAATACTGCTTGAAAGTTACACTTTTAAGATATCTTGGAAAAACTGGGTCTTGATTTCATATAGAGATAAGTTCTTTTCTCTCTTTCTGAGAATAAAAAATTAGTAAGCTTTGGATAAAGTGGAGACATTCTTAAAACGACTGAACACGGACCCTTGTAACATTGGACTTTGTTCTTCCACATACCATAACAAACTGTTGTCAAATGAAATCAGAAGAGGCTGATGAGATAGGACATGACATCCACTCTGTACTATCGGAGAAGGACTTGAGAATGTTTCAATGCAAGTGAAGGGAATTTTTCTAGAAAATTATCCTCTTAGGACCCTTTTGATTTAAAAATCAGTTTTGCCAAAAGACTATCATATGACAGAGTACTGAAGTAATACACCTTCCCATCCTTATTTAATATTTATTTTTTAAAAAGTAATTACCAAGAAGTAAGTTGGTATCAGGAACTTTTTAAAAAGAAGCAAGTTTCAGGAACTTCCCGACGTTACTGTCTACTTGTCACTATGTCTCATACTATATGCAGCTATAATTATACTTTCAGTCCTGGGTAGTGATTAAAGTTCACAAAGATATCTTTGAGTCGTCTGTAAAGTTAACTGAATGCTGCTTATTACTTAAGCATAGAGGTATGTAAAATATTTCCTTTGAATTGATTTATTATTCCAAAAAACGAGAACAGCTACCTTTTATGAAGCATTTACTGTATTCCATTACTATACTAACAACTTTACATAGATGATGTAATTTAACTTTTATAGCAAGTCTACGAGGTATTATTACCCCTACTTTACAGATGAGGAAACTGAGTCTTAGGGAAGTAACAAAAACCACTTCTGTCTGAATCCAGACACTATATCCTTAACTACTCTGTTATTATTTTAAGTGTTAGCAATAAACAAGTTTAATTTTTCATATTTGGAAATTTCAATGATATGGAATAAGTTCCTTTAGTTCTTGAAGAACACAAGATAAATGAGGCATTAATTAATTTTATTTGATAGCAAATAGCACTCAGAAGTAAATTTTGGAATTTTTCAGCTCATGCCTTATTTGGTACTGGACATTCTTCAAGATTTTCCGGGACTTCCTGGACTTTTTGTGGCCTGTGCTTATAGTGGAACATTAAGGTATAAACTATGACTCTAACAGTACGTGGTTTTCCTGTTGGGATCTTTCTTTCGTTATTGGATATTTTGGGAGATAAAGCTGAATTCTGGACATGAGCACAAATGTCCCAAAGTGGGTAATCTACTCCATGTATCTTCTCTGTTGGTCTCACTCTTATCCATGTGAACTATCAGCCTATTAACCTCAGTCTCCACTTTTAACTTGGTCTCTACTGTAATACATCTATCACATACTCTGTATGGTCACCATAATAATGATCAGTTGATGGTAGTTTTCATTGACTATCAAAAAGGGGTACCTATAGTCTTGGTTTAAAATGTATGTATATCTAAAGCATGGTCAAATGGAAAATTAGAGTTAAAATCTCCTATTACATGCTGAATAATGTACACTGTCCAAAGAATCTCGTTCTGTGTTTCAACTTATTCATTGCACTTTCTTCCAGTGTTTGTGCCAGGGAATGAATTCTTATTATTAACATGTACAGTGTTTGTTAGTGAAGATCCAGGAAATTAATAGTATTGATATTTATGGCATATATTTCTGAGGATTATGACACATAAATTTCTATGCACAAAAAGAAATATGTTTTAAAGTCATTATATAGTAGTACTATATAGTCTGTGTAAATTCTCTCCATTGACACTATGGATTTATTGCAAAGTGGAAGCAACATAAAATTGTCCTCCTCACTA
>CM052897.1:17172825-17212038 GCA_028534135.1 Potos flavus
TGATCTCTCTGATATGAAAAATCTGAGAGGCTGGGGGGGGGTCCTGGGGGTGGGGGAGGGAAATGAAACAAGATGGGACCAGGAAGGAGACAAACCATAAGAGACTCCTAAACTCACGAAACAAACTGAGGGTGGCTGGGGGGTAGGGGCGGGTAGGGATAGGGTGACTGGATTATGGACATTGGGGAGGGTATATGCTATGGTAAGTGCTGTGAAATGTGTAAGCCTGAGGATTCACAGACATGTACCCTGGGGCAAATAATACATTATGTGTTAATAAAATAAAAAAAAGAAAAAGAAAAAAAGAAATAAAAATAAAAATATAGTGGAAATCTGGTTTTATTTCATAGATGACAGTTTGGTTCCCCCTTTCTTATTCCTACTTAAAGTATTATTAAAGTTAAAATATTATAAATCAAAAGATTGATTTTCTCTTACAGCACAGTGTCCTCCAGTATTAATGCTTTAGCAGCAGTAACTGTGGAAGATTTAATTAAACCTTACTTCAGATCGCTCTCAGAAAGGTCTCTCTCTTGGATTTCCCAAGGAATGAGTGAGTTTCCATTTTCAAAATTTCATTTTACCTCTAGGAGATGATTTTTAGAAATACTAGAAATCGGGCGCCTGGGTGGCTCAGTGGGTTAAAGCCTCTGGCTTCAGCTCAGGTCATGATCTCAGGGTCCTGGGATCGAGCCCGGCATGGGGCTCTCTGCTCAGCAGGAAGCCTGCTTCCCCCTCTCTCTCTGCCTGCCTCTCTGCCTACTTGTGATCTCTCTCTCTGTGTCTAATAAATAAATAAAATCTTTTAAAAAAATAAAAAAAAACCCCAGAAGTCTTTTCCATGGAAATAGAGAGTAAGAACCTATGAGTGTAAATGTATATATATACATATGCATGCCTATGAGTAAATGTAGTCATACCATATTTGCAATCAATATTTGAGAGACATGGGGCGCCTGGGTGGCTCAGTGGGTTGAAGCCTCTGCCTTCGGCTCAGGTCATGATCTCAGGGTCCTGGGATCAAGCACCACATTGGGCTCTCTGCTCAGCAGGGAGCCTACTTCCCCCTCTCTCTCTGCCTGCCTCTCTGCCTACTTATGATTTCTCTCTCTGTCAAATAAATAAATAAAATATTTTAAAAAAAAGTCTGTTAAAGATTTGAGAGACACTTCAAGCAATTAATTGTCAGGGGACCACGGACAATATCCAGGGGTCCTTATTTTTTTTTTAAGTTTTAACTTTAATTCCAGTTAATTAACATACAGTGTAATATTGGTTTCGGTGATTCAGCACTTCCATACAACCTGGTGCTCATCATGACAAGTGCAGTCCTTAATCCCTATCACCTATTTCATGCATCCTTCTACCCACGTCCCTTCTGATAACTGTCAACTTGTTCTCTATAATTAAGCATCTGTTTCTTGGTTTGCCTCCCTCTTTTTCCCCCACTATGCTTGTTTGTTTTGTTTGTTAAATTCCACATATGAGTGAAATCATATAGTATTTGTCTTTCTCTGACTTATTTCACTTAGCATTGTATACTCTAGCTCTATGTCATTATAAATGGCAAGATTTCATTCTTTATGGCTAATACTCCATTGTATATATACACCACATCTTCTTTATCTGTTCATCAGCTGATGAACATTTAAGCTGTGTCCATAATTTAGCTATTATAGACAATGCTGCTATAAATATTGGCGTGCACGTGTCCCTTCGAATCAGCATTTTTGTATTCTTTGGGTAAATACCTAATACTGCAATTGCTGGATCATAGGGTAGGTCTATTTTTAACCTTTTGAGGAATCTCCATACTGTTTTCTACAGTGGCTGCACCAGTTTGCATTCCCACCACCAGTGCAGGAGGGTTCTCCTTTCTCCATATCCTTGCCAACACCTGTTGTTTCTTGTGTTGTTGATTTTAGCCATTCTGACAGGTGTGGGGTGATAGCTCATTGTGGTTTTGATTTGTTTACCTGATTATGAGTGATGTCAAGCATCTTTTCAGGGTTCTTATTTGGCTGTCCTTCTTTTCTCACTGCTTCCTATCCCAAATCTGTGTTAAAGTTCTTAGCCACAGAAAAAAATTCAACCTTTTTCCTTTCCAAACTTCAGCCAACGGTTTTAAGAAATACCCTTAGTTTGGAGCCAAGAACCACATTTCTTCTTCTTTATTACATAAGAGGGCACTGTCAGCTTAAAGTACAGAACACTGGGTGTACACAACTGATAAATTATCGAACACTACATCTGAAGCTAATGATGTACTATATGTTGGTAATTGAATTTACATTTAAAAAAAGAAAACCTAAGCCAAAAAAAAAAAAAAATAGAGTACATAGTCCGTGTGTATGAATTGAAGATGAAGAAACAGTATTAGGATTTTTGACCCATCTTGGTTGTCTATTCTATTTGTACATGTAGACTTCCCTGGAGATAGTCAATTGTATTGTACAAGGAATGTTCAACATTTATTGATAGATTATAGGACCTTATTAAGTGTTAAATACCATGGAATAATATGCATAGAAAGGTTTAAAGACCCGAGTTCCCAGATGTCCCAAATGTACCAATCTGACTCAAAGAAATCTGGTTACCATACTTCATTCTTTGTGTTTGACATTTTGGTATATGTATTCTAGAGTGAATGACTAACAAACTTGTTTTTGAAAAAGAAAGTTTAACTTCTACCGAGTAACACTAATAGACTGTCAAAGAAATAGTAAATAATCTATTTTGAACCATAATTCTATATGTAATCATCTTGACTATAGCCTGGAATAAATACTTAATTCATATTCTTCAGTGTCCCTTAAATTTAAATAACATTGCATCATCTTATTATGTGCCTAATTTTAATCCTGGAGCATAATTTCAGAATGATATAGTGCTTCCTAAAGAGTATTTAGATTGATTCATTATAGGATTATTGAAGCTATTTGAATAGAAACTTTTGAATAGAAATCTTTTGAAGCCAGACAGACCCATTCTTGCTTTACCAATTTACTAGCCTCAAGCAAATCCAATAACCAATACAGCTTTAATTTTTTTGTATGAAAAATGTTGCAAAAATATTAATCTTGCAGGTACCATGAGGTTTAGAGATAATGCATATAAAATAAGAAGCACTAGCTGGTGCTCAAGGAAGGATGTTGATGGTAATTAATAACAAATCAACTCTGCTAGTGTAGGTGAGATTTTAATTTACTTTGAAGGGTTATATAAAGTCATTATCTTGAGGTATGAACAGTACGGACATCATAGAAAAGAACATGGAAAGTAATTTGTATGTGTTTCCATTAACTTTGAATACCAAAACCCCGTAGTGGTGACCATTCATGAGCTATCAGATAGAGAAGAATCAAGCTAAATATGTTGGAAATACTATTTACATTAGGATTTGGAGGCTTGAAAAATCATTGCGACATGAGCTCTATGTAAAAACTTAATATAAGTTTTCCATTCAGGTGCAATAAGGTTATTTACCCAATATACTTAACCAAAGGTGTGACTGCTGGTGTAAATTAGATAGATGTAAGGAATGCACTAATTTTATGATGAACAAAGCTATTGTTCCTCTTTTTGTGTTTTGATTTTTATGTGTGGGAAATTATATTGACTGATTTCAGATGATTTGTGCTAAATGGAAATCTTCAAAAATAAAAATCTGGGGACATGTGTGTAAATTTTCCTATAATTTAAAAAGTAAAACATGTATTTGGAGAAAATCTGAAAAGTATAAAAACCAAAAGAAAAAAAATTCTATAATTTATAATCTGACCAACAGTGGTAGCTTGAGAATTCCTATAAAGTTTGGGGAAACAAGTTGGTAGAATGGGTAATTTCATACTTGATGCTATCTTTCTTTGCTAGTTTAACAGGAAAGGCTTGGTGATGTTGGTGGAGATTACAAGAGGGCTAAAGGTCCTAAACACCCCTTAGTGTGGATTGTCACTTCCCAGGAAAAATGAACACTTCAAATCAGACGACTCTAATTTCTGATGTTTATTACTCCCCTCCCCCATCATGTCGTACAGATTGTGTCCCGTTTCTGGCAAACTGAAAACAGAGACCAGAGCCTTCCTTTATAAAACAAATGTTTATGGAGGATTAGATTAATAACACAATAGTTCTTAGCTTTAAAGTCTCTGTGGTTAATGATGGGGATTTTTTTACTTATATAACCTAATGTTGTCACTAATCCCAGGAAACAATATCAGAGTTTTCTTTCCCCTTTGCATACTGCTGATCCTGTAGGAAAACACACCTTCCCTTTTTTTGGCTGGCACTGCTGTATGTGGCCATTTTTCACCACAATTGTATTAATTACTTTGAATCAAAGGGGTAGCTTATTCTATTGAGAATTCTAATCCTCTGGGTCTGAATTTTACACTGGCTTTTACATCATCCATCTAGGTGTGCTATTTGGAGCTCTCTGCATTGGAATGGCTGCACTGGCATCACTAATGGGAGCTTTGCTGCAGGTAAGAGCTGATTCTGCAAGGTTTGAATCATAAACACTGTATTCTTCCTTTTTTTTAAATGTTGATGTGACCATCCTTCCAGACTTCTCTATTCATCTATACAAAGCCATAGCAAGGAACTGAGTTGACTAAATTCTTTAAATTTTTTTTTTTTGAATTAAACTTTATGGGCGCCTAGGTGGCTCAGTGGGTTAAAGCCTCTGCCTTCAGCTCAGGTCATGATCTCAGGGTCCTGGGATCAAGCCCCGCATCGGGCTCTCTGCTCAGCAGGGAGCCTGCTTCCCCTCTCACTCTGCCTGCCTCTCTGCCTACTTGTGATCTCTCTCTTTCTCTCTGTCAAATAAATAAATAAAAAATAAAATCGTTAAACTTTCTGTTGTGATATAATTGTAGATTTATATGCAATTTTAAGAAATAATACAGAAAGATTCCATATACCCTTTACCTAGTTTTCCTCAATGGTGTGAGACTTAGATTGATGTTCCTTCTCCCCCTTCTCTATAGATATACAATGGTACAGGCTGTGTTTCTTACACTGAATTGCACCTATATAAAAAATCAGTCAGGCGAGGTGCCTGGGTGGTTCAGTCAGTTGGGCGTGTGACTCTCGATTTCAGCTCAGGTCATGATTTTGGGGTCATGGGACTGAGCTGCTTGTCAGACTCTGCACTAAGCACAGAGTCTGCTTGCCCGTCTCCCTTTGCTCATTCCCCAGGTTGCATGCACACACACACACACTCTCTCTCTCAAAAAAATAAAATATTTTAAAAAATCGATTAGGCATATTTGTGTGGGCTTATTTCTGGTTTCTCTTTTCTGTTCTATTAATCTCTGTATCTAATCTGCCAGTAGTATACAGTCTTGATTTTTGTAGCTTTATAATAAGTCTAGAATCAGGTAAACTAATTCCTTCCACTTTATTCTTATCTTTCAAAATTGTTTTAGCTATTCTAGTTCCTTTGCCTTTCCATATAAAGTTTAGAATAATCTTCTGTATACCTAAAAAAAATGTTGCTTAGATTTTGATAGAATTGCACTGAACCTATATATCAATTTGGGGAGAATTGACATCTTTACTATGTTGAATCTTTGAATCCATGAATATAGTATATCTGTTCATTTATTTAGATCTCTGATTTTTCTCATAACCATTGTGTAATATTTAGTATATAAGTTCTGTGTATATTTAGTGATATTTATACCTTACAATTGAGAACATTGTTTTAAGTTTTTTTTAAAGACATTTATTTGAGAAAGAGTGTGAGCATGAGTGGGAAAGGGGCAGAGGGAGAGAATCTCAAGCAGATTCCCCACTGACTGCAGGTCCCAAAGTGGGACTCAATCCCACAACCCATCAGATCACGACCTGAGCCAAAATCATGAGTTGGATATTAACCAACTGAGCCACCCAGGTGCCCCATAATTTTTTAAAGTATTAACTTTAATTCCAGTTAGTTAACATACAGTGGTGTATTAGTTTCAAGTATACAATATAGTGATAGTGATTCAACAATGCTGTACATTACCTGGTGCTCATCATGACAAGTGCACTCCTTAATCCCTATCACCTACTTAATTCATCCCCCCATCTGCCTCCCCACTAGGGACCATCAGTTTGTTCTCTATAGTTAAGAATCTGTTTCTTGGTTCATCTTTCTCTCTCTTTCTCCTTTTTTTTCTTTGCTCCTTTGTTTCTTCACTCATGTTTCACATGAGTGAAATCATATGATACTGTTTTTCTCTGAGTTATTTCACATAGTATTATACTCTGTAGCTCTATCTACGTCATTATAAATGGCAAGATTTCATTCTTTTTTATGACTGGCTAATATTCATATATATATTATCTCCAATCAGTGGACATTAGGGCTGCTTCCATATCTTGACTCATAAATAATGCTGCTATAAACATAGGGGTGAATATATCCCTTTGAATTAGTGTTTTTGCATTCTTTGGGCAAATACCCAGTAGTGCAATTACTGGGTCATAGGATAGTTCTATTTTTAACTTTTTGAGGAATCTCCATACTCCAATCTCCATAAAAATCTCTATTTTTAACTTTTTGAGGAGTTTCCAAGTATGTTTTACCATCAAGGGTGGAATGCACCAGTTTGCTATTCTAACCAACAGTGCACAAGGTCTTTTTTTCTTCACATCCTCATCAACACCTATTGTTTCTTGTGTTGTTGATTTTAGCTATTCTGATTGTTATGAGGTGATATCTCATTGTAGTTCTGGTTTGCATTTCCCTGATGATAAGTGATGATGAGCATCTTTTCATGTGTCTGTTGGCTGATGTCTTCTTTGGAAAAGTGTCTGTTCTTGTCTTCTGCCCAGTTTTTATTAGTTTTTTTTTTCAGTGTTGACTTTTTTAATTCTTTAAATATTTTAGTTACTAACTCTTTATCAGATCTATCATTTACAAAATTCTTATCCAGTTGAGTAGGTTGCCTTTTAGTTTTGTGAATTGTTTTCTTCACTGTGCAGGAGGTTTTTATTTTGACGTAGTCCCAATAGTTTATTTTTGCTTTTGTTTCCCTTGCCTCAGGGGACCAATCTAGAAAAAAGTTGCTACAGCCCATGTCAGAGAACTTACTGCCTGTGCTTTCTTCTAGGATTCTTATGGCTTAAGGTTTCACATTTAGGACTTTAATCCATTTCGAGTTTATTTTTCTGTATGGTGTAAGAAAGTGGTCCAGTTTCATTCTTCTGCAAGTTGCTGTCCAGTTTTCCCAACACCATTTGTTGAAGAGATTGTCTTTTTCCTATTCAATAGTCTTTCCTGCTTTGTCAAAGGTTGACTATATAATTGTGGGTTTATTTCTGCATTTTCTATTATGTTTCATTGATCTATCATCTATTTTTGTATCAGTGTCATATTGTTTTGATTTCTACAGTTTTGTAATACAACTTGAAGTCTCTATTTGTGTGCCTCCAGCTTTGTTTTTCTTTTTCAAGCTCGCTTTGGCTATTTGGGGTCTTTTGTGATTCCATATAAATTTTAGGATTGTTTGTTCAAGTTCTGTGAAAAATGTTGTTTGCATTTTGATAGAGATTGCATTAAATGTATAGATTGGGTAGAATAGTCATTTTAACAATATTTGTTCTTCTAATCCATGAGCATGGAATATCTTTCCATTTCTTTGTATCATCTTCAATTTCTTTCATCAGTGTTTTATAGTTTTCAGAACACATGTCTTTCACCTCCTTGGTTAAGTTTATTCCTAGCTATTTCATTATTTTTGGTGCAACTGTAAATGGGATTGTTTTCTTAATTTCTCTTTCTGCTGCTTTGTTATTGGTGTATAGAAATGCAGTAGATTCTATACACTGGTTTTGTATCCTGTGACTTTACTGAATTTGTTTATCAGTTCTAGCGTTTTTTTTGGTGGAGTCTTTCAGATTTTCTATATGTAGTGTCATGGCATCCGCAAATAATGAAAGCTTTACTTCTTCCTTACTGATATGGATGCCTTTTATTTCTTTATGTTTTCTGGTTGCTATGGCTATACTTCCATAACTGTAACTAGAGTGGGGGCACTTGGGTGGCTTGGTTGGTTGAACATCTGACTCTTGATTTCAGCTCAAGTCATGATCTCAGGGTTGTGGGATCAAGCCCCACGTGGGGCTCCATGCTAAGCACAGAGTGTGCTTGGGATTCTCTCTCTCCCTCTCACTCTCCCCCTACTTGTGCACTCTCTCTCTCTCTTTCTCTAAAATAAATAAATAAAATCTTAAAAAAAAAAGTGGTGGGACATCCTTGTCTTGTTCCTGACCTTAAGTATGTTGTTAGCTGTGGATTTTTGTTTTTTTTTTGTATATGGCCTTTATTTTGTTGAGGTATGTTCCCTCTAAACCTACTTTGCTCAGGGTTTGTTTGTTTGTTTGTTTTTTTATCATGAATGGATGTTGTACATTGTGAAACGCTTTTTCTGCATCTGTTGAAATGATCATATAGTTCTTATTCTTTCTCTTATTGCTGTGATACGTCACATTGATTTGCAAATATTGAACCACCCTTGCAACCCAATAATAAATCCCACTTGATTGTGGTAAATGATTTTTTTAAGTGTATTGTTGGATTCAGTTTGCTAGTATTTTTTTTTAATATTTTTACATCTATGTTTATCAAAGATATTGGCCTGTACTCTTTTTTTTTTTTTTTTTTTTTGTGGTGTCTTTATCTGGTTTTGGTATCAGGGTAATGCTGGCCTCATAGTGTGAATTTGGAAGTTTTCCTTCCTCTTCTATTTTCTGGAATAGCTTGAGAAGAGTAGATATTAGTTTTTTAAATATTTGATAAAATTCATCTGTGAAGCCGTCTGGTCCTGGACTTCTGTTTTTTGGGAGTTTTTTGATTACTGATTCAATTTCTTTGCTGGTAATTGGTCTGTTCAAATTTTGTATTTCTTCCTGTTTCAGTTTTCATAGATTATATGTTTTTAGGAATTTATTTCTTCTAGTTTGTCCAATTTGTTGTTTTTATAATATTCTTTTATAATTATTTGTATTTCTGTGGTGTTGGTTATTTTTCTCTCATTTATAACTTTGAGTCCTTCCTCTTTTTTCTTCATAAGTCTGTCTAGAGGCTTATCAATTTTATTAATTTTTTCAAAGAACCAGTTCCTGGTTTTATTGCTCTGCTCTACTGTTTTTTTAGTTTCTGTATGATTTATTTCTGCTCTGATCCTTATTATTCCCTTCTTTCTGCTAGTTTTAGGCTTTGTTATTCTTTTTTCTAGCTCCTTTGGGTGTAAGGTTAGTTTACAAATAAAGGTTGTTTATTTGAGATTTTTCTTGCTTCTTGAGGTAGGCCTGTATTACTATAAACGTCCCTCTTAGAACCACTTCTGCATCCCAAAGGTTTTGAACCATTGTGTTTTCATTTTCATTTGTTTCCATGTACTTTTCTTATTTTGCTTCCTAGTTGATTAGTTAACCCATTCGTTTAGTAGCATGTTATTTAACCTCTATGTATTATTTGTGGTCTTTCAGATTTTTTTCTTGTGGTTGACTTCTGGTTTCATAACGCTGTGGTCAAAAAAGATGCATGATATAACTTCGATCTTTTTTAATTTGTTGAGTTTTGTTTTGTGGCTTAATATGTGACCTATTCTGGAGAATGTTCCACGTGCACTTGAAAAGAATGTGTATCCTGCTGTTTGATGACGGAATGATTTGAATATATTTGTTTAATCTATCTGGTAGTGTGTCATTCAAAGCCATTGTTTACTTGTTGATTTTCTATTTAGATGATCTGTCCATTGATTTAAGTGGGGTATTAACATTCCCTAATATTACTATATTACTATCAACTAATGCCTTTATGTTTGTTATTGTTTTATGTATTTGGGCACTTCCATATTGGATGCATAAATACTTATAATTGTAAATACAATTGTTATATCTTCTTGTTGGATTATCCCTGTTATTATTATATAGTGTCCTTCTTTGTCTCTTGTTAGAATCTTTTTTAATTTTTATTTTTAAAGATTTAATTAATTTATTTGGGGGGGCAGAGGGAGAGGGAGAGAATCTCAAGCAGACTGCTAAATTTGGAGCCTGATGTGGGGCTCAATCTCACAAACCTGAGATTATGAGCTGGAATTTTGGCATCTATACATCAAAGCAAAGATTTCAATTAGCCAATTAGGTTTTAAATCAACATGATTTGAGCAATCTTTTTTTTAAATAATCATATTTTTCATTCTAGTTCCATTCTTAGGGAATCAAGGATGGCATCGTGTTTCATTGCCATCTCTGCTTACTTAGCAGTACTTATCCACAGTCTTGTTTTACAGAAGATTTTGAGACTGTCAAAGCACAAAGGAGTGATGTGATTGATGGTTATTGCTTGCAGGAACAGTTGGGAGGAGTGTCCCTCTTGGCTTACGAATTCATATAGGTGTTCCCACTGTCTCATTGTGACTCCACCTTCTTTATATTCTGCTTCCTTTATTGAGGATACCTGACTGAACAGATGAACAGTTGAGACTGAGAAGCAGAAGCGTTCAAGTTCTGATTACCTATTTTCCAATGACAAGCCTGCAGTGATTTTCGGGAGGAGATTGATTACTTTAAATCCTCTTTCTGATGAAATTACTTTGAAACACTTTAACTTGGTATTTGAGATTGCTAGTTGCTGACTTTTTATTATTTTTGTAGGCAGCACTCAGCATATTTGGCATGGTTGGTGGACCACTTCTGGGCTTGTTTGCTTTGGGCATTTTGGTTCCCTTTGCCAACTCAATTGTAAGTATAAAGAGTGAGTATATGTAAAGCTTACTTTCCCAACTATAGTAGCAGCTCTATAATTTTTTCTCAAAAAAACTATCTCAAAGATATAGTTCCTTTGATATCTGTCATTAGTGATTTGATGGCTTAAATTAACCATATTGACTTTACTGAGGTATAAAATAAAGTGCTATGCACTGGGATCCTGCATATGTGATACTAAATAGAAACTGCCAAAATAATATATATTATGAATATTATATAGCTAAATCATATAATATTACAATATAATTATATAACTGACCATATAATATTATAGAATATATAATGTGACTAAAGTATATATATTATGAAACAATATATATTGTACATTATATGTAATATATATTATGAATATTATATAACTAAAGGAGCAACATTTTTTGTGCATTTATATTTTTGCCCTTCTTGAAAATCACTAGGATTTCTATAAACATTCTTTAAATTTAAAATAAGTTAATTAACATATAGTGTATTATTAGCCTCAGAGGTCACTAAACTCTACCTCTGAAAATCACTAGGATTTAAAGAAAGATTAACAGGCTCAGATGTGAAAGAGTTAAGGGCAGTTAAGAGTTAAGAGTTGAGGATACCTATAAATAGTCAGAGTACAGCAAAGAGAAGCAATAAGATAAGGTCTTCACCATCCTGACCAGAGAATTTATATTCCTGATATTTAAAGCTGTAGTTCCAATATCATGGTTCTGGCCCCAAAAGAGTGATAATAATTGGGAATAGTATCCAGAATGAGGTAATATTTCTCTTCTACACAGACATTTCTGTGCCTTGAAGTACTAAATTTTGTTTGGAATAAATGAAATTGAAATTATTTCTCTGAAAACCAGGAGAAACTCTGCTGGGTCAGTCCTGCTGTAAGCTGAAGTTCAGGAAAAACTGTTAATGTATATATGGTTGTTTCATACAGTCAGAGAATAACTGCAGAACTATGACTTTGAACTTAAAATTCCATTTTCTTCATGAGGCATTAGGGATCGGTAAGGCAGCTACTCATAAAGGCTATTACCATTATTATTAATAAGCACTGGATGTTATATGCAAACAATGAATCATAGAACACTTCATCAGAAACTAATGATGTACTGTATGGTGATTAACATAACATAATTAAAAAATTAAATAAAAAATAATATTTCCTAAAGAAAATAATTCTTAACAGATGATAGCTACACTTGTGGTAAGCACAGCATAATATATAGAGATGTTGACTCACTGTGTTATATCCTGAACCTAATGTAACATTGTGTATCAACTGTACTCAAAAATTTTTTAAAAAATAATTATTCCCAAATAATTGTCAATGAAGTATCATATGAAAAGCTGGTTTAGTAGAAATTAATCACAATGAAAGAATGCTTTGTATCTACTTCAGAATGTTGAAGCTTTGATTAGACTCTTTGCATTATGAAATGCACAGTGGTTTATTGAGTGTCTGAAACATTAAGAAAGACTGACTTGGTTTTTGACATTTACTGCCTCCATGGGTTGCCTCCAGAATAGCTGTAGCAGACTTGGTCCCATGTAACCTTTTCTCGGGAGAAGTATGATATTATTATTCCTGTCATAGGAGGTACCTCTTTTTACTATACTCACATTTTTCATCAGCAGAATATCTACCCTTTCTTTGGAATGGACTTCTTGCCTTCCTCTCTCCCTCCATCTTTCCCTCTCTTTCTCTCCTTCCCCTTTTCTCCTTCCCTTTGCTTTTCCTCCTCCCTCCTTTCTCCTTCCTTCCCTCCCTTCCTGTCATTCATTCATAGAATATTTATGAGCTAAGCACTGTCCTGGGAATAGAGGACACTGAATATTTCTGCACTCATGGCGTTTATAATTTTGTGGATCTTTGATCAAGCCATGTACAATGCTGAGAATAAGCAAGTCTGGCTTGTCAACAGCTGGCCACACTACTATGCCAATCTCATATTATTGAAAAAATATTTATTGCATGCCGCTATATGTCCAGTACTGTAATAAGTGCTGGGGTACCAAAACCAAAAAAATCTAATTCTGCTTTCAAGGTTCACAGCTTAATGAAAGAGCTCATAGTGTTTGTCCCCAACATAAATCCTCTGATCATAAATCCTCTGATCTTGTCATCAGCCTTCATCTTACCTTATCAGCATGCCATTCTTTTTTCCTACCCTGTGATTTTTCTTATGTTTTTCCCCTTCAAATATTTTCCCCTGTCTTCTCTATGGGGAGCCCAAGCCACAAGCTGCCCTGTCTGGTCAATCTTCTTAAAAGAAGGGGGAAATTTTCACCACAGAGGAAGAGGCCCACCAGCTCAAGGTTTGCTTTTGACCCCCATCGTTTGGAACTACGTTTAAATCATTCAAGGTCTGGCAGAACATCTGGACTACTGGTGAAAAGCAGAAGTGGGGAACCCATTTTTCCAAAGATTGAGAAACCAAATGTCTTCAGAGGGGACATCTCTTCTTATCTTTAGAAATACTTGGTGTGGTTATATGCACCATTGCCGTCATTGTGAAAACTGCTTCCTATTTTCCTCCTAGCTACCCTGAAGCACAATTAGAACCATGCATGTTGTTAAGTATTGGAATAAACTCTGTGTCTGCTTTCCCCCTTCGTAGTCTTTTGTTTATTTGGCATGCCATCTGTTCACAGATTAAGCAAAAATAGAGGGGACAATTGGCCTGGGGTCAACCATGTGATTGTTGTAGTTCTTTGGGTGTGAAGAGAGAAGGAGGCCAGAACAGACAGCTAACCATTGAAACAGAGTAGAAGGAATAGAATTATGAGATCAGCAAAAAGAAAAATGAGCAGGTTGAGATAGGGATATGGAAAGGGAATGCGCTCTGGGATGAGGGACCGCTGGCCCACGCTGCCCTTGACAAGAAGCAAGGATCTTGGGGGAGAGAATGATTTTAGGAGAGAAGCTGATAAATCTGGGGGCTTGGACCATGCTGAGCTTAATCATCTGATGTTAATTTCTATCTCAAAGAAAACCGAATTATTTTTCTTTTAAAAACATTATTGTTTTACAGGGAGCACTTGTTGGTCTGATGGCTGGATTTGCTGTTTCTCTGTGGGTCGGAATCGGAGCTCAACTTTATCCTCCACTGCCTGAGAGAACTATGCCACTAAGCCTTGAAACCTATGGCTGTAACAGCACATACAATGTGACAAATTGGGTGACAACCACAGAAATGCCATTTTCTACTAGTGCTTTTCAAGTACACAGTGCGGAAAGGTATTGAATTAAGCTTTATAATGTCATATTTTAAAGAAATGCATGTGACAGGTAGAGAACCCCAGTTGCTTTTTGTCTTGCCTGCAGTGCTGCAATTTTCCCTAATTCTGAAATGGGTAGAGCCCTTGTCGCTTTCTGGCTATAGTATTTTGTTTGGTAACAGCAAAAATTGCTGTACGTTTTTAATTTTGATAGAAACGTCTGCCTCACAGATCTGGAGAAAACGTGAATAATAACCAAAAAATTCTGTTATGGGTAAATGCTACCAAGTATCAGCTCTAGTTCAATGAAATATCATCATCATGAACTAAAAATGTTTTAAAATGAAAAGCAAAATTATAAAAGAAACATTGCTTATATAGGCTTTGAAGTATAGCCCTTATAGGCTAAAAGCTACAATCATCTCAATATGTTAGATCATTGCTATTTAGATTTAAAGATTCCTGATCTTTAGAGCACTGGCAATGAGTTGCGGCTGTGATCACTCACTTGCTAGAGTTTTCCGTATGCAGTATACTTTTGGGCTCTGGATCCTTATTTCATCTGATTTAATGAAATGATGTAGATCTACAGGTAGGTGGGTGTTTTATAATATAGTGAATATAAGAGCAAGATTTTCTTTAGTGGACAATTAAATGTCCAGCCTTAAGGCATAAACCCCTTGGAGATATTCAAGGAATACAAAGATGAGGCTGCCGCCCCCAAATTATTGCCCCCAGTTCCAGCTTCCCTGGAATGAAATCATTAAAGACTCATTCCCTTTGGGTCAAGACATGGTATCTCCCTTTTAAACTGGATGCACTCTTGAGAGAAGAATGTGACTTATTACTAGTGATTCATGTTCCAAACATGAGTTCCAAAACCTAACTATGAGAATGCTTACCAATGGAAGTTCAAGGCTGGTAAATGCTGCATGGCTAGAGAGAAAAGGTAGTTCCAGAGCCTGAGGCATTTTGTGGGGAGGTTTGACTAGGTGGGGTGCCATGGGGTGAGGGGCAGGGAAATGCCGAAAGCAGTTTAGACAAGCATGAAAACACTAATGTTTGTGTGTGGGTGGGGGTTGGGGGGTAATTGTTAGAGTCAGAAAGGGAGAAAAAAATAATTGAAGGGTACGTGGGAAGACATTCAGGATATACGTCTTATTTCACAATTTTGCTTAGCATTTGTCCTGATTATGTAAATACCTCTCTTAATTTAAGAGTCTGAGACAAAATAGTTATTTGGATTCTGAAACAAATAAATTAGCTGAAGTTTAGTATGTGCCTGGTACCATAATGATTACTTTTCTACGTTAGCTTATTTATAAAATAACAGGTAATAAATAAGAAATTCTAAGAATGAACTATATACTCAAGTCTGGGCTGGAGATTTATGTAGTATCCCAAGAAAGTCTTCCCCTCTATTCACTGTGGTTCCTGCCTTCCAGGAAGTTATAGTCTAGCTGGAGAGAGTATGCTAATATACACAAAACAATTAATTCAGTAAGCACAGTAAGCAAATACTTGATAAATATCTGTTAAAAGAATGAATATAAACAAAGTTGGGGTGATTAGCATCAAGACTTTAGAGAGGTAGTACTACTTGAAGGATACAGAGGTTGGCTGGAAGGAGAGGGTCTGGAAAGTCGCAGAAAATGACCAGAAGGGAAGTTGGACAAGACAATAAACACTTAAACAATACCGTGTGGTAAGTGGTATTCATAGGTGATCAAGAGAGGCACCCTTCCCGGGGAGTCAAGGAAACCTTCTTAGAGGAAGATTAATCAGGTGAACAGGGTCAGGCAGAAGAGACAGACAGAAGAAGTGCGTATTGCACAGTGGGGAAACAGTATATGCAAAGGCATGGTCTGAAGCCACATGGTATCTTAGGAAATCATACATAGTTCAGTGACCCTAGAGTACAAGAGGAATAAACTACACAGCTGAAGATGAAACAAAATACTCCTTGGTAGCCTAGATAATATATTTCCATTACCTAGATTTGGTTTTTATTCTTTAAGTTCCCAGTGCTGATGGGTATATAGTGATAGCTCGTCATAGATTTAATTTGCATTTCCTTTATGATCAATTACATTCAATACCTTTTTATTATATATTTTTTTGCCATTTCCATTTGGATATTTACTTTTGTGACTTGGCTGTTGAAATCTTTAATCCAGCTTTAAATGGATTCTCAGTTTTTTTCTTATTTACTTGGGAATTTTTGATTTATTCTAGATAAAAGATGTATTTTGAAATATTCTTCTGCTGCTTTGTGGGTTGCCTTTTTACTCTCTTAATGATACTTTTTTGGTGTTCAGAATTTCTTCATTTTAATTAAGTTCAATTTATCAGTCTTTTTTTCCTTTCAAGTTTTTATTTAAATTTTGTTTAAATTATTTAAATTTATTTAAATTTATTAAATTCCAGATAGTTAACACATAGTGTAATATTATTTCAGAAGTAGAATTTATTGATTCATCACTTACATATAACACCCACTGTTCATCACAACAAGTGCCCTCCTTGATGCCCATCACCCATTAAACCCATCCCTCCACCCACCTCCCCTCTAGCAACCCTCAGTGTTCTGTATAGCTAAGAGTCTGTTTTATGGTTTGCCTCTCTCTTTTCCCCCTCCATGTTCATCTGTTTTGTTTCTTAAATTCCACGTATAAGTGAAATCATATGATACTTGTCTTTCTCTGGCTGACTTATTTTGCTTAACATAATATACTCTAGCTCCATCTACATTATTCCAAATGACAAGATTTCATTCTTTTTTATGGCTAATATTCCACTGTGTTTATGTACCACATCGTCTTTATCCATTCATCATTCAATTGACTTTTGAGCTCTTTCCATAATTTGGCTATTTGGTTGAAAATGCTGCTATAAACATTGAGGGGCATGTATCTCTTTAAATCAGTATTTTTGTATCCTTTGGGTAAATACCTAGTAATGCAATTGCTAGATCATAGCTCTATTTTTAACTTTTTCAGGAACCTCCATTCTGTTTTCCAGAGTGGCTGCACCAGTTTGCATTCCCACTAACAGTGTAAGAGGGTTCTCCTTTCTCCACATCCTCGCCAATATTTGTTGTTTGCTGTGTTGTTAATTTTAGCCATTCTGACAGGTGTGAGGTGATATCTCATTGTAGTTTTGATTTGTATTCCCCTGATGATGAGTGATGTTGAGCATCTTTTCATGTCTGTTAGCTATCTGTATGTCTTCTTTGGAGAAATGTCTATTCATGTCTTCTACCCATTTCTTAATTGGATTATTTGTTTTTTGGGTGTTGAGTTTGATAAATTCTGTAGATTTTGGATACCAATCCTTAATCAGATATGTCATTTGCAAATATCTTCTCTCATTCTGAAGGTTGTTTTTTAGTTTTGCTGATTGTTTCCTTCATTGTGCAGAAGCGTTTTATTTTGATGAAGTCCCAATAGTTCATTTTTGCTTTTGTTTCCCTTGCCTCTGGAGATATATCTAGTAAGAAGTTGCTATGGCCGATGTCAAAGAGGTTGCTCCTGTGTTCTCCTCTAGGATTTTGATGGTTTCCTGTCTCACATTTACGTCTTTCATCCTGGTGTAAGAAGGTGTCCAGTTTCATTCTTTGGCAAGTTACTATCCAGTTTTCCCAACACAATTTATTGACGAGAGTCTTTTTTCCATTGGATGTTCTTTCCTGCTTTGTCAGAGATTAGTTGGCCATATAGTTGAGGGTCCATTTTTGGGCTTTCTATTCTTTTCCATTGATCTATGTCTTTATATGCCAGTACCATACTGTCTTAGTCACTACAGCTTTGTAATATAACTTGAAGTCTAGAATTGTTATACTTCCAGCTTTGCTTTTCTTTTTCAAGTTTGCTTTGGCTATTTGGGGTCTTTTGTGGTTCCATACAAATTTTAGGATTATTTGTTCTAGCTCTGTACAAAAATGCTGGTGATATTTTGATAGGGAGTGCATTAAATGTGTAGATTACTTTGGGAAATATAGACATTTTAAGAATATTTGTTCTTCAAATCCATGAGCATGGAATGTTTTTCCATTTCTTTGTGTCATCTTCAATTTCTTTCAAAAGTGTTCTATAGTTTTCAGAGCATAGCTCTTTCACCTCCTTGGTTAGGTTTATTCCTAAGTATCTTATGGGTTTTGGTGCAATTTAAATGGGATCAATTCCTTGATTTCTCTTTCTGCTGCTTCATTATTGGTATATAGAAATGCAACTGATTTCTGTACATTGATTTTGTATCCTGTGACTTTACTGAATTTATGTATCAGTTCTAGCAATTTTTTGGTGGAGTATTTCAGGTTTTCTACATTGAGTACCATATCACTTGAGAATTAAACCACAGACTGTAACAAGAGATAGAGAAGGGCACTATATCATAATAAAAGGGTCTACCCAGCAAGAAGATTTAACAATTATAAATATTTATGCTCTCAACTCAGGAGCACCCAAATATATCAAACAACTGATAACAAATTAAAGTAACTCATTGATAATAATACAATAATAGGAGGGGACTTTAACACCCCACTTACACCAATGGACAGATCATCTAAACAGAAAATCAACAAGGAAACAATGGGTTTGAATGACACACTAGATCAGATGGACTTAACATATATTCAGAACATTTCATCCTAAAGCAGCAGAATACACATTTTTTTTGAGTGCATATGGGACATTCTCCAGAATAGATCACATACTAGGTCACAAATCAGGCCTCAATAAGTACAAAAAGATTGAGATCATACCATGCATATTTTCTGATCACAATGCTATGAAACTTAAAGTCAACCATAAGAAAAATTTGGAAAGACCACAAATACATAGAGGTTAAAGAACATCCTACTAAAGAATAAATTATCACTCTTTTCCTATATTTTTAGTCCTTTGTATGTCCCAGTTAAGAAATCTTTGCCTATCCTGAGGTCATAAAGAGATTCCTCTAATTTTTCATTTAAAAGCTTTATTGTTAAGTCAATCAGAGAAAGACAATTATCATATGGTCTCTCTGATATGAGGAATTTGAGAGGCGGGGCAGGGGTGGTGGGGGGTAGGGAGGGAAAAAAATGAAACAGGATGGGATTGGGAGGGAGACAAACAATAAAAGACTCTTAATCTCATGAAACAAATTGAGGGTTGCTGGGGGTGGGTAGGGGGGTAGGGATAGGGTGGCTGGGTTATGGACATTGGGGAGGGTATGTGCTATGGTGAGTGCTGTGAATTGTATCAGCCTAGTGATTCACAGACTTGTACCCCTGGGGCAAATAATACATTATATGTTAATAAAAAACATAAAAACTTTATTGTTAACTATTTCCATTAATGAAATGTAATCTACTTTGGAATTGATTTCTGTAGGTGCTGTAATCAAGACTCATTTTTTCCCACATGGATATTCAGTTAACTAAACACCACTTATTGAAAAGACCTTCCCTTTGCCCCACTGCAAATGAGTGTCAAATTTGACTAAACCAGATACTATTCTTGTGGGTCTGTTTCTTGTGGGTCTGTTTCTTGATTCTCTGTTCTGTTCTATTTTGTTTGTTTTTCCCCCAGTAATACCACATGATCTTAATTTCAGTAGCTCACCTCAACATGTTTCCTTTCTTTCTGGGATCTTGGCCCCTCAATTTCTAATTGCTGTGGCTCTCTGGTGTCTTAAAAAGAAAAAAAAAGAAAAAAAAAAAAAAGCCTGCCTGCCCCATTCCTCCACTTTGTATACATTGTTCTTAGCCAGGTGGGTGTTCTAAATCAAGTTACTCTATTAAAGCTAAAAGTGGGATTCTAGAACAATCATTTTAGAAAGAGATTAGGTCATGTCACTTCTCCATTTAAAATATTGCCACAAGTGCCATTGCCCAGAGTAAAACCCAAACTTCATACAAATCTAACCAAAAAAAGACCTCTGCCTTCCTCTCATCTTGTATTACTCTTATGTTGCTAATTATGGTTTAGTCAGCTGGTGTTTACCTATCTCTAGGATGCTTTCCTCAAGAACTTTTTGTTATTCATATCTCAGTTCAAATGTCACTTCTTCACAAATGCTTTCTCTGACCACACATTAGAGTGTAGTTCCTTCTTTCCACTCTGTTTCACATTACCTTGTTTTTATTTTCCTTATAGCACTTTTCACCAGTGGAAATTATTATATTTATTAGTTTACTTATTTACTGTATTTCTCTCTCCATTAGAATGCAGACTTTATGAGGGCAGGAGTCTTTTTTTATGGTAGACTTTCCAATGACAAGAACAGTGGCTGGGACATAAAGCAGAGTTGAATGAATACACATAGACACTTAGTATTATAGTGTATGGTCGAGGTTAAGTCAGGCTTTTAATTCTTGATCCAATAAGATAAAGATGGAACAGTAGATTATGACATTAAAAGCATTGTTAAAAATTTTATTTTGACTTTGCCATGCATGAAGATTATCGAGACTGCTCTAGTTGCTAGTAGCATTACGTGAAATCTTACAGTTATGCTTTTGTTCTCTCTTAGGACTCCACTGATGGATAACTGGTATTCTTTATCGTATCTGTACTTCAGCACTCTTGGAACTTTGGTAACGGTATTCGTGGGAATGCTAATCAGTTTACCAACAGGTAACTATCTAAACATTAGTATTGCTGTATTTACCTAGATATCAGTTTGTACTATATCTCTTTTATAGCTATTTATGTTATTTTTCTATAGTCCTGTTAACAACTAGTTTAATTACTTGTTCCATTTTCCTCATGGGAAATTTGAGTGTCTGGACTTGAAAGCAGAAGATTCTGTTCGACCCTTTGTTCTGCCATTTACTAGTTGCATAAACTTAGGGAAGTCCATGTGGCTACTCTGAGGCTTAGCTATCTTATGTATGGGTAGTGGCGATTGGCTTGCCTATCTCACAGGTCGCTGTAAGATAAAAATAAAGTGCTTGACAAAATTGTATGTAGCTACTACAATGCTAGGACTTTACATGTATTATTACAACAGTCCTGTGTCATGATCTTTTCATTGTCCTATGCTGACTTTTTGTAAACTGTAAAGAAGTATATACATGTAAAGAATGATCATTACAATCCTTACATCTGAATATAGTGTGAGGCTTTTTTCACATGTCCATAAACTTTAAAAATGTTATTTAAAAAAACAGACTGACAATACACATCTTATACACTGCTCTCTGGGGTTGCTTTAGAGCTGTTATCCTGGGACTTCATTTTGTCCTCATTTCGTGAATTCCCTTGGTCTCCCTTCTGTGTTGGATTCCCTGTTGCCTGTGTTCCATTATTTATAATTCTTGTTTATCCCCTTAATTGAATGGAGCACATCCGTTAGCATGTTCTTGAGAAAGGGTAGACAAGAGATTTTGAAGACGTGGTGTCTCTTTAAAAAATGTCTTTAATTCTTCTTTATACTTGATTGATCATTTGTTTGAGTAGAAAATCCTAAAAAATAACTTTCTTCTGAGAGGGTGTCTTAATTTTCTCCTAGCCGATTATGTTGTTATGAGAATACCAGTGCCATGCTACCTGTTGGCACTCTGCATGTGACTCATTTCACAATGACTGCTTTGCCCTAAGCCCTTGTTAGGGTCTTTTCAATCTGAAGACCTATGTCCTTCAGTTGGAGGACATTTTCCTATATTATTTCTTTTGTAATTTCCTGTGATTTTCTGTTTTCTCTTTCTGGAAACTCTTGTTAGTCAAATGTTTTAGTCTCAAACAGTTATTCTAATTTTCTTCTCTTTTCTCTCCTTATTTTCCATCACTGTGTCTTTTAGGCCTACTACATGGGATACTTTCCCAATTACTTTTCCAATAATTCTCAAAGGAGCACTCCGATCCAGTTTTGAGAATAGTCTATAAGGGAAGGAGGGCAGGTAGGAGGCTATTGCAGTAATCCAGGTGAGCGACTGTGGTAGCTCAAAGCAGGGTAGCCGTGTAGAGCTAGTGAGAAGTGCTGGGCTCTCTGATTTCCTGCATTCCCTCACCCATGTACATCTATAGTAACCAGAGCGGGGGAAGGCAGTCCCACTGCCCTCTTCATCCAAGGTGCAATAACTAGTCAGAAATCCTATACTTTGTCCTAGTATGTCTGATGTCGTTGTTTGCTTATGCTCCAAAGCTACCAGCACTGTGCTACTTGAAGGAATTCTATCGATCATTGTTTTGTGGCTCCTGAATACCACTGCCTTTCAAACTTCTGATACTTAATATTCATAATTAATAAATTATATTAATAATTAGTAGTGATATTAATATAATCACATTAACAATTATATTAATTATAATTATTACATATTACAATGCATAATTATACATTTATAATAAAGTTTGTAGTTATTTATTACCTCTCAAACAGTTGTTTTAAACTATTCTCTTTCTTTTCAAAAACCATTGTGCCTTTCTTCGTAAATAAAATTACCAACACAGTACTCATATCTGCCTCTCTAGCACCTAGTAGAGTCTCTAGCAGATGGTAGGCACTCAACAATGTCAAATGAATTAATTTTAAGTTGATTCTATCTCCAGAAGAGCAGAGGTTCCCATAATTAAAAGCCTACTATTTGTACTGAAGTGGTGATTCCCAAATATTAGAAACTATGAAGATCACTTTGGAAATTTGGTAAAAATCAGGATTCAGTGGCCCCACTTCAGAGTTTCTAACTGGGTTGGTCTAGGTTGAAGTCTAGGAATCTGCATTTGAAGTATGTCTGCTAGATGATATGTATTAAAGTAGTTTGAGAATCACACAGTTTTAAAAAGCTTTGTCTTTGATCTACAAATAAAATACCGAAACAAAGAATAATTTTTGTAAAGCAGAATGCTAGGGAAGAGGAGTTGAATCAGTTACAAGTCATTATATTGATTTTCATTTAACTAATTTATTCAACAATTCATAATTTTCTGCATTTCCTCATGCACATCTACATTCATAGCCATCACACTGAGGAAAGGCAACTCTTCTGTCTGAAGCAGAGGCAGATGGCTTGATATTTTATTGGTAGATCACAGAGGTTGCTTTTAAATCAGTTTCCTTATGAGTATTGGGCTCTTGGGTTAAATACCATGAGGTAAGTGGCTTGCATTTAAGAACCATTTCATTCATCTTCAAACACTAGATTCATTTGTCATAGTTAGAGGCTTGCAGAATCTAAGACCAGGAGAAGGGAAATGGTGAGCCAAGCCTTTTAGCACTATGTAAAAGATTCTCTTTCTCTGTGTGTTTTGAGTGCATAGAGTTGAATGTGCACGAGTTAAATGCTTGTATGATGGGCCATCACTGGATAGTTACAGATACCTTTTTAACATTGTAAATGATGTAATTGTTTTTCAGGAGGAAGGAAACAAAACTTAGACCGCAGATTCCTATTAACCAAAGAGGACTTTTTATCCAATTTTGACATTTTTAAGAAAGTAAGTTGGCTTTCTTTCTCCTTAAATTAGTAAGACTGTGCTTTTATTACCAGGATAGAATACTAGTTAGTCCTCGGACTCTCTTTTGAACTCTGATGGACAAGGAAAATATTTGCCCTATTCTTTGATGGTCTATTTCTGTTGTATATCTTGTCTTCAACAGACTGCAAAGCTGATTTAGAGAAAGAAAAGCAGTAACAATTATTTAGAATTGAATAGTTCCTTTTTTTTCTAATCATTGTTAACATTTTCTTTTAGAAGAAGCATATTTTAAGCTATAAATCTCACCCAGTAGAAGACGGTGGAACTGATAATCCTGCCTTCAACCATATTGAATTGAATTTCCCAGATCAAAGTGGCAAGATGAGTGGGACTCGTTTGTAAAGCATCTGTGATACTAGATGATCTTAAACAGTGACCCAGTTATATATGTTTTCTAAGATAATTGGACCAGGTTTGGATTTCTTTTGGGGGGAAGGGTTCTATAATGAGTAAAGTTTTGGGGGAAACTTTTAGGGGTTAAATTTTATTAAAGCAAAGTACTGACTCTTCACTTACTATACTCATTAACTGATGCTACTCTGGAGTTAAGAATTTCAGCATCAGCATTTTCCTCTATTTCTCTTTTATTTTAATGAAGCTATCATTGTGAAAGTTATGACTACATATATGCCGAAGGATTAATATACACATATACACACATACTTGATGGTCAAAAAAGAGTGTTTTAAATTTGGCCATTATTAAAAATATTTTCCATGCATTTGATGCTAGCATATAAGTTTTGGGATTTGTCAAAATCAGATGTAATACTGAAAAGACCTTTTGTCCTTCTACAACATACTCTATTTTTAGGAAACAATGAGGTGACAGATCTACATTGTCTAGATCTTTGCTTCTCATTGATCCATATCAGCCCTATCAGGGAGCTTATTAACCTTGGAATGAATTCTGGCTCAGGAGGGTGGTAATCAAGAAGCATCCTATTTGGGACAGACCATGGGCCCAATGATCAAAGTCTTTTTGGTGCTATGTATCTATTCTTGTGCTTTTTTGCTAATTATCTACAACATCTGGCTATTGACTGTTTATATTGCCTTACACCCCAGTTCTTATATGCAATCCTAGTTTCTGACCCATCAACTCAGATTTTGTTGTACATTTTACTTTTCTTGCCTTCCTCGTTTCCTACCTACTATGTTACCTTGGGCTTGTATATCTCTTGAAATACCCAGTGTGAATCATGCTACCCCAGATCCTGGTTTACAAAGTCCCAGACTATAAATAAGAAATTCTATGAGCCTGATATTGACTAAAGTATTTGCAACATAGGCACTTATGGATTTGGTGACCCGAGAACATTTACATGATTAAAATCCTTAAGCTCCATGGAATTAAATGATTATGTTGAGTGATATTAATTTGAATGTCAACTAATTTGCAGTCAGTTGAATTTAAAGGTACATATGCTTAGAAGTCTTGAATTCTAGCATATTCACCCATTTAAAGACCTACATTACATAGGTAAACACTACTTTTTTTTAATGTTCTGAATTACCAACCATATGCTTTGTTCCATGCTTTAAAATTTCAAGTAGAAATCTCAAAGTTTATTTGTTTATTTTGCTACATTTCCAGCTAAGAGTTTTGTCACAGACTTTTATCAATAACATTTTTTTCTACAGTTCTCACATTAGATACTGTTTAGAAATGTGTTTCTTTGTTTGTTTGCTTTACAATATTTTAAAATAATATGAAAAACATTTAGGTACATTGAATATGTTTTAGAATTAAATACTTTTTTGCTTATTTTCTGATATTTAGGTAAGTATGCTCTGTACTTTTAAAGGTTGCCAACTGAAAACATGAAGCAATAAAAAAATAGGAAGTAGCATTTATCTGAAGAAAGATTTATATAACATTTAAATTAATGATGTGTTCTTATATTTCATATGTATATAGATGTTATTTTTTTAAATCAATATGTTTATAAGCATATATCAAACTTTGTAAATCTTTCTACAATTTTTTGATGAGTAGGAAGATATAATCTTATTTGCTTTATGCAAGTGTGATTTGAACTATTGTTATTTATTTAATAAGTGTAAATGCACATGTGTGTAGAATGCTTCAGTTTTGGAAATCAAAGTCCAGTTATATAAATGTTCTTTCCTTACCTAACTACAAAGGGATTATGCAACATGTTCTTAATGATATGATACTTCTATTCTTGTGCACTTTCTTTAACCAAATATAGCTTTGTGACTTCGGAAACTGTTGGTATTTTACCTTTATGAACACATAAGAATGCCAGACCACATTCTTAAGAAATCATATTACTGTTATTAATTACGAAAAAAATCATTCATCTTATCTGAACCTTTGGATAAAACCAAAAAGAAGTAAAATGTTAATATAATGTGAATGAAATCATCTAATTTCTTAATTATTTCTGAATCACAACAATCCCAACAGGAGGGAAAAGCCACGTAAGTAGTCTTTTTTCATTTTGTCATTGACAGATTGTATAACCTTGAATTTATCCTTAATCTCCTCTAATGACGAATTTAACTCTAAACACTTAACTACCTCACAGAAATAATGTGAGTATAAAAGATTAGATAGCACTATATTAGCTCAAATAGTGTTACTTAAAATTTTAATATGACTGGAAATCAAGATTTAAGACAAAAGTCACTTACTAGTTTAAAAAAAAAGACAAATTGTTAAGAATATGCAATGTAAAAAAAAAAGAAAAAAAAGAATTTGCAATGTAATAATGTGGAGATAGTTGCTTCTTTAAAATATATGTGCAGTAGAAATACTGAACTATATTTAGGAATCGGCATGATTATTCAAACAGAATGGAAACTATAAAAAAAGCTACAGACCAATCATATTCACTCCATAGAGAAATGAAACTTTTATATTTAGGATATAAAATGGTATAAATGTATATGCATCTATTTGATTGCTTATTAATTAATTTTTTCTCTAGACCAGTTGTTCTAATGGGCCAGTTTTGCACCTGCATTTGGACACTTGGAAATATCTGGATACATTTTTTGTTGTCACAGCTGGTGATGAGGTGCTACTGGCATCTAGTGGATAGAATTTAGGGACACTACTAAATATCCTGTAATACATAGGACAGCAGCTCTTCACAACAAAAAATGATCCTACCTCAAGTATCAGTAATGTTGAGTTTAAGAAATCCTGACCTAGAAGTTAAGGTTGCAATCTTGATTTTCCTGAAGTCACACATACTGGTTTTATTCCTTTAGGGAAATTGCCTTGACTCTTCTACCTGATCATTCTCATCTACAGGTGGGGAGTAAAGTGTCACCGGCATACACAATGTTAGGATACAGAATAATAACCATATATTTTCATAGCATTTTGAAAATATTAAGGAATATAAAATTGTGAATAATTATGAAAACAACTTTTACGAAAGTTTCATTTTGCAACATGATTTCCAACATTAACATACATTATGATGAAGGAAATATTAAATATATGAATACAAATATTTCATAATTTTGCTTTACTTATGAATACCCCAGAAAATATAGTTTACTTGTTAACAACTCAGTGTCTATCCATGATATAGACACAAGGGACAGGGATAGGGTTAAGATCAGGGGAATAACTCTATGTCAATTCTTGTAGAAAATTCTTAGTTTTTTCCAATAATAGTTGTTTATACAGAGTCAGCTGAGTGCATGGCCAGTTACTGAAAATTCACCACATAATTTAGTTATTGTAAAATTTACTTTTATATTTACATTGTGTGCCCATTGTGAAAAATCTTGAGAGAATTGACCATTATAGTGTAAAACAAGTTTACATTTCTGCCTTTTCAACTTGCTGATTAAAGTCTCTACAAGTGTCTTTGCAGTTGTCTGTTCTTGGGGAAGAAAAGGTCAAATTGAATATAATTAAGTTTATCAGCTTTTACAGAGAATTATTTCCACTCTACCACATAAAGGACTCTTTCTGTATACTACATACAGATTATAAGAGTATAAGCAAATAAACATGCAGAACTTTTGTAGCTGACGAATATTTTATGCTTTAAGTAATTAACACTGTATTTGAAAAGAAAAAGTCACATCTTCAGTACGGAAAATTTCTTAGCCATTATTTCTTTGAATATTACCCACCTCCCATTTTCTCTGTCCTGTAACTCTTTAACTCCTGTTAGAGGAATGGCATACCTCTTTATCCTATCCTCCATGTCTCCAAATCTGGCTCATATTTTCTATCTTTTATATTTAAAAATTTCAGGATGCATCACATATATATTTATGAAAGGTCATTTTCTTTTTAGCTTTCCCTAATCTGCTACTTAATTTGTCCATTGAATTTTCCATTTCAATGACTTTATTTTCTTCATTTTTAGAGTTGGATGTCTTTTTCAAATTTTTCAAAGTTTCCTATTCTTTCCTAACATTAGATTCTTTCATTATGATTCCAAACTATTCTTTTATCTCTAATAATTTTAACCATATTTATTACTCTTATGTTATCTGAAATTCTTGATGTGCTAATTCTTCTACTTGTTCATTTGCTTACTCTCCATCATGGTGGTTTCTTTCCTTATGTAGTTGATTATTTAACTGAGTTTATTTTCAGTAGGGGTTGTACTTTTGCTAGTGAGAGTTCCTTGGGCTGCGGTTAGTGAAAGTCTTTACAGAGAAGTTTTAAATCAGCTTTGGCTGTGCCTGTGTTTTAATTGCTTTCTAAACTTACATCATTATCTCAGGTTAGGGCTTCTATCTAGGTCTTAGGTTTACAGTATCAGTTTTCACCCTCTATCCATACATGACACAGGGTTTAGGGTTGGAGCCTCTGGTAATTTGTTCTCCATCAAAGATTTGGAGAGAGGCAAGCTTTCTTTAAAATTCCCTTTTAAATAATATGGCAGTTCTTCAAGGCTTCAGGCTTTTGGTGATATTTGCAATAGAGTTCTCACTCTCACGTTCTGGAAGCAGAAACTTCATCTTAGTCCCCATGAAGACCCATGAACTCATCAAGAACTATACCGTCATAGGTTATTCAACACCTGTTTCGACTTTTTCTAATTGAGGTAAAATTGGCTTATAATTAGTTTTAGGTGTACCACATAATTTGGCATTTGCATACACTGCAAAGTGATCACCAGAATTAGTTACCATCCATCACCGTACAGTTGCCCCTGACACCCTTTTTGCCCACCTCCCAACCCCCTTCCTCTCTGAAAACCAATCATTTCTCTTTTCAATAGTGGGACCTGGTGTTACCCTTTTCATTCTTACAAGTTTGACTATTAAAATTTTTGTTTTGTGACATTTTATTCAGAATTTCTATGTTTCTAGAGGAGGGGGCCCATCTGTATGAGTACAGACCACAACTTTTTGAAAGTTCTGTTGTTATTATTCTTTTCATTTGCTTAATCCTGGGCTGTGGAGGCATGAAGAGATGTTCATCACATATAGCAATGTCAAAACAATGTGAAAATACGGTAATCTGTTATAAACTGAACACATGAATGCTGAAGTACATGGAAAGTCTTGTTTTTATACAAAAGCTTTATGGAGATATAATTCACACACCATACAACCAACCCACTTGAAATGTACAGTTTGGTGGGTATTATATTCCCAGAGTTATACAACCATTGCCACAATCTTAGGACATTTTCATCACCCACAAAAGAAACCCCATATTCATTGTAATCACTCCCCATTTTCTCCCAGCCTCCTTAGCCCAAGTGGTCACTAATCTAATTTCTGCCTCTACAGATTTGTCTATTCTGGACATTTCATATATATGAAATCACAGAATATGTGGTCTTTTGTGACTGGCTTTTTCTGTAGCATGTTTTCAGTTTTTACCCATGTTGTAGCATATATCAATACTTCGTTCATTTTTGTGGCCTTATAATATACCATTGTATGGCTATACCACATTTTATTTATCCATTTCTCAGTTGAAATACATATTTTTTCCTCTTTTAGTCTATTATCAATGATGCTGCTCTGAACACTGTGTACAAGTTTTTGTGTGGAGATATATTTTCATTTCTCTTGAGAAAGTACCTAGCGTGGAATTGCTGGGTCATATAGTAACTCTATGCTTAACCATTTGAGAAACCTGACAGACTGTTTTCCAAAATGGTGGCACCATTTTACATTTCTATCAGCACTATCTGAGGGTTCTAACTTCTCCACATCTTGATGAGTGCTTATTATTAACTATATTATTATAGCCATTCTAGTGGGTGTGGAGTGGTATCTCATTGTGGTTTTGATTTGCATTTCCCTGATAGTGATGTTGAACATGTTTTTGTGTTTATTGGTCATCTGTATGTCTTCTTTGGAGACATGTCTATTTAGACCCTTTGACCATTTTTAATTGGCTTGTCTTTTTATTATTAAGTTCTAAGAGTTTTATTGAGTTGTAAGATATATAAGTCTCTTATCAGATAAATAATTTGCAAACATTTCTTCCATTCTGAGGGTTGGAGAATTTTATTTTAATTGAAAGTGAGTTACAGAGAAAAGTCATTTGAGAGCTAAAAAGAAGTAAATATAATATGATTTTAGAAAAATATAAAGCCTACTATTCACATTCTTGAGGCAGAGTAGGAAACGTGATGTTTCAATAAATAAGGCATGTAATGTACAGTGCAATTTATAATAGAACCAGTAGTGAAGATAAATGGGGGGCGGGGAAGAGGTGGAGAGACAAAAGATAGGAGAGAGGTAAATACATAGCTTTGCCTTCCTGCTGAGGCGATACATGGCATCACTGTGTAACACTGGGTAGAAGCTGAGATACCTAGGCAAAGGCAAGACTGCAAAAAGTGGTAAGAATCAAGGAGTTCTTTGGTTTACAATGTTGGAGTGTTTAGGGTGCCTGGGTGTTTCAGTCAGTTAAGTGTCTACCTTCAGCTCAGGTCATGATCTCAGGGTCCTGGGATTGAGCCCCACATCAGGCTCCCTGCTCGGTGGGGGGTCTGCTTCTCCCTCTGCCCTCACCTCTTTGTCTTGTTTTTTCTCTTTCAAATCAATCAATCAATCTTAAAAAAAATGTTGGCGAGGCAAGGGGCTGGCTCAAGGAGGCCACCTACAGGGGAAGTAATCAAGCAAAGAAGAAAGGCATGTGAGGAGGTTCTGAGGGAAGTCTAATGGTGAGATATTCAGAAAATTTAACCAATGACCTCCCCTACTCCCTGGAGCATTCTGTTGCTTCCTTGGCTCTTCTTCCCATTCAAATAATCAGGTCTTTGATATTTATAGCTCAGAAAAGGGAGGCTTCAGGAAATACCAGAGAAAAGAGGGATTTCTTCTTGGCTTTTGAGTGTCAGAAGTCTAGCCTCTTAGGTTGATAAGGATAAAATATCTTAGAAGGGGGGCGCCTGGGTGGCTCAGTGGGTTAAAGCCTCTGCCTTCGGCTCAGGTCATGATCTCAGGGTCCTGGGATCAAGCCCCACATCGGGCTCTCTGCTCAGCGGGGAGCCTGCTTCTCTCTCTCTCTGCCTACTTGTGATCTCTCTCTCTCTCTGTCAAATAAATAAATAAAATCTTTAAAAAAAAAAAAAATATCTTAGAAGGTAAGAGCTTGGTCCTGGAACTCCTAGAGTAGAAATGGACCCCCTAAGCGGCGACAGTCAGAAGGCAGCAATGAGAGTTAATACATTGGTGAGCCTTGGAGGAAGGGTTTCTCTGTTCTACTCTGTGTGCTGAGCCGGGGATGGCAGCAGCAAACCACCATAGGTTATGTAGTTTGAAAACAAATACAACCCATGCCCCAGCTCCTGGTTAGAGCTTAGAGCCATAAGACCCCAGTACATACACAGCTAAGTGGTATGTCTGGGCAGGCATGGGGCCTTGGGGTATTAAAAAAAACTTTACCATGTTTCATAAGCACTGAAGCCAAAATTACTGTATGAGGTGTCCAGATGAATAGGACTTTAAATAGTGTCACAATTTCCTACAATCTAGTGTAGTAGAAAAGCAACATAATGATTTCTAAGCTCCCAAGGGCAACAAGGAGGTAAGGAAGGAAACCCTTATGGGAATTAGGTTCAAACAGGCTAAGACCTACTTAGACTAGCAATCAAGGATTTTATGGTTTCCAAACAGAACATGAATATTATAAGCTTAGACAATTAAAAAAAAAAACTAAGCAGGCGAAGAAGTGGTGATGGGAGGCAGAAATACCTTTCTCTTTTTATAGCAAGTAGTCAATACTGTAGCTAAAAATTGATTTCAATCTCTTAATGCTTTTCGTGATCTCTTTACTTAAATTTAGTCATCTGTGTTCACTGCTGTATCTTAGCATCCAGAACAGAGTCTGGCCCAATAAATGCTTGTTGAATGAATAAATCTATACAATTCCTGCTTCTTAGAGCTTTCATCCACCTTGTGGGTTGTTTTTAAGTGAGTGTCACCTGTTTGATTCCCTGAGCAGCAGAGTCTGAGATGGAGTTTACTGTGTTTAATGTTTATTAAGGAGAAGCTTTAGGATTAACACCTGTGGAAGGAAGACTGAAAATGCAGATTTGGACAGAGGTAGAGTTTGAGCGGCAGTGTCGCTCCAAAGACAGTTTCCCCAGAGATTCTAAAGTGAGAGGAGTTACCCCACGTTGGACCAAGACAGCCAGACTTTCATATTCCTGCATTAGTCAGTCACTGAGTGGGGCTGTCACAGGAAGGGGTGTGGTCATGGAGCAGCTGATCCGCTGCAATGAGGCAATTAAGAAGGGGCGGAGATATAAAAGTTGTCTGGCTTTACCACTCCCGAAGGCACGGCAAGAAGTCTTTCACGAAGGAGGATCTCAGCGGTGTACTACAGTGTCTACTTCATGAGGTAACTTTGTCTTAGAGAAGTTAAGTCACTAGCCCAAGGTCACACACCTTGGATCTGAACTTAGTTTTGTCTGACTCCAGAGCCTATAATCTTAATATTTTTGCTCATTGTGCATATGAATGTAAGCTCATTCCTAAGTTTGTGAGGGTGAGGGGTTGGAGTTGGGAGAACTTATTCGGAGGCTCTTGGGTTGATGCAAAGTGCAGGTCAAGGTGAAAGACCTTTTGTGGCACTAATCAATCCTTCAAGAAATGCTCAGTGCTCTGCTCAGCTAGGAACCTTGTAGTAGCAGTGCTTTGTATTGAATGACATGATTAACTGGTAACTGCTAGGTTACTAAGATCACAGTTTAAAATTGCTACCCACCTAACTTTCCACCAGGGTGATGTTCTCTAAAATGTTACACAGAGAAAACTGATTAAATTCAGCTTGAATTGTAGAGTATATTAAAGTAATTCAAATATTATAGCAAAATATTGACCAGCTCAGTAGTTTTCAAAAAGTGGTCCCCAACCAACGGTATTAACACCACCTGGGTACTTGTAACAATTAAAATTCTCTGGCTCACCTGAATCAGAAATGGTGGTGGTAGGGTCCAGGTGATTCTGATGCATACTAGAATTAGTTTGAGAACTACTGAACTAGACGATAATGATAATTAGGAAAACAAACTGGGTTTATGACTAGTAAATACACTGTATATAAATGATTCCTTTGAAAATCGTTCAAATATTTATTTTGTTCACAGTATTTTCTTGGCATATTTGACTTCAGTCCTTCCATATGATCACAACTTCCTAATTAGTGAGGTCTGAATTAACGAAAATTAAAGATTACCTCCTTGGGGCCTGAGGTCTAGGCAAGCTGAGTGCAGCTATACAAAGGGTACTATTAATAACAGCGTTGATATTTACCCTTCTCTAGTAGAGAATTGAGTATATCAAATATTCAAAAACACTCATATAATGAAATTGTTGTTAAGGAAGCCTTCTTAAATTTGTTTTTGTTAAGTATTATAAAATTTGTATCCAAATTTGGACCATCAATGGGTAATCTGTAGAAATTACTCAGTATCTCTGTTGGAAAATCAATAGCTGTCCTTTATATCTGCGTGACTTAAACTTCTTCACTAGAGTATTAAAGTTAACGTCTTACATTTGTCTCTTTCATGATGAAATGCATTTACAGGAAAGTGAGTTTAAATTGATTGCATATTTATAAACAACAATGGCTCCCTTTCGGTTTCATTTATTTTAAGAAGCACTGAACACTTGACTGTAGGCATCACTGTTAGGCATTTAAGAAGGTGAAGGCATGGTTCTTGACCTCTATCACTTAGAAACTATGTGAGGATATAAGATAGACATGCATGTACTAGCTGAGAAAAGACTCTGAGTGAATGGGGAAGATTGATAGGAGATTTCTGGAAAGAGGGGAACCCAGGGATAGGACTTGTTGAGAGATGTTCTTGTGGAACGGTTGAAATTTGAGCTAGACCTTAAAGCTAGAGAGGATTTGAATGTGCAAAGAAGAAAGGAAATATGTTTTGTCAGGGAGTGTGGTGCACAGAGGAAGAGTATAAGGAAAGCTTTGGAAGGCGAGAAGGCATCTGCTCTTTTGGGGGATATGAGGAAGTGGACCTGGCTAGCATGGAGATCGCACTAAGGTGAAGAAAGTTGTTTAAGTAGGGTGGCCAGCTCCGAAGGCTAAGATGTAAATTTAGGTTTTTTACCAGTACTTTCCTGAGAATCATTGGAGGTTCTGGAGTGTTGAATTTAGAAGGGTCTGCTGTCTGCCAGGGGCATTTGCTATATTGATAATCTGTCCCTACTGTACATTAGAATAATATATTTACAGTGCCGACACTGAATCAACAGGGGAAGGATAATTGGGTTTCAGTTTCCTTTAAGAACCTCTGGAAAATGTATGGTCCATTCATACAAAGATTTCCATTTAAAAAATCAGTTAAAATAAAATTTTGTGAGTTCCAAGGTGAACCATCCTTGCTAACTATTTGGATAACTTTATATCTAGAATCACTACTTTATTGAAGGATCCAGATAACTGAAGTTTTAATGGAGATTACAGTGGTGAAGTAGGATATTTCTAATATTCTAGTCGTAGGAAGACCCATAAGATTCAGTAGATTAGAAATTCCTCAAATTATGGCATATTCATTAGGCATGATATTTAAAATATTCCACCATCAAGACTGGGAAAGAAAGGGATGCCTGGGTGGCTTAGTCAGTTAAGCCACTGCCTTCGGCTCGGGTCATGATCCCGGGGTCCTGGGATCGAGTCCCATATCGGGCTCCTTGCTCGGCGGGGAGCCTGCTTCTCCCTCTGCCTGCTCTGCCTGCTGCTCCTCCTGCTTGTGCTCGCTCGCTCTCTCTCTCTGACAAATAAAGTCTTAAAAAAAAAAAAAAAGACTGGGAAAGAAAGTTCATCATAAATACATGCTAATATTTTGATGATTATATTACTTGTTTTTGCATGCATTCATCCAATAAGCATTTGATTCCTTTTTTATTTTTTATTTTATTGAGATATAATTGGCATACAGTGCTGTATAAATTTAAGGTGTACAGCATAATGATTGACTTACATATATTGTTGAAATGATTTAAGTTTAGTTTACACCCATCATCTCATACAGATACAAAAAATTTTTTTAAATGTTTTCCTTATAATTTTTAAGATCTACTCTATTAAAAACTGTGAAATATACCATAAAACAGTATTAACGAAGTCATCATGTTGTATCTTATATCCCTAGTACTTATTTTTTAAAAAAATGAGATATAATTGACATAACATTTTATTGGTTTTATATACTACATAATCCAATATTTATATATATCGTAAAATGATCACAGTAAGTCTAGTTAACATCCATCTCCACATCTACTTATAATTTTAAGATAAATTTAAGATTTATTTAGCAACTTTCAAATATGCAATACAGTATTATTAACTATAATCACCATGATATCTATATATTATATACCCAGGACTTATTTATTTTATATCTGGAATTTGTACTTATTGGCCACTTTACTCATCACCCATCCGCCACCTCTGACTACCATCAATCTGTTCTCCTTATCTATGAGTTCGGTTGTTGGGGGTTTTTGGGGTTTGTTTAGATTCCACATTTAAGTGAGATTATATAGTATATCTTTCTTTTTCTGACTTACTTTGCTTAGCCTAATGTCCTTAAGGTCACAATGCTGTTGTTGCAAATGGTAACATATATATATACATGAACACACACATACACATATATATACAGATCTATATATGTGTATATAGGTATAGATATCTCATATTTTCTTTAGCCATTCATTCATCGATAGACATTTAGGTTGCTTCCATGTCATGGCTATTATAAACAATTCCATAACAAACATGAGCATGCAGATATCTTTTTGACTTAGTGTTTTTGTTTTCTTTGGATAAAATCCCAGGAGTGAAATTGTTGGATCATATAGTAGTTCTATTTTCAATTTTTTGAGAAGCCTCCATACTGTTTCCCACAGTGACGATACCAATTTTATTCCCATCAACAGTACACAAATGTTGTATGTTCTCTATATCCTCACAACACTTGTTTCTCTTCTATGTGATAATAGCCATTCTAACAGGTGTGAGGTGATGTCTTATTGTGGTTTTGATTTGTATTTCCCTGATGATAGTGATGTTAAGCACTTTTTCATGTATCTGTTGGCCATCTGCATGTCTTCTTTGAAAATATGTCTATTCAGATCCTTGGCTGATTTTAATTGGA
The DNA here is from genome assembly GCA_028534135.1 of Potos flavus. Taxonomy (NCBI): domain Eukaryota; kingdom Metazoa; phylum Chordata; class Mammalia; order Carnivora; family Procyonidae; genus Potos; species Potos flavus. The sequence goes on from CM052897.1 coordinate 17,208,862, forward strand.
TTTTTTATGATTATTGTATTCTTTTTTTAATGGAAGTATAAATAACATACAATATTATATTAGTTTCAGGTGTAAAACATATTGTTTCAACAAGTCTATATGTTACTCAATACCATGATAATTGTAGTCACCATCTGTTACCATACAAAGTTATTACAGTATTATTGACTATATATTCCCAGTGCTGTATTTTTTATATTCATCACTTATTTTATAACTGGAAATTTGTACCTCTTAAGCTCTTTTATCTATTTCACTCATCTTTCTACCCACCTCCCCTGGGGCAACCACTTATTTGTTCTCTGTATTTAAGTGTCTGCTTTTTTGTTTGTTTGTTTGTTTCCTTGTTTTTTATTTTTTAGATTCTACATACAAGTGAAATCATATGGTATTTGTCTTTCTCTGTCCGACTTTTTCCACTTAGCATAATAACCTCTAGGTCCATTCATGTTAACACAAATGACAAGGTCTCATCTTCTTATGGCTGAATAATATTCCATCATATATATACCATGTCTTTATCCATTCATCTATCAGTGAACACTTGTGTTGTTTCCATATCTTGGCTATTGTAAATAATCCTGCAATAAACATAGGAATGGACATATTTTTTCAAATTAGTGTTTTTGCTTTCTTCAATAAACATTCAGTAGTGGAAATATTTGATCACATTGTATTTCTATTTTTAATTTTTAAAAGAACTGCCATTCTGTTTTCCATAGTGGGTGCACCAATTTACACTCTCATTAACAGGGCACAAGGGTTCCTTTTTCTCTACATCCTTGCCAACATTTGTTATTTGTTGTTATTTTGATTCTAGTCATTTTGACAGGTGTAAGGTGATATCTCAATGTGGTTTCAATTTGCATTTCTGAGATTTAGCGATTGTAGTCCAATAGTTAATGTTTGTCCGTACTTCCCTTGCCTTAGGATACATGTGGAAGAATGTTGCTAATGCCCATGTCTAAGAGATGGAGTTTTATGGTCTCATATTTAGGTCTCACATTTAAGTCTTTAATCCATTTTGAGTTTATTTCTGTGTATGGTGTTAGGGAGTGATCCAGTTTCAGTTTTCTGCATGTAGCTGCCCAGTTTGCCCCGCACCATTTATGGGAGAGATAGTCTTTCCCTCATTGTATATGCTTAACCTCTTTTGCTATAGATTAATAGACCATATAAGCATGAGTTTATTTCTAGGCTCTCTATTCTGTTCCATGGATCTATGTGTTTATTTTTGTGTCTGTATCCTACTGTTTTGATTATTGTATCTGTGTAGTATATCTTGAAGTCTGAGACTATGATAGCTTCAGCTTTGCTCTTTTTTTCTCAAGATTGCTTTGGCTATTTGGGGTCTTTTTGTTCCATACAAATTTTAGTATTATTCGTTCTAGTTCTGTGAAAAATGCTGTTGATATTTTGATAGGGATTGCATCTAATCTGTGGATTGCTTTGGGTACTATGAACATTGTTGACAATATTAATTCTTTCAGTCTATGAGCATAGGATATCTTTCCATTTATGTGTGTCATCTTCAGTTTCTTTCATCAGTGTTTTATAGTTGTCAGAGTACAGATCTTTCACCTCCTTGGTTAAGTTTATTCCTAGGTATTTCATTATTTTTGATATGTAATTTTAAATGTGATTGTTTTCTTAATTTCTCTTTCTGCTACTTTATTATTAGTGTATAGAAACACAGCAGATTTTTGTATATTAATTCTGTATCCTGCAACTTTACTGAATTCATTTATCAGTTCTAATAGTTTTTTAGTGTAGTCTTTAGGGTTTTATATATGTAGTATCATGTCATCTACAAATAGTGACAGGCTTACTTCTTCCTTACCAATTTGGATGCCTTTTATTTCTTGTCTTATTGTTGTTGCTAGGACTTCCAGTACTATGTTAAATGAAAGTGGTGAGAGCTAACATTCTTGTCTTGTTCCTAATCTTAGAGGAAAAGCTTTCAGTCTTTCATCATTGAGTATGAGGTTAGCTGTGGGTTTTTCCATATATGGCCTTTATTATGTTGAGGTGTATTCTCTCTAAACCCACTTTGAGAGTTTTTATCGTGAATGGATGTTGTATTTTTTTTCAAATGCTTTTTCTGCATCTATTGAGATGATCATATGGTTTTTATCTTTTCTCTGGTAAATGTGATGTATCACATTCGTCGATTTGTGGCTATTGAACCACCATTGTATCCCTGAGATAAATACTACTTGAATGTTGTGAACGATTTTTTTACTGTATTGTTGAATTCAGTTTGCTAATATTTTGTTGAGGATTTTTGCGGCTATGTTCATTGAAATATTGACCTGTGGTTTTATTTTTTTGAGGGGTTTTTGTCTTTTTGTTTAATTCCAGTATAGTTAACATACAATGTTATTAGTTTCAGGTATACAATATAGTGATTCAACAATTCTATACATAGTGCTTATCATAAAAAGTGTACTCTTCAATTCCCATCACCCATTTCACTCATTCCCTCACCCACCTTCCTTCTGGTAATGAGCAGTTCTTTACAATTATGAGTGTGATTCTTGGGATGCCTGGGTGGCTCAGTTGGTTAAGCCTCTGCCTTTGGCTCGGGTCATGATCCCAGGGTCCTGGGATCAAGTCCCGCATCAGGCTCCTTGCTCAGCAGGGAGCCTGCTTCTCCCTCTGCCTGCTCTGCCTGCCACTTCCCCTGCTTGTGCATGCCACTTTCTCTCTCTGACAAATAAATAAATAAAATCTTTAAAAAATTAAGAATGTGATTCTTGGTTTGCTTCTCTCTTTTAAAAAAATTTTTTTCCCTTTGCTCATTTGTTTCTTAAATTTAACATATGAATGAAATCATATGGTATTTGTTTTCTCTTACTGACTTATTTCACTTAGCATTATACTCTATAGCTCCATTGATGACATTGCGAGTGGCAAGATTTCATTCCTTTTAATGGCTGAATAATATTCTCTTATATATTTATATACACACATACTATATCTTCTTTATCCCTCTATCATTGGACACCTGGGCTGCTTTCATAATTTGGCTATTGTAAATGATGCTGCAATAAACACAGGAGAGCATGTATCCTCTTCAAATAGTGTTTTTGTATTTGGGGGGTAAATATCCAGTAGTGTGATTACTGGATCCTAGGGTAGTTCCATTTTTAACTTTTTGAGGATTATCCTTATTGC
>CM052897.1:17218439-17328784 GCA_028534135.1 Potos flavus
TCCATTCATCTGTTGATGGACATCTAGGTTCTTTCCATAGTTTGGCTATTGTGGACATTGCTGCTATAAACATTCAGGTGCACATGCCCCTTTGGATCATTACATTTGTATCCTTGGGGTAAATAACCAGTACTGATTGCTGGGTTGTAGGGTGGCTCTATTTTCAACTTTTTGAGGAACCTCCATACTGTTTTCCAGAGTGGCTGCACCAGCTTGCATTCCCACCAACAGTGTAGGAGAGTTCCCCTTTCTCCACATCCTCGCCAGCATCTGTCGTTTCCTGACTTGTTAATTTTAGCCATTCTGACTGGAGTGAGGTGGGAACTCACTGGTTTTGATTTGTATTTCCCTGATGTCTAGTGATGTTGAGCACTTTTTCATGTGTCTGTTGGCCATTTGGATGTCTTCTTTGCAGAAATGTCTGTTCATGTCTTCTGCCTATTTCTTGATTGGATTATTTGTTCTTTGTGTGTTGAGTTTGATAAGTTCTTATAGATTTTGGATACTAGCCCTTTATCTGATATGTCATTTGCAAATATCTTCTCCCATTCTATCAATTGTGTTTTGGTTTTGTTGACTATTTCCTTTGCTGTGCAAAAGCTTTTCACTTTGATGAAGTCCCGATAGTTCATTTATGCCTTTTTGCTTCCCTTGCCTTTGGCAATGTTTCTAGGAAGAAGTTGCTGTGGCTGAGGTCAAAGAGGTTGCTTCCTGTGTTCTCCTCTAGGATTTTGATGGATTCCTGTTTCACGCTGAGGTCTTTCATCCATTTGGAGTCTATTTTTGTGTGTGGTGTAAGGAAGTGGTCCAGTTTCATTTTTCGGCATGTGGCTGTCCAATTTTCCCAACACCATTTGTTGAAGAGACTGTCTTTTTTTCACTGGACATTCTTCCCTGCTTTGCAAAGATTAGTTGTCCATAGAGTTGAGGGTCCAATTCTGGGCCCTCTATTCTGTTCCATTGATCTATGTCTTTTTTTGTGCTAGTACCATATTGTCTTGATGATTACAATTTGTAATAGAGCTTGAAGTCTGGAATTGTGATGCTGCCAACTTTCGTTTTCTTTTTCAACATTCTTCTGGCTATTCGGAGTCTTTTCTGGTTCCATATAAATTTTAGGATTATTTTTTCCATTTCTTTGAAAAAAAGTTGATGGTATTTTGATAGGGATTGCATTAATTATGTAGATTGCTCTAGGTTGCATAGACATTTTCACAATATTTGTTCTTCAATCCATGAGCATGGAACGTTTTTCCATTACTTTGTGTCTTCCTCAATTTCTTTCATGGGTACTCTAGTTTTCTGAGTACAGATTCTTTGCCTCTTTGGTTAGATTTATTCCTAGGTATCTTATGGTTTTGGGTGAAATTATAAATGGGATATACTCCTTAATTTCTCTTTCTTCTGTCTTGTTGTTAGTGTATATAAATGCAACTGATTTCTGTGCATTAATTTTATATCCTGACACTTTACTGAATTCCTGTATAAGTTCTAGCAGTTTTGGGGTGGAGTCTTGGGTTTTCCACATAAAGTATCATATCATCTGCAGAGAGTGAGAGTTTGACTTTTTTGCTGATTCACATGCCTTTTCTTTTTCTTTCCTTTTTTTTTTTTTTTAAGAATTTATTTATTTGCCAGAGAGAGAGAGAGAGAGAGCACACGCAGGCAGAAAGGCTGGCAGAGGTAGAGAGAGAAGCAGGCTCCCCACTGAACAAGGAGCCCAATGTGGGACTCGATCCTAGGACCCTCGGATCATGACCTGAGCTGAAGGCAGCCGCTTAACTGACTGAGCCACCCAGGCATCCCCAGATGCCTTTTATTTCTTTTTGTTGTCTGATTGCTGAGGCTAGGACTTCTAGTAACTATGTTGAATAGCAGTGGTGATAGTGGACAGCCCTGCCATGTTCCTGACCTTAGGGGAAAAGCCCTCAGTTTTCCCCATTGAGAGTGATATTTGCTGTGGGTTTTTCATAGATGGCTTTGATGATATTGAGGTATATACCCTCTATCCCTACACTGTGAAGAGTTTTGATCAAGAAAGGATGCTGTACTTTGTCAAATGCTTTTTCTGCATCTATTGACAATATCATAGGGTTCATGTTCTTTCTTTTATTAATGTATTATATTGCATTGATTGATTTGTGGATATTTAACCAACCTTTCAGCCCAGGAATAAATCCCACTCGATCGTGGTGAATAATCCTTTCAATGTGCTGTTGGATCCTATTGGTTAGTATTTTTTTGAGAATTCTTGCATCCATGTTCATCACAGATATTATTCTGTAATTCTCCTTTTTGATGGGGTCTTTGTCTGGTTTGGGGATCAAAGTAATGCTGGCCTCATAAAATGAGTTCGTAAGTTTTCCTTCCATTTCTGTTTTTTGGAGCAGTTTCAGGAGAATAGGTATTAATTCTTCTTTAAATGTTTGGTAGAATTCCCCTGGGAAGCCGTCTGGCCTAGGGCTCATGTTTGTTGGGAGATTTTTGATTACTGCTTCAATCTCCTTCTGGTTGTAGGTCTGTTAAGGTTTTCTATTTCTTCCTGGTTCAGTTTTGGTAGTTTATCCATCTCTAGAAATGCATCCATTTCTTCCAGATTGTCAAATTTCCTGGTGTATAGTTGCTCATAGTATGTTCTTATAATTGTTTGTATTTCTTTGGTATGGGTTGTGATCTCTCCTCTTTCATTCATAATTTTATTAATTTGAGTCCTTTCTCTTTTCTTTTTGATAAATCTGGCCAGGGGTTTATCAATCTTATTAATTCTTTCAAAGAACCAGCTCCTAGTTTCGTTGTTCTGTTCTACTGTTCTTTTGGTTTCTATTTCATTGATTTCTGCTCTGATCTTTATTATTTCTCTACTCCTGCTAGGTTTAGGCTTTCTTTGCTGTTCTTTCTCCAACTCCTTTAGATGTAGGTTAGGTTGTGTACTTGCGACCTTTCTTGTTTCTTGAGAAAGGCTTATATTGCTATATACTTACCTCTCAGGACCGCCTTTGCTGTGTCCCCAAAATTTTGAACTTATGTTTTCATTTTCATTTGTTTCCATGAATTTTAAAATTCTTCCTTAATTTCCTGGTTGACCCATTCATTCTTTAGTAGAATTCTCTTTAGCCTCCACGTATTTGATTTCTTTCCAACTTTCCTCTTGTGGTTGAGTTCTAGTTTCAAAACATTTTGGCCTGAACATATGCAGAGAATGACCCCAGTCTTTTGGTACCGGTTGAGACATGATTTGTGACCCAGGATGTGATCTATTCTGGAGAATGTTCCATGTGCACTAGAGAACAATGTGTATTCTGTTACTTTGGGAGGGAATGTTTTGAATATATCTGTGATGTCCATCTGGTCCAGTGTGTCATTTAAAGCCTTTATTTCCTTGTTGATCTTTTGCTTAGATCTGTCCATTTCTGTGAGAGGGGTGTTAAAGTTCCCTACTATTGTATTATTGTTGGTGTGTTTCTTTGATTTTGTTATTAATTGGTTTATATAATTGGCTGCTCCCATGTTAGGGGCATAGATATATAAAACTGTTAGATCTTCTTGTTGGACAGACCCTTTAAGTATGATATAGTGTCCTTCCTCATCACTTATTATAGTCTTTGGCTTAATATCTAATTTATCTGATATAGGATTGCCATCCCAGCTTTCTTTTGATGTCCATTAGCATGGTAAATTGTTTTCCACCCCCCTCACTTTCAATCTGGAGGTGTCTTTGGGTCTAAAATGAATTTCTTGTAGATGGCATATCAATGGGTCTTGTTTTTTTAATCTATTCTGATACCCCGTGTCTTTTGACTGAGGCATTTAGCCCATTTCCATTCAGGGTAACTATTGAAAGATATGAATTTAGTGCCATTGTATTGCCTGTAAGGTGACTGTTACTATATATTATTTCTGTTCCTTTGTAGTGTGTTCCTTTTAGGCTCTCTCTTTGCTTATAGGACCCCTTTCAGTATTTCCTGTAGGGCTGATTTGGTGTTTGCAAATTCTTTTAGTTTTTGTTTGTCCTGGAAGCTTTTTATCTCTCCTATTTTCAATGACAGCCTAGCTGGATACAGTATTGTTGGCTGCATATTTTTCTCATTTAGTGCTCTGAATATGTCATGCCAGACCTTTCTGGCCTGCCAGGTCTCTGTGGATAGGTCTGCTGCCACTCTAATATTTCTACCATTGTAGTTTACGGACCTCTTGTTCCAAGCTGCTTTCAGGAATTTCTCTTTGTCTCTGAGACTTGTAAGTTTTACTATTAGATGATGGGGTGTTGACTTTTCTTTCTTTTTTTCATTCTGAGGGAGGTTCTCTTTCTTTCTTCTTCTGGGAATCCCAATTGTCCTAATATTCTTTTGTCTTATGGTATCACTTATCTCTCAAATTCTCCTCTCATGATCCAGTAGTTGTTTAATCTCTTTTTCTCAGCTTCTTTATTCTCTGTCATTTGGCCTTCTGTATCACTAATTCTCTCTTCTGCCTCATTTATCCTAGCAGTAAGAGCCTCCATTTTTTATTGTACCTCATTAATAGCTTTTTTGATTTCAACTTGGTTAGATTTTAGTTCTTTATTTCTCCAGAAAAGGATTTTATTTCTCCAAAAGAGACTTTCTAATATCCTCTGTGCTTTTTTCAAGCCCATCTGGCATCTTCATAATCGTCATTCTGAACTCTAGTTCTGACATCTTACTAGTGTCCGTATTGATTAGGTCCTTAGCAGTTGGTACTGCCTCTTGCTCATTTTTTTTGAGGTGAATTTTTCCACCTTGTCATTTTGTCTGGAGAAGAATAGATAAATGAGAGAACAAAATGTGAAAAGGGTTAACAATGACCCCAGAAAAATACATACTAACCAAATCAGAAGAGACCCAAAACTGGCGGGAGAAGAAAGGAAAAAAAAAAAAAAAGATTAGTCTGGTGAATAGAACAGAGCCACACACTTGATTTTGGGTGTATTTTGGTTTGTTAGAACAAACTGCCTCCCAAAATTTTAAAGAAAGAAAAACTTATATATATACAAAAATAAAAGTAAACACGACGTGTTAGAATATGACTAAAGATGAAAATTTAAAAGATTTTAAAAAAGGAATTGATAAGATAAACTGTTGGTTGAAAAAGAAAAAAAAGAGAATGTGATCAAGCTGGATACTAGAACAAAGCCATACGCTAGATTTAGGGTATATTTTGGTCTTTTAGAAGAAACTGTTTCCCAAAATTTTAAGGAAATAAAAACTTATATGTATACAAAAAATAAGGTTAAATACAATGAAGGGATAGGATGACTATAAAAGTGAAAACTATAAAAGATTTTTAAAAAGGTATTGATAAGATAAAAGTTAAAATAGGTTAAAATAGGAAAGAGGAAAAAATTTTAAAAATAGAAAAAATAACAAAAATTTTAAAAATTTAACTTTGAAAGACTAAATCATGGGGGGAAAACATGAATTGTATATGCTGCATTCCCCTAGCACTGGTGTTCTGCAGTTCTCATTGATCAGTAAACTTGATCTTGGCTGGATGTTCTTGCTGATTTTCTGGGGGAGGGGCCTGTTGCAATGATTCTCAAATGTCTTTGCCTTAAGTGGAATTGCACCGCCCTTGCCAGGGGCCAGGCATAGTAATCTGCTCAGGTTTGCTCTCAATAGCTTTTGTTCCTTGAAAGCTTTCCATACAGCTTTGGAGGAGGAGAATGAAAATGGTGGCCTCCCAATCTCTAGCCCCAGAGGAGCCAAGAGCTCGGGGGCCCCCTCTTCAGTGTGGCCTCAGAGAAAAGCAGTCACGCCTGTCTCCTTGGTCTCTGGCCACACTCCGTGCTCACCCAGCCTGTGACTGAGCATTTCTATCCCTTGCTCATGGGCCCATTTAGAGTCTCCAAACCCAGTATATTCCTACAGTGTGCTTCTGTGCCACTCCTCCCAGTGGAGAAGGGGGGGGGGTCTCCCCAGATCTGCCATTTGTGCGGTCCCTGCTCAAAGAGCAGTGGCCCGACTGTGCCTTGGATCATGGCTTAAGCTACCTCCAAGCTGAGAGCCCACTCCTCAGCTCCGTCTCTGCAGCTGGCTTCTCCGCTTTGATATCTGGGGACTCTACCGCAGTCAGACACCCCTGCTCTTTCTGTGACCCTGCAGGTCATGAGACCACACTGTCCCAGCGAGGGCTCAATCCCCCGCTTAGCCTCTGGAGCAATGACCCTCAGCAGAGCAAACTTCTAAAAGTTCTGATTTTGTGCTTCACTGCTCTACCACTTGCCGGGAGCTGGCTCCTCCTCCTTTGGTCTATCTTCCCATATATCGCCTGGGATTCACTTCTCCACATATTTTATCTTCCAGAAAGTGGTAGCTTTTCTGTTCATGGAATTGCTGCTATTCTTCTCTTCGGTCTTCTGTTGAGTTTGTAGGTGTTCAGAGTGGTTTGATAACTATCTAGCTGAATTCCTGGGACCAGATGAAATTTAGGTCTCCTACTCCTCTACTATCTTGCCCCCCTCCCCCACTAACAGCGGTTTTATGAAAAGACAATCTTTTGAATTTTTTTGTTCCTTATTTCTGCTCTAATATTTATTATTTCCTTCCTTTGCTACCTTTGGGCTCAGTTTTTCTGTTTCTAGTTCCTTATGGTATGGAGTTAGGCTGTTTATTTGAGCTATGTCTTGTTTATTAATGTGGGCATTTGCTGTTATGAACTTCCCTCTCAGAACTGCTTTGCTGCATCCCTTAAGTTCTAGTGTTTTGTGTTTCCATTTTCATTTGTCCCAAGATATTTTTAATTTCTTTTTTGATCCATTGGTTGTTCAGGAGAGTGTTATTTAATCTCCATTCATTCATGAATTTTCCAGTTTCCCTCTTTTATTGATGTCTAGTTTCATACCATTATGGGCAGAGAAGATACTTGGTATGATTTCAGGCTTTCTGAATTTGCTAACATATAGTCTATCCTAGAAAATGTTCCATGCGCATTTGAGAAGAATGTGTATTCTGGTGTTGTCAGGTAGAATGTTCTCTGTAGGTCTATTAGGTCCATTAGGTTTATAGTGTTATTCAAATCTGTCATTTCCTTATTGATTTTCCGTCTGGATGATCTGTCTGTTGAGAGTGGGTACTAAAGTCCCCAACTAGTATATATTGCTGTTCATTTCTCCTTTTAGCTCCATTACTTTTGCTTTATATATTTAAGTGTTCTGATGTTGGGTGCAAATATTTACAATTGTTACATTTTCTAGATAGATGATTAACCCCCTTATCATTGTATAATGACCTTCTTTGCCTTTTTTTTTTTTTTTTTTACCATTTTAGCTTAACATCTATTTTGTCAGATAGAAGTATAGCTACTCTTGGATTTTGTTCTGTTGGTTACCATTTATTTGAAATATCTTTTTACATCTCTTCACTCAGTCTATCTGTGTCTTTTAGGCAGCATAGCATTGGATTTTGTGGGGGGGGTTTTTGGTGCATTCAGCCATTTTGTGTGTTTTAAGGAACTGAATCAGGCAGATCTGCATCCCACTAAGTTCCCTGCTCATGGCTATGCAGGTAAAGCCACTGGCTGGGACTACTTCTTGGGCATTGTAGCTAAGGACTCAGTTTTCCAAGATACAACTGTTGGTTGTTGCAAGCCCTTCCCCCACTTCTCCATCATAATCAGATTCCCAGTGGTCAAGTCCTGCAGATTCTCCTGCCACTCCTGTGGGGCAAAATTAGAATGAGGACTGCTAAAAAGTGACCCACAACACTGGCAGTGCTAGATATCCACATTGGGCTCTCTCTCTCTCTTTTCCCTGGAGGAACTGTAGGCTCAAGGAAGACCTTAGCATAGCACTGTATCAGCCTGGAGGAGGGGCAATGTGATCAGCACATAGCTGCTCCTCTTACTCTTCTAAGGTGGTCTTTTTTGGTCTCCATGGGTACAGGGGGTGCTTCAGCATTACTTCTGCATTCTAAACTTCTCTCAGTGGTCTTATCCATGAATAGTTGTTAGTTTCCATCTTGTGAGGAAGAGCAAAGTCAGAAACCTACGTCTCCACCTTGGTGATGTTACTCCTTACACTTGATCTCTCATAAACTACATCAGAAATTCTCTTCTATAACGTTCTTTGCCTTTCTCCCCCCAACAAACCTAAAAACACCTTATGATATTCACATTTTCCTTGTACCCCAAACAAGGAAGGTGAATAAGTATAACTGCACTGGTAGAAAGAAATGAAGAGAAGAGAAGAGAAATGAAGAGAAGAATAAGTATAACTGCACTGGTAGAAAGAAATGTCCACAAGGAGGACAGTGGGAGGAAAGAGGAAGGGAGGAAGAGAGTATAAGAGGAAGAGAGGAAGAAAAGAATTGTATGCCAGAAACATATCAGGATTTGTGATCATCTGAAGCACTTGGAATAGCAAAGGCAAAATTCCATAGGCAGAAAAAAATTCTGGCTATAGAGCTGTCTTAAGTTCAGTTTATGCTCAGACCAGGTAGAAAGTGGTACTTAAATGCTTACTTCTTTGTCCTGACCAGTGTGTTTGGTAGTCCTTTACCTAGCTCTGAATGTTCATGGCCCATTCCAAACCCAAAGCGGGGCTTGAAATTATTTCTTTTGCTCCTGCTGCTCTCCCTGCCCCAAGGATTTATTGGGCCATGATGCTTGGAGCTTGGAGAGGCATAGCAAACAAAAGTTACAAGCTGAGTCAGTAGAGCGAGTTTTGTCTTATTGGAATGTCTCTTTGCATTTCATCTCTTGAGACTTTTCGTAGAAATTCCTCTCCCAGGAGCTTCTGTGAAGTATTTCACAGACTTCTTAGCCAAAGATTGAAAAGAAAACTCTTTCAATGACCTTTTGTCTTCAGTTTCAAAGTATTTCTCCTTAGTATAGGTCCTGGTAGGGTTAGAATTTCACTCCTATGAACATCAGGTCATGGAAAGACAAAACTAAGAAATGTTTGAAGTTCTGGCCTGCCCAAAGCTACTCTGACTGCCTGCTTCTATACAAGCTAAGAAAACATCTGAGGTCTTTGGGAATCAATCAGCTTAAGAGAGCACACACCTGAAAGAGGACAGTGTTTGATAGATATGGTAATGGGAGCACTCTCATCTCCCTGACATAGGCAAGGTTATAACATAGTTCAAGGGCAGGTTCTGCTATCTCTAGAAAAAGAGTTACCACAACAGGCATGCTTAGAAACTTTTTTTTCCCCCAGATAGAGGGCTTCTTCCTATGAGTAGCAGACCAGACTAGTAAGCAAGATAATCAAAACAGCATTAAGTGTTATTGGCTATATTTCATATTTCTTCAACAAAGTGTATCAATGGCATTTTCCAAGTTCTTCTATGAGATTTCTAATTAGGTGGCTTGGTACTCTGAAAAGGTAGCATAGAAACAAGATGGAAAAGGTGAATTTAGAAAAAACAGTCTCTCTGAAGGGTGAAGTGATTTCTCAGGAGCATGTGGGAGTAATAAATATTTCTTTAAAAATCCCACTCTGATTTCTCTTATTCTATGAGAAAAAAATACAACAGAATTTCAGAAGACCCAAATGAAAATATTCCATGTGCATAAATTTATTTTAAATTTTATTGCATCACATTATACAAGCATTAAACATGGCTTCATGTTGATGACTATTTAAATGTGAAAATTTATTCATGTCAGTACCCTTTGGCTATTTACAAGTAAGGAATTTCTATGTACTTTATATATCTCTGTATTTGTATGTACATATGTAAGAATACATGACTATACATATGTACACAGAGAAATACATCTATGGCCATACACATAGCTATAGATATGTCATATATAATCTCCTCAGAAAGATCTGAAATTAAAAAAAAAAAAGTTGTAAACAGGGTCTTCTCTGTATTGTTTGGTGACATGGAATTAGGACCATATGATGACATTCTAGGAATGTGTGTCCAGATGTCTGAATACCCTTATTAGCCCAGTGTCTGTAAAATTCACATGGGGTAGAATGCAAAAAAGGTAGCAAACAGGCTGAAAAACAGGCCCAGTATACAAGTTCCCCTTGGTTTTAAAAACTTGAGAATGTAACTGCCCATGACGTGCATGCTTGCTTGGTCAAGAATGGTCTATGGATAGATAGCAATTGTGTGCTGCAATGTGATTTCACAGCAGCATGATTTCCCAGTAGTCCTTTAGGGTGCTGACCCCCCTGCTGCTGCCAATGTCTGCGACATGCACTGCGGTTGCGTTTTAGTCATTCACTTGAATGTGCTTTTGCACAGCTGAGAGAAGTAAACAGAATTCAGGTCCTTGGCTTGGAAATAAACTATTACCTAGAAAGAGAAAAGGTGGCATTAAAACCCTATGTACACATAATGGCTTAAGAACACAGTGTGGAGGGGCACCTGGGTGGCTCAGTGGGTTAAAGCCTCTGCCTTCGGCTCAGGTCATGATCTCAGGGTCCTGGGATCGAGCCCCGCATCGGGCTTTCTGCTCAGCAGGGAGCCTGCTTCCCCCTCTCTCTCTGTCTGCCTCTCTGCCTACTTGTGATCTCTCTCCTCTCTGTCAAATAAATAAATAAAATCTTAAAAAAAAAAAAACAACACAGTGTGGAATGGTTGTTTTGTACTACTATGCATCAAAAGCATTTAAAGAATTTGTAACCCCAAAGTGCGTCAGGTATGGTATAAACATTATTGTGCCTGCTTTACAGATGAACAGACTGAGTCAGAAAGGCAGTCTGAAGCAAGGTGATATCCTCCAACCGTTGTGGGAATAGAGTCAGACAGATCAACACTATGCTTTCAAGCAAAAATTAGAAATGTCCTCTGGGGAGAAAGTGGCCCATAGTGACGAGGCTAGAAGAAACTCCCAGTTGGTTACCAGCCCTACAGACCAGTGCAGAACGTAGGTGTAGGTAATGCCACTGCTTCTTCCTGGTCTCTAGCCACTGGAGCTCCTAGGAGCAGTGCTCTTCACTAACGTCTGCCTCCTACCCCCAAACAAAGCCATCTGGATAGTCAGTCTTTCTTCTCTGACACTGACCAGAGCCAGAGAAGAGGTGATCCAAATGGGTGTCGGGGCCACGGACTTGGAAAGAATTTCTAGGATCCCAGAAGGTTAAAGCTGGATAGGCTCTTAAAGTATTGTTCAGTTCAACTACCTTACTTTTGCAAATGTGGAAATTGAATCCACATGAATATTCCTTTCCAGGTCCTACAGATAGAGAATGGAAAAGCCAGGTCTAGAATCTGGCAGACGATAACAAAATGTTTAACAATACAAATCCCCTATAGCATTCTAGAGCACTTTATTGTTTCATACGTGTCTCACATACATTGCCTTATTTGAGCTGCATATCAGCTCTGCCAAATAAGCAGGCTCAGAAAAATTAAGCAATTTTCCTCAAATCACAGAGCCAAATGGCACATCTGGGAAATGGAAAAATTATTATGTTGCAAAAAATGTCTTGCCTTTAAGTGAAACCAAGGCCTACTTTGGAATTGAGGGTCAGAGCATTGTTCAATGTCTATATACCACTATAATACCTGTGGGTCTGGGGTTTGGGTGATTTCCTCCAAGTCTACCCTCATATCCAGCTCATAATAGCGTCCTGGACTCTTTTTTTTTTTTTTTTTAAGATTTTATTTATTTATTTGACAGAGATCACAAATAGGCAGAGAGGCAGGCAGAGAGAGGAGGAAGCAGGCTCCCTGCTGAGCTGAGAGCCCGATGCAGGGCTCAATCCCAGGACCCCAAGATCATGACCTGAGACGAAGGCAGGGGCTTAACCCACTGAGCCACCCAGCTGCCCCTAGCGTCCTGGACTCTAAACACAGATCTGGGGTGACACAAATTCACTAACACCTCTGCAGGTATCTGCTACATCTTAACCAATACGAAAAGTGAAAACATAACTTTTTCCCCCTTGTATACCTCATTTTTCTTTTGGAGGCCAAATTTTGAACAATGAGTACAAAGTTAGTCTTCAAACAAGTGGAGACAGAGAAATGATGGGTGAGGAGGACAAAAGAAATGCTATTACATTAGATGTGCAGAGTACCAAAACGGAGAACTCATCTAATCATCTCATCGCTGAAGAAACAGAGGCCCAGAGGTTAACTGACTTGCCCAAGGACACACAGCTAATAGAGTTGTCAGAGAGAAGGTTTCAGAAAAAACTTCCTGATAAGATATGTGGGAACATTATGAAACTTTATTACAATGTTTTTAGCCTTAACCCACCTAACCTTTATCAACTGAACAGTGTTTAAAAGGTGCCATGTACTTAACACTGCGATAACTAGTTGGAAGAATCAAATTACCATCCATAAGGACTTTCCTAAAGATGCTTAAAATTGTGCTGAGGAAGCCTGATAACTATTTGAAATTATATTATATATATATATATATATATATACATATGTATATATATATATATATACATATGTCAATACATGTAACAGTGATGAGATAACCAGAAAAGTTTATAAGAAGTGAGTCTCAGTGGGCTGATGAGCCTGGGGAAAACTTCTTAGAGGGTATGGTGTGACATGGACCAGCCTGGGAGGAAACAATAAATGGGTAAAGAAGGGAAGGCCATCTTGGGTGAGATAAAAAGGTGACTTTCCATCCCCAAGGCAACATGATTCTTCTGTTTAAAGAGAATCTCCAGACTGGAGTAGAAGGGAGAGATGGAGGTTTATTTCAGGGAACACTGGGGCCAACTCCTAAAGACCTTGACTGCCAGACCAAGAGTGGCATGGAGGTAGAGAAGTGTTGCAGGAATTATATGCAAAGGGAAAATAAAGTTAACTTTGTGCAATTAAGAAACAAGCTGGTTTGGGAAGCTTCTAAGGAGTTTGATTTCTATCAGTAGGACAATGGCAAGCTTTGACTCAGGAAGTTTAAAGCACCCCCTTTCAAACCAAGGAGAGGTTTTAGACCATTTAGACCATGCTAGAGGTTTTAGCACAGTTCTTACCTACCTGGTCACGGCCACTCATTGTGGTGTGCTTTTCCATTTTTCTTCCTCTCCTTTCGTTCCTTCTGGAGACGTTCCAGTTCTGCTTCATACATCATCTCCTGAATCAAGTACTTCTCTCTTCTCATTCGATCCCTTAGATCTTTCGGGAGGTCTGGGATCAGATATGAAATGAGGTGCTTTATACAAAACACGAGATGCTAAAAACATAAAGGAGAATACAGTAAGTTAGCTCTATTGCCCATCCTTAGCTGGAAAGAGCTCCGGGACTTGATGCAAGAACTCCTCTCACTCTAGGGATGTGGAGCCTCTTGAGTGTCTGGAGAGTGGAAGGAGGCCAGGGGAGGTATGTGAGGAAAGAAGATCACAGGAATAGGTGAGGATTAAACTTGGTCTGATGACACTTCACAGGGAATGAGAAAACGAATCAGGAAAGAATGCGGAGAAGGAGTGGTCAGAGAATGCAAAGGTGAGCCAGAAGTACCTATACCATGGAGCCAGGAAACCCAGGGTTGAATCTTGGCTCTGTAGCTTTTTTTTTTTTTTAATTTATTTTATTTTTTTCAGTGTTCCAAGATTCATTGTTCATGCACCACAACCAGTGCTCCATGCAATACATGCCCTCCTCAATACCTGCCACCAGGCTCAACCAACCCCCCACCTCCCTCCCCTCCAAAACCCTCAGTTTGTTGCTCAGAGTCCACAGTCTCTCTTGGTTCATCTCCCCCTCCGATTTCCCCCAATTCACCCTTTCCTTCATCCAATGTCCTCCATGTTTTTCCTTATGTTCCACACGTAAGTGAAACCATATGATAACTGACTCTCTCTGCTTGACTTATTTCACTCAGCATAATCTCTTCCAGTCCCATCCATGTTGATACAAAAGTTGGGTATTCATCCTTTTCGGCTCTGTAGCTTTTATTACTGAAGAGGTGTCTGCTTACCTGGGAATAAGTCACTCCGAGCTTCAATTTGCTCATGTATAAAATGGGCATTATGGTGGCAAATTATAAGAAAATATTTCAAAGTGCTTTGCAGATTGCTAAATTTGCTTTGCAAATTTTGATCTCGAGAATGATCAGTAGGCCTAAAGGAGGATCATTTCAGGAGGAAACTTTTTTTTCTGGTCAACTGCCACAAATTCTTTACCTGACTTACTAAAAGTTGAAACTCTAGAAACACTGTCATTTCTGTTTGTCTATATGATAATGACCAGTAAAGTACCAGATGATAATTTAAAGGTTCTCATATTTCTAAAGTATTAAATAAGTGAATTCCCAGAGAAGAACTTGTCTTCTCTTGGTTACTGGAATGAAGGAAGAAAATGATATGAAGAAGAGGTATAGGAAATGTCCAGTCCAAGCCAAGAAGCAGTCCTGGTTTGCATTAATCTGGCTTTAATATATGTGACAGGAGATGGAATTTCCATTTATAAGTACAGTCATAGAAATGCAAATGGTTTCTAGTAGCAATTTTCTTAAAGACTAAAAATAGATATATTTTTACTGACATATAGGCAATTGCTAGATAGATTAAAAGTCAATTTTGAGTCTAAGATAATACTTATTTGTGTCTTGAGTGTGAGTAATGTTGTGATGACACACAACCAGAGGCTACCACTTTGTACAATAGCCAGTTCAATGTTTTCCAAACAATAGTCCTTGAACACATACATCAGAAAGAATCATCTTGGAGGGCTTGTGAAAAGCAAATTACAGACATGATGTATATGAATGTCTAGAAGTAGTGATGAAAAAAGCTGCAATTTTCCTAAAGTTGAAGAAAAATGGCCCTAGAACAGTAGGACTGATGATATCTGACTTATCCATTAACAATCAATAATAGACTTTCAATTGTTTCTTGGACAACTCAAGGAGAAGAAAATATTTTTAAAAGAGGCTATATAATATCACTATAATACTTCTGGACATAGATAATCACATTGAAAGTTCTCACATTTATGCATTATTCTTAATTACTTAAATATGGCAAAGGAATTGATTAAGAGAACATACCTCAAACACAATGATAAAAGCCAATCGAGCTGCT
This sequence comes from Potos flavus, assembly GCA_028534135.1. Taxonomy (NCBI): domain Eukaryota; kingdom Metazoa; phylum Chordata; class Mammalia; order Carnivora; family Procyonidae; genus Potos; species Potos flavus. The sequence continues at coordinate 17,233,408 of CM052897.1, forward strand.
AGGACGTGCCAAAACTGCAGTGTGTAGCCATAGGGCACCAGTGAATGAGGAGGGTCACGGTAGTCTCGGTATCTATAAATATACAGGAGAATGAATGTTACATTCCAAACTGATTTTCCCGACTCCCAAATCTCATCCATTCCCACTATGTAGTTCTCATTCATGACAGATAGTTTAAAAAGTTTCTCTATCCTAGACATTTGTCACTTGTCCATCTTTTCTTCTTCTGTGTAAAAGAATATCTCTTCTCTGGGGGAATTATCCATGTGGGTTAGGCAGGGTTCACCCCCTACCCCTGACCCCAGTTCAAAAGATGAGTCAGACCTGATCAGTGAGAATCCTCACCAGAACTTCTGCTGGAATGATCATTTAGTGAGTTACAACTAAATCCACAGAAGGTCAAAGACTGGAGCTGCTGCTGGCTGTCACAGACTATGTGGAGAGAGCTTGCTTGTGAAGGAAGTCATCTGAGCAATGCAGAGCCATTAGAGAGGCACTGTCTTGCTGGCACTGCTGGAGGCTTGAGATCCGGCCATTACTGGGGTTAGTATCATCCTGCCAATCTCCCAGCTGCCTGAACCAACGAATTTCTTCTTAAGTCCATTTATACTGGATTGCTGCCACTTGCCACTGAGGAGTCCTTCCTAATATATGCTCCAACTATAACTTTTGGGTCAGCATCAAATTCCATAAATATTTGTGAAATACCTATTAGGAACCAGGCACCTGTCCTAGGAACTTAAAGTCACTTGACTCCATTTTATCTTTGCCACTATCATTGCTATTATCACAGGTGGGAAAACTGAAAAATGACTCTCAGTATTATAGAGTTTTCACATGTCTTAAATCCAGTATTCTTTTCAGTCGCCCCAGAAATGTGGAAAGGTCTGGAAATGCTAATTCTTCTAACAGTTCTGTGTGTAAACATAACCAAATTCCCTTATGAGGAAAAGTTATGATTATCTAGGCTCTCATGTAATATAATACCTAACCTCAAGGTCAGCACTTATTTGTGTATGAGGATATAAGGCAATTCCTATGCAGAGTATCTTTTTTTAAATTATGTATAATTGACATACAATGTTATATTAGTTTCAGGTGTAGAACATACTGATTTGACAAAATTTAAGCATTAGTCCTCATCACAAGAAGTGTAGCCACTATCTGTCATCATACATTATTACAATATTGACTATATTCCTTATGCTGTACTTTTCATCCTGGGACTTATTTTATAACTGGAGGTCTGCAATCTTCACTATCTATTTAGCCTATTCCCCTACCTACCTCCACTTTGACAATCACCACTTTGTTCTCTGTGTTTAAGAGTGGTTTTTTTGTTCATTTGATTTGTTTTTTAGATTCCACACATAAGTGAAATCATATAGTATTTGGTTTTCTCTGACTTATTTAATTTAGCATAATACTCTCTAGGTCCATCCATATTGTCCCAAATGTCAAGATCTCATTCTTTTTAATGGCTGAGTAATATTTCATTGCATGTATATAAACTACCTCTTTTTTATCCATTCACCTATCAGCAGACACTTAGGTTGCTTCCATACCTTAGCTGTTATAAATAATGCTTCAATAAACATAGGGGTGCATGTATCTTTTTGAATTTTTGTTCTCATTTTCTTTGGGTAAATACTCAGTAGTAGAATTACTGGATTATACAGTATTTCTAATTTTTTGAGGAACCTCCATAATGTCTTCCACCAATTTACATTCCCACCAATAGTGCACAAGGATTCCCTTCTTTCCACATCTTCGCCAACACTTATTTATTGTCTTTTTGATACTAGCCATTCTGGCTGGTGTGTGGTGATATCTCTTTGTGGTTTTGATTTGCATTTCCCTAATAGTGATGTTGAGCACCTTTTTATGTGTCTCTTGGCCATCTGTATGTTTTCTTTTGGAAGATGTCTACTCAGATCCTCTGCCTATTTTTTAATCTGATAATATCTTTTTTGGTGTTAAGTTATTTATATATTTTGGATATAAGCCCCTTAACAGATCTATCAGTTGCAAATATCTACTCCCATTTACTACGATGCCATTTTGTTTTGTTGATGATTTCCTTTGCTGTGCAAAAGCTTTTTATTTCATTGTAGTCCTAGTAGTTTATTTTTGGTTTTGTTTCCCTTGCTTGAAAACACCTATCCATAAATACTTTGTTGTGCCTGATGTCCAAGAGATTACTACCCATGTTTTCTTCTAGGAGTTTTATGGTTTCAGGTCTCGCATTTAGGTCTTTAATCCATTCTGACTTTATTTTTGTATACGGTTATAAGAAAGTGGTCCAGTTTCATTCTTTTGCATGTAGCTGTCCAGTTTTCCCAACACCATCTGTTAAAAAGACTGTCTTTTCTTGATTGCCTCCTTTTTCATAGATTAATTGACCATGTAGGTGTGTATTTATTTCTGGGCTGTCTATCCTATTCCATTGGCCGATATATCAATTTTTGTCCTATGCAGAGCATCTTTGATATCAGGGACTATAGAAATGAGTTGTCACTAATATCAAAATCATCTTAATTATCATTAATACTTATGGTATATAATAATTATCTATTTTGTCAGTAAAATTATATTTATAATGCATATCTGGTGCTGAAATTAAGAATTAATCTATTAGTACCTTCAAGACATTGGTTCTATCTATAATCATGAGGATTAGGTAATTGTCTAGAACACTTTTATTCTAATAAATGGTTACATAAATAGTTCCTGTCAAAGATCCAATGTATTGAGGACTAAAAGTTCGCATGAACTATATATTTTTTTTTTTTTTACCTTTTGCAGAGCACAACTAGTCAAGAATTAGGAACTTTTTTCTGCAATTAAGATAACAAATGGGATTCCTGTGTTTCTTTAGCTACCTATATTTCAAATCTAGTCTGAGTAAACATTCTAGGGGAAAAATGGCAGGATGCTTTTTATTATATTATTATTTATTATTATTATTTTATTATATTTACAAAAAATAATTTATAAAAATTGTTTCAAGAGTTACCTTCATTAACTCCTTAAACTTTTTACGTGACAGCATTTATTAAAATTTTTTTCGGAACATACTGCTCCTTTCCTATTTATGCCCCAGCTCTGCTCGTTTGCCCTTCATTGTGACTGCTCCATCTCTTAGCTTCTTAGACCTTGTTCAGCTTTTCGTTTGAAGAATGTTAGTAAATCTCTTCCTCCCCAGATCCTTCCTAAATTCACTGGGTGGAAAATCATGGTTTTCCCTTGACTGTTTCCAAAGGCACAACATAGATGTATCATTCTTAAATTTCTGCTACAAATTTGTAGCAAATAAATGAATTCATTTATATATCAAATACAAGCACTCATTTAATGGAAGTGTGAAGACTAAAAAGATGAAATACTTTTTATGACCCAATGATGAGAGAGATTATCAAACATGACTCTGTTTGTAAAATTGCGAGTAGTAGTTTGCCCCCCACCCCCATCCTGCTCTTTGGCTTTATGTAGTTTCTGTTACCACACCCTCCCTACCACAGTCAGGAGGTAGAGGATCCTCTGTCTATTCTCACAATGTCGATAGTAGCCTAATGCTAGGTCACAATGCCTATGCCATTCCCCTTGCTTCATTTAATCATGTAGGAATTTTGTCATCTCACATCATCAAAAGAAGGGTGAGTACAGTACTAGAAGATATTTTGAGAGAGATACCACATAACTTTTCTTATAGTATATTGCTATAATTGTTATATTATTGTTGTTACTAATCTTATTATGCCTAATTTATAAATTAAACTTTATTATGTAAGTATGTATAGGAAAAACATAGCACATATAGGGTTTGGCACCACCCAGAGTTTCAGGCATCCACTTGGGGTCTTGGAATGTATCTCCCACAGATAAGCGAGGACTACTGAAATATGCAAAAATGAAAACACTTGTTTTTAGGTGGTGATCTTACATTTTAATTAATCGATTTTTAAATATTTTAAAAATTAACATTCTTTACACTATTAATATTTAGAAAGCACTCATATTGGTGGCTACAGTGAGATGGAAATATATCAGATAATTTCCATACAGAGATCCAGTGGTTGAGAATATGCATCTCTTTGTTCAGCCTCTGTATAGTATACATCTATTTGTAGATCTGTCACAGAGCTCTGCTAATTTGTGCACAAAGGATGCAGTGTGCCTACGATGGCACTTCTGATTCTTGTTCTCAGAATCTATGAAATTTTTAAGAAGTTTCAGTTTTCAGAAGCAGAGCTTTCTGGCCTTCCTACTCTCTTAAGCCATTATATCGTAAAGTCAAGTTTCTCTCCAGAAAACTCCTTACTGCTACTCTAAGGCAATTAAATTGCAGTGCGCTAATGAATTTGGCTGTCATCTGCTCCGCTGCCCTCAGCTGTCCCCAGAACTATGCACTGGAAAGCATACTGAAACTATATTTGGGGTCTGCCTGATTTTATGATCTTAGGTAATTCATGAAGCTTCTCTGGACATCAGTTTTCCCTAGTTACGCAATAAGGGTCTCTCCATCTCACCAGGCGCTAAAATTTTGAACTCTCCCTTTTCTTCTTTGAGTTTGCAGATGAATGTTTCAGGTAGAGCTCTCAGCTGGTGTGCCAGCCTACTCCTGATCCCACTGGCCTTTTCAATGAGGCAGAGGTCTGAGAGGTGCTCAGATGTCCTTTGTGCAGCACGTCTGTTTTTGATGCAGTGCTATTTCTTTGCCAAATGACTGGCTACATGTTTACTTGTGCAAAGAAAACACTTCCCTGGTGCAGCTGTAGAAACAGACAGAAAGCTAAGTTTCAAAGCTAAGTGAATCAATGTGTTACTTTTCTAATCTTCATTTAGTATCTTCAAAGAAACTAAGTGGTCCAGGGGCAATAATGTTTGGAGGAATCTTTTCAAGAGAGTCAGAGTTGTTTTTGCAAAGTAACACTTGTAATTTCTTGGCCTCAATTTTACATGTGGGAAAGGCAGGGTGTTCCCACTTAAGTTAGTGCATTCTCTAAAGCAGCTTTGGTTTCTCAGGAAATGGATTTATTGGTTTGCAAACATATTTTTTCCAGTGCCAGGCATAGTTAATTTACTACCATTTTTAAAAGTGAGAAAATATATACACATTTAAAGAACGATAGTGAACTTCGCATAACCGCCATCCAAGTTAAGACATAGAACATGGTCAGTAACTCAGAAATGCCTCACTAGCAATCCCAGACACCCAGAAAGTTAAGTGCTATTTAATTTTCTGCTTTTCTCTATAGTTACACTACTTATACAAGTGTTCCTGAATAAAACCGTGCTTAATTTTGTCTGTTTTGAACTCTATATAAATGAAATCATATTGTATGTGTTATTTTATGATTATATCTTTAATTAATATGCAATTTTTAAGTTCTCAAATCTATTCCATTTTCTCTTTATTTGATCCAGTGATACCACTACACTAATTATTATAATTTTATACTAATTCTAATGTAAGGTAAATCTCCACTTTATTCTTCAAAAGTATCATGACTATTCTTCATCCTTTGCATTTCCATATATTATTTTCAACTTCAAGTACATAGAATTGGCCTAATCATATTTAATTTTTTTAACAAATTTCATCGATCCATTCATGTTCTTTTCTCTAAACTTTATATTTAATACTTATTATGATGAACTCTCATATATCTACCATGTAACACAAGAATTAAAACATTATCAGGAAGTTATACCTTACCCCCTGTTCTCCTCCTTCTCCTCATCCCCTTGCTTTCCTTATTCTGAATTTCATTGTTATTATTAACAAAGGTTTATACCAATATTCATTTTTCTGAATATTATACTGTTTAGTTTTGGTTCTGAACTTTCTAGAAAGGATATTATACTGTATATAGTCTTCAGAGGCTTGCTTTTTTTTGTCTTTTACTACCATGCTACTAAGATTCATCCGTACTGTTGTAAATAACATCACCAAGGATGTTAGCCTATGATTTTTTTTTCTTGTGGTGTCCTTGTCTGGTTTTGGAGTTAGGGTAATGTAAAATGAGTTTGGAAGTATTTTCTCCTCTTCTATTGTTTGGAAGATTCTGAGAAGAATTATATCAATTCTTTGAATGTGTGGTAGAACCCACCAGTGAAACTGTCTGGCCCTGGACTTTTGTTTGTTGGGAGTTTTTGTTTGTTTGTTTAGAAAGGGAAGGGCAGAGGAAGAGAGAAAATCTTCAGCAGGTTCTATGCCCAGTGTGGATGCCTACTTGGGATTCATCTCTGAGATCATGCCCTGAGCAGAAATCAAGAGCCAGATGCTTAACTGACTGAGCCACCCACGAGCCCCTGTTGGGAGGTTTTTGATTACTGATTCAATTTTTTTACTAGTAATTAGTGTGTTCCAATTTCCTGTTTCTTCCTAATTTGGTTTTGGTAATTTGTATGTTTCAAGGAATTTATCCATTTCTTCTAGGTTAAGTTGGTGTATAATTGTTCACTAGTCTCTTACCATCCTTTGTTCTTCTGTCAGTTATAATGTATCCCCTTTAATTTCTCATTCATTTGAATCTTTTTTTTCTTGGAGAGTCTAGCTAAAGGTTTGTCAATTTATTTATCTTTTCAAAGAAGAACCACCTCCTAGTTTCATTGATCTTTTCTATTTGTTTTTAGTCTTATTTCTGCTCTGATCTTTGTTACTTATTTCCTTCTACTAACTTCATTTTTTCTTTTTGTTTGCTTTTGTTCCTTGAAGTATAAAGTTAGGTTGAGATTTTTCTTGTTTCTTTTTCTTTTTAAAGATTTTATTCATTTATTTGACAGAGAGAGATCACAAGCAGGCAGAGAGGGGGGGGGGAAGCAGGCTCCCCACTGAGCAAAGAGCCCAATGCGGGGCTTGATCCCAGGACCCTGAGATCATGACCTGAGCCGAAGGCAGAGGCTTAACCCACTGAGCCACCTAGGCGCCCTGATTTTTCTTGTTTCTTGAGGTAGGCATTTATTGCTATGAACTTCCCTCTTAGGATTGCTTTATCCCATAAGTTTTGGTATACTGTATTTCTATTTCCAAATGTCTCAAGCTATGTCTTATTTCCCTTTTGACCCACTGGATGTTCAGTAGCATGTTTAATCTCCACATACTTGTGAATCTTTCTAGTTTTCTTTTTGTAATTTCTCATTTTATAACATTGGGGTCAGGGAGCCTGGGTGGCTCAGGGGGTTAAAGCCTCTGCCTTCGGCTCAGGTCATGATCTCAAGGTCGTGGGATCGAGCCCCGCATCGGGCTGTCTGCTCAGGGGGGAGCCTGCTTCCTCCTCTCTCTCTGCCTGCCTCTCTGCTTACTTGTGCTCTCTCTCTCTTGTCAAATAAATAAATAAATAAAATCTTTAAAAAAAAAAAAAACACACATTGGGGTCAGAAAAGATGCTTCATGTGATTTCAATCTTCGTAAATTTATTAAGACTTGTTTTGTAGCAGAACATGATCTATCCTGGAGAATGTTTTTTTTTTTAAATTAAATTCAGTATAGTTAACATATAGTGTATTTTAGTTTCAGAGGTAGAGTTTAGTGATTAATCAGTTGCATATAACACCCAGTGGTCATTATATCAAGTGCCCTCCTTAACGCCCAATTACCCAGTTATCCCATTCCCCCACCCACCTCCCCTCCAGCAACCCTCAGTTTGTTTCCTATAGTTAAGAGTCTCTTATAATTTGTCTCCCTCTCTGATTTCATCTTATTTTATTCCCTCCCTTCCCCTATGATCCTCTTTTGTTTCTTAAATTCCACATATGAGTGAGATCATATAATAATTGTCTTTTTGATTCATTTATTTTACTTAGCATAATACCCTCTAGTTTCATCCACATCATTGCAAATGGTAAGATTTCACTTTTTGATGACTGAGTGACATTCCTTTGTGTGTGTGTATGTATGTATGTATGTATATACCACATCTTTATCCATTCATCTGTCGATGGACATCTGGGCTTTTTCCATAGTTTGGCTATTGTGGACATTGAGGCTATAAACATTGCGTTTCTTTCAAACAGGTGTTCTTTCAAATTACTATGCAGGTGCAGGTGCATAGTGCAAATTACTACTATGCAGGTGCAGGTGCAAATTACTATACAGGTGCAGGTGTTCTTTGAAATTACTATGTTTGTATCCTTTGGGTAAATACCTAGTAGTGCAATTGCTGGATTGTAGGGTAACTCTATTTTTTACTTTTTGAGGAATCTCCATACGGTTTTCCAGAGTAGCTGCACCTACTTGCTTGCTTTCCCACCAACAGTGTGAGAGGGTTCCCCTTTCTCCACATCCTTTCCAACATTTGTTGTTTCCTGACTTGTTGATTTTAGCCTTTCTGACCAGTGTGAAGTGGTATCTTATTGTGGTTTTGATGTATTCTGGAGAATGTTTCATGTGCACTTGAGAAGTATGTATTCTGTTGCTTTTGGATGGAATGTTCTGTATAAATCTATAACATGCTGTGTAGGCCAATGTTATTTTATTGATTTTTCTGTCTGGATGATTTACCCATTGATGTAAGTGGGGTATTAAAGTTCTCTACTATTAGTATATTACTATCTATTTCTCCCTTAGGTCTATTAATATTTGTTTTATATACCAGGTGCCCCTGTGTTGGGTATGTTGAGAAATCTTGGACTGACTGACCCCTTTATCATTATATAATCTTGTCTATTAAATTATATCTTTTGAAAAAAATCTATATTTAAAGCAGACAATAGAGGTATCCCAGCTTTCCTTAGGTTTTTATTTGCAGGGAATATCTTTTTCAATCCCTTAACTTTCAGTCTATTTATGTCCTTTTATCAGAAGTGAGTCTCATAGGTAATAAATAGATCAGTCTTATCATTTTTTATACATTAAGCCACTCTATGTCTTTTGATTGAAGAATTCATTTTATTTACATTGAAAGTAGTTACTGACAGGTATGTACTTAATGCCATTTGTTAATTATTTTCTGGCTGTTTTGTAGTTCCTCTCTGTTCATTTTTTTTCTTGCTCTCTCCCTTTATGATTTGATGGCTTTTTTTAGTGGTGGGCTTAGATTCCTTTCTCGTTTGTATCTCTACCATAGGTTTTTTGCTTTGTGGTAACTACAAGGCTTACATATAACAATTAATAGTCTAAGTTGATAATTATTTAAGTTTGATCACGTTCTGAAGCTCTATATCTTTACTCTCCCTCCATTTTGTTTTTATGTCACAATTTCCATATTTTGTGTACCCCTCAACTAATTATTGTGGTCATAATGATTTAAACTACTTTTGTCTTTTAACCTCATACTAACTTTATAAGTGATCATTCCCACTTCTTTTCTATATATATATACACACCATTGAAATTTATACTTTCATCTGTTTTCTTGTTACTAATTAGTGCCCCCTTCATTTTAACTTAAAGAGGTCCCTTTAACATTTCTTGTTCAGCTGGTCAAGTAGTGATGAATTCCTTAAGCTTTTGCTTGTCTGGAAAAGTCTGCATCTCTTTCAATTTTGAAGGACATTGTTCCTGGGCAGAATATTCTTGGTTGGCAGGTTTTTTTTGTTTTTTTGTTTTTTTCCTTTTAGCACTTTGAACAGATCATGCCACTTTCTTCTGGCCTATAAAGTTTCTACTGAGAAATCTGATACTTTTATTTGGGGGGGTGTTCCCCTTGTATGTAACAAGTTGTTTTTCTCTTGTTGCTTTTAATCTTCTTTAACTTTCGATTATAATGTCTTGGTGTAGGTCTCTTTGGGTTACTCTCACTTGGCTCCCTGGATCTGGATGTCTAGGTTCCACCCCAGAGATTCCATTTTAATTTTTTAGGTCACAGCCTAGTCAAGAGGAGATTTTAAAATTCTCCAGTGGATTTTAATGCATGATCAAGGCTGAGAACCACTGCTTTGAACCCACTCAGTTGGAAAGGGCTGTCTGAGCAAAACCTCCCCCTGGCAGAGCCAGCCTCGGTTTGGTTAAGAGTGCCACGCTCACCTGCAGTACTTGAGAGGAGTCCCCGAGAACTCACTGCCATCAGACTCAGGCTCAGATCGGTTCTCAAAGTCAGAAATTCGAAACACAGATAAGCTGGCATTTACATAGCCAACCATGCACCTGAAAGAGAAAAAGAATTCTATAATTAGATCTCTGATCACCTCTGCATCCAATTCCTAGAAGCTCTTCCTAGAGGCTCTTGCACTTGTAAATGCCTTTAGCTGGCCTTGCCTTGTCATACGCACTCAAGTTAGGATATACTGAAAAACCCCAGGTGTGTGGAATCAGGAACAAGTCATTCTTTTATTCCATTCTTGTTCAGCATCATCATCCAGAATATCACTACCCCAATCAATACTTCAGTGAAATAGGTGAAAGACAGTATTGCACGATTAGTAGGCAAGTCACTGTTTCTTTAACCCACTGAGCCACCCAGGCGCCCCCATCAAATCACTGTTTCTTTCCTTGATGATGTAAACACACATGCACACACAAACACATTCCTTTATTAATGAATATCTGTACTCTCTCATAGTGCCTCAAATGTGACTGGTGTTTCTATGACTGCCCTCCAAACTCACATCCTTTGCTACAGTCATGCTAGACTATATTCCCTGCATATACCATATGTTTTCATGCCTCTGTTTAGGTTGTCTTTTCTATTTTGGGATTCCCTATTCATTTCCTTCTAAGTAGAAATAATGCTCATTTTTTGGTGACCAACTAAAATGGCACCCCTTCTGGAGAGATGTCCTAATCCCCCCAGAAAAAGACTCCTTCCCTCTTCTGTATGGTGCTGCTGTACCTAACTTCACCATTACCATACAGCTTGTGCTTGAGGTGCCTGCATAGATGGAGGTCTTCTCCTTTAGACTGCAGTTTTTGGAGCAGAGCAGGTGTCATAAGTATTTTTATGTCTTGTGTAGTGTAGGAATCCATTAAATATCAAAATCAATTGATTTCATTTGAGGAAAACTAAAGCATCAGAGATTCTATCAAGGTCTTAAGAATGGACCAGAAATAAAACTATTGCCTACATATCCCATGGCTAGTAAGCTTCTTGAGGACATATCTTCTATTCTGTACAATGAATCAGTATATTACAATACAAAAATCTGGGTTTGGGGGTCAAACTGCAGCTCTTATGCTTTCTAGCCATGCAAATATGGCAAGTTATGTAACTTCTTTAAGCAACGAAAGTGCCTTCCTCATAGGGTCATCGTGGGGATTAGACGAAATGATACATGTAAAATGAGTGATAGAGTGTCTACTTTATAGCAAGATCTTAATTAAATGTGAGTGGCTATTATTTTATTTCTTGTACCTTGCAGAAGGTCGATAAATAATTATTGATTTAATGAATAAATCATAGCTTTCAAATTCTCTTCATTAACTTGTCTGGCATGATTATTCCAAGCTGCTGAACACCAAACCAAAATGATGACACACAGGTAGTTCTGAGAGGACATGAGTTCTGTGTGTTGTCTTGATCAAGACAAATCACTGGGGTTTTATCAGGGCCTTAAAAAAATGAACCAAACAGAAGGACCCATTTGTCAAGTCACTCATGGGTGAAACAAATGGTCAGTGGGTGTGTAACATGCCTTAATCCAACCGGCCACAGGTCTCCCCTACCACTCCTTGGAAGGGTAATTTGGAATAATGTCTCCCTCCTCTTTGAACTGCCTAGAACATGACATGAAAGCAAATTAGTGCTTGATGATTATTAGCTGTCATAGAGAGGGAGCCAGTTTTTGTGAACTATAGAATATAGCAGAATCTTCTCAGGAGCCAAACAGTGGGAAAGGAAAGGTGCTTTGGCAACTTGCAGAAAACAGGCCCAACATTGAAACGAAATATTCACAACCTCCCCTGCACTCTTTCTTACCTCCCAAAGCAGCCCTGTGGTTTTACTGAGATTAAAGCTGTGGCCTAATGACTGCTCTGTCCAAAAACTCAATTGAGGAAAAATCTAAATTTAAATAAAATACCAGTCTCATGGACAGCACTCTCCCATCACAATAAAGAGGAAGTATCTTTGAACTATTTATTAACCATATTCATGTAATGTCAGTCATAAATCCAACTTGAAAATGTGCATTTGGTGGTTTTGTGCTCCTGTGTACAGAGCATCACACATGGACCTAGGACATGTATACATAGTTATTGGCTGTGTAAGTCTTCCCTCCATACCCTTTCCATAATCAGGGAAGAAGAGGGACTGCTAATACTGAACTGTGTGGGCATTTCTCAAAGTCTTCTCACTGTGAAACCTTAGCTATTGCCCACAATAAATAGCTGAAGCAGTCACAATTCAGGGAAATGAGATTTCCCACAGTTCCCTGTATGAAGTTCAGCCAAGGGTATTCATGTGTCAATCTGGAGGCCATAGGCATCAGCAGATCCCATGTCTATCCCTATCTGCTGGCAGGAGATCACTATACCCTCAATGTGGCACACCACCAGCTCCAAGTTAGAGGAAAGATGAAGCTACACTGATGATCAGGCAGTAAGAGATAGAAAAACTATCAAAGGAAGGGTTTCTGTAAATATAAAAAAGTTAATTTTCTTAAGGAGCTGGTAGATGGCCTCTGAAGGCATTTCCAAGAAAGGAGATTCAGAAAATATCTTATGTAAGGATAGTATTGTTTGAATTAAGATGCATATCTTTTCCAAGTAACTTCTGTAAAGACCACATTCATTGAGAATTCTGGTTTTAAAACCATTCATGACTTAGTTTTAATTCTTTAAGGAAAAAGATGAACTAGTGATCATTAGTAGTCAGCTTTAAGGGAAAGGATAGAACTTGAAGTTGACTTTTGAGTTTGTAGATTCCCAATCAAACTTATTGTGGAGTCTTTGAATTTTGCTATTAAATTTGCCCTTGAGATTTTAGATCTAGTGACACAAAGAAAATGGGAATAGAGCTCAAATGATGAAAAAACCTAGAAAAAATAAGTTCTGGTTTATGCATTTAAAGTCAAATGTGCCTTAGATAATGACAAATTTGTAAATTTATAGATAATTAGGCTAATGAGATAAGGACAGAAGAAAGTGGACTTCTGACTTATTGCAATAAAAATGCCAATTATGAAAAAAGAAAGATTAAATCTCTGTACAGTCAGTTTCACGTTTTTAAATACAACTTTGCAATTGGTTATGTTGTTGATCTATTGACTTAGGATTTGCAAAAATATTAATTTATTAGGGTATTTGTGGTTTATTCTATGACAGTTTGGGCATCATTTCCTTGATAAAGTCTCTAAGTCCTTATGATTTCACTATTTCTACATGAAAACCAGCTTTGATTTAGATCATTAAATCAGACATATACCTCACAATAATCCTAAGGCCTGCACATATTCTTGGAGAATGTTCCCCAACTCTAGCCTGATAACAAAGTAATTAGTTTATTAAAACATTCAGTGGATGGGGGCTCAAAATGATTTTTTGTGCTATTTGAAAAATAATTTTAGTTTGTTGATTAAAACTGTTCTGGCACTCAGAGTTAAATTTCATAGTATACACCTTCAATTTTATTTCATAATTTCTGTCTCCTGATGCATGTCCAGAGGTGATTTTAGTTCTCTAAGCACTTTTCTAGAGGGCTCATGTGATGATCTCCTGCAAGAGGAAGTCACTTTATTTTGCAAATAATGAACAATCTGAGCATGGGCATTGGTTCAGGACTCTACCTAGGCAGGCTGCAGCCAAAAAGAACTGTCTTAAGGAGAAAGATGAAACACTTAAAAATTTCCTGTGTACCCACTGTGTGGAGAACACTGCCTCCACTCACGGTATTCCTCCCATGTTTAGATTTGGCTGGACAATGAGAACATCCTCCCCTCTATGCCACTGAAGATGCCTTCACTGAGCACTCATGAGAGTGGGGAGACACAGCCAGGAGTGGCTGACACATCCTGTCATAGGGATAAGGGGCATGTGAATGGAGTCACTCTGGACATATGCATGAAATTCTCATCTTTAGAGTAGCCAGGAAAAGCTGAAAAAAACAGTAAGAAGGAGGCCCTGAGGTACTCTGGAGTTTTGGAGGTTGGTTTGGTTGGAGTACTTTTGGTTTAGAGTCAGCTTCAATTGAAATATGGCATTTCTATGGGTGAATTAAATAATAAGTGTAATTTGACTCTGCACATACTACCAAAAGCCTGTAACATTCTAAAATTTGACAATGCTTCTCCTCTATGAGTTCAATCATTTCTAAAGCATTTCCAAATTGGAAAAAAGCCCAAAAAACAAAACAAACCTTAAAAAGGATAATAGAGTAGCTGGTGGGGCAGAACATAAGATTCATGAAGAAACTTATACAAAAGCAACTATTTGCAAACAAGAAAAATGACCAATGGATTAGAAGATAGAAGGTAGATCTATAAATATTCCAAGTGGCAGAAGGCTCTTATGTGAAAGGTTATATATAAAAAATAGCCGAGGGGAGCCCAATAAACCTAAATAAGAAGACCGTTAGATAAATTTTAATTTCCATGAACATTGTCTTAAATCCAATAAGCTGTCAACATTCTAAAGCTTTGATTCACTATCAACTGCTCATAAATGTTCCCACATTATTTTGGGGTTTCCCCCCAAACCAAAACAGGTTTCATTATATTTGCCATCCAGAAAGAATTTAAATAACCATTGGGACTTAAACCCCCAGGGTGCTCTCTCCTGTTGGATGAGCTGGATAAACGTTATTGGGCAATGGCCCCCAGGGCTGTGTGGTTCGGCATGGAGAGCACTGCATGAGTCTAGGCTTTGCTTTCCTATGGGTTCCATCAGTTACTGCACCTTGTGATTCTGGTTTAACTTCTCAATCTCTTTCTGCTCTTCAAAGTGAGGGTAATAATGCACATCCCAGTCCCAGGGTTGTTTTGAGAATCAAATGCAAAACAGATGGGAAAGTGGTTTAAACAAAGGCAAGCTTTTCTAGGCTCAGTCAAGCAGAGGATGTTGGCGACAGTTACAATTAGAAGGAATACACGAGTAATATAATATAAGTCTTTAAATCTCTTAAAATGGGATGGTTCACTTGAAGTTGCTAGATAATTAGTGTTGAATGGCCACATGGTTATTATAGTAAAGAACTTTACAGAAGCCTCTTCAAATAGCTGGATTGTAAGCTTTATTGCTTTCAACCATCCATGCCTTAAAGTAGTTAAGTAGGATTAATAATGAAATTGGACCTGGGCCAGGGAAGCCTGAATTTGGCTGACTTGATTTGGTAGCATTTTATTCCTTGGGGCTAATCGAACTACAGTGGTTAAATGGATTAGTTTCATTCTGACTAGTAAACCAGGAGATAGGGCTGCCTGTGTGAGCAGTCATAGCCCATGTGGGATGATTTCTGGGACATTGAAAAGTCTCCCAAAACATACTCTACTCTGACCTACAGACATCTAAATCCCACAATTAGAACTGGATTATTTTTACTTTAGCCAAACAAAGATTTTTCTCCTATTAAAAAGGATATAGAAATGAAATCTAGGGGACGTGTTATAATTTTGCCTGGACTTTACCTGACCAGAAATAGCCGGAAAGCCCTGACTTTTGGGAATCACTTAGGTGATGCCACAGAATTGAATTTGCCTGGGGTAATACGTACAGTGGTCAGGTCAAGAGTCAGGAAAGAATCATTCAGTAACTTATGCCACAAATATTTATTGAGTACCTACAGGGTACTTATCACATGGTTGCATATTTCTTGTGCAGAATTTGCAGAGTCTCCATATGATGTCACAAGAGGAATCAGATTGTAACTGTCCTCTTATAAAAATGGCATAAATATATACTATATCACGTGCTACCTTTTTTGGCTTATACACACTAGCATACCGAACATTTCTGAATTCATAGCGGTCAGGGTAGGGGAAATGAATAATTTCACCTAAAACTTACCTGTATTGAGCCCCATCTCTTCAGTAGATCAGGATGTGTTTTCTTTGGCTGCAAGTGTCCTCATAATTTCGCCTCCCCCACCACTGTCCTTCTCATCCTGGGTTGCTCTAATGCAGAAGCTTTTGACTGAGTGTCACAATGCATAGGAAACGGGGATTTATAATAGTTTTATGACAAACTTACTTTTGTCCAGCTTCTCCTTGGCCTGCACAAGGTCCATACTTATAAGCATACACCAAGCGAGGGATAAAGTCAGATGTTATCGCTATGACAAATGCATTTGTAATAACCGAGAGGATTCCGATGCCTTCGAGGATTCCATACCAAATTCCTATTCAAAGAGAAGTGTTATATTAGTTCCAGACACAATAGCAGGAATAATAGTACAAAAACAACTGGGGTAACTCATTTCAATGAGTTTCAAATGAGTCATTTCATGGGTCTATTCAAATTCCTAAATACACTTGGCACCATTTACTCTTGGTGCCAAGTGTACCTTCAATGCCAAATGTACCTTGCCAAATGTACCTTGGCATTGAAGGAGTTTCTGGGAAAGTGCCAATGCTCATGACTTAACGACTCAGTCAGGATCAGACTTAAGTCAGAGTTCCAGTCAGCGATAAGGCACCAATACGTTATCCAATAAGATGAGCATTCCCACTGTCAAGCCACTACAAGGCTGGGAGCTCCTGAAGGGTGCCGACATCTGGGTGGGCCCGGTCCCTGTTGCACTGACCTAGGGCAGGTGTTCACTGAATGTGGTTTTGTTTCATATGGAGGTTAGAGACTGCTGTGAGCCAAGTACATCCATATTCAATTCTCTTCTATATACACTGAGTGCCCTGCTGGTTCTGTTCTAAGCATCTGATGTAGAAACGAATAAAAGATCATCTCTGATCTCAGGCAGTGCTCAAGAGGCTGCACCTGATTCGACTCAGCCTCTCTTGCCAAAGACCAAAGGCCATCTCTCTCTTTAGAAAGACTGGATTATGCTTTATGTGACTCAGGGAAACACTAGGGCAAAAGAAAGTAAAACAAATGGAAGAGTATTTTAAAAAGAAAATAAGTGATAATAAATCAAAATTCTAGATTCCAAGTTCAAATAACAAAATCGAGAATCTATTTAAGCACAAATTCTCTAGTACTGGAAACTATAAATTTCCAAATAGGTACCTTTCCTTCTTGTCTCATATTATTTAAAGCCAACATAATTATTTTTTTTTTAAGATTTCATTTATTTATTTGACAGAGAGAGAGCACAAGTAGGCAGAGAGGCAGGCAGAGAGAGAGGGGGAAGCAGGCTCCCTGCTGAGCAGAGCCCGATGCGGGGCTCGATCTCAGAACCCTGAGAACATGACCCGAGCCGAAGGCAGAGGCTTTAACCCACTGAGCCACCCAGGCGCCCCCAACATAATTATTCTTTTGCAAGAATAAGTTATCTTACATGGAAACCATAAGTAAAAATCTAGAGTTGGTGTTTGTTTTTATTTTATCTACCAGATGATTAATATCTTTAAAAAATTTCAAATCCAACTTACCTATGTCTTTGGCCCTTGAAGCTAAAGGTCGCCTCCATTGTGTGACAAATTTGTAGGCATCAAGTCGAATTTCAATTATGTTATTCAGTAAGGCCAGAAGTGGTGCTAGAGGAAAAGCTGCCACAAAGATAGTTGTGAATCCAAACTGAAGAACTAGAGAAGAAAAAAAAGGGAAAAGAACAAAGAGTCTTGGTTTTCCATTATTATTTTTAAAAGGATAATAATCTGAATGGGTCCTTGTCTTCGCCCATATTTTTTCCAACATAGAAGCCCAGGAAACATCTCTTCCAGAAGGAGGGCCAGGACACTGGAAAAAGAGGCACTACCTGGGCCTGGAAGGAATGACATCTTAGGAGCAATGATCATACCTAGGATCCAGATCTTGTTTTCTAAATACCATTGTTTAATAAAAGGCACACAGCTCCTTGAAAAAATGTCTGATTCCAGAGCCATGGCAGGGAAAATACCAGGGGAGGCTGGAATATCTCATAATACCAGAAAGTTAGGAAGTCCTTGAAATAGGGTGGGGAGCATATCAGGACACAAAACAGTAGGACACAAACCTAAAGGAGCTACCAATGGCAA
Organism: Potos flavus; assembly: GCA_028534135.1. NCBI lineage: Eukaryota > Metazoa > Chordata > Mammalia > Carnivora > Procyonidae > Potos > Potos flavus. The sequence continues at coordinate 17,251,411 of CM052897.1, forward strand.
AAGCAGGAACAATATATACAACAAAATAAATGATAGTATTGGGTTAAATCCAAAGACTAAATATCTAAGTCCATACTAATATAAATGCTGATATAAATAACTGAATAAATGGGGGAAAAGGGATAGCTCCTCCCTATGGTAGAATTTTAATTAATAAATTAGGAAATAAATGCATAAAAATAAATGTAAAAGGAATGATACAGATACAAAATCACCATTGGTCAAAAACATCACAGTAATTATTGCAGGCAAGAACCACCAAAGAATGCCAAAGTTAATAGGGGGAATTATAGTAAAAAAAAAAAAAAAAAAAAAAAAAAGACATTTGTATATTCTCAAAGTATCTCTCTACGTGAGAGTAATTACAGAGGAAAAAAAAACATTTTTTTGGGGGGAAAACATTATCTTTACACTGGAAAAACCTGGTATTAAATATTGCTTGTAATAAGACATATTGACATTTCATGCCCCTGATATAATATACTGAGCATACATCATTTCTGTGGTGATCTTGCCAAAAAGGCATAACCTCAACCTAATCATGAGAAAATATTAGATAAACCCAAATTGAAGGACCTTCTAATGAACTCTAACCCAGTACTCTCTAAATGTATCAAGATCATGAAAAACAAAGAATTGTCCTAGATTGGAAGAAACTAAGGAGACATGACACTTAAACGCAATGTTGGATCCTGGATGGGTCATGGACAAAAAAAAAAATAAAAAAACTGGTAATATTAAAATAAGGTTTGTGATTAGTTAATAGTGTTGTATTAATGGCTATTTTCTGGTTTTAATAAATATATAACATATTAACATTAGAAGAAATAAGGTGAAGAGTATAGGGGAACTCTGTATTATTTTTGTAACTTTGCAAAATAAAATATTAAAAACAAACTGAAACAAACAAAAAGGCAGTCCCTGATGTAAAGCAACCAGAAAGCATAATTGAAAATTAAAAAATACAATTTATTGGGCATTGTGGACTGCAAAAAAGTACTTGGCTAAATGGATGACTGTATAGTTCGTTTTTGCTTTTTTAGACAATTTTAGAAAGTGATAAAATAATGACTAACACTTATATACCATTTCTATGTAACAGCCACTGTTCTAATTACTTCACATACATTAGTTCATTTAGTTTTCATAATAACCCTATTGTATTGGCATTATTATTACCCTTACTTTAGGGGTGAGGAAACGGAGGCACGAAGAGGTCAAATAACTTGGTTGACACACAACTAAGAGGCAATTCCAATGTGGGTAATGTGATTCCAGAGTCCTGAAGAGTCAGTTCATTTACCTCATCTCTGTGGCACTGCTACCTCCAGGGTGTCACCTGTCTTGGGTCACATTCATACTCCATGCCTATGCTTCAGCCACCAATAGACACAGGCATCTCCCTTAGTTTTTCCCTTGGTTTCCTCTTTCCGCTGACTTCTTTCCTTGGGTCAGTCCATCTACTCTCCTGCCTTCATTATTATCTCTTTAATAAGGTTTCTCACTTCTCCATCTCTCACCCTGAATCTTAACAGGAATTTCCAGTTGTCTGCTATTATGCTATAGAAGCAGCACTCTCCAAACCTTGATTGAATCTTAAACCTCAATCCCTCATCCTTAAATCTGTTCCTCCTTTCATGGCTTCCTTCCCTTCAGATTTGTCTTGCATAAAAACCAGGTCTCATCTAGCTCACTTTTCATGACCATTAGCCTCTAAGTCTCTACTCTCCCTACTGGAGTTCAGACACTCCTGTTCTAATGGACTTCTCTTTCTCAGATTTTTACCTCCCTCCCCCATCTCACTGCTATCAATCTTGGTTAAAGCCCATAAAGAATCATCAATCCTCTCTCTATTCCAAATATTTCAGAAGGTTCTCATTGTCTATAGATTAAATCCCCAACTTTTCACTGTGCCATTCAGGACCTTCCAAGCCTCAGGTCCAAACATACCTCATGCCTAGACAAGTTTCCCAAACAATCCTCTACTTTGGCCACACCGAACTTCTGGTTTTACGGGGTCATGTCATATATTTAGTGTTTTTACTCACAGTCCGGTGAAATTCTATTCTTCCTTCAAGGGTAAGCTCAATGTGGCCTCTGCTGGAACCTCTCATAATTGTAATTAACTACTGCTTCCTTAGTAGCTTCTGCAACTCTGCTTATATTGGAGAACTTACTTTGTCTTGATTTTATGGCTCTTTCCCTGTATGGTACTGACTTATGTTTCAGTCTTTGATCCATTCTGAGTTACTTTTCATGAGTGATGTAAGACAGGGGTCCAATTTAATTTTTCTGCATATGTTTATCCAGTTTTTTCCAACACCATTTGTTGAAGAGATTATCCTTTCCCCATTAAGTATTCTTAGTTCTCTTGCTGAATATTAGTTGACCATACATGGAGGAGTTTAATTCCGGCTTTTCTATTATATTCCATTGTCTATGTGTGTAATTATATTCCAGTAAGATATTGTTTTTGTTACTACAGATTTATAATATAGTCTGAAATCAGGACGTGTGATATCTCTAACTTTGTTCTTTCTCCTTAGGATTGTGTTGGCTATTTGAGTTCTTCTGTGGTTCCATAAATTTTAGCTTTTTGTTTTTTGTTTTTTGTTAAAAGATTTTATTTATTTTGGGGGGGCTGTACAAGCAAGGGGAAGGTTAGAGGGAGAGAGAGAAGCACACTCATCACTGAGCGGGGAGCCTGATGCAGGGCTTGATACCCAAGATCATGACCTGAGCTGAAGGCAGCAGCTTAACTGACTAAGGCACCCAGGCTCCCTAGGTTTTTGTTTTTTGGTCTGTTTTTTGTTTTTCTGTTTCTGTGAAGAATGCCATTGGTATTTTAATGGGGATTGTGTTGACTCTATAGATGGCTTAGGGCAGTATGGACATTTTAACATTAATTCTTCCAATCCATGAACAGAGGAGGTCTTCCCATTTGTCTCTTTTCAGTTTCATTCAGCAAAGTCTTACAGGTTTCACTGTACAGATATTTCACTTTCTTGGTTAAATTTATTCCTAGGTATTGATTTTGATGCTATTCTAGATGGAATAGCTTTCTTTCTCTTTTGGATGTTTCATTCTTAGTGTATGGTATATCCTGAAACTTTACTGAAATTGTTGATTAGTGCTGACAGTTTTTTTAGTTGACTCTTTGAGATTTCCTATATATAAAATCATTTCATCTGCAAATAGTGACAATTTTACTTTTCTGATTTGGATGCCTCTTCTCTGTCTTGCCTAATTGTTCTAACTGGGAGTTCTAGTACTATATTGAATAAGAGTAGGGAAAGCGGGCATCCTTGTCTTGTTCTTGATTTTCGTGGAAAAGCTTTTAATTTTTCTCCACTGAGTATAATATTAGCTGTGAGTTTATCATATATGGCCTTTATCAAGTTGAGGTATGTTCCTTCTATTCCCAATCTGTTGAGGGTTTTTATAATTAAAGGAAGTTGTGTTTTATCAAATGCAGTCTCTGAATCTATTGAGATTATCATATGATTTTTATCTCTTGTTCTACTAATGTATTACATTCGACTTGACTACTTTCAACCAGCCTACATCCCAGGGATAAATCCCATTTGGTCATGGTGTTTGAATTCAAGAAGACACTAAAATGATTAGCTCACTAATATTTTGTTCAGAATTTTTGCATTTATATTCATCCAGGATATTTGCTCATACTTTTCTTGTAGTATCCTTACCTGGCTTTGATATCAAGGTAATTCCAGCCTTGCAGAATGAGTTTTAAAGTGTTTCCTTTTCTTCTGTTTTTTGGAAGAGTTTGAGAAGGATTTGTATTAATTCTTCTTTTAATGTTTGGTAGAATTCACCAATGAAGCCATCTCGTCCCAGGCCATGTTCCTGGCCTTAGGGGCAAAGCTCTCAGTTTTTCCCCATTGAGAATGATATTTGCTGTGGGTTTCTCATAGATGGCTTTTATGATATTGACGTATGTATCCTCTATCCCTACACTGAAGAGTTTTGATCAAGAAAGGATGCTGTACTTTGTCAAATGCTTTTTCTGCATCTATTGAGAATATCATATGGTTCTTGTTCTTTCTTTTATTAATGTATTGTATCACATTGATTTGTGGATGTTGAACCAACCTTGCAGCCCAGGAATAAATCCCACTTGGTCAAGGTGAAGTATACTTTTAAGGCTTTGTCTTGTTACCATTTTTTGCCTTGAATTCTATTTTGTCTGAAGCAAGTACGGCTAATCTCACTTTCTGTTGGTTTCTACTTGCATTTCTTTTGGTTTCTTCTTCCATTCTTTTGTGTGTCTTTAGAGCTGAAATGAGTCTCCTACAGGCAGCATATAGTTGGCTCTTGTTTTTTAATCCATCTAGTCACTCTGTAGCTTTTAATTGATGAACTGAATTCATTTACATTTAGAGCGATTATTGATATGTAAGGATTTATTACTGTCATCTTACCATAGGCCTTCTGGTTGTTGTTGTTTTAAGATTTTATTTATTTGACAGAGATCACAAGTAGGCAGAGAGGCAGGCAGAGAAAGAGGGGGAAGCAGACTCCCTGCTGATTAAAGAGCCCAATACAGGGCTCGATCCCAGGACCCTGAGATCATGACCTGAGCCAAAGGCAGAGGCTTTAACCCACTGAGCCACCCAGGCACCCCCTTCTGGTTGTTTTGTATTTATATTGTTTATTTTTCCCTTTCTTTCTACCTCTCAAGTTGGTGTTTTCCATTATGACATACTCAGTCTTTTTATATGTTTCATGAATCTACTATAGATTTTGCTTCGTGGGTCTATCTGGCTTACATAAAATATCTCATATATAAAACAGTCCATTTTATGCTGATAGCAACTAATCTTTGTCAATAAAGCCTCCATACTTTCACTCCTCTTTTTATATTTTTGACGTCACAATTTACCTCTTTTTATGCTGTAAATTCCCTAACAAATTATAGTAGCTATAGTTATCCTTTTGCCAAATACTTTTATTTTATTTTTTCAGTGTTACAAGATTCATTGCTATAGTTATTTTTAATGCTCTTTTCCTTTAATCTTTTTACTACATTTAAGGTGTTAATACATCATCCTATTGTAAATTTAGTTTTCTATTCTGAATTCATCTTTCACCTCTACCAGAGTTTTGTGTATCTTCATATGTTTGTAAGTCATCAATCAGCATCTTTTTTTTTTTTTTTTTTCAGCTGGAAGACTTCTTTTCAGCATTTCTTGCAAGGCAGGTATGGTGCTGGTGTATTCCTTTAGTTTTTGTTTGTCCAGGAAAGCCTTAATTTCTCCTTCATAGCTGACAAATGACTGCCAGATAAAGTATTCTTAGTGGATAATTTTTATCTTTTGGTGCTTTAAATATGTCATTCTTTGCTCTCCTGGCCCATAGAATTTTTGTGAGAAATCTTATAGCCTAATGAGGATTGCTTTGTAGGTTACTTTTCTCCCCCTAGGTTCCTTTAATTTTATTACTGATTTTTGACAGTTTCTTTATAATGTACCTTGGAGAAGGTTTATTTGTTTTTGATTTGTTTTGCATTGAGATAACAGGGTGTTCTATTAGCTTGGTGCACTTGTATGTCCAATGCCTTCACCTGATTTATGAAGAAGTTTTGAGCTATTATTTCTTCAAATAAATTCTCTGACCCCCTCTCCCTCTCTTCTACTTCTGGTATACCAGTAATTCTCATATTTGCTATTATGATTGAATTTGATACCTCTCACAGGATTTCTTCACTTCTTAAAAGTCCAAGTTCTCTACCTTCTAACTGAATTATTTCTATATTCCTTTTCTCCAAGTCATGTATTTTTCTTGCATCTGACTTGCTCTGTGCCCTAACCCATGCTCTCTATTGCATTCTTCATATCATTCACTGAATTCTTCAGCTCCAGAATTTCTATTTGGTTCTTTTTTATAATTTTAATATTATTTATTTATTTATTTATTTATTTATTTAATAAAAGATATTTATTTATTTGACACAGAGAGATCACAAGTAGGCAGAGAGAGAGGGGGAAGCAGGCTCCCCGCTGAGCAGAGAGCCTGATGCGGGGCTCTATCCCAGGATCCCGAGATCATGACCTGAGCCTAAGGGAGAGGCTTTAACCCACTGAGCCACCCAGGTGTCCCTATAATTTTAATCTTTTGGTAAAGAACCCTTTCTGTTCATTAATTTTATTCCCAAGTTCATTGAATTGCCTTTCTGAGTTTTTGTGAGCTGACTGAATTTTTTCATAACAGCTATATCGAATTCTTTGTCAGTTAAATCGTGATATTCTGTGCCTTAGAGTGTGGTTGTTGGAGAATTATTTTCTTTTTGTGATACCATATTTCCTTGATTTTTCATAGTATTTGATGGTATACACATCTGATTTTTGCATTCGAAGTAGCAGACACCTTCCTTTGTTATGAATTTGTTTACTTTCCTTATAACTCAATAGGTTATAATTACCCAAATCAGAGGTCGTCATAGCAATGACACCAAACTCTGAAAGAAACATTACAAAAGAGAAATACTGCAGTAGGATATGTTTCATGAACTTATATACAAATATTAGGTAAATTTGGCAATTAGAGAAAAAAAAAGTATCATGACCAAGTGAGTATTCTTCCCAAGTTCGCTAGGTTGGTGTAACAACTTTAACAACAAAAATCATCAACGAAATTCACATTTAATAAAGAAAAACTCACATTTTAGTAGACTTAGAAAAATGATTTGATAGAATTTAATTATAATTCATGATGATGACTCTCAGCAACCGAGGGATATAAGGAAACTGCTTCAACCTGACAAAAGGTATACATGGCAAGGTTGGGGGGAAAATGAATAGGCAGAGCACAGAGGTATTTAGGACAATGAAAATACTTCACTTACTATTATAAGGATAGATATATGTCATCAAACATTTGTCCAAACCCATAGGATGTAAAACACCAGGAGTAAAGTAAACTATGGACTTTGGGTGATTATGTGTTAATGTAAGTTTATCCTTGATAAAAAAAAAATGTGCCATTCTGGTGAATGATGTTGATAATGGGGAGGCTGTGCATGTGTGGAGATAGGAGGCATATGGGAAATCTGAGACTTCTCCATTTTGTGGTAAACCTAAAACTGCCCTAAAAAAAAACAAAGTCTTAAAAAAAATCAATGAGAAAAGAAAATCCCAATAGAAAAGTGAGCTATGTATAGAAATTAGAAATCTGATTCTAAAAGTTATAGGGAACCAATTCTGAAGAATGAAGTTGAAACTTTTGTTCACTTTAATACACCAATATGAGAGAGCCGCCAACCAGGAAAGGATACTTAATTTGCAGCATAGCTATCTGACAAAGGACTCATATCCAAAATAGGGAAAATAACCTCTACAAATCACTAAAAAAAGAAACAAAACAAGAACAATGGATTTAAATGGGAATTCACAAAAAAGCAAATAGCCTTATGGCCATAACCACATGAAAAGGTGCTCAGCATTATTAGTTGCCATGAAATTTCAAATTAAAATCATGAGATATTACTATATGCCAACCAGAGTGGCTAAAATTTGCAAAGACTAACAAGTTTTAGTGAGTATTTGGAATAACTGAAGCTCTCAGATTGCCGGTTGGAGTATAAGCTGGTACAACCCAGTTTTGAAAACTGAAAGTGTCTGAAGATCAACAAATGCCTATCTTATGGCCTAGTAAGTCCAGATATATGTACATATGTTAGCCAAATCACATGTAAAAAATGTTCACAATACTATTTGTCAGAGTCCAAACCTGGAAATAAACCACATGCCTATCACCAGAAGAATGGATAGATAAATAATGTCACATACCTATTTTCAGGAGCCTAGAAGATCTGCAGACTCACAAAATAGTTCATCTGTTGGCACACTGACCTCTGCATTTCCACAAGTAAATTTGCCTTTTTTTTTTACTCAAGCTTGACAGAGGCTTTGATTCCTATTAAAAAGCATTTATCTAGCACATTTATTCCTTAGGAGTGCTCATGAAGTTTCATACTCATGAGGTACATTTTACGATATGGGAGAGGGCTGAAGGATTGGTGGTAGTGGGGTCTGTGTGTTGTGGGGGAGAAGAAGAGAAAGTGGGGGAGTATCTGGGAGTAGAAATGCAAAAAAAAAAAAAAAAAGGAAGAAAGAAACATGCAAGATAGAGATGAGTATTAAAGAGAAACTCCAGTGCTCACTTTGTCAGAACATATACTAAAAAAGAAACTCCACCTGTTTCATAGTTTTGGTTCAGGTATACATTCTAAGAATACTATATGGCAATGAAAATAAAGTTTACTATGTGTAGCAAAATAGAAGAATCTTACACATATGATATTTAGTGAAAGAAGCCAGTTATAAAACAGTATGTATTGTTCAATTTCACTCAAAGATAAAAAAAGGGCAAAATTAATCTATGGTGTTAGAAATCAGTAGCATGGTTAGTGAGGGTGTTATGGCTTGGAGAGAAAACAAAGACCCTTCTTTGATAGTGATAATATTCTATTTCTTGATTTACCATAGAGAATGGCAACCATTTTCTTTAAGGAGCCAGACAGTGAACGTTAAAGGCTTGGTAGGCCAGTCTGTCAAAACTATTCAACTATACTATTGTGCAAAACCAACTATAGATAATATGTAAATAATTGGATATTGCTGCGAACCAATAAAACCTTATTTACAAAAACAGACTCAACTTGACCTGAGGGCTGTAGTTTGCAAAATTCTCACCTACATAGATTGGTAAATATGTAAAAATTTATTGATCTGTATACATATATATATATATATATATATATATATATATATATATATACTTTCTGCACTATCATACTTCGATGAATACATTAAAAAATATAACAAAGCAGGGAAGTCATTAAGAAAATAAAAAGAAGAACGAAAGGAAACAGGATTCACTAGTCTGCTTGTGATGTTTCTGAGATTTGTTTCTTGATGCAGATACTGCAGTATTTGGAGAACTAATTCTAACCACATAAAAGCTTCTTTTCAAGCACTCAATATACCAACATTATTGTTCATTTCCTTCTTTATGGGAGAAAAGTCCATTAAGAGACCTCAAAATGGTTAGTTCTCTTAATGAATTCCCTTTATTAAGTTTTATTATTAATGCCCACATTGATTTTTTTCTCTAAGTTATATTATCCTGCCATTCTATAATTGAAACTCCAAAAACATCAGTAGATACTTAAGACATAAGCAATCTAAGAACATTAAGCGTCAATTCTACTACTCCTTTAATTTTCAGATTTTCCCAGAAAGAACTCTTTCTTTCAGAAGTAATGCATCTTGCTCATCCCTACCCCCACTTTTACCCCAATGTTAAAGAGTTTAAACATAATTGGGAAAAAAAAACAACCCATATACACTCAATATATCTGCTAAGCAATTTTGTTAGCTTTTCTCCCCTGGGAGATAAGAAGAGGAAAATAATAATGATGATACAAAATAACATGTACCAAGTGTATCCTATGAGCCCAGTCATTGTTCTAAGCCCCTTCCATTTATTAAATCATTTAATCCACACAAGGACCTTATGAACTGGTTACTCTCATTATTACCCCCACTTTAGAGGTGAAAAAATTGAGATTAATTGTCCAAGTTTCATAGTTGATAAGTGTTAGGGCTGGGATCTGAACCCAGGTAGTCTGGTTCCATAGCACATGCTCATGGATACATGCTTGGGTACATGTACAACATACTAGGTAAATAGCTTGGGTTTGATTAATAGAGAATCTAAGTCCTTAAATGTAAGTGTAGCATAGCTTAAGCATTCCCAGCTTCCTGCCATCCTCACCAAGAGAAATGGCTGCTCCCCCCATCCCCTCTACTGATGCATCCTGCAGCATCTGGGACACTTCATATTTCTGGCTTTCCCCCTCTAGTCCATGTACTCTTTGAGAGCTGGGACTGTGCCTTATTCCATCTTGTAGTTCTTGTGCCAAGCATAGTATCTGCCTGGACATGACATGTCTCAATACATGTCTGCTAAATGAGGGAATCAATCATGCCATGATAACTCCCTTTTCTTTGGTTCACCAAGTTTTCCAAATCATTTTTGTTTCCTGGTGATTGATTACAAGGGAAAGGACACAATGTCATGAAGAGTTTGAAGTGCGTAGGCTTTTGACACCATTTCTATGGATTGAGCTGCTTAAAGCAAGAAACTCCCTCCTCTGCATTTAGCTGGAGAATTCCCCCACACTGTTGGCCTCAATGATAGCTGAATACAGCTTGAGATCTAGAATTGGCATTTAAAATTAATAGGATAAAATGGAATATTTGCATACTCATTTCTAAGTATTCATCGAAGAGACCATAGGCATTCATGGGCTGAAGGTTGTAGTCCTTTTCCCACTGTGGGAAACTTATTTTTCTTTCAGGTCCATGTTCTTGTCGTACTTTTCTTCTGGTCCACCAATTCTGAATTAACCTGCACAACAAGATCAGTTCCTTTAAAAAAATACATGACTGTTCATAAGACTTAAGCGATAAGACAGACTTCAAATATAGAACCATAGTTTAAAAATGTTTAGGATCAGCTGCCAAGGAAATAAAACCTTGGATTAGGAAGACAATATCAATGGCTGTACTTTATGCATTTGCACTTGCAAGTGAACAGAATGACTTTTTAACTATTCATGAAATTGTCTCATGTTCGGTGTTGCCTCAGAGGGTGGGATAGAGGACACCTATAAACTTACCCTCTATCACCAAGACAACACTCAGACCTCAGAGTAGAGGAAGGTTTGGCTTAGCTGACTTAATTTAGGACCATGGGCAATCTTACCATGTGGGTACTGACCTGCATATTCTGACTGAGGGCCTGGAAGATCTACAAGACCCACTAAATGCTTCCCCTCTTAGCACACGCAAGCTTGCACGTCCACAATTGAACTTGCCTGCTTTTAGCTTGAGCTTAACAGGGATTCCGATTCCTAGTAAAATACATCTCACACTGACGAGGTTAGCACATTAATCCTTAGTAATTTCAGGAGTGCATCTTATGAAATGGAACAGGGTTGAGGAAATGGGTGCAAGAGCCAGGTCTGTGAGCTATAGGGGACAAGGAAAAATTGAGGGGTATCCAAGAGTAGACATGCCAGAAAAGCCCGAAAATGAATTGTGAAATAAAGGAAATAATCGGATGGGTATCAAAGACAAATGACCTACTTCGCAATTTTGCTCTCTGTCTATACTACTAGAAGACAAAATATAGTTCCGTTGATGTCTCTGACATTTTGATAAATTATGGTTTATACTTTAAAGTAACATAATGCTAATTTTTAAATTTTATGCATTTAAAACAGTTTCATAGACAACATCAAGCACTTGGAAAAAATTTTCTAAAAATCTAAGAATGGAAAATTACTGGCATAGGTTCTGAGAGCTAAGAAGTGACATTTTCAAAGTGATCCAAGTTCTAGCTAATCGTTCTGGCTGAGTGGTCCTTGAAACCTGGAGTTTTCTATGGAGACACCAAGCTGACACAGAAACCAGTAGGTGTGGAATTAAAGCAGAAACAGAAGTTGCTGATTTATGTTCCTTTAAAACTTAACTGACCAGAGCTGAGCAAACATAGCAGAATTCAAGGTTATCCTTACAAAAGTGATGCAAGTTTTTGTCTATTGTCATCAACATAAACTATTATCACCAGGTGATCATAATTTTACTTGTCAAGATATGTTGACTTAGAAATACTCCAGTTTCTTTTCTGCATCCCTAAACTTTTCTCTTCCATAAGTTCCTTTTCTGTACAGTTTGAATTTAAGGTAGTTTAAAAAATTACCATGCCTGATTTATCGTGGGGGTGGGGGAGTAGAGCTCTAGTTAATGGGTCATAACTAGTGAGGGCCTTGCACTGCTACAGCATGAGGGTCAGAAGTGTTATTTAAAGGAGCCGCAAGCAAGTGTTCAATATTTAGGGCCCCACAGAGACTTTTTAAAGAATATTCACTATCATTCATACTACTTGTACTAAGTCTCCTAAAGAGCCAATGTTTAGTACTTTCATGACTGCCTTTGAATAACTGAGCATGAACACTTAGCTCCAGGTATAAGCACTGTCTTCACTGCTGAGTCTGCATTGCTTATCTTACTTGCCACACCTAGAAAAGCCAATAATGAGCAATGCTGCCTCTCAACTACAGAAGTCTAAGGTACTTACGGGTAGCCAAGTTCCATGAAATTATTCCAGGTCTGCTTTAGCACCATTATAATACCCATTTGCATACAGAGATCAATAAGGCATCCACTAGGGTGGCACTGCGAGGTAAGCAAACACAGAAATTCCAGAATCAATGGGGAGGAAGAAAGAGTGTCTGGTTTCTAATCTGCACAAAGTTGCCCTAGGCTATTTAATAGAAGACCATAGGAAATAAGGAATGATGGAAGAATACAGACCTCTTCTAGTCTCCATCTGTTTATCAGTCTCAAGTAGGCACCTGGGTGTCCTGTAAATCTTCAACACACAGAAAAACAAACCATTAGTATCCTGTAGGTCTAAGCTTTTCGTGACTCTTGTGTTCAGATTAGCACATCTCCAGTGAAAATTACCGGTACAATCAGGTCTGAGAGAGTTAGGAAATTCTCCAGAGCTGCCATGACTGCAACTTCTAGAATTCTCCAGGGAATATTTCCCTTCTGGACTGTCTGGCTGCTGACCACAGAGGCCAGCTCTTGTGGCTTGCTGTGACTTTGAACATTTTCTGCTAAATATCAATCATTCTGGCCTGTGTAACAAACAGCACGTTGGATTGAAACAGGTTCTGATCTTTTTGAATAGAAGTTTAATTTGAAAAAATAACCAGCTTTCTTGTTTGACTAGAATTGCACACTGAAGTAGCTCGATACTGAGAAGTGCTGCATCCATCCCACCAAAACCCAACACTCACCCGTCCCTGGTTTTTCTCTCTTCAGAGACTATTTCCCGGCACAAAAGAATTCATGGGACATGACTACTTAACACAGGAGCCTTTGCAAATCCTCACAACTGCTGGATTCAGAAGTGGCCCACTCTCCTCTGGCATCCTACATCAGCCCCTTTCCTGTTTGGATGTCCTTCTCTCTTCCGTGAAGGCGGGCATCCAGGACACACTGCAGACCACCCTCCCCATTAGGTCAACTGCTCCTAAAGGTGTGAGATCCGGGGGCCTCACTCAGATGCGGATGGAGTCCATATGTTTTAAATCCATCCTTCAGTTGTGCAAATGCTGTTCCTCTATGTACCTTAGCAAGAAAAGGCACCCAGGTAACTTTTGAGTGCAGCGACCATTCCCTAGGATGGGAACAGGAAGGGAAGGGAAAGGAGGAGGCTAATCTCTTTTTACCCTTTGTATAAATCACTCTAAAGGAGGTGCTTCTCTGTCACCCTGGTCAGTGACCTCCGAGTGCTCTGTCCCCGGCCTGCAAAAGTATGGAGAGATCAGGTCCTTACCTTCCAAGGAAGAACGCGATGTAAAATGTGGAGCTGTTCAGATTGACAAACTGAAAAAGAAACATTTTCAGGGTGAAGCTGTTCTCCCACTCGGACTCTGTGCGAGGCTGTTCTGTGGACAAAAGGGGAGGAGAGTTTGAGAGGTTGCCTTTGACCCCTTCTTAACTCCCTCTGCCCTACTCCCTAGACACACAGGGCAGGAGCAGAGGTGTCCTGAGGAGGCTGCCGAAGACCCTAGTTTGCCTATAGACGGTGGGTGATGGGATGGACCACCCATGAGATCCTCAAGCTTGCAGACCAGCCCCAACCAGGGTGTGGTGGGAAGCAGCTACTGACGTAGCTGAGGGGATGGAATATCCAGTTAGTTCTGCTGTGACAGGATGCCCAGAGAGCCTGGAGTAGAGACAGCTAGGGCTGAAGGGGCCTCATTCCCTTTTGCTCTTAGTTTCTGTCTGTGGGGTAGGGCCTCTGTGGAGTCAGGTCCCCTCCCAGCTCCTAATTAAATCCTTGTTCTCAAATTCTATTCCGGTGAAATGCCAGGTGCTGCTGCATGAGAGGGAGTCAGACCTCCCCCCACCAAGAATGCTGTGAGTATCTCACTTCTTTGCCTGTCACCCTCATCCATCATTTTTCCTTCTCATGGACAAATACCAAGGAGACGACCTCATTTTAGAGCTTTTACTGTAAATCACCATCTGTATCTTACAGTATTCTGACCTTAGTCAGGTGCCAATTCTCATCTCTTTATATTTTGACTTCCATAAAGAAAGTGCTCTTTGGACATGGATATGAATCAAAATATGAATCAAACTTCCAACTTGACATCTCATGTCAAAAGCACCTATCCTTCCCTAGGAGCTACATCGTCATCCCAAGTAATGTCAAAGAGAATATATTTAATTCCATAGTACTTTCTATGTTTCCATATTCCCTGAGCTTCTAATTGCTCTTTACCATTTTACCCCATCAATTCATTTTCCACTAATTCCTCAAAATGCTTGCTGGGAGCATATCTGAGAAGGGGGAGAAGAATCATATTTAACAAGGCTGTACCGCTGTTGAGGAAAGACAAGACCGGATTTTAAAAGGGTTTTATCTTTACTTCACTTCTGCTACTGAACTATTGGTTACCTAGGAAGGTCTCCCAGATTGTTAGCCAGCTGGGTGGGTGCCCAGGTATCCTAACCACAGACGGGCCAGGGCTGTATCTCCCTGGTGTCTTTGCCAGCCTGGATCAAGGTGCCACTGGACACAATCTGCCAATGTAGTTACCTCTTCAGTGGATGTAAACCTCTTTCTATGTTTCTGGGCAAGGGGTGGTAATGATGGAGGATTTTAATGACATTAAAGGAGATATGCCAGGTATCTAGCTCTGTTTCTGGCCCATAGAAAGGCTCAATAAATGTCATCTTGTATTATAATGATTATTATAAATAAAAGCACTCTTTTGATCCCCTCCCCCAGACAAGCTACATATGGGAATGTGCTAAAATAGGTTTACGTGTGGGAGCATGGAATTTTCTCAAATTGGATAGAGTAAAATGACTAATGTTTCATTAACAAAATTGGGACAATTTCTTTATCTTGAAAACATGGAAAATGTACAGTGTATAATAAGCTACCAGATTGTTCTGTTTTATGGAGTCAGAGAAATGTTCTTAGGGGTGACTTGTCCAGATGAATGTTATTTCTATAAATGTCAATAATGATCAGGCCACCTACATTCCTGGTAGAAGGCCCCCAGTCTTCAAAGAAACTCATCTTGCTGTGGTTTTTATATACCACAAAAACTTGATATATTTTTAATTAAGTAAAAATTGTAAGCAAAGCAAATGAACACGTTCCTAAATGATTCTGGGCACTTTATCCACTACTTTTATGATGCTATATTTTTTGTGCGTTAAGAGAAAACCTGTTTCAAATTACATTAGCTCATGATAGATAATGTTTATGACAGGTTTTAAAGCTTTAAATAGAAATGACTCCCCAATTACTAGACATATTTAAAATGTCCTGTTGAAGGCAAAGAACAAATTATTGTATGCAATTCAAAATAAAAAGAATATTTCTCTTCAGCAGTGTTTCAGAAATCAGTCTTTCGAAAGAGACTTCCCAGAAAACACAATTTTGTACCATGAAATAAAAAGGGTCTCACTTACCTAAATTTGTCAGAAGAAGCGCAACTTTCTCATAGAGCTGTAAAATAAATTTCACATATTTAACAAAAAAGCTATAGATGCTATAAAATCCATAGTTATAAAGGAAATAGGTAATCAAGTCATGAGTGAAAATAATTTCATTAACTACCCATTACTCAACAATGAACCCACTGTAAACAGCTGTGTCCTTTCAAAGCAAGAAAGAAATGCACAAGGTCCCATTTTACTATTTTTAAAATCTCACTTCCTATGTTGGAGTAATTAATTGGCAACAAGACCAGCTGCAGGATCCATGGCATCTATAACCATTCTATAAATGTTGAAGATGCAAGGGAATGGACAGTGAGGCTTTGAGCAGGATGTAACCAGAAGGGGCACGTAAGCAGAGGGCCTGATGGCCACCAAGAGATCTTCCGATGAATGGCTTCTGGAAAAGGTCTGATTTCTCATTAGGCAGTTGAGATAGATATCATGGATGGTTTGTTCTGATAAAAGCAGTAGAAAATCTGTTTCCAAACTGGATGCCACAAATTGTGAGAGTTAAAATCTGTAACTGACAGAAAGCTTTCTGATCTTAAGTACACTTACAAAGAAGCTCTGAGTACTTCTAACGTGATCTTGTGCACCCAATCGATGTATGTGGGCTTGTTCTGATGCAAGCCATGTTTTCTGGTTCACTTCTTTCTGGAATGAGACCCTGTGGTCTTCACTGTTCAGAGTATAATAAAACATCAGACTCATATTAGTATGGCTGAATAAAAAGGATGGTTATATCGCCTCTTGGGATATATTCTTTGTTGGCATCTTTTGTTTCCGACCATCATATTGAGATGTTCCTTGCTCACAAGTGAAGTAGAATGGGATTAAAACAGTATGTCAAGGAGCAAGAAAATCCATCCTATTCACTGCATCTTTGAAGTACTTATATTTCAAGAAGAAATAAAATGAAAACCAGTAAGTGCCCCTTAACCGGTCACTAAGAAGTATAATATTTTGTTGGGGTCCAGAATAATTTTTTTTAAAGTGGGACCCATGCTGGGAGCCCAACGCAGGGCTTGAACTCACTACCCTAACATCAAGACCTGGCTGAGATCAAGAGTTGGATGCTTAACCAACTGACACACCCAGGTGCCCCAAGATCCAGAATTTTTTATAAAATGTATTTTATTTTTAGAATACACACTACATAAGTGTAAATACACAACAAAAACAAAACAAAACAAAACAGAGTAAATAGACATAAAATCTAGAAAATAGGCTTATAGGTCTACTTATTTAGTTAGGGTTGGATAACTAGCAGAATGTCAGAAACAGGGTATGTGATCTATAACAATATTATTAAAAAATTAGAGACTGTAATGAACAGAAGTTAAAAACCAATCTAGCTCTCAAGGTTTTTATATTCAATTAATGGAAAGTATTAATGATTCATGTCTAAATGATTTTTTTTTTGCAAGACCTGTATGGCCAAAATTTTAAGTAGTTGAAAATAATTTATATAGCTATAAAAAATGTATATTGTAGGCTCACGAAAATACCTTAAATTGAGTAATTTCAGAAGTCAGTAGATAGTTTAGTTCTGAACTGGTCAAAGCTACCTCATAGTTATTAGTCTGTAAACTGTCATTTATGTGTTATTTGCCTAAGGACTTACTTTTTTATTTTTTGGATATTCTGATGAAAATCTTTCCAAACTATATTACATACTCAGTTGCCTTCGTAATGGAACCTGCAAGGCCTCAGGGCATAAGATAGGACTAGGAAAAAAAAAAAAAAGACAGGACTAGGCACATGTTTGCTGGGATGGGGATGTCATCAGACACAGGCTAAGGAGAGTAAGGCCATTGCTTCCTGCACAGTATAGTCTTGGATGATGCTGCTTTGGAAGTTCTTACATATGTTTCTTATTTTCTTTTCTTTCCCTTACATGGTTTATCAGTTCCTTCTCTTGTCAGAACTCTTGCCTTAGTAACCTTCTGTTTTTCTAGTCTGATGTTAATGAGAAATCAGAACACCAAAGGTGTTCACATGTACCTAAAATAAATGAAAATACCCCTTAAGGGCAATTCTTAAAAATAATACACGTTAGCTTTAGTGTGTAGACTCTACATTATCCATTTTGGTGACTTGGAAATGTCTGTTAGATGAAACACAGAAATGCCTAGTAGTCTAGCTCCCAGCACATAGTAGGTGCTTTGCAATGTCCATAACTATATAGTTTTCCTACTCCCTATGCTACCTTCTTCATTTTTCGTTTACTTTCTCCTTTCTTGGCAGTGTCTCATGAAGTAGAGATTGCTGGATAAGGGATTTCCAGTTCAACAAAGTATTACTCTGACAACGCTAGTATGTCTGCTCAAAATGTATGAGCAACCATGTATTTATAGACTCACTGCATGTATTTATTTCTTAAGATGCATAAATTAAATTTTAATAAGGCATTAGAGAAAAATAGGGCCTTAATTCATTGCAAACTACCTGGACGCAGAATATTTCACTACTCTGGCTGTTTGGTTAATTTCACCATCAATCAATCCCCTTCACAATGCATATATTCCACAATTAACTTTGAGAGGAGCTGAGTCCTGGAGAAGAGAGGGCCAGGAGGTGCCAGATGTCCACTCTCAACCTCTGCTTGACCACACACTTTTACAATCATCATGTCAAGTCATTAGCAACTGCTCGTTTCATTTTTAGAACTTCTATATTCTGAAACTTTTTTCTAAAATAATAAAGAAGTTCCTGTGTATCTTAATAATAAATGGTAATGGTAATAGCAGTAATCATAATAAATCAATTATATTTCACTAGCTCAGTGATGACTTGCTCACTTAAGAATCCTAAATGAAGTTTTTTTATTATTGGGTAGGTTGAATTCTCTTAAGAATCACTCTGAATTTATTGGTTATAGAATTTAGGATTATTTAAGGAGCTAAGAATAATAATCCAAACAGATTAAACTATATTGATAACAGCATTAAATTACTTGGAAATTACTTTGGAAAACCCTTTTCTAATGATGAGAGAATTTCAGCATTATGGCCCAGATTTAAGATGCAACATAACTAAGGGTGAGGGAGCCATGATTAATTAATAGCTATTCCGTACCTATCACTCCACATATATTATCTTATTTATTCCCTGATACAAATCTCTAATGGCAGTATTTTTATGTATAGGTTGACCTCAAATCTAACAATGTCAGCAAATAATACTATTTGTTTTGCAAATAAAACAATTTACTGAGAGCCTACTATGTGCTGGACCCTGTTCCAGACACTGGGAAATAACAAGAGTAAAAAACAAATAGATAAAAGTTTCTGCCCTCATGGATCTACATTCCAATGGAGAAGACAGATAATAAAATAAATTAAAAACAGCATATTATATGGTAATAAGTACCACAGGGAAAAATAGAGCAGGCAAAGGGATAGGAAATTGTTAGATGGCAGGAGTGGGTTACAATTCTAAAACTGAGTAACCACGGAAATCTTATATTAGAAAAGTAACCTCTGAAAAAAGAAATGAAGGAGGTGAGGGAGGAAGCCATGTAGACCCCATGGGGAGGAATATTCCAGGCAGAGAGAAGAGCAAGTAAAAGTCCCTAGAGTGAGGGCATGCCTGGCACATCCAGGCAACGAAGGAAAGGCCAGCCTGGAGCGGGAGAAGTAGGGTGAGTAGGTAGGTGACAAGGTCAGAGATGTCACTGGGGCCAGAAGGAGAGCCCTGGAGGCCACATGAACTTTTATTCTGAGCAAGAGGAAAGCCACTGGACATGATGAACGAGCAGTGAGAGGAGCTGGCTCACCCGTAAGAAGCTTGCACCAGCTGCTAATGAGTCTAAATTGAGGGAGCAAATGTGGCAGCCAGGAGACCAGGTAGGAAGGCACGGCAATAACCCAGGCGGGAGCTCCTGGGATCTTGGACCAAGGTGGGAGTTGGGGACATGTGAGAAGTGATCGAACTCTGGAAACAGACATGGAGAGAAACAGAGGAGTCAAGGGTAATGCCAAGGTTTTTAGCCTGAGCAGCTACCACGGGGCCGGCTGTGGAGGAACTGATTCTGGAGGAAAGAGAAGGGTTCGGGTGAGGATGGTGGAGTAGTCAGCTGGATGTATGGGGTTCAGGGGAGACACCTGGGCTGAAATACAGAACTGAAAATAACCTGAAATTAACACAAGGAACGTGTACCATCCTGATGTGTGCCTTGCAAGGTTATCTGAAGCAATGCTTTGGATACTGACCACTTTCCTATCATTCGGAATCAGAAAGAAATGGGAACCAACGCTGCTGAGCTATGTCACAGATTCTGGGCTGGGCCTTTAAAATATGTTCCTTCTCTAAGTTTCCCCAAGGGATATATATACACTGTTACATTACTGGGTAAATAAGGAAACTAAGATTCAGAGAGGGCTAGTGCCTTCCACTGCAGAAAATCCTGGAGCCTAGATTTGACTCAAGCCCTCTCAATCCCCAGACCTGAGTGCATGTCCTGCCAGGCAGTCTGCTGTCCAGCCATCAGCGCTGTGTGACAGAGTCACCCCTCCAAGGCTGGGTCCCTTTACCGACAGAAGAAAACCGCAGCCCACATAGTTTATCCATCGGGCTAGTTACCTTGTAGTTCACTTACCACATTCAGCAGCATAATGATGCAGAAGTTGATGCACACGGCAGTCCCTGTGGTTGCAACCTGAGAGTTATTCCTGATTAACGCCCACTTAAAGGCAGCAAAAGTGCTGACAGTCACCACCCGGTAAATGACGATCCCGAACACGGCAGCGATCACCACGCAGATCTGGGAGGAAGACAAAAAGCTGGTGAGCACCATGGTGGAATGTCTTAGGAGGAGGGTTCCCACCACTGCAAAATTCCACCATTGGAAAATAAGAAAAGGAAATAAAGCAATAGCGGTACTGACTTAAGAAACCACAATAAAATGCTAACTTTTCACTGTGGTTAATACTTTCTCTTGCCTATATTTTCTTTGTTATTCAAATAGAAGAACCATAGTGCTTGAAAGCTGATAAACTGTGTAAGCTATGGGGTAACATTTTATTAAGCAGGGTATTAGATTGAGCATTATTATTATGGAAATCTTATGATGTCACTCTTCTGTGTAAAACTCTTTATTGCTTTCTTTTACTCTTAGGATAAAAGCAAAGCCTTAATGGTGGCAAGACTTTCTCCACCTCGTGGAATGAATGACATTTTCCCTTTTGTCTGGGAATTCGAGAACCTCTCTTGTGGCTTCAAATGGGCTAACCTTCAAGACCATTTCCTTTGTTTTTTGTTAATTTTTTTAAAGATTTTATTTATTTATTTGACAGAGAGAGAGATCACAAGTAGGCAGAGAGGCAGGCAGAGGGGGCGGGGGGAAGCAGGCTCCCTGCTGAGTAGAGAGCCTGATGCGGGGCTCGATCCCAGGACCCTGAGATCATGACCTGAGCCGAAGGCAGAGGCTTTAACCCACTGAGCCACCCAGGCGCCCCAAGACCATTTCTTTTGCGTAAAAGGCTGACCACCCCTCACTCCCATGCCAAACACTCACATACGTGTGTGTGCACGTACACACACACACACACACACAGCCTAGTTAACACCTACTCCTCTTTCACACCTCAGCTCAAGAACCACTTCATAACTAAAGCTTTTCATGACCCTCAGACTTTGTTATTATTATATGGTACCTGTACTCTTCTTTTAGCATCCAGTTTATAATTTCTAACAATTTTTCAGTTTGATTATTGCGTTTCCCCCATTTAGAAAGTATAGGAGACCCCTCCTTTTCTATGGGGATATATTCTAAGGTCCTCAGTAGATACCTGATACCTTGGATACTACCAAACCCTATAAATACTATGGTTTTTCCTATAGATACATACTTATGAAAAAGTTTAATTCACAAATTAGGCACAGTAACAGACTAACAACAGTAACTAATGATAGAACAATACACTGTAAGAAAGACTGTGTGAATATGGTCTCTCTCCCTCTCAAAATATCTTATTGTATTGTACTCACTCTCTTTGTGATGGTGTGAGATGATAAAATGCCTACATGATGAGATGAAGTGAGGCAGATGACATAGGTACTGTGATGTAGCATTAGGCACTATTGACCTTCTGATGATATGTCAGAAGGACTGTCTGCTTCTGGCCTGGGGCTGGCTGCAGGTACTGAAACCCCAGAAAGCAAACTGCAGATAAAGAGGGGCACTATAAGCTCCATCAGGGCAGGTATGGTATCTGTTTTGCTCACCATAGTTTCTATAGAACCTTAGCATAATTACAGATGCATAGTAAATGTTTAGCTATTTGTTGCTGAATAAGCCAACTCTGTGATAGGTACATAATCTCTTATTAATCAGTTATGAACACTGAACTGAGCTTTCTCTGAAGATTTCATGGTATGTGACAAGAACATGACATGTCTTCTATCTACTGGGAATGTGAGATCCCAAAAAGTTTGTGTCTTTCATTAGGTGACTCAGTATATCAGAGTAAAGACCTTTACCTACTTAGTTACCAAAACTAAGCTGAGCCTCAGGATGGACTCTGCTGACCTAGAGATTGCTAGAAGCATTCCTCTGTTTTACACCAACTGTTTTTGGCTTCCTGAATGACATACTCTAAAAGCTTGAGTATAAACCCTAGCTGGAACTGGCCAAAATTACAACAACTGCCTACATCTTAATCCTTGAGCTAATGATGGGGAGATTGGTGAAATGTATACAGAATTTCAGACAGGGTGGCAATATGGTGGCATGGACAGCTCGCTGGACTCAGTCAGAAGTCAGGTCTGGGTCATGGCTCAGCCTCTACTTAGCACCGTGACTGTGGGCATGTAGTTTGTGGGTTTGGTTTTCTATGCTCTAGGTTGCCCATCTATAGAGTAAGAAAAACTTACTCTACATCTATATGTCTTGTAAGAAACAAAAAACAAGACAATAAATGTAAATGTACTTAAGAAAGTCGAGGCATGACATGATTGCTTACAGAGCAGTGTCTGTAGAAAGGTGTGAATTTGAATCCTGGTCTGAGCCAAGAGACTCCTGGGCATGCTGCCCACCCTTTCATCTCCCCAGTTTCTTTGGCTAAAGGAGGTATAATGTGTCTAGATTTGCTGTCATCTCATTCTTCCTAATCTACTTATCTACAAGTTTACACACTCACCATGTAAAAAGAGGAAAGGAGAATGTTAACCACCCCTTACTGTTCTGAAATGACATTTCTGAAAAATTTGCATAAGTTTTGTCCAGTGATTAAAACGGTCAAAGTTGATCACCAAAAGACTTATTTTTAGGAAAAGCCAACAACCCAGGTTCAAGGTAGTGTTTTCCAAACTGATATAACCATTAGTGAATCTAGAAATCAATTTTAGGAGGTTATGGCTAGCATTAAAAAAATAGACTATAATAAAACAAAACAAATCAGAGTACCGCAAAGGTGAGCATTGTTTCAGTTACCCTGTTTAGTTTTATACATCTCCTGGCATGGCATACACAGGGTTATGACAGAGAATGTAGTTCTTATATGGGCATAGTGAGCAAAAGGCTTGAAAAACACTGCTGCAGGTCCTATATTAACTTTTACTTCCTTTCAGCAAGGCACAGAGAGGCAAGCAGAAAGAACTGGAGCTCTTGGCTATTTACTGGCTGATCCTGAACAAGCCCCTTAGTCTTCTGGCGTCTCAGTGGCTCCATCTGGAACACGGGACAGCAGTACCCTTCTGACCACCTCACAGAGTCTTTGTGAGGAGTAAACAACAATGTGCAAAAATGTTTTGTAGAATTATGCAAACGCCTAATGGGATTATTGTGGATACCATGCTACGAGTTTGTACTTTATGAAACAAAGAGTTTTGTAGAAAAGTTTCAAACCATAAAAAATATCCCAGATGCAGAAACGATAAGTCGGCTGCATTTATCTGCAAATGCTTGATATGGTTCTGGCTTTCCCGAAATGGGATTCATTCGCTCTTTCTTGGAGTACTTCGCTTCAAACTGGGGCCGTATTTCTTCCTAAAGAACAAACAGACACATTTTTTAAGAACTGGAGAGATGCATACACACAATAAAAAAAACTTTTTTTACTCTACTGTGAAACTGAACCAACAGCTACCACACTAATCAGTCAATCAGTGAGGTGGGCTCAGAGACCCAGGTTTATTTTTTTTTAATTTAATTTTTTCAGTGTTTTAAGATTCATTGTTTATGCGCCACACCCAGTGCTCCATGCAATACCTGCCCTCCTTAATACCCACTACCAGGCTCTCATCCTCCTACCCCCACACCCCTCTAAAACCCTCAGTTTGTTTCTCAGAGTCGACAGTCTCTCATGGTTCATCTCCCCCTCCAATTTCCCCCAATTCACTTCTCCTTTCCTTCTCACAATGTCCTCCATGTTATTCCTTATGTTCCACAAGTAAGTGAGACCATGTGATAATTGACTTTCTCTGCTTGACTTATTTCACTCAGCATAATCTCCTCCAGTCCCGTCCATGTTGATACAAAATTTGAGTAATCATCCTTTCTGATGGCTGCGTAATATTCCACTGTATATATGGACCATATCTTCTTTATCCATTCATCTGCTGAAGGGCATCTTGACTCTTTCCACATTGCTGCTTTGAGACCCAGGTTTAAATGTCTGGACATTGGCCACTTGAAGAAAATCTAACGGATGATGATCCAGACTTATTATCACCAAGGCAGTGTAATTTAGACTAATAGTTAAGTGTCTCTGTTATCTTATTAAGCTGTGCTCAAAGAAACAAATAGAATAAGAAAAGGGACCACCTCTCCTGTCCCTAGCAGTTTGAAATAACTACTAAACTTTTACTTTTATTACCAGGGAATGTTATGGACACCAGGGCAAAGAAAGTTTCTGAACAGCAAAATGCCTAGAATTCATGTTGTGAGTTATAATGGAAAATACAATTCTTAGTTTTCTCCTACAATTAAAATTTTTTTTTGAATTGAGGCTGCCAAAAATATGGTGAATCTACTTTTTAATAAGCTCCTGTAAGAGTCATTCACCTTTATCCAATAGATTTTAAATGTATTACTTGGTATTGAAAGCAAGGTAAACATCTTTCAAATCCAGCTAAAATCAAGGGAGCTCTAATTCTAAATCAAGCTGAGGCTTTGTTTCATTTAGTTGAGTCCCATCTAATGTGAAAAGCTTTTGACTAAAAAGCAATTATGGGATTAGGAACAGGAAATCAGCAAGAGGGTATGCTAAAGTGGTTCTGGTTAATTAAGTACCTATTCTATATGAATGTCTTGCAAGAGGAGGGGAAATGAGAGGAAAGTCTGGTGAAATGGAGATTAAATTAACCCAGGCAGAAATGCTCGGGACTCAGATGGAGAGACTGACAGAAAGTGAAGAAGCAGCTGACAGAAGACAGGTTCTGGACAATGGGCACAGTCGGGCAGTAGCCTGTGTGTGAGAAGGAAGGGCAGCCTCACTTCTGCTGCAGAATAAGCCCAAGGCTGGATTTCACTTAGTGACAGGTAATGGGGAAGGACAGCCGGAGATGCAGTTATAAACAGGTTCTGCCTTCCTTCACTTATTTTAGGAAGTGACACTTGAAGATATAAACAGAACAGGACCCGCAATCTTCTGTTTCTTTGGGAAACTCTGAATTTATCAGGCTGTGAGTGTTATCTAAGAGTCACTGAGTTAATTATCCAGGGACTTGCGGCCAATCAGGAGCTAGACCTGTTTCCGGGTGTTATGGGCTAAATTGTGTCTCCTCTCCCCCTGCAAATTCATGTGCTGAAGCCCTAACTCACAGTACCTCCGAATGTGACTGATTTGGACAGAATCTTTACAGAGGTAATTAAGGTCAAGGGAAGTCATTAGAGTGACCCCTAATATGACTGGTTCTTTATAAAAAGTTTAGACATGGACATGCACAGAGAAATGATGATGTGAACACAGAGGGAGTAGACAGCTGTCTACAAGCCAAGAAGAGGAGCTTGCAACAGATCCTGCCTTCACAGCCCTCAGAAGAAACCAACTGTGCCAACGCCTTGATCTCAGACTTCCAGCCTCTGGAAATGTGAGTAATTAATTTCTGTTGTTTAAGGCACCCAGTCTGTGGTCCTTCGTTATGGCAGCCCCAGCAACCTAATACCCTGGGTTCTCCATGAAGTAGGCTTGCAACAAATTTGGACTTTTCTGCACAGCAATCTGAGCACCACAGGCTAGAATAAGAGGCATTTAGACACTTCCGCCAAGGAGGCCATTTGAGGAGTGGTTTCTTCTCAGCATTTAAGGACTTGAGGTCGTATGTCTGAGCCTTTGCAGCTCTGGGCTCTGCCCAGGGCTCTGGAGAGCTCACAGAAACTTTTCCCCGGAATTCTCT
Organism: Potos flavus; assembly: GCA_028534135.1. Lineage (NCBI taxonomy): Eukaryota > Metazoa > Chordata > Mammalia > Carnivora > Procyonidae > Potos > Potos flavus. The sequence continues at coordinate 17,277,378 of CM052897.1, forward strand.
CATAACGTTTCCTTCCATGTAGCTAGAGCTGTAAGATTAATACTCTCCTGCTAAAGTAAAGAAAATGAATACTATTTAAGAAAATTAAACAAATCTTACAACTAATGCTTCTGATGTCTCTACCTACAAGTGAAATGCTTTACTTAGCCACGGAATCTTAATCTACTAAGCGATCACAATGTTGTCTTTTCTTTCTTTTATATTCTATTCTTTTTTATACTACCTGAAGTTTTTTGCAAAGACGAAATGCTTTATGAGTAAACCTGACTTCTGTCACAGAGCAGAGTGATAACTCAAGAGGACTGTGTATTTGATCTGCTTTTTGAAAAATTTTAAGGTAAATAATACAAACCTCCTCTTCTTCCCAGTCTATCAGATCCCAGTCATAAGCAATTACAGCTCGCCGTCTTTTCCAGAACTCCAGGAAAACTGTTGCTGGAACAAGCAGAGAAACACAAAGACATTTTTAAATAAAACAATGCTGTTAACTGTCACTGAATAATGAACTCATTGCAGAGAATGACAGTTGTTTGTGTAAGCATCCTTGAATATCAGAATTTCTAGCTAAGCTTCATTTAACAAGGACCTTTTCAGAGAATTACTAAGCTTGTGTCAAACATAATGAAAAATTTGAGATTTCATTTAGAATTAAATTAAGCTGATTTGCAAGTCGAGGCAGAACAGACTTAGAATAACAAAGCTCCTGGGATATAAAAATACAGAAAACTAGGTTACCAACATCTTTCTCACTGATGGAGTATTTATTTTTAAAAGTAAGGGGTCAGGTAAGGGCAGAAAAGCCAACATAAAACTTAGCAGTTTACACATAGTTTTGACTGGCAGTGATTGTCTCTCAAATCCTTTTCCCAACAAATATCTATGTAAAACATATTTTGCTATTTCACTGAAAGAAACAATTTTACTCTTTTACTCTTTTTTTCCCAAACTATTTCTTTGTTGTCACATTAAAGGAAAAAGTGTGCAAATTTTGTTCAGATCCTTTTTTTAATGAGTTATGGGGTAGCTGGCTTTCCTACCCAGGGAAATATGGAGGTTTATCCTCATTCAGCCAAAGTAACTTTCTACAGTTTAATTATTATACAATGACAGAGAGGAAAAAATAATCAAGACATAATCTCACTGTCTTGGAAGTCATAAGCCAAATGATAGGACACGTAACACACACGCATACATGCACACTCAAACTTTGAGGATGACTGCAACAAAAGATATCACAGAAACACCCAGGAGACAGAGCTGGTAGATCCATTTCTCCTGGGCCTTGCTATGGTACTTAGACTTACAGAGGCAAGGGTCCCGGGCCGACCTAGTAGGCAGGATTTTCTAAAGCAAGCTTGCTATGTTAACTCTCTGCCTCACCAATTGTCTTTGCATGGGCCCCCTGGGACAATTATTATATGAGGTTCTCTGCCTCTTCGAGCAAATAGCCCTTTCTAAAGACTTTCTCTCTTTTTTTTGTCTCCAGAGTCTTCCCTGGCCTTGAAGAGACAAAGCAGCCAGCCCTTGAATGTGTGGTTACTCTTCACGAAAAGTCAGGACTGTACCCCATGGCCTCAGAGAGGCCTGATGACGGACTGTTCTGGGACAGCGTGAGGCCACAGGGGACGCATCCAGTCTGTCTTACCGACTGCTGCTGCTCCCATTAAGCCCTACCAACCCACCTGTGGGTCTCATCTGAAGGAACTGACTTCTAAGACAGACCAGTGGCTGTCAGAAACATTCCACCATCTTTCTTCTCCCTAGCAGGTGCTGAATCCTGCCTGAAGGAGAGAGAAACTCTAACCAATAATTCCCTTTTGTGGCTAATAATCCTTTTCCTCCCTTCCATGACTTGGGAGGATGAGAAGAAATTAGTTGCTTGTACAATTGCCATTTGACTTGTGTTTCTGTGTGAAAATGCATTTGAGGAAGAATCTGCTGTTCTCTCTAACCATGAGCGAGGATATAATCAAATATAGACTGTCTCCTTTCAAGGCAAATCTTCAATCACACACCCTTATTATTTCATGATTTAAATTCCCTTGCTTAAATACTCACAGCCCCGGGAGCCCACTGCACTTTGAGTGTGTCTAGTTATATCCTGCCTTACATCACAAATTCACATTTTCCTCTTTGTCTCCTTTGAAGCTGGCTTTATGTTAATATATATATTTGCCTTTTACCACTATACCACTCAGTACTATAAGTTTGATTAAAAAGTTATTTCTTGCTGTGGGAAGAGCCGAGATGCCCTTCAACAGACAAATGGATAAAGAAGATGCAGTTCCTATATACAATGAAATATTACTCAGCCATCAGAAAGAATGAATACCCAACTTTTGGATCAACATGGGTGGGACTGGAGGAGATTATGCTGAGTGAAATAAGTCAAGCAGAGAAAGTTAATTATTATATGGTTTCATTTACTTGTGGAACATAAGGAATAACATGGAGGACATTAGGAGAAGGAAAGGAAAAGTGAAGGGGGGGAAATCAGAGGAGGTACAGACCACGAGAGACTGTGGGCTCCAAGAAACAAACTGAGGGGTTTTAGAGGGGAGGGAAGGTGATGGGTGAGCCTGGTGGTGGGTATTAAGAAGGGCATGTATCACATGGAGCATTGGGTGTTATACGTAAACAATGAATCTTGGAACACTACGTCAAAAACTAATGATGTGTTGTATGGTGACTAACATAACACAATAAAAAAATGTTATTTCTTTCATGGGTTAATTCTCCAAAGACTTAAAATTCCTAAGAGCTTGGCAAGATTTTCTACTATACGAAATTCTTTCCACAAGGATTTGGTCTAAAATATCTTTTTCTCAAAGTATCAGAAGGTTTAACCTTACTGCCAGTATTTTGAAGTCTTTAGATTCCAATCTATCTTTCCATATAGATAATGCTTTTTCGAAAACAAGGTCTGGCCATGTCTGGGTATCAAGGAACCACACCACCTATAGAAAAAATCCCCATTACCAGCTCAGGATGCAAGGCTCCTAGACCCTGCCTGTGTCAAACTCTCTCTGCCCTAACTTGTCCCCTAGACTCCAGGCTACCTCACTAGCAGTTTTCACAGATGAGCTGTTACATGACTTTCTTAGCTTTGCCCACACTGTTTCTTTGGCTTATAGTGTTCTTCCCTATTCGTGTTCATTTGGCCAACTCCTACTCTTGCTTCCAGATTTGGCCCTATGTGTCCTGCAGCCGCTCCCTTTGAACCTTCTCTATACCTATGCTGAGTTGTGCAGATACCTCTAGGTCAGTGCTGAACATAGCATTCAGCACTTAAACAACAATAGAAAAACTTGATTATTTCCATCACTAGTTGTGGGCTTCTTGAGAATATGGGCTATATTTATTCGCTGTCTTTATATCCCGGGGTCTAGCACAACGACTGGGATCCATAGAAGCACAGGAAATGTACAAATGACATGATGTCATGAAAATGAAAGCAATATGGCAAATTGTCCTTTTCTTATTTATCTAAATCTTATAAGAAATTAGGGTATAAGTTTGAAAACCATCCAATTATATCTTTTGAATGGTTTATACAGCAGTGTAAATTAAATAACATGAAAAATTGAAACTTACTATGCTTCTCTTTTGCCTTGCAATAAAATATCATTCTGTTCTTTCTTTTTAGAGAGAGAGAGAGCGAGAGCACTGGAGTGGGGCAGGGGGAGAGGCAGAGAGATAGAGAGAGAAAAAAAGAATCCCAAATAGGCTCCACACCCAGCACAGAGCCCGACTCTGGGCTCAATCTCATGATCCTGAGACCATGACCTGAGCCGAAATTAAGAGTTGGAAACTTAATGGACTGAGCCACCAAGGATCCCAATATCATTCTGTTCTAATTATTACTATTACTTGGTTGCATGGACCCTGTGACAAGGACTGCCCACCTCTAAGATGCATTCTTGCCTTGTTCCACAGTAAAAGGTGGCTGCCCACCTATACTGTAGTTCTCAGATCTGCTTGCTGTTAGATAGATATGGCCAAAGGACAGTTCTCACAGTGGAATGCAAACAGAAAAATGTGATGTATGCCACTTGCCTGTTGATACCTTAAGACAGTGAGGGTGCTTCTTCCACATTCTCTCTACCCTTTTGGATAGGTAGAACCCAAGTAACTCAGCTGATATTATGCAAATGATGTTAAGGCCTGGGAGGATGGCAAACAACTTGTTTGTCAGAATCTGAGTCCCTGAATGACTCTGTGTGCAGAGCTATTTGCCAGCCTGGAATGCTTATCCCATTTAATCACTGAGACGGTGCATGAGGCATGAAGGTGAAAAAAACTTACAAGTTACTTCCTTTACATATTTTAGATAGGGCAATATTAAGCCACAATATCTGAAACTTTATTAGTTTTAGTGATAAGACAGAGTTTTGTGTGCTCTCTTCTCTCCCTTTTCTACTCTGTACTACTCTATACTACTACCTAACCTACCCACAGATGAAGTTCATCTGATGTGTTAACATCAATGCCAAATAACAAGCCCCTCACAACATTAGTGGAAGCGTTAGAAAAATCTGAGACTTCCGAATTTAAGTATAAAAAGGGTCAAGGTTAGTGTTCAGGTAGGTTTGTGTTCAAATACCAGGACACCCTTGGCTCAGAATTGTACACAGTCGAGAAGGTTGTCACATGTATCCCATAAAGGACACAAAAAGGACATGACAGAGTGTTAGGCAGGCCACGCTCTATTATGACTTTCTTAAGTAGAACAATTATTGTCAATTTCAAATCAATTTGTGGCAGACTTCTATGTATTTACCAAAACCATTTCTTATCTTTCTAGGCATAGTTAGATTACATTTTCCAGCCTTTATTACAGTTAGATGTGGCCACATTTTAATGGAAAGTAAGCACAAGTTATGTACGTCAGTTTTGGACTAAAAAATTAGGAAGTAATTATATCACCCCTATGCTTCTTTTCTCTTTTAAGGGGTGAATGGAGAGGACTCTAAGTATCCAGAAGAGGATAGAGCCACAAAATAAAAGGAACCTGGGTACTTAAATGACCATGTAGAAGGCTGACAACCAGAAATACCTGGTTGGGTTTTAAGTGCATGTTTATTTTTTTTAAGATTTATTTCTTTATTTGAGAGACTGTGAGAGTGGGGGTTGGGAAGGGGGTTGATGCAGGGCTTGATCCCACGACCCTGAGATCACGACCTGAGCCAACACCAGGAGTTAGACACTTAACCGATTGTGCCACCCAGGTGCCCCTCATGGGCATGGGTTCTATTAAACATCTAGGTTTTGATTTTTGTGTATTACACAGTTAACTGTAATCATCCTAACTGATACAGGGTTTTTTTGGAAAGTACAACCATGGTTAATATTTTGCAAACAGGAAGGAAAAACCCACTGAGTTACTATTTTTTGTCAACTTCCTAAGGCATTTCAAGAGTCTTATGCAGGAAAATATCCCCTTTAAGCTTCATACCTTGGGTTCCATGGCAGCATTGAAATACTGTACTATTTAGTCACTGTATAGTAAAAATTTATTACATTTTAGGTACTATGTTTTATTTTCTCAAAAGTTTGTCAAGGTGGGTATTATTTTCATCATCCTATAAATGAAGAATCTGAGGTCCAGAGAAGTCACATGGCTAGTAAATGACAACTGGGATTTGGGCCTAATATGGCTTTTACTTTTTATTTTTTATTTTTTTGGTGGGGGAGCTTAAAACAGCAAATTTATTCTCTTATAGTTCTAGAGGCTAAAAGTTCAAAATCAAGGTGTTGGCAGGATTAATTCCTACAGGAGGCTCTGAGGGAGACTATCTTCTATGCATTTTTCCTAACTGCCGGTAGTTGGTAGAAATCTTTGGCATCCCTTGGCTTGCAGAAGCACTATTCCAATCTCCCTGCCTATCCTCACAAGGCATCCTACTCTATGATTGTCTGTCTCTCCATTTTCTCTTCTTGTAAGGACATCAGCCACACTGGGAATACAGTATGACATTGTCTTGAGTTGATTACATCTTCAAAGACCTTATTTCCAAATAAAGTCACTTGCACAGGTACTGGGAGCTAGGACTTAAACATATCTTTTTGGAGGATACAATTCAACCCATAACAGGGTTATTTGGGCTATCACAATGACTAGGAGCAACTGGCATTTAGGGTAAAAGCCAGGGGTGCTATCTGTCTTGTAGCTAGAAGGTCACAGTCTAATCTGGGGCCTTTAATTTCTATTGAATCAGGAAGAGCTGAAAAGAAAAAGGAAGCCCACTCTTTGAACCATAGGAGTACTTTGCTAAAACTAGTTATAAAAACCAAAGTACCAAACCCCAGGTTATAGGTTCCCTGTGAGAACCTGGCATTTACTCTCTATTCTTCCCTTAGATCTATACTTTTCTTCTGGAGGCCTGGAAAAACCCACATTTATTCCCAAAGCTGCTAGGAATACATGCTGCTAATTTTTGCTCTTTGGTAACATAATAGGTATTCAAAGGCCAAATTTGATTCTTCATTTGGAAAATTTCTAGCCTGGGAGTCCAGAAGAGAATTGTGTCAATGCTAGAAAATTAATTATAAAAACATGTTTACTTCTTATTTTTGAAAAAAAATCCCAAAGGTTTAAAGACCCTATAGGCTAACTTTTTTCCTTAACTTGTCAAAAGATTATGTTCTATTTGTATAAAAATAAGAATTGAGCCAGAAATAAAATGGGCACTATATAGGAAAAAGGAAGGATGATTTCTATTTCAGAAAAGTGACCTGCTGTCTAATGACTCAAAGCATTTTCAGAAATCTGGTCAACATGATTCTCTTCCTAGGAAATTACACATAGTCATTTTTCTCCCAATTCTAATTTCCTTCTTTTAAAAAGTGAAATGAATAATACTAACAGATTTCATTATTTCTGACCTTTATAACTTTCTGAGGATGTTCATTTGGAGAAGGTACAGGGTAGTTAAATGGATGTGCTTCCTAAGACCTTAGAAATAGAGGAATGAGGTCACCTCCCAAGATCTTAACTCAAAATCTACATATAATGAATGAGTTTAGTGAGGAATCACAAACTCAAATGTTAAAACAACCAGAGCAGTACAAAACCTAGAAGAGGAAACTGCACGATAGGGAGTGGTGGGGACTGGGACCAGTTGGGGAATGTGTGCACAAAGTAAAGTGATAGGTATTCTTCAGTTTCCATTGACTGCACTGTGGCCAGATCTTCACATTTTTCAAGAGAAACTATAAAAATGTATCTTCATATGAACTATCTCAGTGTTAAAATAATAGTTTATTTGTATATTTTTAAAATTAGTGAGGACTAGATTATTTTTACTGGTTGCTAATTTGCAACATCTGAGGTGGGCTTTGGCAATAATAATACAAGTGAATGTAAATGAGTGACTAGAGAGTTTGTGAAACACCCCCAAAAGGCCAAGATGAAGTTAGTTTCAGGATCCAGGAGAAAACAGGAACGTGACTATATTTTAAGAAGCTGAAGCTTAATTATTAATTTTAGAACCATTCTGGAGAAAGTCAGTGTACCCAGATAGGGGGTGGCCAACTTGTTACTTAGGAAAAACAAGGTCGAAGAATACAAATTTTGCAGTTTGATCTAATGTAGTATATTAGAAGGTTATTCTGACATAAACTGGTCTCTAGGGGTATTCTATGAAATGAAATAAAGATGACTAAGTATTCAGCAGAAAAAAATAGTTCTTGCTCCCTTTTCCCATTCATTTAAGTTATTAATTGCATTCTTTTGATGTGCTAGGGATTCACTAGCTGCATTGATTTCTAAGCTCAAACAACATATGATGATTAATTTGGCTTCCTAAGTATTCTGAAACAGGAAGAAGGTGCTCTAGATGGTCATTATAAAATAATATTCTCTACCACATACTTGCATTTTCATATTCTGGATTATGCACTAGTGCTTGCAAAGTTTAGAAGAGGTTTCTGTTTGCCCAAGCCCAATTAGCTTTGGGTATTCCAAAAGTGCTTCTGAACTGGTAAAGATGAGGAGACACCGTGGATAGTGGCAGTTTCTCCAAGTAACCACAATGCTCCGAGGCCCTGCCTGAGTGTATGCTTCCCTTCTATGAAAAGCCATCAAGCTACAGCAGACGGAGGATTTTTGCTTCTACCCATAAGGATTAACTGCTTCAATATAAAAAACAACTGTTTTCAGCACCAGACAAGAGATAGTGCAGGACTGTGATCCCTGAGAGAAAAGAAATAAGTAAGGTGAGCCTTAGGATCACGCCATCTCATTATTTGGAGGCCATTTACAGGCTACAATCCAGGTGGAGGAAACAGAGCCTCGTGGTCTTACTGAGCTTGGGAAATTAGAGTGGGGAGAATGAGGTGGCAAGAGTTTGTGGGGCAGAGTACCAGAGAGAAGGGAGCTATATTGAAAGAAAGCTCAAGGTAACAGCAATGAAGTCCCTTCTGCTCTTTACATATATGGGGTGAAACTAAATGAGGTTGCTTGATGGTAGCTAAACAATCCTCAGAATTCAGAGAGGGCTAAAAGAAGTTTCCAAACCCACTAGTCAGAGTACAGAGATGTTGTAACACATACAACTTATAAGAGGCCTCATAAAGATCATCCCTTAGTAGTGGGTCTGGACCTACCCTAACAAGCTAATAACAAGTCTTGAGATGATCTAACTGGGCTGCAAGAGAGTTAATCACATACCTGAACAAAGTCCAACAGTAAGGAAACATAGCGAAAAACGAAATTCAATACTCTTTAGTGTTTAATAAAAAATTCCCAGACATACAAATAAGCAGGAAAATAAAGCCTATAAACAGGAGAAAGTTCAGTCAATCCCAGGGAGACAGCCCAGAACAGACAGAATGATAGAACAAGGATGATAAAACAACTGTTATAAGTATGCTTTTTATGTCAAACATGAAAACAAACACAATCAGGAGAGTAATACCAGGCATAAAAAGGCCCAACTGACTGAGATTTGGTAATGGAGGATGAAAGTTATGAGAAGAAAAATACACTGGATAGGATTAACAGAAGACTAGACTTTTCAGGAAAAAAAAAATCAGTGAATCTGAAGACAAATCAATATAAACAATTAAAGATGACAAAAAGACTAAAAAGAATGAAAAATGTGAACAAGGCATAAGTGACCTGTAGAACAATATTGAGTGATTCTGGAAAAATTTCAAAATTTGTTAAAAATTAAACTTATTGATGCAAGAAACTTAATGAACCCCAATTATAAGAAACACAAAGAAAATGACACCAAAGCACATCTCAATCAAATTCTTGAGAATAAGAAGTAAAAATCTTCAAAGCGGATACAAGGGAGGAATATCTTATGTAGGGGAAAAAAAAAAAAAAAAGAAAGAAAGAAAAGAAAGTCAGAAGACATCTTATAAAAAACTGTGCAAGTCTCCACACAATGAAAAGGCATCTCTTAAGGCAGGGTTTTTCGATCTTAACACAATTAACATTGTGTCAACTATCTTGAAAATGTAAGTCATTTTTCAACATCAAAACATTCCATATGTTAGTGGTATGTTAATCTTCAGATTAAATAAGAATCTAAGATAGAATTGTCAGATGATTTTCCAAAAGATACTCAACTAGGCCATATGACTTCGGGAAAAGAAAGAATTGGGGGAAATCGGAGGGGGAGATGAACCATGAGAGACTGTGGACTCTGAGTAACAAACTGAGGGTTTTGGAGGGGGGTGGGTGGGGGTTGGGTGAGCCTGGTGGTGGGTATTGAGGAGGGCACATATTGCATGGAGCACTGGGTGTGGTACATGAACAATGAATCTTGGAACACTGAAAAAATAAAATTAATTGAAAAAAAAAGAAAGATGTAAATTTAGCAATGTTTCTCAAACTCAATATTATTGATATTATAGACCATTTAATTCCTTGTTGGGGGGTGTTGTTCTGTGCATTGTATGACATTTAGCAGCATCCCTGACCTCTATCCACTAGATCCAGATGCCAGTATCACCCCATTCTCTCAGTTAGGATAACCAGAAATGTGTCTACACATTGTCTAATGTCTCCTGAGAGGCGTAATTCACTCCTGATTGAGCACTCCTGTGCTCTAAAGTATTGAAAGGAAAAAAACAAAAAAACAAAAAAAAACCCTGCCAACCTAGAATGCTAGAATTCTATATCCAGCGACCTTAAAAATCTGGGAAAATTAATTACCAATACACCTGCATTATAAGAACTTTAAAGGAAGTTCTTTAGGAAGAAGGAAATGATACCAGATGGAAATCTGGATTTATATGAAGATAGGGAGAGCATATAAAAACAAATATATGGGTAAATGAATTTTTTCCCTCATTTCAATCTCTTTAATAATTACCTGTTAAAAGCCAAAATAATAACAATGTATCAAGAGGTTTATAACATGTAGAATAAAATATATAACAAGAATAGCAGTAAGATATAGAACAAAAATAGCAGTAAAATATATGACAATAATAATACAAGGGACAGAAAATAAAAGGTGAAGCATACTGTTTTAAAGTTCTCATACCACATGTGAAATACTATTATATTATTTGAAAGTAGGCTGTTATAAATGAAAGGTGTATATTATAAATTCTTGAATAACCATTATAAGATTAAAACGAAGAAGTATAACTAATAAATCAATAGTGGAGATAAAATTAAATCATGAAGATATCTAATTCAAAAGGAGAGAAAACAAATAAAAGCAAATAAAAAGAACATGTATTTAAACCAAATATATTGATAATTACATTGAATGTAAATGGTATAAAAACTCTAATGAAAAAGCAGAGATCATTGGATTGGAAAAAAAAGTAAGACTTACTATTACTTGTGTATAAAACACTTTAAATATAAAGACATGGATATGTAAATGTCAAGGAAAGAAAATATACCATACAAATCCAAATCAAGAAAGACTGGCGTGGCAGTATTAATATCAAGGTATACTTGAAAACAAGAAATATTATTGAGAATAATGAGGGAAATTTCATAATGACTAAGGGGCCTCAAGTAGACATAACAATCCTATATTTAAAATATATGAGGCAAAATCTGATATAACTGAAAGGCAAACTAGAAGAATCCACAAATAAAGTTAGAATTAGTATAAATATAGATGACTAAAACAAAATTAATCAAGTGGACCCAAATGAAACTTCCAAAACATAAAACTTAACAACAGCATAATATATAGTCTTTTCAAATGGGCATGAGACATTTGCTGAGACACCATATTTTGGGCTATAAAACAAATCTCAGTAAATTTAAAAGGATTGAAATCATGCAAAATATGTTCTCTGAGTTAAACTAGAAATCAAGAGCAGGCAGATACCTATAAAATCTCCCCAATTTTTTGTGATTAAACAACACACATCTATATAACTCATGGGTCATACAGAAAATCAGAATGGAAATTAGAAAATATTTTGAACTCATTAAAAATGAAAATATAATGCAGACGATGCAACTAAAGCAGTACTTAGAGGAAATTTATAACATTAAACATTTGAAAAGAAGAAAGTTCTCACATTAGTGAGAACTTAAGGCATTCACCTTAAGAAATTAAAAAAAAAAAGCAAACTAAACCCAAAGTAAGCATGAGGAAGGAAACATAACAGCAGAAATTAATAAAAAAGAAAATGTAAGAACAATATAAAAACACCATTAACATCGAAAGCTTGTTCATGGAAAGATCTATAGAATTGATAAATTCCTATGCAGAATGAACAGGAAAACGAGAGAAAGACATGAACTACAATTTCAGGAATGAACAAAATGATATCACAAAAGATCCCACCAAAGGTAAAATATGAGATTATTATGAACAAATTTATGCCAATAAGTTCACAAGTTTAGATAAAATGACAGAGTCCCTGAAGACAGGAAGAAATAGATAATCTAAAGAGCGCTATATTTGTTAAGGAGATTAAGTTTGTATTAAACACTTTCCTGCAAAGAAAATCCCAAGCCCAAGTGGCTTCACTGGTGAATTCTACCAAACATATAAGAAAGAAGTAATATTATTTTTATATAAACCTCTCCAGAAAACAGAAAAAATAACATTTCCTAACTCCCTCTTTGTGGCCACATTACCTCATAACCCAAAAAACACCAGAAGAAAATTATAGACAACCTTTATGAAAATAGATGCAAAAATCCTAAAAATATTTTAGCAGATCAAATGCAGAAATATAGAAAAAAGATAATACAGTTGACCCTTGGACAATATGCTTTGATTTGTTCACTTATATGGCTTTTTGGATACAGTTACTCTAAATGTATTTTCTCTTCCTCATGATTTTTTAAATAATTTTTCTTTTCTTTAGCTTACTTTAAGAATACAGTATATAATACATATAACATACAAAATATGTGTTAATTAACTTCTCATGTTATTGGTAAGGCTTCCAATCAATAGAAGGTTATCAGTAGTTAAGTTTTGGGGGAGTCAAAAGTTATATGTAGATTTTCGGCTGCAAAGGGGTTGGTGAACCTAATCTCCACACTGTCAAGAGTCAACTGTATATTACAATGAAGTGGGTTTGTTTTGGAATTCAATGTGACTGTAGTGTTTGAAAGTAAATCAATTTAATGAATATACCAACCATCTTTTTAAAAAACAGGATTATCTTAATACAGGTGAAAGCTTTTAACAAACTCAATACCCATTCATGATAAAAATTCAGCCCCTAGAAATAAAAGTAAAATTCTTCAACTCTATAAAGTGGTATTTACAAGAACTTATATTTTCTATCCCACTTAATAGTATAAGGCTTAATATTTTCCCCTCAACACTGAGAACAAGAAAAGGATGTCTAACATCATAAATTTAACACTATTCTGTCAGTGTAATAAGGCAAGAAAAAAATTAAACCTATGTGGATTAGAAAAGAAGAAACAAAATTGTATTTATTTATAAATGTCATAATCATCTATGTTAAAAATCCTAAGGAATCTACAAGAGAGCTAGTAGCACTTATAAGTGAGGATATTTACAGGATATGAGGTAAATGTACAAAAGTCAATTGTATTTTTACATAATAGCAATGAGCAACTGGAAATTAACATTATATAAATAAAACTATTTATAAAAAAACAAAAATATTAAACAGTGATAAACTTAACAAAATATCCCAAACTATACATTGAAACTAATATAAAATTGCACAAATTATAGATCACTTAAATAAAAAGTTAAATAATGTTCATAGATAGACATATTTGATATTGACTTTTCAGCCTTCCCAAAATGATCTCTTGATTCAACTCTATCACACTCAAAATATCAACATCTTTTCTGGTAGAAACTGACAAATTGTTTCCAAAATATATATGGAAGTGCAAAGTTCCTAATATAGCCAAAACAATGTTTTTTTTTAATTTTTATTTTTTAATTTTTTTTCCCAATTACTTTTATTTTATTTTTTCAGTGTTCCAAGATTCATTGTTCATGTACCACACCCAGTGCTCCATGCAATACGTGCCTTCCTCAATATCCACCACCAGGCTCGCCCAACCCCCCGCCCCCACCCCTCCAAAACCTTCAGTTTGTTGCTCAGAGTCCACAGTCTCTCATGGTTCATCTACCCCTCCGATTTCCCCCCATTTACCCTTCCTTTCCTTCTCCCAATGTCCTCCATGTTTTTCCTTATGCTCCACATGTAAGTGAAACCATATGATAATTGACTCTCTCTGCTTGACTTATTTCACTCAGCATAATCTCAAGAATAACATTTCAAGGCTTACTATCATGTTTACTATTATAGTAAAAGATAGAGTTTTATTGCCATAAAGGTACACATATCCCAACAAACAAAAGTCAAGGACTAGACAGCTTCACTGGAGAATTCTACCAAATATTTAAAGAAGAATTAATATTAATCCTTTTCAAATTCTTCCAAAAAATAGAAAAGGAGGTACCATTTCTTTTTTTTAAGATTTATTTTAGAGAGAGAGAGAGAGCAAGAATGAGTGAGTGGGGGAAGAGGCAGAGGGAGAGAAAGCCAAGAAGACTTCATGCTGGGTGTGGAGCCAGATGCGGGGCTTAATCCCACGACTTGGAGATCATAACCTGAACTGAAATCCAGAGTCATATCCTTAACCGACTGAACCACCCAGGTGCCCTGAGGAGGGATTATTTCTAAATTCATTTTGTGAGGCTAGAATTACCCTGATACCAAAACCAGACAAGGATGCCACAATAAAAGAAAATTACAGGCCAATATTGAGATAAACACAGATGCAAAATCCTCAATAAAATCTTAGCAAACCACTGGGTGTTATATGTATCACCAAATTCTACTCCTGAAACCAATATTACACTATATGTTAACTAACTAGAATTTAAATAAAAACTTAAAAAAATTAAAAAGTAAAAAAATATATATATATATTAGCAAACCAAACTTAACATTACACTAAAATGATTATTCACTATGATCAAGTGGGATTTATTCCAAGGATGCAAGGATGGTTCAACATCCATAAATCAATCAACATGATAGACCACATTAACAAAATGAAAGATACAAATCTTAGGTTCGTCTCAATAGATATGGAGAAAGCATTTGACAAAATTCAAAATCCATTTATGATAAAAACTCTCAACACAGTGGGTATAAAGGGAATGGACCTCAACATATCAAAGGTCATGGATGACAAGCCTACAGCTGACATTATACTCAATGGTGAAAAGCTAGAAGCTTTTCCTCAAAGACAAGGAACAAGACAGGAATGCCCACTCTCACCACTTTTAGCAACATAGTACTGGAAGTCCCAACCATAGCAATTAGTCGACAAAAAGAAATAAAAGGCATCCAAATTGAAAAGAAAGAAGTAAAACTGCTACTACTTGCAGATGACATGATATAATGTATAGAAAACCCCAAAGACTCCAGTAAAAAATGGTTAATAAAAAAATTGATAAATTCAGTAAAGTTTCAGGGTACAAAATCAACATATAAAATTTATATAATACATAAATGCATCAGAAAGAATAAAATAGCTAAGAATAAATATATCCAAGGAGTTCAAAAGATCTGTACACTGAAAAGCATAAGACACTGATGAAAGAAACTGAAGAAGACAGAACTAAATGGAAAGATATTCTATGTTCATGGATTGGAAGAAATATTAATATTGTTAATATGTTCATAATCTACAATTTCAATGCAATCCCTATCAAAATTCCAATGGCATTTTTCACAGAAACAGAAAAAACAATCCTAAAATCATATGGAATGGCAAGAGACCCTAAATACACAAAGCAATCTTGAGAAAGAAGAACAAAGATGGAAGCATCACTCCCTAACACAACCATATATAGAAACTCTGAATTTTCATTAAAATAAGTTTATGATTTCATTTATACATGGGTCTAAACACAAACAAACAAACAAAACCCCTAAGCTCATAGATACAGAGAACAGATTATGGTTTCCATAGTTGGGAGCTGGAGGTGGCCAAAATGAGTGAAGGTGGTCAAACGGTACAGATTTTTACTATAAAATATACATATTTTGACTATATAATATAAAACTATAAGATAAATGTCCTGGGAATATAATATATAGCATGGTGACTATAATTAACAATACCGTATTGTTAATTGCTAATAAGAGAGTAGATTTCAAAAGTTCTTTTTTTTTTTAAAGATTTTATTTATTTATTTGACAGAGAGAGAGATCACAAGTAGGCAGAGAGGCAGGCAGAGAGAGAGGGGGGAAGTAGGCTCCCCGCTGAGCATAGAGCCCAATGCGGGGCTCGATCCCAGGACCCTGAGATCATGACCTGAGCTGAAGGCAGAGGCTTTAACCCACTGAGCCACCCAGGCACCCCTAGATCTCAAAAGTTCTTAAAAAAAAAAGTCTGTAACAATGTGTGGTAATGGATGTTAAGTAGTGTTATTGTGGTGATCATTTTGCAATATATACAAATATCGAATCATTATGTTGTACACCTGAAACTAATATGTATCAATTATAGATCAATAAAAATGATTTTTTAAGAGTACACATGTGGATCAAAAAAAATTCCCGATGTAGATCCACACATGTATGGACAATTGATTTTGAGGAGGAAAAGGATACTCTTTCAACAAGTGGTACTAGAACAACTGGCTATCCATTTTTGCAAAGAAATAGATCTGACCTTTATCTTATACACAAAAATCAACTTGAAATAACTCATGAGCCTAAATATATGAGCTAAAACTATGAGCTTTTTATGAGAAGACATAGAAAAAGATCTTAAGAGAACTTGTTTTGGGAAAGATACCTTAGATAAAACATTAAATGCACAGATAGAAAAGAAAAAAGTAAGACCTTTTCCTTTTTCAAAAGACATCATTAAGAAAAAAGAAATGCAAGCCTCAAACTGGGAAAAATATTTGAAAAAATACATAAAGAATGCTTTTAACTTAAAAATAAGAAAACCAATTACAAATGGGGAACAATCTGAACAAACACTTAACCAAAGATGGGCAGATTTGAAATAAACTCATGAAAACATGTTCAACATTTCTAGTCATTAGGGAAATGCAAATTAAAACCACAATGAGATACTACACATCTACCAGAATGACTACAATGATATAGACTGATAATTCCAAGTTTGTGAGAATGTGGAACACTTGAACTCTTACATAATGCTTCTGGGAATGCACAGGCATTTGGAAAACAATTTCTCATAAATTTAGACACTTATCCTAAGATCAAGCAATGCTACTCCTAGTTATTTCCCCAAGAGAAAGAGATGCAAGGATTTATGCAAATATGCAAAAATTTTAATATACAATGATTCTAAGGTTTATTTTTTAATAGCTAAAAACTGGATTGGATCCAAATATTCATTAATTAGTAAATAGATATACGCCTTTTAGTATATACAGGCAATGAAGTACTATTCTGCACTAAAAAGGAACAGACTACTGACATATGCAACAACATAAATGAATTTAAATCACATTAATCTTAGTGAAAAAAGCCAGACACAAGTTGCTAAATACTGAATGATTCTATTTGCATGAGATTCTAAAACAGGTGAAACTATAGTGGTAGAAGGCAGGTTGGAGGTTGCCAAGACTTTACATGACTGTAAAGTCATAAGGGAACTTTCTGGAGGATGAAAATGTTCTATTTCATCATTATGGTGATGGTTAAGTGACTATGTATAATTTTACAAGTTATGTCAAATGTATATTTAAAGTTGCTGGATTTTATGTAAATTATACCTATATAAACTGATAAAAACTTCCCATAATCCCCTCACCCAGAGACAACTACCATTAATATTGTGACATAATCACTTTGTTTTCATTAGTATTTAATATACCCAAAGTCATATTTATTTTTATACTTTATATCCTATATTTACCAATTTTTAAAATACAATCTTTGTGTTCTATTACTTGCTTTGAAAGACTATTTTTTTTTAAGATTTTTGTTTATTTATTTGACAGAGAGTGCGACACCGAGAGAGGGAACACAAGCAGGGGGAGTGGGACAGGGAGAACCAGGCTTCAGGCTGAGCAGGGAGCCAGATGCAGGGCTCGATCCCAGGACCCTGGGACCAGGACCTGAGCTGAAGGCAGTAGCTCTAACGACTGAGCCACCCAGGCGCCCCAGGAAAGACTAATTTCTAATGGCTGCTTCTAAGTCCCTTAGTGATTCTTCTATTGTTGGATATTTATTTTGCCTTTTATAAATAACTAAAACTAGGAAAACACATTTATGTATAAGGTTTTCATTCTGTAATTTAGATCTTTTCCAAAGCCAAATCTGCATAATTTGACTGAATATTGGAACAGCCTTCTAAGTGATCCCACTTTTACTCCTCTCTTGCTGTTGCCAGAATTACTTCCCAAACACAACTGATGATGTCGCTCTCCAGCTCACAACTTCGGTTGGCCTTCTGTTGTCTACAGGGTGAAGCCAGGGTTCCCTGCTGAAACACAAATGTCTTATGATAAAAACCTCAGCCCTCAACGTACTCTGTGTTATGGGTTGAACTGTGCCTCCCATAAAAGATATGTTTGTATTTCAACAAAGCCCCAACCTCGGAATATGACCTTATTTGGAAATAAGGTAACTGCAGATTAACTAGTTAAGATGAAATCATAGTGGAGTAGGGTGGGCTCTTAATCCAATGAGATTTAGTGTCTTTATAAGAAGACTGCCGTGTGAAGACACAGGGAGAATGGAGGTGAAGATGGAGACAGAGATTGGAGTGATGTACCCCCAAGCCAAGGAGTTTCAAGGATTGCTCACTGTCATAAGAATCTAGGAGAGAGACATGGGACAGGTGTCCCCTTGGAGCCCTCAAAAGGAACTGACCCTTTTCATACTTTGATTTTTGACCTCTAGCCTTCAGAACAATGAGAGAATAAATTTCTGTTGTTTTAAGCCATTCAGTTTGTGGTCCTGTGTTACAGCACTCCTAGGAAACTAATATATACTACATGTCCCTACCACATTGAATGGCCTTCCTTTTCAGAACCTAGCCCACACTGTTCTCAGTTCAGAATGTTTTCCACAGCTCCCTCCAAACCCACTCCTTTGCTTGGCAAACTTAAGACCTGGTTTCAGGATTTCCTTTTGGATGAAACCAACTCTGCTTTTCCTTTTGGCTTCAGGAAGTTGGCAGCATGGATCCTCATTTTCCCATTGTAAATAGGACTTGATATCTTATACTATAATTACCAACTCTCCCTCAACATCCTATGAGATTTTTGAGAGTAGAGATCACATCTTACTCATTTTTGTATACCCATTGCCAAGTGATAGTGAGAATGCACTGTCTGCTGAGTCATGAAATCTTAACACATCCTACAAAAGGTGCATGACGTAGTATACAAACTTTGGAATGATTTGAGTTAGGTAGACCAGATTGGGTTTAAAATCCAGACTCCACCACTTAGCAGTTGCTAGGTAATCTTGGGCAAATTGCATAAGCTCTCTGAACCTCAATTTGTTCATCTATAAGACAGAGATTATAATTTCTTTCCAGTGGGTTATAAGAAATTGATGAGGTGTCATGTGTGACTACATCTACACACCTAATAGGCATTTAGTAAATTGATATATTTTAAATATATAATCACTATATTTTTTGGACATATACATAAGACTATAAAGATAAAATTAGTGTAAATATCTAGAAATAAAAGGCAATTATTATAAAACTTATTTTCAAAAATGAGACATATTTCGCTTACAAATTACTGATAGAACCATATAAAGAATCTTTGAATTTCCATTAAAATAACCACAATCTTGTTGGTTTGATCGGAGAAAACTGAGGATGTCGATATGTTTATTTACTGAGGGCAATTTAATTTTTGGCAATTAGAGTAAAAGGAAAAGAAAAAAGAAAAAGAAGGGAAAAAAAAAAACCAGAAATGAAGAAAAGAGAAAGATAATCTGATTGCTGACAAGCCTCCGCCAACATCTATCTCCTTAATGACTCATTTTTTTCCCCTAGGGAGAGAAGCTAATTTCGGCCATAATTGCTCTGTCTCTTGAATCTTTCTGAACAAAAATGAACATTGAGGAAAGAGCCACATTGTAGTTTGATCCCAGAACCCTGGGCTCGCAGTATATCTTGAGGGTTCCTGGGAGGCCCTTCTATCACAAAGGTAGCGGGGTCCTGTCAAGCTTTTAAACCCACACAAAGGCCCTTCTCAGCTGCTGCAGACTGGTTCCAAATGGAGCCCTATTTTTTTTTCCCCAAATACTTTTATTTTATTTTTTCAGTGTTACAAGATTTATTGTTTATGTACCACACCCAGTGCTCCATGTAATACGTGCCCTCCTCAATACCCACCACCAGGCTTGCCCGTCCCCCCCACCCCCTCCCCTCCAAAACCCTCAGTCCCTTGCTCTGAGTTCACAGTCTCTCATGGAATGGAGCCCTATTTTTTCTCTGGTGAACACACAAAGCAAAAGGCAGCAAAACACACACATCAACCCCATCCTTCAGAAGTCTTGTAAACCACTCACATCTGTTCTCAACATCTCTGTATCCAGCAATTTCCCAAAAATAAAGTGCATTTGTTTTCTTAAATGTAACCTGTCAATCATAAAAGATGAGTCTGAGACCATTAAATGAGCTCCATTAGAACTGACACACTTTTAAAGAATATCACCACTGCAAAACAGCATAAATGGAGCTTGGTTAACAGTGCTTTAAGTTTAGATCTGTGAAGCAGAAGTAAATAGGGTTACAAACAGCACACGAACTAGCAATAGAGTGTAGAAGCTAAAAGTGCCCAGTTTAACTCCTGGCTTTGCCACTTTCTAGCTACTTCCCCAGCTTCCTTGTCTATCACATGAGGATAATAATAGTACCTTCCTCAAATGTTGCTATAAAAATTAACTGAGATGATACTGTACAATGTGTAGGATTGTATCTAGCAGATAGTAAGCCCTCAATAAGCGTATGCTATTATTATAGCTGTTATTATTGGCCATTCCAGATTTCTGCAAAAAGCATAGACTCATCTGTAATAAAACATCTGGGGTAATTAATTCTTTTTCTCAAACTATCACATTTCTGGGAACCATACAAGATTTAAGTGGTAAGTTGTCAACTAAGACAAAGCAATTCAGAGGATGAATTATTCCAGGCTTGGCTTGCCTGGAGTGGCCCTAAAATGTTCCCTTCTGCCCAAAGGTTATTATAATGCATCTATCGGATTCTTACTGGATACCCTCCAAGGCCCAAGGACTGTCAAATCTCTAATCCACCCACTTGCAACTCAGAAGCTTCTCAGCTCCATGCTCCAGGTGGCCACCGCCAATCAATTGAGGTTGGCAAGGATGAAATACAACTATTTGTTATCACCAGCGTAAGACATTACAACCTGCAGAGAAGGGATGCAATCCCCTTTATAATGGTATTACTGAGTGAGGAGTAGGGAAGATGATGACCTCTGCCCTTTAGACAAATGTCATTATACCAGAATTTCATTTCTCTACAGTCTCAGAAGATAAATTGGGAGAAGAACACATTATTTCAGTCAAAACTGGTGAAATACTAAAGTGGGTAAAGGAGTTTTGTGTATTAATTCTTCCAGTAAATTACTCTCTATACGTAAGAATTAACTCATTACATGGTAGACCCATGGCCCAAAGCAGAGCTGCCCAATCAATGGGTATGCCAGGGATGATTATAGGTGGGTAAGAGATAATAACCCCTTCATCTCTTGGGGCAGGTAAGGCAAAGGTACTTAGGGCAGTATCATGCACATAATGTACATCTGTATGCTGTGCAAATAGTATCATTTCATACGCGTGCCATGACTGGAAAAAGTTTGGGAACCACTAGTTTAATAAATGAATACATTTTCTAAAGTATCCTCAATTGTAACTATGGCAAAGCTTAAGCACTGGGTGGCTTATTATACTTCCTATCATGGTTACAAATACAAAGATGTTCTAGAAAAACCCTATCTACATTCTTGATCTGAGAGCATA
This sequence comes from Potos flavus, assembly GCA_028534135.1. Classification (NCBI taxonomy): domain Eukaryota; kingdom Metazoa; phylum Chordata; class Mammalia; order Carnivora; family Procyonidae; genus Potos; species Potos flavus. The sequence continues at coordinate 17,298,831 of CM052897.1, forward strand.
GTCCCATGACAAAATTCTGTTACGATTAATATCCTTGGTTTGCAAGGGACAGAAATGCACATGCCCTAAAGTATAGCACAGATAATGAGGGATTTTCACAAGTACTGTCAAGGGAGGCAGAATCCTATGGGAATTAAAAGACTGAGCCTATTCAGAACAGGATGCAGAAGCTAGCAGTTTGAGAGACTCCAGCCACAAGAGATCCTAAGTCTTTACCCTGATATTTTACTAATAACATGAGTTGGCTACATTCTTTCTCTTTGGGGAACTGTCTTGCATTTTCTTCCGGTTGGCTACCGGTGAGCTTCTGGACCCTCCATACTTTGCTTTTGCTTATTTCTAGGTTCTGGTTTCTCATAACTTCAACCTGCTCTTAATTTCTCCTGATCCCTGCTTCTACCTCATAGTCAATCTCAATTTCCTTCTTTCTCCTCCCTTCCTATCCTGTCTGCATTTTTCAGTGTCAATTCCTATTGTTAACTCCCTGTCTCTCTTCACACTTTTCAATCCACATTCTTGAGAATAAGCCTGTGGGTGATCTTTCTAGTGTCTCTTTGTATAGAACCTCAGGTCTTTTTCCAGGCCACTTACTACGCAATGGTTTGACTAAGGTCTTGGGTCCAATGCCCACTGACTGAGAGGGGCTGGAGTCACAGGTTTCAAAATATGTTCCTTCGACAGAACTGTAGTGGGAGAGGCAATTTTCCTTTGAAGATCTCTAGGTAGAGAAGACAGAATGTATCTAGAACAAGCCTCCTCAAGAGAACAAAGTTTTTATATTTTCAATTGTCAAAGAGACCATTTAAACACATTGTCTTAGAAAGAAATCCTTTTGATAATTTGCTTCTCTATCCCTTCTCTCTTTTCTTTTTCCCATCCACCCATCTATTCATCCATCCAAAAACTATGAATCTGTCTTCAAAATAAATGTATGAAATTGCCAATAACCATAATGATCCTTGAGGAACATGAACCTACTAGGGAAGATAAATTGTGTATGCAGATCATTTTAAGTGTCCAAAGAATGTCAGAAGTAAAAGGTTATGAAGTTCAAAGGACAAAGATGACAATTCAGCTAGGCTTTGAAAGACAGTGAAGATCTAATATTCATTACAGACATAAAGACAACATGAGCCTAAGCCTTGAATTAGCAGAGTTTTGTAACATCAAAACAGAGATTCTGGCATTTTAAGTCCTAGAAAAAGTGCATAATAATTGTAAAAAATTCAAACCAAATTGAAAAAAATATAGTGTAAAAATCTGTCTTTCATCACTGCTCACTTACCCTTTCCACAGGCGTAACTTCTCTTCAAAAGTAACCACCATTAACTGTTTACTCTAAATGTATCCAGACTCTTTTCTATACTATTAAATCAAAATAGTATAATGATTCGATGACAAAGATACTATGAAACCCATTTTACAAAGAGGTAGGGTAAGTATTTTCTTTGGGTTAAGAAATTCTTTAAGTGAATGTTCCATCACATCTTGTTATTATGAGAGCTCTTGACTTTAGCTGATCTTGAAGAACTCAATTCAGTTTTTTAAGTAGCTCTTGTTTTTGGGGGGTCATTTTAACCAGAACTGGGAGGAAGCCAGCAGTGGGCACTCATACATTAGCTGGATGAAAAGATTCCACTTACAATAGAAAGTCCTATATACTTTCATGAGTACTCAGATCTTTACCAGACTTTTTGACATGTAAGCTTTATATTTGTCTTCAACAGGTGAATTTTACTTTAATAATGGGATGTTGATGAAATTATTGAAGATTTAAGAGAAATCAGATGTATTTCTCCTCTATGACATTACTTTTTAAATAAACTAAATGTATTTTTTATCAGCCCATATCTAATAGAATGGCCAACTGAATTTACTTAAGCCTCTTCCTTTCATATCTACATGACAAAGTCAGATTTCTGAAGGAACATATTATACAGCATATAAGGGGAACTCAAGTTACATGGATACAGAACACTTACCCCAGACTGCCATGAAAACAGCAAAGAAGACAGTGGCTCCATTGTCAAAGAGGTGGGTTACCTGGGAACATTATGAATCACAGTTAAACTAGTTTCTTATATACTATATTTCAATTCACATTTTTTCAAGTTCTATAAAAATAAATGAAATTTGCAGGGTTTATTTGGGAGATTTTCCTTTGGGATCATAATCAAGAAGAGGGTTCCTCCAACTATGAAGTAGTTTGGATATGCAAGAGAGAATTTGTTCTCTTTATGTGGGTATCACCTAGCTGAACATTTATCAGCAGCACCAATAGTGCTAAGAATTTTCTTTTATGCACCATAAAAACTATTATATCTGGACACATGGCTACACTTATTATATTTAAGACCACGGAGGTATTTTAGTTGCTGCTTTAAAGGCTTCTGATTTCTATTTTTAATGCCTCATTTATTCACTTTGAAAATATGCCTATTTTGTTTGTGTATTTTTGAGCAAACATTTTCTGCGCTGCCCTCTGGATTTTGGTATTACAAAGAAGAGACAGCAGACCTTTAACAAAATCTACTTACACCTTTCTTAAAGCCTCAGGTAATCATTGTATTTACCTATTACACATAACACAAAGACAGCTAGCAAATACTTTATTGCTAGATAATACATTCTATCACAAACACCACAACAGAGAGCAAAGATATTCGTCCTGCAAAACTGCCATGCTCATTTCCGCCTCCAGGATAAATCACACCAATGTCATGCCAGATTGAAATGATGACTGATACGTTCATAAAGCATAACCTTTTTTGGGTGCTTTATAGCTCTCTATAAAATATACTTTACTGTCCCTTGGAGAATGTGCCAACTATAAACAGATCTTTTCCTGTTATATCAGAGTGCGAAGTATTTCAAAATTTTCCAAAAGTTTATGCCTTCTTTTTGTTTGAACATAGGAGAGATGAGCAGCATTCAAATACCGAATGTAGATAAAAGGCAAAAGCTAATTTATTTCATATGCCAGAAGGAGTGTTAAATTGTATATTGCATATTATATTAATGCACTGAGCATTAAATCAAGCCCGAGGGTTCCAGTAATATGTGGCTGGTCTGTGCTCTCTATTAGGGTATTTACAGGGAGTTGGTGGAAGTTGTGGCCTGCATCATCAGTGGAGATTCTGGAATGAATTGTGGTGGCCATTGTTTTTGGCTATTCACTTTACCTTTCTTCCTTCTCCTGGTAATAGATGTCTCTCACGTAGGTGACGAGGGGGCATGTGGCTCAAACAGAATCAGTTAGAGTCCCTTCCTGGGACTGATAGACAAACATTAGGAGAGAGACATTTTTCTGCTGCAGTTACTTGGGAATATGTGAATCAGGAGGTGTGAGTTAATAAGGACTTCTGGCTCCTATAAAATGGTAAGTTAAAATAGACTGATGGCTCCCTTTGCCAAAATCAACCCTAGAGAAGCAAGATAGTAGATTCTGGAAACTAACAAAACACAAAAACAAAGACCCTGGAAACCCCAGGGGAGATGGAAAGTTGCCTTGAACTGGAGTGTGTGTGCGTGTGCGTGTGTGTGTGTGTGTGTGTGTGTGTGTGAGGGAGGGAGGTGGTGGTATACAGGGAGAGTTAGTGGCAGTTTTCAAGCAGATTGGGAGTTCAGCTTGGAGCAATACACAAGTTCTACTCCAGCCTCTCCCTCAATGGTCATTGGACAACTAGTGTCTCCCATCAAATCAGCTACAACAGGCCAAACCACAGGGGCTGGTTCTTGGGGTAATATCAGGGATGCTCAGAGTTCTGCCTGGTTGAGGAGATGAGGAGGTGCTGTCTGGCCAGCTGTCCTCAGGTATTCTCTCCTCACTCCAGGTCCTCTTAAACTCCGGGGCTAGCAGATTATAATCAAGGGAGAATGGCTCCACCCAATTCTGTTTTATTCCTGGCTGACTTAAAAATGAAACATTGACCAAAAAAGTCCTCTGGAAAAGTGCAGCACACGGTGGTGCCTGGGACACACTGTCCTCTCCTTTCTGTAAACTCCCTAGGCCTGAGAGCTGAGTGCCTGGCCTCTGACCATTACCCGAAGTTGTTGACACCTCCAGGGGACAAACATGCACAGGTCAAAATAATGAAGTATTTGGGGAAGACAGCGGACTCCAAAGAATTCCAAACTAGGCAATATACATGTTCTGAAACAGACATTGTGTAACCAATGTTACGCAGTGTAACCAGCAGACCAAGCCTTTTTAAAAAGCACAAAAACATGATTACGGAGATAAAGAAGATATAAGACTCATGTCGTGGCAGTTAGCAGCCACCTTCCCGACCACGTGAGGAGAACCTCTCTGCAGAAGGATCATGTGGACAGGCGGCCAAAGAGAGACATGTGGGGCCTGGAGGATCAGTTTAGGCCTTGAGGCCCTTGTCCTCAGACAGCATGAGCTATTCCAGTATATTTTCCAGTGAAATGAGCCCATAAGTCCCTTTTTGCTGAAGCCAATTTGAGTTGGGTTTCTGACCTTGCAAATGTAAAGATAGGAGATAAAGCATTCCTCGCCAGCAGAACAGGCATCGATTAGAGTGGATCTGGGCTCTGACTGGATCCAATACCCCTATATATCCTCAGTCCCATGAAATTGGTTTAGCATTTCTAATAAGTGCTTCTAAAGGAAACTCTGTAGAACTTCAATTCTTTCATCTGAGGCTTTTTTTCAGCTTTTTACTAAGTTTCTTAAGGCAAGACCAACTCTAAAATCCAGAATCCAAACATCGTTTAGCCGCAGTACAGCACAATGATATGTTTTGCAGTCAGATAAATCAAGGCCTAGCTACTTACTTCTGTGTGACCATGGATGAGTAATTTTTACCTCTGAGTAAAATGAGCGTAATAACATCTACCTTGAAGTTGCCGTAAGAATTAGAAACAAAATTTCTAATTTTGTAGTAGGTTGCCTAGCTACTTTTATATCTATAGCCTAGCTATATTATAATTATGATTATTCTAGATCTTTTGTTCAGTAGGATAACTGCTTAACTAGCTCCTATAAAATATGAGTACTCTGAACTATCCATGATGATCCTTTCAGGGAATTATCATGGATCTCCTAAAGAGAGAACTTCATTCAAGGCATATCTTTTCCATGTAAAAAACAAATATCCCGAAACAATAATAACAACAAAAGACTGAGTTTCTGAGATTCCAAAAAGCAGATTTTTTGCATCTTAGTCATTCAAGCTTAATGATGATCTCATGATCTTTAAACAAGATTATATTACTGACAAAACTCTTTTGATTCTCACCAAATCTGTATTTCCCAAGCTTGTTCTATTAAATTTTCCTCACTCGCTCGGGTCTATCTGTATGTTCTCTAAAGGTAGGGAGAGTATTTTATGTGTTTTTGGTCTCTTGCAGCATGTATCCACAGCTTTCTAAGATCACAGCTGGCTGCTATGGTTTGGGCTCTACACACATAGACTGGCCACCTGCAACGCTACAGACATCATGGATGGGCGGGCTCCTGGGCTGTCTATCAAATGTTCTCTCATTTAAAACGAACAACACTCTGCCATACCAACAGTGTAATTAAATAGATCTAAGCTGCAGGGATTGCAGACACTCAGTAAAGTCTGCCAACCCTTTTTGTATCTGAAATCTGGGCAAGTTGACAGGTAGTGGTCTTGGAAAAGTCTTCAGCAGCCCATACTCCAGCTATTGCTTTGTATTAGTGACATTGCCCGTAAGTAAAAAATAAAGAATTTGATGAATATGTCTAAAAGTTTAATAAAGTAAGACATAACATGAGAAAGGGACATGAAGTAACATATAATAGACATAATGATGCTATGTGTTTTTTTCAAAGTACTTTTCCATATATGTACTATATTACTATTGTTTTTGGTCTTCATGACAAGCCATGGGTCAGAGAAGGCAGGTATCACTGCCTGCATTTTTTTTTTTTTAAGATTTTATTTATTTGATAGAGAGAGAGAGAGACAGTGAGAGAGGAAACACAAGTGGGAGTATGAGAGGGAGAAGCAGGCCTCCTGCCGAGCAGGGAGCCCAAAACGGGGCTCGATCCCAGGACCCTGGGATCATGACCTGAACCAAAGGCAGACGCTTAACGACTGAGCCACCCAGATACCCCACTGCCTGCATTTTAGAGATGAGAAAGCTCAGCCTCAGAGACTGTCCATGTGCGTGATCAAGGAGGTAAGTAGCTGAACTAGTCCCGAATCTAAATTTTTTTTTTTGACAATAACAATAATGAAAGAGGACGATGATGGTGGCTCTCATTTGCTAAGATCTTACCATCTGCCAAGCACTTTGCTCAGTGTACGCTTTATCTCATTTCTTATAACAATTAAGTGAAACAAGCATCATGTTCTCCATTTTACAAATAAGAAAACTATGGCTCAGAGAGGTAAATAACTTATTCCAGGACTGACAAGTGGTAAAGCACAGTGTTAAGATCTGAGTCTTTCTCTGACTCTAACAACTGTACTCTTTGCAGTATGCACACTGCAGCCTCCTCTGATGAAAATCAGAGCTAATACATTTAAGATACATATACGGTAAAAAAACATATTTGAATTAGAATACCAAGTGATAGAGGTAACTCTCTCCTACAACATAAACTCGAGACTCAAAGACTAGAAATGAGAAAGAGAATATAGTTACCCTCTGTTCCTCGGGAAAATGTATAAAAAATTCAATCTACCTAAAATGCCACAGATTTGAAATTACCTTGGCATAAACGCAGCTGTCTGACAGCCTCATGAACGGACAGTATTTATCGCACACAGGACACATGATGATATCTGTAGCTTGGCAGACTTCTTTACTGGAAAAGAGAACAGAAAAGGACTGCTTTTCAATGACACAGGAGCATGTTTTCCCCTACGATTTCACCAGAATCCTTGACCACTAAATAAGATCCAGTAGATTACTGTCCTTAGAAGCTTCCTAGCCTTATCTGTTATTAAAGTAAACAAGTGCTTGCACATTTTAATAATTTGATAAGCCTACTTATTTATGAAGTTGCTTCTTGGTTTTATATATTAATTAAGTTACAGTCTGGAAAATACGTGAAGCACACAGTGGATGTTATACCCTAAATGAAACAAAAGTCATTCACAACACTGCAGAAATTTGAAGCAATTTCATACTGAATTATAGGAACAACCAGGTACCTAAAAGTGCCTGCCTCGATCTCTATGTGCATGATAAGTGAAAAGTAATAACGGAGGGATAAATAAAAATGTTGTGAATTAGTTCTAGGAGAAAACTACATCCCCATTAACAATTCCACCAGAAAGTAAAATATTTTTACAGGTGGGAGACTCAATCAATCACTTTTACTTTTGCAATCACTTTTAAAAGGCACTTTTATTATTTAAGATCATTGTCTAGCCTGGCAATAAAATCCCTATGAATACCTTAAACTATATTCTGGTGAGAGAGCTGAGATAACAATCCTCAACAATGAATCATTCTCAAGACCTCAACGAGTTGGTAAAATGTCTTTCTGGCTTAGGTTTAAAGGGTCCTTGTAAAAACTCAGAATTCATAAAAAACGATTATTAACCCACCATTTTGCAGGATTAGCAGAAAGAGAAAAGGTAAAAAGTCCGAAAGAGAGCAACTTTCAGCCAGTGAATGGAAGCACTTTTTTTTTTTTTTTTTTTGTGGACACAGAGTGGCTTATATGTCCATAAATGTAAATTTTGCTTCCCTGGTAACTGAAGATTACAGCAGCATGGGCAATGAATGGAAGAGCTAGTGAATTGAGCTCTTGAATTTTTCCCAGGAGTGACTGAGAACGGAGTTAGAAGGAAAAGAGGTCCCACAATCTGGGAACATCCCCAAAGCATCACCACCCATCTATAAATAGAAGCAAAGGCAGGCTTACCCAGGGCTCCCCATACCTGACTTGGCAGTGATCCAGAGTAATGACTCCATACAAAAAGACAAACAATCCAATGAAGGCCGCTGGGAAGAGCATGCCAGTGTACCAGCCCAACCAGGCAAAATACAACCCAATCTTCTCTCCAAAGTACCGCCTGTTTAAGACACAAGAGCCTCGCAAATCATAGCGAAGTGTTTAGAGTAAGGCATTATAATACTTGGCTCAGTCATGTTACTTTGTAGTGCCCTTGCTGATAATGCATGCATCCAAGAGAAGAGAGCACTTGACCAAATTAAGGCTCTGGCTTAAATTTCTTCTCCTATCATTATATATCAGAAATAGCATGAACCCTTCCATAAAAGAACATGATTATACACAAGCTTGTTCCGAGAACACAGAATTAACCTGTGCCCATTCAGGAAGATACAACACTTACTACAGAACCGGGAGAATTTGAAGTGTTGGTGACAACACATCATCCCATCTTTGCCATTTCCGAGTGTGTGCTTGGTTGTAACACATGTATTATAATTAAATATATCTTTAAAAATAGGAAACAAAGTTATTACGAAAAACTGTAAACACCTCTTTCAATATTTCGTAGCTTTCTAAGATGTTTACAATGCTCAAATCATAGATATTAGAAAGAAAAGAACTCTAATTACAGAGATTCAAAACAAATTGACACTGAGAACAACTTTTAAGTGATGATTTTTCACAAGTTTCAACATCTACCTCAGTAAATATTTTTCTGACACTAACCAGTCTGCCTAGTGCCTTGCAGTGTACAAAGTTAAGGAACATCCAGGGAATTCCTTGCTTTTTCTTTCTCAAACACCATTAATAATAAAATTGACTTATGTTAGAATACAACCCAAATTGTGCTTTCTATGCCTCTCAATTGCTATACTTCATTAGTTAGAAGTTAATTACTTTTTAGTCTAATATAAGAATATTCTAATTTTTTTCATTCTCATTCTAAACAAATGTTGCTGACCACCTGTTTCCAAATACTGACTTCTGCTTTCCTCTTAGAATGTCCAATAATTCCTAAAAGCTCTGAAAGGTGGAATAAAGATTATTTATCCTATCTTCCACTGTGTCCCAACAGCCACTCTCTGAAGACTTTTCCAACATACATTCAAATATACAGATATATTCTTTTATTCATCCAACAAATAAAAAAAATGAGTTCGATATGGCAAATATTGTGCTAGGAGCTGAGGATACAAAATCAGCTTGGTCCCTGCTCTTGTGCAGCTCACAGGCTGACAGAGTAGACAGACATCAATCAATTAAAGAAATAAGTTTACTATTAGAACACTGAGAAAAGAGCTACAAAAGGAGAGGAACACAATTCCCCAAGGATATAAACCAAGACCATGTGACCATCCTACTTGGGGAAGACTTTTATGAGGAGGTGACTATTAACTAGATGGGACTGGGGACAGGATCCAGTGTTTCCAACAGAGGAACCGTAAGTATAAAGACCCTGTGGCAGAAGGGACCAGGTGAAATAAGGGCAGTGTGCCCAGAGCACTGATAACAAGAGATGGGCTGGTGAGGTAGGTGGAGGCTGGGCCTTGGTGGGTCTTATAAACCATGCTAAATGCATTGATCCTTGTCCTGAGAGAATGGAAAAATCATACGAGAGTTTTAACATTGAAAGGACATAATCAGATTTAATTCCAAAAAAGATCACTCTATTTTTTTTTATGTTATGTTAGTCACCATACAGTACATCATTAGTTTTTGATGTAGTGTTCCAGCATTCTTTGTTTGCATATAACATCCAGTGCTCATTGCAATACATGCTCTCCTTAATACCCATCACTGGGCTAACCCATCCCCCCTCCTCTCCTCTAAAACGCGCAGTTTGTTTCTCGGAGTCCATAGTCTCTCATGGTTCATCTCCACCTCTGATTTCCCCTCCTTCATTTTTCCCTTCCTTCTCCTAATGTCCTCCATGCTATTCCTTATGTTCCACAAATAAGTGAAACCATATGATAACTGACTTTCTCTGCTTGACTTATTTCACTTAGCATAATCTCCTACAGTCCCATCCATGCTGATGCAAATTTGGGTATTCATCCTTTCTGATGCCTGAGTAATATTCCATTGTATACATGGACCACATCTTTTTTTTTGGACCACATCTTCTTTATCCATTCGTCTGTTGAAGGGCATCTCAGTTCTTTCCACAGTTTGACTATTGTGGACATTGCTGCTATGAACATTGGGGTACATATCATATGGCCCTTCTTTTCACTATATCTGTATCTTTGGGGTAAATAACCAGCAGTGCAATTGCTGAGTCATAAGGTGGCTCTATTTTTAATTTTTTGAGGAACCTCCTCACTGTTTTCCAAAGTGGCTGCACTAACTTGCATTCCCACCAACAGTGTAAGAGGATTTCCCTTTCCACACAACCTCTCCAACATTTGTTGTTTCTTGCCTTGTCAATTTTTGCCATTCTAACTGGTGTAAGGTGGTATCTCAATGTGGTTTTGATTTGAATCTCCCTGATGGTAAAAAGATCACTCTAATTGCAGGGTAGAGAATGGATTGGAAGGCACCAGAGTGGAAATAGGGAGACCAATTATGGGACAACAGCCATCATCCAGGTTATTAGGTGAAGGAGGCAGTATGGTGGAGGAGGTCCTGGAGTGTGGCCAGAATCAAGAGACATGGAGGAAGCAAAATCTGTAGGACAAGAGCTTTTTAAGAGTTGAGATTTCCTAGATACACCATAAATTTGTTCTATTGAAATATTGCTTATGTTTTTCATCTCCCTTCCTTTGGCCTATACAAATCCTACTCTCTCCAAGGCTCAGCTACAGAATCTTCCACAGAAGCACCAACCCGTATCTATCCTTTCCATTTTTCTGAATAGTTATAAAACTAATCACCTTCATCACACATTTTACCTAATTGTGCAGAGTCTTGTATTGTTTTCTATTTGTTTCAAGTATGCGGAGCCTGCTTTACTGAAGGAAACTGAGTTTCTCAGATATGGTGGCTTCCATTTGTCTTTGCCAATATTATTTAGCATCATACTAGAAACACGATGGGTAGTTAATTAATACTCATTGATAAACTGCAAAGTCTTAATCAAAACACTGTCAAGGAGGGTGGATATTTTGCCTGTAGTAATTTTCTGTAATTTTTGATCAGTATAATCCTATAATATTGGGACTGAGGCTGGGAAGAGCACTTACTTGTATGTTTTTTTCTCCACTGTTTTAGCATGTACTGAGACTGGTCAAAAGAAAATGATCTCATCTCAGGAAATATTTTCCACTCATCCAGATTATCTGGATTGTTACTAACACAAAGAATAGTACACAATTCATCAATGACCCCAGGTCAATAGGAATAAATACTTAGGAACAAGGGCTCCAGCAGGAAGAATGACTACCCAGGGAGACAAAATGTAAAGTGAGTTGTCTTATTTCATTTTCTTCTGGGCTCATTTTTTAAGGGCACTAGTGAAAGTAAACCAAATCCATCTAGTCTAGGAAATGAGACATGATTTTCTTTTTTATAAGGAATCCATTAAGTGTGGATTGTTGCTACCCAATCTTAATAACCAGTCTCTAAATAAATAATGAGATGTCAGAGTATAATGTTGCCATGGCAGAAATTTGGACATAGACAGTTAAAAAAACATACATTTCCACTGTACAATTATCAGAGGTTAAAACCTGATATACTAATTTGACTTGCAGAATTAAAAAAATCTTTAAAGGTTATTAGTTGAATATTACAATAAGCCTGACATTTATTAGAATGATAAATGTCATTGGTATTTATTTAAATACCAATTATTTTAAATTATTTAAATTTAATTAATTAGTATTTAAAAAAATACCAATTATTTAAAAGAAAAAATACCATTTTTCCTACTTACATAGACAGTAACTAACATTCCATTTGTGACTAATATATGTAAGCATGTCACATTTCTGCAATTGTTACAGATGATTTGTCAATAACAGTCGCATGGATGACCTGCTCCATATAAAACCTGACTGGTCTCACAGGCCTCTTCCTGAGTCCTTTCTGGAGGAAGCACCATCCTCATCAGAGTGAGGTCTAGTTAACCAAGAATGACCAATGTCCTCTGATAAGTTCCCTTCTTGAGATGAAGCTAGATTTGAGTAAGAGCTGTGTAACTCAGACGTTTTCCTTGTTCCAGCTGACAGCCTGTCCTAATCATTCTGTGCAAGTTTTATATTTGCAGCTGGTTAAGAACTCACCTTACAAGATCCAAAGGCTGGTATTTATACCACACGCCCCAGGAGGCCCAGCACTCATAAAGCAGATGTCGGTGGTTTTCCGCCCCATGGGTTCGAATGGAGTTTTTACTTCTGTAACTTCCCTGGGATAAAAACACCACTTCCAGTGAGATAATACCCAAAAAATCCATAAGGAAAAGCTAATAGTAATACTAGTCTTTTATGGAAGGAGCAGTGATAGGGGTGATATAAGAAAGAAATGGATCCATACTCTTGAAAGGAAAGCAGTTACTGTGGACATAATCTTGTTGATGGTGCTATGTAGTAAAAAGCACATGCTTGCTAGGAATCAGGCAGGTTTGAACTGAATTCAAATTCAGTTCCACTACTTTTTAGCTTAGAGATCTTAAGCTCTCTGAGCCTTAGATTTCTAGTTCATTAATGAATTAATAATTCCTGCCTCATTAGGTTTCTTTCATGGTTTGAGTGAATAAAGTGTCTTGCCTAGAGGCCATGCCCAAAACTTAGCTCTCTCTTCCATTTGCCTCAAGACAGGGTAGTTGGTAAACAGCCACAGCTGTACTGTTGCCTTATCCATACGAAACCCCTAAATGGATGCAACCTCAAAATTACAACAATTCAAATCTAATTCAACCACCTCATGGAGCAAATGAGGAGACCAATGCGGATTTTTCTGACTTCAGTTCCAGAACTGAACTTGTGGAAGTGGACTAATTATTAACGTTAACCTGAGAAGTTCTTTCTTACTGGAAGGCGAACAAGGCTGAGAGACAAGAAACTCAGGTTCTAGTCTCAGCTCAAGTAACAACTCACACAATAACTAGGGGGGGCTAACCTTTCTCTAAACCTCTATTTAAATTTTTAACAGGAAACGAGGGCAACAATCTCTGCCCTTCTTGCTTTTCTACCTCTGAAGGTTATTAGGATGTGAAATAATATAATTAAGTTAAACTGAGAGTAAAGAGTCAGCAGTGATTATGTTATTATTGCTGCTATTACTAATTTGGAAGATCTCTCATAGAATACAGGGCTTTACTGAGATGTGAAAGCCCAAGGGAAGAGGCCTTGAATTACTCCACGTGGTTTCAGAGCTGCATCTTCTCAGACATCCTCATACCTGCCACCTACTCACCTGCACAGATACTTCTACTCACCTACCATTGCTCAGACCCTGCCCTCACAATGGGCAAGGGTCCAGCGGTGGGGGGATGCAGTTGTCACTGAAACCTTTTTTGTAGTTATCCAACGAATAACTACAGGACGCCACATGATGTTTGCGGGAGGGCAGGGGGAGAATCTGTCCTGAGAGTTCAGAATCACCTGTGTGTGCCTTTAGAAAATCTTTGGGTCAAAAGATTTCCTTTTGTCATATGAAAGGGATCATTCCAAAAATGTTTCATGGAAGTCTGTAAATAGGGTCTGAGGCCAAAGCTTCTAGTTTTATTAATGAACAAGATTTGTAAAATTCCCCATCACCTTTGCATCCTTGTGGTGTTTAAAACAACAGAAACAGCACTGTAAGCCAAATAAAAGGTATGTTTTGGAAAGACTTGCCATTTGCAAATTGTTGGAACTGTTCTGCAAAGTTTACTGGCAAACTATTAACATTGTTTCCAGTAGAAGACTTTTGGAAATAACTCCCAGGAGTTCCAGCCTGGCTAGTTTGTGAAGTCCTACAGGGCATGGGGAAAGATAATTATCTTTGTGCTCTCTTTGTCACACAGTGACTGGTACAAAGTAGGCGTTCAATACCATGAAGATGACAACAATCTCTCACCAATCACAAGGATTATGTCCCTAAAAACCTATGTGTACAAGAGAATTCTGGGTTAAAAAACCCAAGATTGAATGGGGAAAGCAAGGTTAACGGTAACCACAGTTATATTTCTAAAGTTCTTATATATGACAAAAAACATGTAGCAAATAAAGAGAATATCAAAATTTATATATCTTAAATGAGAAATAATAGGTACAATACTATTCATTTCCACTCATCACCCTTTGATTACCAGAGGCTTTTCAAGATGAGTCCCTCCTACTCTCTAAAGAATAGCTATAAATTTCTTTGTTACAGAGACTATATGTTTCAGGAACATTTTCCCCATGGGTCTGGTGCCTCATGCAAATTTTCAATGCTTCTTTAATTTTATGACTTGGAGTCCCTCAGTGATTCCTCTGAATTCATGCTGAGTGACTCTTGATCCAAGTATTCTTACAATTACATAAAAAAGATATATATAGAAATAAACCTATGCTGGGGAGAGATGTCACAATGCAAGTAGGCCGTCCCTAATTATCCACTGAACAAATTAAATTCATTCTGAACAAATGTCATATCAACAAACGCAATTAATGACTATTCCCAGAATCTGATTTAATAACAAGAAATTGACAGAGGAAACGCAGGACAATACCTCATGCAGAGGAAATGCAGCTTCATAGGAACCATTGGTAAGCAAACGATTCAGACCTAGAACAACAAAAAAGTTCAGTTCGAATTAATACTGAGTTTGAATCCTCACAACGTTCAAGACTAATATAAGGGTGGTACTATTTGGAGAAAACAATCTAGGCTTTCAAATGTGATTCAAACCCAGCTGGGGACTCCAACAGTTTAGAAAGATTTGCTATCTGATAGGAAATTGGAATCAAGGGCTGGGAAACTGGATTTTCAAATAGAAACAAAACAGTGAAGCATACTTAGTACAGTGCCTGGCACAAAGATGGGAATGTACTGAGAAAAGTGGATGAATTTATCATACCCCCAAGAAAGGTTTTCTACCAGGAGTTCTTTTTATATTTTTATTCAGAAGCTTTAATGTGGATAAATCTAACCCTTTTGCATTGGACTAGCTGTATGATTTTGAAAAAGTCTTCTTGTCCTCAGGCCTCAATTTTCTCATACATAAAATGGGGAGGGGTGTTGGGTATATGGATTTTTTTTTTAGAGAGAGCGAGCACATGTGCATAAGGGAAGGGAGGGGCAGAGGAAGACACACACACACAGAGAGAGAGAGAGAGAGAGAGAGAGAGAGAGAGAATCTTAAGCAGGCTGCACGCTGGGCATAGAGCCTGATGCAGGGTTTGACCTCACGACCTTGACTAAGAGCATGACCTGAGCTGAAATCAAGAGTTGGGACACTTAACTGACTGAGCCACCAAGGTGCCCTGGATATGTGGATTATTTTAAAAATAGCTTTATTGAGGCATAACTGACATACCATAAACGGCAGGTTTAAAACATACAATTTGAGAAGATTTGACTTATATATGCATACCTGACACCATCAGCATAGTCAAGATAGCAAACATATTCATACCCCAAAGTTTTATCATGCCACTTTGTAACTGCACTTCTCCCTATGCCATCTCCAAGGCAAACACTGATCTTTTTTCTGTCATTATCAGTTTGCATTTTCTAGAGTTTTATATAAATGGAATTATATATTACTCCTTTTTATCTGAATTCTTTCACTCAATTATTTTGAGATTCATCCATGTTGTAACTCTTTTTTTATTGCTAACTATTCCATCATATGGATATATAACTGTTTGTTTATTCCCCTTGATATTTGTTTCCAGTCCTGAGCTATTACAAATAATGTTGCTGTGAGCATTTATGTAAAAGTCTTTGTATAGATATCTGCTTTTATCTCTCTGGGGAAAATACTGAGAAATGGAATAACTAGATCATATTTAACTTTATTTGCCATCTGTATATCTTCTCTTCTGAAATATCTGTTCAAATATTACGCCCATTAATTTTTTAATTTAATTATGACTATTTTTTATATATTCTAGATGTCTTTCATTAGACATATGCTTTGAATTTTTTTTCTCATAGTATGTGGATTCTTTCTTCATTTTCTCAAAATATACTTCAAAGAGCGAAAGCTTTAATTTTGATGAAGACCAATTTATCCAATTTTTATTATGAATTGTTTTTAAGAAATTCCAAACTAAACTAAGGCCACAAAGATTTTCTTCTGGAGTTTTTATAATTTTAGGTTTTATATTTATTTTTTCATTTTTTTTAAAGATTATTTATTTATTTATTTGAGAGAGGCAGAGACAGCACAAGCAGGGGAAAGGGACAGGGGAGAAGCTGGCTCTCTGCTGAGCTGGGAGCCCGATGTGGGTTCGATCCCATGATCTCAGGATCATGACCTGAGCCGAAGGCAGATGCTTAAGTGACTGAGCCAACCAGGTGCCCCTAGATTTTATATTTAGATCTATGATCCATTTAAGTCAATTTTTATATATAGGTTAATTTTTTTTTTTTGCATATGGATATGGATTGCTCCAGTACCATTTTTTGAAAAGAGAATCCTTTATCTACTGAATTATCTTTGAGCTTTTGTCAAAAATCAATTGTCTGCAGATGTGTGGATCTACTTATGGATTCTCTATTCTGTTCCACAGATCTATTTGCTATCTTTACATCAATACCACACTCTTTTGATTACTGTAGGTCTATAATAATTCTTGAAATCAAGTAGGGTTAGCCCTCCATTCGTGCATTTTTTTTTCAGAGTTACTTCAGCTATTCTAGGTTATGAATTTTTTAATCAGCTTGTCAATTTCCATAGACATACACACACACACACACAACTTTGGGAGTTTGAGATTGCACTGAATCTAGAGATTAAATTGGGGGAAAACTGACAATACTGAATCTTTTGATCTATGAACAGGGTGTATCAGGATATATTTATTAAAGTCTTAAATTTCTCTCACGAATGTTCTGTAGTTTTCAGTGTACACACCTTACATATCTTTTTTAAAGATTTGTTTATTTGAGAGAGAGAGAGATGGGGAGAGGCAGAAGGAGAGGGAGAGGCAGTCTCAAGCAGACTGTGCTGAGCACGGAGCCCAAATGCAGGGCTCAATCTCAGGACCCTGAGGGCCCTGACCCAAGCTGCAACCAAGAGTCAGATGCTCAATGAACTGTGCTGCCCAGGCACCCCTTACACATCTCTTGTCAGATAAGTATTCCATATTTTTTGATATTATTATCAATGGTATGGTCTTTAAAATTTTAATTCCTTAGTGTTTGTTGCTGGTTTATAGAACTACAATTGAGTTTTGTATATCAGTTTTGTTTCTTGCGACATAGCTATACTCATTCTACTAGTGTTTTTGTAGATCCTGTTGGAGCTTCTATACAGATGATTATGTCATCTGAGACTAAAGGCAGTTTTACTTCTTTTTTCAGTTTGGATGCCTATTATTTTTCTTGTCTTACTGCATTTTGGCTAGTAAAATGATGAATGTAAGAGAAGACATACTTGTTCTGTTCCTTGTCTTGGGGGAAAGCTTTAGTTTTTAACCATCAAGAATAATGTTAACTATAAGTATTTTATAGATGAACTTTACTAAGGTTGAGGAAGTACCTTTCTATTCATAGTTTGCTGAGTTTTTATCAGGAACGAATGCAGAATTTTGCCAAATGCCTTTTCTGTAACTATAGAGATGACCATATTGTTTTCCTTTTTTACTTTGCCAAAGCAGTGAATTATGTTGATTAATTTTCAAACACTAAGCCATCCTTGCAGACCTAGATAAGCCCTACGTGATCACGACGGATTATCCTTTTTATATATTGTTGTGTTTTATTTACTAAACTTTCTTTACAATGTTTGCCTCTATATTCATGAAGTATATTGATTTGTAGTTTTCTAGTACAGTCTTTGCCTGGTTTTGGCACCTGAGTAATACTGTTCTCATATTCTTCACACTTCAATTTTGTCAAAGAGTTTTATAAAATTGGTATTATTTCTTTCTTGAATGTCTGATGGAATTCACCAGTAAGATAATCTGGGCCTGCAGGGGTATTTCTGTGAGAAGATTTTCAAGTACAAATTCAATTTCTTTAATCCATATGGATCTAATTAGTTTCTTTCTTATTTTTCATGCTTATATACATAAGTTTATTTTTTAAAGTTTTTATTTAAACTCCAGTTAACATACAGTGTTATGTTTCAGGTGTACAATGTAGTGATTCAACACTTCCATATATCACCCAGTGCTCATCACAGTGCACTCCTTAATCTCTGTCACCAATTTAACCCATCCTCCACCCATGTCCCTTCTGGTAATCATTAATTTATTCTCTATAATTAAAAGTCTGTTTATTGGTTCACCTCTCTTTTTGTCCCTTTGCTCATTTGTTTTGTTTCTTAAGTTCCATATACAAGTGAAATCATATGGTATTTGTCTTTCTCTGACTGACTTATTTTGATTAGTATAATACTCTCTAGCTCCATCCATGTCATTGCAAATGGCAAGATTTCATTCTATTTTTATGGCTGAGTAATATTCCATTGTGCATATATACCACATCTTCCTTATCCATTCATCAGTTGATGGACACTTGGGCTGGATATTGTAGATAATGCTGCTATAAACACTGGGGTTTGTGTATCCTTCTGATTTAGTATTTTTTGTATTTCTTGGTTAGATACCTAATAGTGCAATTGCTGGATCATAGGGTAGTTCTATTTTTAACTTTCTGAGTAATCTACATACTGTTTTCCAGAGTGGCTGTACCAGTTTGCATTCCAACTAACAGTGTAAGAGGGTTCCCTTTTTGCCACACCCTCACCAACACCTGTGCAATCTACACATTTAATGCAATTCCTATCAAAATACTAAAGCATTTTTCGCAGACCTAGAACAAACAAAAATTTGTATGGAACCACAAAAGACCCCAAATATCCAGAGCAATCTTGAAAAAGAAAAGAAAACCTGGAGGCATCACAATTCTGGGCTTCAAATTATATTACAAAGTTGTAGTAATCGGGGCTCCAAGGTGACTCAGTCAATTGAGTGTCTGACTCTTGGTTTTGGCTCAGGTCATGATCTCAGTATGGTGGGATTGAGCCCTACATCAGTCTCTGCACTCAGTGCGGAGTCTGCTTGAGATTGTCTCTCTATTCCCCTCACCCCACTTGCTCTCTCTCTCTCTCAAATAAATAAATAAAATCTTTTTAAAAAAAGCTGTGGTAATCAAACTAGTATGATACTGATACAAAAACAGACACATAGATCAATAGAACAGAGTAAAACACCCAGAAATGAACCCACAATTATATGGTCAATTAATCTTTAACAAACCAGGAAAAAATATCCAATGGGAAAAAGACAGTCTCTTCAACAAATGGTATTGGGAAAACTGGACCACTGCCTTATACCATACACAATAATAAATTCAAAATAGATTAAAGATCTAAACGTGAGACCTGAAACCATACAAATCCTGGAAGAAAACCCAGGCAGTAACTTCTTTGACATCAGCTGTAGCAACTTCTTTCTAGATATGTCTCCCGAGGCAAGGGAAACAAAAGCAAAAATGAACTACTGGGACTACATCAAAATAAAAAGCTTCTGCAGAGCAAAGGAAACAACAAAACTAAAAGGCAACCTATGGAACGGGAGAAGATATTTGCAAATGACATATCTGATAAAGGGTTAGTATCCAAAATATGGAAAGAACTTAAAAACTCAACACCCAAAAAGCAAATAACCCAATTAAAAAATGGACAGAAGACATGAATAGACATTTTTGCAAAGACATATAGATGGCCGACACATGAAAATCCTTACAACACTTATCATCAGGAAAATGCAAATCAAAACTACAGTGAGATATTACCTTACACTAATCAGAATGGCTAAAATCAATGACACACGGTTATTTTTTTTCTTGAATGGGTTTTGATTATTTGTATCTGTCCAGAAATGTGTCCATTTCATTTAAGTTATTGAATTTACTGACAAAAGATTATTCAAGTATTCCCTTAATATACTCCCAACATTTTTGATGACAGCATCTCTCTTATTCCTGGAAATTTAAGAATTTGTGTTTTCTCTCTGTTCTTCCTGATAAGCCTGGTTAGAAATTTGCATTAGTTTTCTGTCACTGTAACAAATTACAAGAAATGTAGTAGCTAAAAACAATAGCCATTTATTATCTCACAGTTTCTTTTGGTCAGAAGTCAGGGCATGATTTACGTACGTTCTCTGCTTTGGATCTCACAAAATCAAAGTGAAGGTTTGGGCTAGACTGCATTCCTACCTGGAGGTTCAACTAGGAAAGGATCCTCTGATTATTGACAGAATTAATTTCCTTGCAGTTGCTATATTCACGACAACTTGCTTCTTCAAAACCAGCAACAGAGAGAGGGAGTCCCTGTTGCTGAAAGTTTCTGAGCTGGGGCCAGGCCTAAATACTCTTAAAGGGCTTGCCTGAGTAGGTCAGGCCCACTCAGGATGATCCTCCATTTGATTAAGTCGATGTCAAACTGATTAAGAACTCTTTCACATCTGGAAGATCTCCTAAACTTTTTCATATAATGTAACATCGTCACAGGAGTGACACAATTAGCTTTGCAATATTCTGTTGATTAAATGTAAGCTACAGTTTCTACCTACACTTAAGGGAAGGCAATTACACAGGGCATGACTCACTGGTAAGTCACCTTGGGTGTGCTCACCATAAGGTTTATAATTTTTTCAAAGGAACAGCTTTTGGTTTCATTTATTTTCTCTATTATTTTTTGTTTTCTATTTCATTGATTTCTTCTCTTTTATTATTCCCTTTCATCTACCTACTTTCTTTTTCTTTTTCTTGTTTAAGGTAGAAGGCGTGGTCATTAATTTGGGTATTTCTTTTCATATATAGGCATATAATACTATAAATTTCTCCCTAAGTACTGCACACTTTTTGATATATTGTTTTCATTTTCATTAAGTACGACATACTGATTTTTCTTCTGATTTCTTCTTTCGCTGATGAGTTATTTAAAAGGTATTAATTTTAAATATCTGTAATATTCTCAGAGATCATCTTCATATGAACATCGAATTTAATTCCTCTGTGGTCAAAAGCATACTCTGTA
Source organism: Potos flavus (assembly GCA_028534135.1). NCBI lineage: Eukaryota > Metazoa > Chordata > Mammalia > Carnivora > Procyonidae > Potos > Potos flavus. The sequence goes on from CM052897.1 coordinate 17,319,860, forward strand.
GGACTTGAATCCCTTTAGATCTATTAAGCCTTATTTTATTTCCCCAAACATGGCCTATCTTGGTTATGTTCTACGTGCACTTGAAAAAGAAAAAAGTATTCTGCTGTTGTTGGGAGTGATCTAAAAGATCAGTTATGTTCACTGATAATGTTGTTCAGGTTTTCTAACCCCTACAGATTTTTTATTTATTCTATTAATTACTGACAAAGAAGTATTTAAATTTCCAACTATAATCGTGGAGTTGTCTATTTCTCTTTGCAGTTCTGTCAGCTTTTGCTTCATGTAGTTTCAAACTCCAGGCTTTTAGGATTGTTCTGTCCTCCTGATGAATTGCCTGAATTTACTTTTATCCCTGGTAATATTCTTTGCTCTGAAATCTATTTTGTCTGATATCAATATAGCCACTTCAGCTTTATTTTGGTTAAGCATATTATAACTTTTTTGAACCTTTTACTTTTAACCCATTTGCATCTTTAAAGTTTCTTCCAGGCAGCAAAGAATTTAGGCCTTGATTTTTTTTTTCTTGGTGTTTTTTTTTTTTTAATTTGAATTTTATTTTTTCAGTGTTCCAAGGTTCATTGTTCATGCACCACACCCAGTGCTCCATGCAATACGTGCCCTCCTCAATACCCACCACCAGGCTCACCCAACCCTTCACCTCCCTTCCCTCCAAAACCCTCCATTTGTTTCTCAGAGTCCACAGTCTCTCATGGTTCGTCTTGATTTTTTACTCAGTGTATTAACTTCTGAATTTTGGATTGGGATCTTTAGAACATTTATGTTCAATGCTCTGTGAATTATGAGGTATTCCAATTTCACTGGAAATCCTTTGGGGTTGTTCTTTCACTGGCTTTGGGTAGTTTCCTAATACACATGCACTAATCAGTACTCTGTTAAATACTTAAGGGGGGCCCTCTGATTATCTTCAGGGTTCTCTCTTGGTGGAACTTCCTGCTTTTTGGTACTTTGTTCTGTGAACTCTAACTGCCTTGGTTTCCTTGTCCTCTTAGCAACATCTTCTCAATTCAGGGAGTCCGCCAGGTTCTGCCTGGCTTCTCCCTCCCTAGGCTGCCATCTAGAAACTACGTCAAAGTAGTTAAGCTGATGTAATCATAGTGCTCACCTCATTTGTTTTCTGTCTCTCAGGGATCTCTATTTTTGGCTGCCCAACGTTTAGTGTCTTGAAAAGCATAGTCTCCTGCATATTTTTTTTTTTCTGTTTTTCCTTTGATCATTTCAGGTGGGAGAGTAAATCTTGTGCCTGTTACTCCGTCTTGGCCAAAAGTGGAAGTTGAATGTGTTGGTCTTTAAAATGTCTTTCAAGTCAAGAATTATGCTGCTTCCTAAAATGTACCTCAAAGATGATGACTAGAAGGATGTCTCTCAAGTGACTAATAGGGGAATACTGCCTATGCTTTAGATCCTGATTAGAGTCCAGAGGCTTAGCCTCACTGGGAAATGGAACATGCACTGATTCACTTTTTATTGATGCAGGGTCAATCATTGTTTAGGTACTTTTAATCACAGTAAGACAGTAATGTGTTTTAAGATGATTGACATTAACACTAAATGTCTAAGAAAAACATTTGAAATGCAAATATCTGTACAGCTTTTGTATTTTATCTAGCATGCAGGAGGCCCTCAATAAATACCTTTGTAATGAATGAATAAATGATTATGTGGAAAGGCCTGATTGCCTGGAGTTTCTATTGAGAAATACACATATCTCGTCAATAAACTTTCAAACATCTCAGATACTAGAAAAAAACGAATTCACACGGACCTAATAAGAGACTCTGATGATGATCCCAGTAAGTTTATTATACTCTATGAAAGTCCTGCAAAGTGAGAACTTAGTTAATATTTGAAGTCTACCACTTCACTAAACTTCCCCCTTTGAACACCAATTTTGAAAATACAAGTCAATTTTAAAATTTATTTTATGCACCTGTATTATTAAATAAATCTATGTTTATCTATTAATTGTTCTATTTTGAAAGTGGATTTCAACAAGTTTGATTTTCACAATTGTAATAAATTCAGAGTGAATCCAGAAAATTTACATAGTTAGTTTATGCTCCAGCAAAATGTCCTTACAAATCATGTTTACAAATCAGTATTTTTGTGTTATCTCTAAACAATGTTGGTTCATGGAAGATGCCACTTTCAGAAAGAGTTTCAGGTAGAAAATAACATTAGATAAATACTATTCTATCAATAAATTAAATTTTCTTCTAATATGTTATTTCTTTTATTGATGAAACCAAAGATGACAATGAAACATCAGGTCAACCAAGCATTTGTGGTTTTACTCCATATTTTTTAGCATAATGCCTGACCCTAGGTTAGTAATTTACTCTGTGATTGGTCATTTCTAATTAGATACTTCTCCAGGTCATCATTACCAATTTTCAAAGCACTGAACTGATGAATGGATAAAGAAGATACATTCTCTCTCTCTCTCTGATGAATAAGGCAACTTATTTACAATGAAGGAGCTTATTGTCCAACTAGTGGTTTTTAGCTGCAGATTTTCAACACACTAGTGTGTTATAATAAATTGTGAGATGTGCTACAAACTATAGCATCAACATTAGTGAAGGCACTGTTTTTTTATAAATCTGCATTTTATAAAATAATTCAGAATAGCTAATGCCATAATTATTTCACCTCCACTCATTTTTTTTTAGCATTTTCATGATACAATGTTAACTGAAAAAGGTTTGATAAAATTTAGTGTAGTATACCCTAAGTCTGTTAAAATTACATGGGCAAATTGGGGGTAAATATGAAAAAAGTAATTAATGTAATATTTAAATTATTTAATACATCGAAATGTTAACAGTGGTTCTCTTTAGGGATAGAATTTTCATAATAACATTGAAAATAAAGAATTCAAGATATAAGAGTTGTACATGATTAATTATCAAATAAACACTCTAAAAGTAATTGCCATAGGAATTCATGGGAAGAGGGAAGAATTCCTTCAAGCTGGAATGGTCATGGAGGACTTTATGGAGAGGACGTGTCTCAAAGATGGGTGATTGATGCAGAGAATATGAAGATATACCAATCTACAACCCCACTGATGTTAAGAAGAATCTAAATCAGGTTTGATTTTACCATACCCACCTACATAAACTCTCACTGAACATATTATTTCAGGTGTATCCAGATTTGGACGAGATAGCTATCATTTTCTCTCTATTATATTTTAATTCATGCAGCTTGGGATCAAAGTAGTTTTGGCAGCTTCACATATGAGTGACTCACACTGAGCTTGCATTCAACTAAGCCTCTCAAGTCTGTTCCTCTCATGATGTTGTTGAGCAACATTTCTCCCACACTGTACCAGGGTAGTTGTTTTGCTGAATTCGAGTGTAGGACTTTACATTTACAAACTATTAAATGTCATCTTTTTGGATTTGGCTGAGATTTCCAGATCACTGAGATCTTTTATGCTCCTGACTCCAATGGCAAACATATTTAATGCATTCTTTCAGAGTCCACCCCACCTGAAAGCTTGACGGGCAGACTGTTTAGGCCAAGTACTAGTTATCAATATGTTTGTCCCTTAGCTCCAAGTACACTTTCATTGCCTACTTTGCAAAAATGGAGCTAGACCTTGCAAATATTTCCCCTTTACTAGACTGTACAATGTTAAGGTTTGTCAATAGAAGGCACTGGAAAGACCCTACAGGAGAAGTTTGTCTTCCTGGTACCAATATGCTCCCCTCAGCAGGCTTCTGCAACACATGGCTTCTATGGCACCAACTTCCTACAGGGCATGGTGGCCAGTAGCACATGGGAACTCCCCAAGGGCAGGTGTCTCCTTGAACAGCTTTACAGAGCAATGCTGTTGGTGCAACACCTCCCAATGAATGGGTTCCCTGGAACCTACCGCCCTCTAGGCAGTTCCCTTCCAGTACCCCCAGAAAACTGCTTTGCCACCTAGTAAACCACAGCTACACTACTTCCAACAGAATCTAGGTCTCAGCTTTGTGGAGAGAGTCTTTCTAGAAGTGGTAGCTGCCCCTAATATTTGCTATTTCTTTATCCTCAAGAGTTCTCCTTAACCTTTACTAGCCAATTCCTGATTACTCCAATTCTCTCTCATAGTTTTTATATTAATATAAATAATTTTAATAATATATTTTATATTAAACTTTCTCTGTAAAAATTATGTGTGATTTTTGTCTCCTGACTACGTCATTATTCAAGCTATTGAAAAAATCTTATTTGGACAGAAATAAGGACAAAGCCACCTGAATCCTCTTGATATATGATAATCTGTTTAATAATGGAGAAAAGTTGGTAATATGGAAAGGTTCTCATAAAAATGCCCCAAATATAAATTATGAGTGTCCATCAATAGATGAATGGATAAAGATGTGGTATATATGCATACCCCCCCAAACAATGGAATATTACTCAACCATAAAAAAGAATGAAATTTTGCCATTTGCAACAACATGGATGGATCTAGAATATGGAATGCTGAGTGAAGTGAGTCAGTCAGAAAAAGACAAACAGCTTATGATTTCACTCCTCTATAGAACATAAGAAACAAAACAATGAATAAAAGAGATAAACCAAAAGATAGACTCTTAACTAAAGAGAACAAACTGATGGTTACCAGAGGTGGGAGTTGGTGGGTGGGTGAAATAGGTGAAGGGGATCAAGGTACACTTATCAGGATGAGCATTGTATACAGAATTATTGAATCCCTATATTGTACACCTGAAGCTAATATAACACTGTATTAATTATACTGGAATTTAAAAAGTTAAACAAAAATACATATATATGCATTATAGAAGCTGTTTAATGGGGAAGGTGATTATTTGGAGAATTTCCTTATGTGTGACAGCTCATCTCTGCACTTGCCTAGAACAACTCCCCCCTTCCTCCCCTGCCACCACCATCTTCCCACATCATCAGGTCTCAGTTCAAACCCTGACTTCTCAAAGAAGCTTCCCCTGACCATTTCATCTCAACTTGAACTCACCATTTCAATTTCTTCTTGTTATTCACTGTATTTACTTAATTGTTTATTGTAGGCTTTTAACTTCTTAAATATATGGTCCGGGAGAGAACTATGCCCATCTCCCCAACACCCATCCCAGTGCCTGTCACACAATGAACATTCCATAAATATTTGTTGAAACTGAGAGAATTTCTCCATGATCTTAGGTAAATGAGGTAACATGCTATTTTAAAGAGATCTAAGGGTGATATTAAGATTTTTACATTTGTGAGTTACCCATCATGGGGAGAGAGATTTAATAAATGATGAACAGTTCTAGAATTGATATAAACTTTATAAAACCAAAGAAAAAAATTCTGTAATTCCCAAAATTAGATATATCTTATTATACTAATATACTACTTACCAATTTTGTTTTTTCCTTCTTCATACTTTATTCTTTGTAAAATATGATGTACGATTCTACTTCTTGTGGCATTGTTGAAGAAAGTGTCTTTGTTGTGTATGATGAAGCTGCACACACATATTGAAAACACAAGCTCAAGGTTAATTGGAGGTGATGAATCTAATTTTTGACATAATGTGGTATTACTCATACAGAGGTGTCTTCAATCGGTCACAGAGAGGGTAGGTCTGGAACAGCATGAGAGAGCCCAGAGAGCACACCAGGGGCAGGAGGCTCACACACCTTAGTAGTTTGGGTTCTTAGTCTCCTGAGCATTAACATAATTATGCCAGGAAGGAGCTGGAGCTAAATACAATTAAGAAATCTTAAAATAAAATACTTTTTTTCCTCAGTAAGGTCATTAGATATATTCAACTAAAAATATATTTTGTTTTTAATCTCCTCTTGTCTCTCACCTCATCCCCTTCCATGTCATAACCACCTAGTATTTTAGGAATTTTAAGATGTGAAACTGGTTTGGGTGGTGGGTATGAGAGTTAGGTAATAAGCTCTGGTCTGGCTCAGAGCTTCTGTCTGTTCCTTTCCCATGTTCCTTGCTGAATGGGACTCCTCTCCTAAAGCATATACTTAAATTTGCTTTCTTTCTCAGCCAGTGGACGACCCAGCCTCTTAAGTTTCTCACAGGGTTCATACACACACACACCAAGACACTGGGTTTTCCAGTGGATTCTCCTTCCCTACTGAGAACTGAGAGGTTTTAGGTGACAGAGCTTCCAGGACCACAATATCTAGCATGAAGAGGCCATGTCTTCCCTTCCCAGGAATGTGTTAAATGGTACAATATTAGACATACTGTAAGTTTAATTGCTTCATAAATCGTGAAGTTTATTAACTCAGCAAACTTTTATGAGGTACCTCTTAAGAGTGGGGACATTGTGCAAGGCATAGCAATGTTGGCAGCCACTGCCTTCAAAACCCAGCTCAGAAGCCACCTCCCCCAACAGGTCTCACCACTCCAACTCCACTCCTTTCCCACAAAGAGTTCAGTATGCCCTCCTCTGTGCTACTTCTTATCTTGTAAGCTCATTGACATATCAATTATTCTGTATTGTCACTTTTTTTTCATTCACTCATTCATTCAGCAAATGTTTACTGAGGGCTCTGTCTAGGGTACTGATTACACAGTAGTAAACAAAACAGATAAAATCTTTGTTCTTGAGAGGCTTACAATCTAGTGGGAAAGACAAACCAAAAAGGAAATGAATATGGTCGTACGGCAGAGATGGGCAAGATCAACCTCCCTTTGCATGTCTGGATCCCACACAAGACTGTGAACTCTTTCAGGACAAAAGGCTGAATCATACTAATTTCTGCAGCCCCAGCATCTAGTGAGGGGCTGGTACAAATACAGGTATTTATTTTTGAATAGCAGTAAGGGCCATTGGGATTTATATTGGGGAAATTGCTATTAAATGTTTTTCTTCAAGAAGATGGATTCCCAAGAGTTGTTCAAATGTCAGGTGGAAGAGAGAAAACTGACCTAGAGAAGATAGTCCAGGCATGGGGTCTGGTTTGGGAACAAGCTGGGAATATGAGTTTGAGATAAAAGGGGATAAAGGGCAGAGAATGTGAAAATAAAATGTAAATCACGTGAGTTGATTCCCTGAGAACTGTTTTCCTCTTTTACTTCCCCAGGATTCTGTTATAGGATACTATTCTCAGAAAAAGTAATTTGACTTGGTGGATGAGAGATAAATGCTATGTGGGTGAATGAGGAAGCTGCGGAGCTTAGCTGGCATTTTCTTTAGAGTTTTCTCCAAACATTTTATTGCATCAAAGAGGGAGAGAGGAAAACCAAAAGTTACATTGAATGCAGTTCCTTTTATTTTATCCTCCTCTGCTTTTTCACCTTCTTTAAGACAGACCATTCCATTTTAATACCAAATAAAGATACCATAAAGAAACAGACAAATCAAAAAGCCCATTTTTGACTCACAATACCAGAGGATAACTGAAAGCTGATAAGCATGACCATGCTTGACAGGACAACTGTGGCCTAAAAGCCTATGTGTCTCCTCCATTAAATGGTTTTCTGCTTTCTTCTCCTTTTATAGCACCACATTACATTTTGTGAGCTCATGTAATAGTTCTCTATATAAGCACTGCAGATGAGCTTCAAAATTTTGTTTTCCTCTTTCTTATATCTAGGTTGTACCTGGAGCCTGGAGATTCTATAGTGGGAACAAATATATAGGGCACATGCCAGGCACTATTCTAAGCACTCCAGATATATTAACTCATTCAATCCTTGCAATCATGCAGGACATAGTATTTTATAGCTCCATCTTACAGGTGAAGAATCGGAGAAGGTGAGTGATGCACTCAAAGTTACTCAACTAAGGAGGAGAGGCAGGATTTCAACTCAGGCAGTCTGGCTCCAGAGGCTGCCCTCTTACCCACTCCACTCACCTGTCTCCCTGTGCCAGAAACTTCCTGACTCCTGGAGGCTGACTCTCCTTGAGATCAGCCCAAGAGTTGCTCTGCCTGCAATGCTTTCCTTGTTTCCACTCATTCTTTAAGCCTCAGCTCAGGGCACCTCTCCCTCTAAGGGTCTTCTTTGACACCCATGCCCTCCCCCTGAAAAGTACTGTGATGCTACAATAAGAGAAGGAGGGAGAAAACCATTTAATGCAGCTTTAAGTTCTAACATTACCCTTCCTTCCCCTTAAGACTCTGAAGTGAGACAGTCCTCAGAATAAACCCCAGTTTGTCACTTACTATGTGGTATTGGGACTGTCCCTCAACTTCCCTGGATCTTGGTTTCCTCATTTGTGAAATGGGGATAATACTGTAATTACTTTCATAGCATTATTGTAGAATCAGGCGAGATGACAAGCATTGCAGAGCCCCACTGTCTGGTGTTTAATAAGCTCTCAGAGTTAGCTGTCATCATTGCTGTTGCTTCTATGACATCATATAGAAACTCTCCGCCTACATACCTGACTCCTCTGGATGAGCTTCTTGAGGGCGGGGACCAGCCATGCTCATCTTTGTATTCCCAGCACTAGTAAAGGGCTTGGCACATGACTAGCCCTTACAATTGGCTCAAATGAACTGACCTTCTGGAGAATGCTTGCTAACATTGGGGGCTATGTGACTACATATCATCTCCTCATGTCTTGGCATCTACTTCTTCTTCCTGGAAATATTTCTACCCATTTCATCTTTCCAGCTACCACTTGAACTATTCTCTCCACATTGCCAAAGGATTTTCGTACAGGGTATGGAACAATCTCATTTTCTCTGTCTCTCTTTCAAACTGAAGGGCTAAGAGAAGGCACAGTGATGACTCTTGACATTGTTGTTGTCAAGCTTTCCTTAGCCACTCAACCAAAACAACTTTCTTCAAATGAAATCACACACATATAGCATGCACAATGTAAGCTGAGCTGTACTGGCAAACATAAGACTTGGGAGCTCAGTTTCTGAGGTATCAGTGCTCTGTGCAGGCTTAGAAACTCTGCTTCCATAC
>CM052897.1:17329284-17387726 GCA_028534135.1 Potos flavus
CCTCCAAAACTCTCAGTCCCTTGTTCTGAGTTCACAGTCTCTCATGGTTCTTCATCCCTCCAATTTCCTCCAAATTCATCCCTCCCCTCCCTGACCAGCAAGTCTTTTAGAAATTTATTCTACAAATATATCTATCCACGTGCAAAGTGACAGATAATAAAAAACTCATTATGGCATGGGTTATAACAGCAAAATTCTAAAAATGACTTAAATAATTCATCAGTGGGAGTAAAGATAAACAAATTATAGTACACTTCGACAATGAAATATTCTGCATCTGTAAAGAGATTAAGGGTGTTCGGTATAGATATACGAAAATCTTCAAGATACTACAGGTGAAAACAAGGTTCAAAATAGTCACACAGCTATTTGCTGGTTTTTGGGTTTTCTTTAAGATTTTATTTATTTATTTATTTATTTGAGAGAGAAAGAGAGTACACAAGCAGGGGAGGGGCAGAAGGAGAAGCAGACTCCCCGCTGAGCAGGGAGTTGGACTTGGGGCTTGATCCCAGGATCCCAGGATCCCAGGATCATGACCTGAGGCAAAGGCAGATGCTTAACCAACTGAGCCACTCAGGTGCCTCACAGCTATTTGTATCTAAGAGAAAAACATACACATATAAGGAAGTACATATAAATGTAATGACGTATTTATTTGCCTACACATGCACAGGATGACTATGGAAAGGACACACAGACATCCAGAAATACTAGGTGCCTCTGGGGAGAACTAGGTGGCTGGAAAGGAAGGAAACTTCACTGACACACTTAGGAAATTTTTATCATACGTTAAGTACTACCTATAAAAAAACATGAAATATTTTTTAAAAGACGATTTTAAAGGGAAAATGCAATTTCTGTTCTAGGTTTGTTCTCGCCTTCACCCTGAAGGATAAGGAGAGGAATACACTGAACTGGCAGAGGAATAATTATGTGATTGAGGCTCTGCACCTACATCTCCTTATTCTACCCTTCGGAGTGCTTATGTAATATGCCCAAAGTCACACAACCGAGGAAGGATTCAAAACCCATCTGTCGGTTCCAAATTTTCCCATTCATTTGTAAAAGGAACTGCTGAGAGCACATGCCTGCTTGTATGCATGTGTGTATGAACGGCACTTTCTGGATGCTTTCATCTTGTCCCACGAGGAAGGCCCTGCTGACTTGTCACCAAGTAATAGGCAAACCTGAGCCTGAAGTTCCCATAGACTCTCCTCTAGGGTCTCTACTCTCCTGCTTTCTTTGGAGGTCAGCAGCCCTCAGTGTTCACTTGATGAGCCTCCCAATCTCCTCCATGCGAGGAAGGGCAAAAACTGGAAGAGAATATGCGATGAAATTATGTTTTAGCTACAGACTCCCTGAGGCTGTGGTAATTTGCCCTCTGTTACATATTCTCCTGCAGCCGACCACCCACGGCTGTGTTGTAAAGTACTGTGATAGGCTGGCTGTAAACATTGTGTCAATGTTCTGCTTGTTCTGTGCAAAGAACTATTCATGGAGAGTGTTACATGTGGAGGTGGGCATTGGGTACAAAGGAATGTGGGTGTTATGCATGTATGTGTTTTGAGTGAAGGTAATGCAAAGGTGGAAACAATCTAGTTTCTCTCCTCAGAGGAGCCTCTATTCTTATTAGATAAAATGAGAAACACACAAACATTCGAGGGTGTGAATTGGGGAAAGGTGTTCATTAGAGCTAGGTAAAAAATCAGCTTATCATTAAATGTGTTACTTTTAAACAAATACAAACTCTTTTTTTTTTTTAACTTTCCTCTTAAGCAATAGCTATTAAGATATGACTACACTTTCTTCACAATTAACTTAGTACGAGTTATCTAGAGTCCAGTGTTGTTGAATAGGAATTTCTGAGATAATGGAAGTGTTATCTATGCTATCCAATATGGTAGCCACTAGTCACATGTAGCTACTGAACATTTAAACGGTCGATAGCACAAATGAAAAAGTAAATTTTTACTTAATTTTAACTGATTAAAATTAAAATATAAATAGCCACGTGTGTTTAGTAGATGGACAACTGCCTCAAATGTGAATGATAACTTGAGCATGTGGGCAAAGCCTCAATAATGGGATCCTTATCCTGCATTTCCCTTTGACTATAAAAACTGGAGGAGGAGAGTGAGTAAGGGGTAAAAATGCTCTATAGGACTGTGTACAGGTCTTGGGTTCAAGTCTTACTCTTCATTTTAGCTGTGTGGCTTTGAGGAAGTCAATGAGTTTCTTTGGGACACAGTAACTTGTCAGGAAAATGGGGGTTATAATGTCTTTGTTGCCCAAGGATGGGGTTAATCACAAAGTGAGACTATGAAGTATTGAGGGAGATCATCAAACTTAGTTGGTAGATGACTGGACAACTCAAACCAAACATGTCCCAGACAGAATTCTTGATCTATACCCTTGTAAGGTAAAAATCTGCTTTCCCCCTCGCCTTTTCCATCTTAAAAAAACGGCATGGTGACACATCCAATTCCTCAAGTCATAAACTTAGATGCATCCTCTATTCCCTCTTTCTCTCATGTTCAATATGCAATCAAATTCTTTGAGTTCCTCTTCCCAAATGTTACCCTGAATCTGATCTTTATCACCCTCTTTGCTTTGAAGTTGTTTTCAAGAGCACTGTAATAATTTCCTAACTATTCCAATTTCACTTTCTCCCATCAGTTCATTCTCTACATAGCAAGGATCTTTTAATTTTATTTTTTCAGTGTTCCAATATTCACTGTTCATGCACCACACTCAGTGCTCCATGCAGTACATGCCCTTCTTAATACCCTCCACCAGGCTCACCCAAACCCCCACCATCTCCCCTCCAAAACCCTCAGTTTGTTTCTCAGAGTCCACAGTCTCTCATGTTTCGTTTCCCCCTCCAATCTCCCCCAATTCACCCTTCCTTTCCTTCTCCCAATGTCCTCCAAGTTTTTCCTTATGCTCTACACGTAAGTGAAACTATATAATTGACTCTCTCTGCAGCAAGGATCTTTTAAAACAAATAAAATCTCATCCCTCTTCTGCTTAAAACTCTTCACTAACTTCCCATAGATTTGGAATAAAGCCTAAACTCCTTTCCATGGTCTACATGCTCCTGCTACGTGGTCTGTCTTGCCTACACCAATGCGCTTATCTCTTCTCCTCTTCCTCTTGCTCATTATAAACCATCAACATTGCCTTTTCTTCTGCTCTTGAAAAAACCCAGCTTGACACTGTTCAGGGCTCTTGTTCATACAATTCCAAGATTTTTGCACAACTTGTTTCTTTCCAACATTTGGGTCTCAATTTAAATGTCACTTTTAATACCTTAGCCAGGATAGTTACTCTCCTGTCCTTCAAGTTTCTCTCTCTCTCTCTCTCATTACCTTATTATTTTTCTTATTTTTTACTCTCTGAACTTTTTTTGGTGGGGGCGGGGAGGAGATGTATCTACATGTTCACTGTCTGCCCACCCTCCCCTATAGAATGACTGCAACCACTTACTGAGTCCACATGGAACCAATGGAAAAACTGGCCAGCTTAACCCAGCACAACTGCTAAGATAAAAGAATCATGAGCAAATAAGATGTGTTTTAAGTTAAATTTTGTGATAGATTGTTATGTAGCAATAGGTGACCAATATATCAGTCTTTTCTAATGGCTAGAGTTGTATTATTTCATAATACAAAAGGAAAAGTGAAAGTTAATGCTTTGAAAGTATTCCAGAAAACTTCTCAATTAGACTTTTAAGTAGAGATTTATTTTTTAACAAGGAGACGCAAAGGTGATACAGTTAACTGTCACTTAAATTATGTCCTCAAGTTAATGAAAATCTAAGCAGGAACAAAGCAACCAATTAATTTTTTTATGCGACAAGGCCTATTTTGAGAGTTTTTTTGGGCTTTAGGCACTGCAGTGCAATAACTAACTTCTTATCTTAAGTGTAGTTGTTATGAGTAAAAGGAGGAGATAACTATCGGACCAAATGCATAATATATGTAATATTTAGAGTTCTGACCATTTGGTAAAGATTTTAAAGCCTCTTCATAGGATTAAGGTGATAAACTGCTGAAATATAAGGCAGTGTGAAACATTTTTCTTATTCCATTGGTCAATTTCTAATTGTACTTCATGACATCGTCTTTTCTATTTGAACGTTAGGTACAAATTAAGAAATACCTGCTCTTGAGACTTCAGGTAAAGATGGGAAATTAAACACTTGCATTTAATTTGGCTCTCAAAACCCCATGAAAATAACAGTAATGTGTGTGTGTGTTTACTTTTTTTTTTTTTAAGATTTTATTTATTTGAGAGAGAGAGAGCACACAAGCAGGGGGAAGGGCAGAGGGGGAGTGAGAAGCAGACTCCATGAGCAGGGAGCCCGATGCAGGGTTGTGTGTGTTTACATACAGGTATAAACCCTCAAGGAACAAAGACAGCAGAAAGCAGCAGCAAAAAAATGTTAGAATATGAGAAGCAGACAAACAGGTAGTAACAGACTTAGCAGATTCCCAAACCAGCTCTGGGCAAGACCAAGAGCAATCATATTTATACTACATCTCACAAAATTTTAGACCTGGGGCATCAGTGGCCTCTAGAAGCCAGGTGAAGGGGAGGCTGAAGTAAGTACTGGTTGAAAACTGCTTAGGAAGAAGTTAGATCCTGAGATCTTCACCTGTACTTTGACAGAAGCCTGGAGAGATGCATTTTGTTTTTTGTGAGGGTTTTTTTTTTTTTTTTTTTCTGCAGAGGGTAATAATATAGCCCCTGAACTGTAAGACATCAGACATGGTTAGGGGTAGGGGAACCATAGTGAATACTGGAGGACCAAGTGAATGTTTGCATCCTGGAAGCTGAGATTCCCAACTGTCTTCATCTGCTTAGGCTCTAGAACATTGTCAGCCAGGTTTTGACTTTCTAGGCAGGACACTGGCAGAGACTTCTCTGGGGAATCTGACCAGCTTGATGAAAGATCTGAAAAGGGAGAGACTGGAGACTCCAAAATGAAACCCCCCAGCCATTTCCCTACAACAAAACTACCAGTTGATAACCCCACCCATTACTCTGAAACTGTACTTAAGTTTTACATTTCCTATTCTTTTACATGGACAGTCAGCCAAAGATTACTGAAGAAATTCATTAACAAAAGATAGAGAATAATAAAGACAGCAAAAAGTAAACAGAAAGATGTTAGAGGATATTAGGCTATGTGGAGTGATAAAACATTAAAAAAATCATTATGCTCAGAAATTTAAGATATTATAATGGTGAAAAAAAGCTCAAAATATGATTTTAAAAAGAACATTATGAAAATCAAAATAGCCCTTGTAAATTAAAATGATAGCACAATTTAAAAACTTAATAGAAGCATTTGAAAATAAGTTGAAATCTTCCAGGAAATAAGTTGAGAAAAATCTCGTAGAGCAAAATTTACAGATTAACAAAAAGGGAGAGAAAGACAGACATGAGAGGATAAGCTAGGAATTCTATAAAGAAAGAAAAAGGGATAAATGGTGTGCAAAATTCAAAAATTATTCTAGAAAATTTTCCTGAACTGAAAGAGCATTCAAGTTGAAAGAGTCCACTGATGATTCGATAAAACAGATGAACACAGAGGCACCTCAAGATATGTTACTGTGATATTTCAGAACACGGGGGACAAAGAGAAAACCATACAAATTCACATTACGATAGAAAGAGTTAGGAATTGGAATGTTTTTGAAGTCCCAAGTAGCAATACTAAGTTTTGGAATGAAAGGAGCAAGACCTTCAAAATTCTGAGGGAAAAATATTTATGATCAAATGACCATAAAGAGTGAGACACAATAAATATGTGTACTACAGCTGCTATAACAAAGTACCACAGATTGGGTGGCTTAAACAAAAGAAATCAATTTCCTCTAGTTCTGGAGGAAGAAGCTGTCTCAAGGCTAGATGGAATTACTTCTTATAAACCCAAAAGATTTCAGGCAAGAAAAGGAGAAGGAAAGCTGCAGGAAAGAGGAGAAAAGAGGACAAGAGAAAAAAGTGTTATCTTGGACTTGCTAGCAATCAGACCAGTCCTAAGTTATCTCCATCTTTAGCAATGGGCTGAGAAAATCAACATATGTAGAAAGCACATGTAGCAAAATTATCTATTCATATATCAGGTACGTGTATTACTAATAGGCAAATTTATTGAACATTTACCATGGGCATTTATATACTGTGCTAATTTTCACATTACATGAGTAGTATTATGAATCCCAATTTACAGATAAAGAAATTGATGCTCAGAACCACACAGCTTGTGAGTTGCAGCGCTGGGATTTGGAGCCCAGGTCTCACAGACTCCAGAGCCTTGTGAGCTCGACCAGTAAGCCTTAAGGACAGACACTGTGAGTCATTCATCCTTGTCCAGCCCTGCACGGTGCCTGCAACAGAACTGGTGCTTGATGCTGACCGAACCGAAATGGAGAGTCAGGATGAAAACATGAAAGCACTGCAGCATTTACATTTATTAGAGATCACTGTTATTTCCCATTCAAAGTGAGCCAGAATGAAGAGGAAATCATTTTTTAAAAATCTATAAAAAAAAAACAAAAACAAGTTTAGAAACCTAGTGGTTTCCTAATTAATCCTCAGAGCAGAAAAATTCAATTTAGAATAACCCAGGCCTCAGCTCTCTACTAATTAGGGTGCTACTGTAATTGAGTCAATAGTAAGGTTTGCCTGATTTACTAAGGCAATTATCACTGCATAAATTGATCATTCAGTGACTCATCCATGGCTATTGTCTTAATCTGGTCTTGGTCATGGGTCTTATTTTTATATTCCCTTATTGGAGCTGAGTAGGACTGAGTGCTGACCAAAGGGACAGATCTATCTACTTTCTTGCAGTTCATCTATATTGCTGTGGTCAGCAAAGACCTAGAAACCCTGCCAAGCATCCACAAAACTTGAAAGTTGGTAAAAATTTGTTCTCCATAATTCCCTGGTCTTTTTCCTTTTTTGACGTTTCCCCCGCTCTTCCATCTTAGTGAGATCCTTTATCTATCCCTGCTATAGCCAAAGCACTCCCTCTTAGCTCTTCCTCCTCCTCTTTATTTTTTTTTTTTAAGATTTATTTATTTGAGAGAGAGCAAGTGAGTGAGTAAGAGCGGGGTTGGGGGTGGGAGGGAGAGGGAGAGGGAGAAGCAGGCTCCCCAAAGAGCAGGGAGCCTGATGCAGAACTGGATCCCAGGACCCTGAGATTATTGACCTGAGCGGAAGGCAGACGCTTAACTGATTGAGCCACCCAGGTGCCCCACCTCTTCTTTATTTTTAAATCTTTAGAAAAGAGCTGATAAGCTTCCTCATAATGGGTTATGAATCAAGAATAACATTAAAACTTCCATCTTTCCCAGGGATATTTATTTTAAATGCAGATGACTTTAGCCAAAGGATTAAAGTTCACATTGTTAAACTCCAGGTATTAAGGGCTGTACCATCACGGAGTTCTGTCTTAGCTCCCTCTTCTCTACCCTCCTCCGTAATGCTGGAGCAGGGACTCTGCCAAATACAGTTCTACTCATGGCTGGCTGATATGCTCTGCCAGTTGGGGGCACTACAGGGGGACTGGAAGGGGAACAACAGGTGACAGGATCTGGTCTTTCCTGTTTGCCTAGTGTCCTGACAACATTGAGCCAGCAGTGATTCTTCAATCTCAAAGTGGCAGTTGATTTCAATTTCCATCTTAAAAAAAAAAAAACAACCCAAACTAGACTCACCACACTGCCGCACAACCCAGAGGTACTAGCACCAGCAGGGTAGCATTTCCTCCTCAGAGGTATGGGGGTCAGCTCCAGCTGGAAGGTTCTGATAAACCCAACTTCTTCCTTCAGACCCCCTAACCCTAGGGGCAGTAGCTTCTTCTCACACTTCCTGCAGTTAATATCTGTGTGGACTCAGTGCTACCTTTATGACATTTTAGTTCTCCGATACCTATTTTATGGATTCCCCGCATTAATCTCTCTGCTGAAAAAATTGCTGGGTTTCAGTTTTTCTGAGTGGAACCTGAGAGGTCCAGGGAGCTAGAAAGAGAAACACCCTTCAAAGAAAAGGCCTTCTCTCTCTTTGAAATCATATACAACATAAACAACCATTGACTTATTCTGCTTGTTAATCTAACAAGAATATTACCATCAATATCAAGATGGTTTCTGAATTTGAATTTTGAAATATTTCAATTCCAAGTCTGATTTCTACCCTACAGAGTTCTTCTCTTTTCTGTCTGTCTTTGCTAACTTGTATGGAAACTTTCTTTCCTAAAAATATGGAAGGTGTTCAAAACAAAGCAAAACAGTGCAAGACATCATCTGAACCTTAGTAGAGCTACAGACTAATGTGCTATATAAATGTGACAGGACAAAATAATAATAACATAAGGTATTCCTGGGTAGATTGCTTTGTTATTCCCAATTTGCTGCTTTTCTTTGTGAAGATTATATATCCCTAACCATTATCATGGACTTGCAGTTCCTCTTCCTGGGGAGAAGTAGGATTTCCCATCCCATTTCCATGCTTGACCCTAAGACTTGCTTTGGTCAATGGAATATGAACAAAAATGATTATGGCACATCTAAGCAGAAATTTTAAGAGCCAATGTGTGGCTCTACCATTAATTTTTCCCCGCCATGAGAATGCATGTCTTAGATATAGGTTGCATCTTCAGCCAATATCCCATAAGAAAGAAAACATGTAAAGCAGAGCCTCAGCTGGCCCACAGCTAACATATTATGTGAGCAAGAAATAAATAAGATGCTTTGAGTAAGACATTGGGGTTTGAGGGATGTTAGTGCAGCAGAACCTAGCATAATCTGACTGGCACAGTCTCTAAACAAACAAAGGCAATCCTGTAATTTATGGGTTAATTTACTCTGTCCTGAAGAGGGTGGGTTTTTTTTCTTCCTTATGGAGAAGCTATGCCAGTCCCTGTAACAAAGCGATGGGAGAGAGGGGTAAGGCTTATGGGCAGGAGAGGAGTGGAAGGCTGTGGAGGCTTCAGTGGAGGAGAGAAGTTTTTGTTAGAGGTAGTAAGGGAGGGTGTGAAGGAAGAAGAAAGGATAACAAGTGGTTGCTGAGACCATGTATTGGCTTTTTTTTTTTTTTAAGATTTTATTTATTTATTTGACAGAGAGAGAGAAATCACAAATAGGCAGAGCCAAGCAGAGAGAGACGGGGAAGCAGGCTCCCCGCTGAGCAGAGAGCCCGATGCGGGGCTCCATCCCAGGACCCTGAGATCATGACCTGAGCCGCAGGCAGAGGCTTTAACCCACTGAGCCACCCAGGCGCCCCACCATGTATTGGCTTTTTGGTGTGCTTTGAGAAACTCGAGCAAAAACTGGAAATCTCTTCTAATTACTTTTGGCTGCTGGATTGTGCTTTGTGCAACACAGAGATATGGAAACAAATAACTGTGGTACAATATAATCACTGCTGTAATCATAGTATTTACAGAGGCTAATGGGCCCAGAAGTCTAATGCCATCTGCATGAGACACAAGGGGTTTCTCAAAGATGACAACATCTGAACTGGTTCCTGAGGGAAGAACAGATTTTCACCAGATAGTGAGAGGGAAGAGAACCTTAGGAACACGTAACGGGAGTCACAGGGTAGCCTCCAGTGCTGGGTGGTAATATCCAGCCTTGGAGGCTGGGAGGAGGGGAGAAAACAGCTTTGTGTGCCATGCCCTAAGGAGTTTGAACTTGATCCCAAAGGGCTTAGGGAATCTTTGAAAGCTGTTAAGCAAGAAAGCAATGCTACCACATGTGGCAGTGCATTTTATTCACTGCTAAGAGATGAGGAAGAGTGCCTGGCTAACGGATAAGGAAGGGTGGAAATCCAAGATATTCTGATTGTCAACCTGTGGCTGTGAATTCTTAGAGGAAGGGTGTACTAATGGTACAAAGGTCCTGTGTGAGCTACTGGTAGGAGCCTTGCATGTGCCCCAGCTACATGGGTGTAGTGGATATGGGAGTTGGGAAAGATGAAGGAGTTGAGCAGACTTATAATTTTTCATGTAAGAGTTGGTGGCCACTTTAACTAAGACAGTGGCAATGAGGTCAGAAAGGAGGAGCTAGGATCAAAAGGACTGAGTGGTGATAGTGGACAATGAGGAAGAGGGTAGTGTCAAGGTTGGTCAACACGCAGTGGTGATACCATTAATCAGGAGTGGAAAACACAAAATTGATGTTGTGGGTGTCATACTGGGGGTGAGAGAAGTGGGAAATGAGAACAATCAAATTTATTCCCAGGGATAAAGACATTTCTAAGACATGGTTCTGAATTAGCAGTCATTTGAATAAAGTACTATTCACAAAAGCCACAGGTTTAACTCCTGCATCCCCCCACCAGCGCCATTCTCAGATGTAAGATGCACCCTATCCAGGCTCTGGATTTTAGAGGGCTCATAAATCAGCCTCCCCAGATATATTTCTTCCCATGGGGTAAAGTATTGACAAGGTAAGAGGCTGTGCCCACCTGGAGCCTTTCCCAAAACCACCAAGGCCACTTCTGGTCTTTGTGGGCCTCTTATGCCTACCTCCTAAAGATAGTTCTATGCTTACTAGGTAGCCAAGATATTTTCAGGGGATGTGGATGGCACCTGGACATGGGGTTTGGGTGTCCACATAACATGAACCTGAGGCCCCTCAGCGTGGGACAGAGCTAGGGATGGGAAGAGAAGAGGGCAGGCCAGGAGGGTGGGGTGAAATCATTTTCCCCACACCCCACCAATGGAACAGATTTCTACGAATTCTGAGAAGTTAGAATTTCAGGTCTTTATGGAGGTGTATTTGTCAAGGTAGTAAAAGAAACTGTTGTACTTGTTAACATGATTTATTGCTTTTAATTATTTAGACATATGGTCTATAAGCTTCATTTGTACTCTTGCCCCAAGCCTTACACTTGTTATAAGCAGGCCTGCCCTTCCTTTAGATTCAAGAGTACAGGTTTAAAAGGATAAATCTATTGTCTTTCATCCCCAAATCCTAATGAAGATAAATATGAGAGCCTGGGTTTGAGTATGCTAACAGTGTAGGTAAGAGTGAGCTTGTGGAATCTGATTGTTCAGGAAGATTTCCTGCTTCTGCCAGCTCTGTAACTCAGAAAACCGACTAAGCCTCTCTGTTCCATTTCTCTATTTCTAAATGGATATAACAATACTACTAGTCTCATGAGTAACTTGATATCTGGTGAGCGCTTGATGAATAGTAGCTGTGGTATCTTAGAAAGAGCATGGATTCGAAATCAGGCAGATTTGGGTTCTAACCCCAAAGTCTGCTTGTTACTGTGTAGCCCTGGGTAAAGTACTTAACTTCTCTGAGCCTGGGTTCTATCTTCTATAAAGTAAGGATAATGAAATTATGTTGCAGGGTTATTGTAAAGGTCAAATAAGACAATGAATGGAGAACAGGCAGCACAGAGCTCCCCCACTGATCTCCCTTGTTCCTCCTGACCATTGGTCCAGATGATGTAATGCACAGTGTGATTATTCAACATGCATATCCACGAATGCAGTCCTAGTCTCTTTGCTTCCCTTTTTGTTAACCTTTGCTTTTTTTTATTATATGTAAATTGGCAAAACTTTCCTTTTCCTGTAAATGCTTTAAATTACCTTTCTACCATTTTGTGAGTAAAACAGTATCTTTTCCATCAAATTTAATATGCTCAAGTAAAGAATAGGAGAAGATATTCACAAACGACACTACAGACAAAAGTCTGATATCTAAGATCTATAAAGAACTCCTCAAACTCAACACTCAAAAAACAGATAATCAAGTCAAAAAATGGGCAGAAATCATGAACAGACACTTCTCCAAGAAGACATACAAATGGCTAACAGACACATGAAAAAATGTTCATCATCATTAGCCATCAGGGAAATTCAAATCAAAACCACATTGAGATACCACCTTACACCAATTAGAATGGCCAAAATCAACAAGACAGTAAACAACAAATGTTGGAGAGGATGTGGAGAAAGGGGAACTCTCTTACACTGTTGGTGGGAATGCAAGCTGGTGCAGCCACTTTGGAAAACAGTGTGGAGATTTCTTAAGAAATTAAAAATAGAGCTACCCTATGACCCTGCCATCTCACTACTGGGTATTTACCCCAAAGATACAGAGGTAGTGAAAAGAAGGGCCACATGTACCCCAATGTTCATAGCAGCAATGACCACAATCGCTAAACTGTGGAAAGAGCCAAGATGCCCTTCAACAGATGAATGGATAAAGAAGACATGGTCCATATATACAATGGAATATTATGCCTCCATCAGAAAGGATGAATACCCAACTTTTGTATCAACATGGAGGGGACTGGAAGAGATTATGCTGAGTGAAATAAGTCAAGCAGAGACAGTCAATTATCATATGGTTTCATTTACACGTGGAACATAAGGAAAAACTTGGAGGACATTGTGAGAAGGAAAGGAAGGGTGAATTGGGGGAAATTAGAGGTGGAGAGGAAACATGAGAGACTGTGGACTCTGAGCAACAAACTGAGGGTTTTGGAGGGGAGGGGGGGTGAAGGTTTGGGTGAGCCTGGTGGTGGGTATTGAGGAGGGCATGTATTGCACGGAGCACTGGGTGTGGTGCATGAACAATGAATCTTGAAACACTGAAAAAATAAAATTAAATTAAAAAAATATGTTCACATATACAAATATACATATGACCACAAAATAACATTCTCTACTACAGTATAATACTTGGCACACAATACATTAAAAGTACTTGTTGAATGAATTGATGAAAGAAATTGAACATGACACCAACAAATGGAAAGATATTCCATGCTGATGGACTGGAAGAATTAATATTGTTAAAATGTCCATACTACCCAAAACAATCTACAGACTTGATGCAATTACTATCAAAATACCAACAGCATTTTTCATAGAACTAGAACAAATAATACAAAACTTGTATGGAACCACAAAAGACTCTGAATATCCAAAGCAATCTTGAGAAAGAAGAATGAAGCTAGAGGTCTCATAATCCCAGATTTCAAGATATACTACAAAGATAGAGTAATCAAAACAGTATGGTATTGGCACAGAAATAGACACACAGATCCATGGAATAGAATAGAGAATTCAGAAATAAAAACATGCTTAGATGGTCAATTAATCTACAATGAAGGAGGCAAGAATATATAATGGGGAAAAGACAGTATTTTCAACAACTGATATGGGGTAAACTGGACAGCTACATACAAAAGAATGAAACTAGATCACTTTCTTCAACTGTACACAAAAATAAACTCAAAATGGACTAAAGACCTAAATGTGACACCTGAGACCATAAAAATCCTAGAAGAGAAAACAGGCAGTAATATCTTGGATATCAGCCTTAGCAATATTTTACTACATATCTCTCCTTGAGCAAAAGAAACAAGTCCACAAATAAGCTATTGGGGCTACACCAAAACAAAAAGCTTTTGCATAGCAAAGGAACCATCAACAAAATAAAAAGAACCTACTGCATGGGAGAAGATACATCCAATAAGGGGTTAATATCCTAAAATATATAAAGAACTGCTACAACCTGACACCAAAAAACAAGAAACCAAAACCAAAATCAAACAACAGAAGAAAAAAAAAAAAACCCATCTAATCTGATTTTAAAATGGGCAAAGAACCCAAATAGACATTCTTCCAAAGAAGATATACAAATGGCCAACAGACACATAAAAGATGCTCGACATCACTCATCATCAGGGAAATGCAAATCAAAACTACAATGAAATATTACCTTACATGAGCCAGAATGGCTAGAATCAAAAAAACAAGAAAAACAACTATTGATATGGAGAAAAAGGAACCTTCATATACTGTTAGTTAAAATGTAGAAAACAGTATGAAGTTTCCTCAAAAAATTAAAAATAGAAATACCATATGATCAAGTAATCCCACTACTAGATATTTACCCAAATAAAACAAAAACACTAATTCAAAAAGATATATGCACCCCTATGTTTATTGCAGATTTACAATAGCCAAGATACAGAAGCAACTCAAGTGTCCATCCATAGATGAATAAAGAAGAGTTGCTACACCTACACACACACACACACACACACACACACACACACGTGCGCACACGCACAGAGAGGAATATTACTAAACCACAAAAAAGAATGAAACCTTGCCATTTGTGACAACATGGATGGACCTAGAGAGTATTATGCTAAATGAAATAAGTCAGACAAATACCATATGACTTCTCTTATATGTGGAATCTACAAAACAAATTAACAAATAAACAACCCAAAAAAGAGACTTTTAAGTATGGAGAATGAACTGGTTGTTGCCATGGGGAAGGGTTGGTGGAATGGATGAAATAGTTAAAGGGAATTATGAGGTACAAACTTCCAGTTATAAAATAAATAGATGATGAAAAGTACACAAGGAATATAGTCAACAATATTGTAATAATGTTATATGGTGACAGATGGTGACTATACTTACCATGATGAGAACTGAGTAATGTATAGAATTGTTGAATCAATATGTTGTACACCTGAAACTAATATAGCACTGTATGCTAATTATGCTTCAGTAAAAATGTATTGTTGAATGAATGAGTTAAGAAATGAAAAAACTATTTACAGATGGATAAATGGCAAAAAAATTTCTAAGTGACTTAATCATAGCTGGTCCTACAGATACTAAAAGAACACAGCTAACTAACTACTGGGTCTCCTGGCACCCACAATTGCATTTTCCCCACAAGATTAGGTGCATCTTTTGCCTCTTAAACTAAACTCCTTAAGTTATGTCCTACTTAAAAGAAGCCACATCATCTTCAGAAACATAAATCTCAGGTTGTGTGGCTTGTTTCATTTTTAACTCAGTATAAAACTTTCCAGGACAGAGATAGGGTTCCCCTGACTTTATGGATCAATAAAAACAACCTGCATATTGAGGATCCTAATGCCAAATAAGTGATTGCAATAAAACATGTGTTGTGAGACCTGCTCTAAGTCATGGGGGCACTAAAAGAACATTAATCCTATCTAAATCAATATCAGTATCTCTTTGCCTAAAGGACTCTCTAAAGATTTCAGATCAATGAAAACACCAGAAAAACTCCAAACAGAAAATATAAAAAAAGGCACATACTGGAAGAATCTGTAGCTTCAGCCATCCATGTTGACAGGAGTTAGAAAACAAATGTACATAAATTACTGATAAACGTGAAATGGCAGTGTATCCTGCCTTTAGTCAGTTTGGGCTGCTATAAAAAATTACCATAGACTGGGAGGTGTTTTCTCAACAACTGAAATTCATTTCCAGGAGACTGGAAATCTGAGATCAGGGTGCCAGCATGGTCAAGGTCTGGTGAGGGTCCTCTGCTGGTTGCTGACTCTTGGTTGTATTTCCCTTTGGTCGACAGTAAGCTAGCTCTCTGGTCTCTTCTTTAAGGCACCAATCCCTTTGATGAGCACTCCAGCATCATGACCTAATCACCTCCTAAAGGACTCACCTCCTAATACCATCACAGTGGGGATTAGATATAACATATGAATTGGAGGAGGCATAAACTTTCAGTCCATAACATATCAACGACACTGAAAAACACTTAGATTGAAAGGAATGCTATTCCAGTTCGGGTCAGATATTTAACTCTGCAAAAATTAGTCTTTGTCACCTCAAACTTGCCCTTTATACACTAACTGCAACTTCTCAGAGATTCTCCTGTGAATTTTCATTGTACTCGTGGTTCATCATCATTCTCAGACATATCTATTAATTACTGAGTGTTTTATAAGGGCCAGGTACTTGACTAAATATTGTACACAAGTCATTTCATTTAATGTCCCTAAATCCTATTGCCATAATGCTTTCCTCATTCTTTATTTTCCTTCTGCCCAAACTTACCTGTCTTCTGTTCTGGACCCTTGGGGCTATGCAGGGTAGCCAGTTTATATAGTTGTGCTAGACAGAATAATGTCAACATCCTATTCCCTAGAACCTATGACTATTTTAAGCTATATGGCAAAAAAGAATTAATATTTCAGATACAACTAAAGTTAGTTCTTAACTGAATTCAAGGTAGGGAGATTATCCTAGACCATTCAGGCAGGTCCTGTGTAATCATAAGGGTCCTTAAAAATGGAAGAGGAAGGAAGAAGAGTCAGAGAAGGAGGTGAAATGACAGAAGCTGGGTCAGAGTGAAATGATTTGATATGAAAAGAACTCAACCACTGTTGCTGGCTTTGCACACAAAGGGAGGGGCCCAGAGCCAAGAATGCAGCAGCTTTCGGAAGCTGGAAAGGACAAAGAAACAGGTGTTCCCCTGGAGCCTCTAGAAAAGAAGGCAGCCCTGCCACACCTTGATTTTAGCCTGGTGAGACCCATGGCAGACTTCTAACCTGCAGGACCATAGTGTATTTGTGTTGTGTTAAGCCATGACATTCGTGGTGGTTTTTTATAGCAGCCATAGAGAACCGATATATAATGCTTGAAGTTAAGACTGGAGCCAGAGTGCCTTATCTTAGAATCCAAGTTCCACTACTTACCAACTATGTTTCCTTGGGCAAGTTACTTAACCTCTCTGTGCCTGTTTCCTCCTCTATAAATATAGGGATAATGACTATACCTTATTCACAGGCCTAATATTCAACAGAATCCCTACTGTTGTATTGAATTACTTTCTCTGAAATTGTCTGAGTTTTGACGGGGCCTTCTGAAACTACAGTGCTCCAATGAATGATTGATTCTAATGTGGAAAGCTTTGGGCCCCACAGCTGGCTGGAGCAGGAGAGCTTTCTGTGAGGCCAGGCTCTTAGGCTCCCATGCAATTATGGCTGATAAGCAATGTGTAGGTCCAGTTTGGATATCATGTAAAATGGCCAAATGGTATTGCACAATGATTTATAAAAATGTGTACCCACAGGTTTGCTTTTATTGTTTCTCAAACACAAATATACATTGAAATGGAACATGAGGCTATTTGCTTTTAAATCAATTCTCGGCTATAATCCTTGCAGAATGTAGTTCAAACAAAAACGATTTACATGAGGTTAAGTTCAGAATATACTACAGTATTTTGCTGATGTCTAAACTCCTCCAAAACGTTATAGCCCCAAGCAATTAATTCTCCAGAACCATGCTGAGGGACCTACCAAAAACAGCCTGTGGAAAAGCCCTACAAGATGTTTGCTCTAAGGAGGTTGCTAAGGAAATTGTTCACTGCTTTATTCACAACCCTCCCTCCTTTCTCTGTACAAGAATTTTATTTCTTGCAAAATGTTCAGAAAAGCTCTGCTTCACTAAGCGATTGGTTTTCTTCCTCTCTGACAATCAGAACTATGTGACTTACTGTGTTTCTCCCTCTGCTCTACCCACTATGCTTAAAGCCCAATTTGCTGGCTTATTTATCAACCATTACAGATAGATAGGCCATTGAGGGCTGCAAATCTAAGCCTGTTTTTTGGGGTTTTTTTTCCTGAACTTGAATGATATTCTCCTCAGTTCGGAATATTTACTTATATTTTACCATTTTATTTGTCTGTTTACCCCCCCTCAAATGCTTTAACCAATTCCAAAGCTAATCAGGTATATTTACATGCACCTGTTCATGCTAGTGTAACACAGCTGGAAGGTAAACTGCACTTTGGCTCTGCCCATGCCGCACATACCTGAGGTGTCAGCGTTGTGGAGAAAACACACTTCTGTTGGCTAATCTGTCATTGACTGGAGTGACTATGAGCAAGCCACTCAGTCTCTCTGACCTCCATCATTCACCTGTACCCTCAAAGTTGTAATGTGTCTATGACACAATTCTGGAATACAGAGTTACAGAAAAATGGTGGCTACTACCACTTTTTATAATTACAATTGTTGCTACCACTACTTGAAGACAGCTGTTAGAGAGCGAATTGACTGATTACTACTGACCATGGCTCGTTGCCATGGTTTGCTGGTTTATTCAGAAGGAAATCAAAGAGAGGTTCCAGAGAACCTCCCACCAACAACCTTTTAGCAACTTCCTTCTATCCTTATCAGCCCTCACTGGCCCCAGCACCAAGATTTCCATGGTCGGTTCTTTCTTGGGCACAAAGAGCTGTGTTCCCTAGATAATGGTCTAGAAGGGAAGAAAAAAGCATGTATGCCAATTTCGTGTCAAGTGGTCTTTTGATGTACACACTTGACATTTCCCACATGCACATGACATATGCATTAAAATGTATGATGTACGAGTTAAGTGTCTTGGGGTCAGGCATTAACCCTGAGAATGGAATTTAATAGCCACAAAACTGGATAGGGAAGATAGTCTATTAGTAAAATTGAGGCCAAAAATAAATCAACAAGCCAGGGGTAAATTTGAGTAAAACATGCAGACCACAACTGACTGACTAGTTGACTATGGTTTTCAACTTTTCATATGGATGTTCTGCATTTAGATGAGAGAACCAGACTCTGGAGTCCCGGCTCTGTCTTCCTGCAGTGACGACAGTGCCATCTCCCAACTCTGCTGTGACCTTTCCTGTTCTATTAGGTCTTATGATCATAATCATACTTGGGTGTCACTGGCTGCCAGGCAGGAACTTCTGGCCCTCAGTAGCTCACAGTCAAGCAGGGGAGAAGGGCATATAAGCAAATTTCATCTCGAGGGGTCTTTTTATAATGTCTATTTCATACATTCACAGGATACATGCTAAAATGTTTTGTGCACAACCAAGCTTTGCAAGGAAATGGGTTGATATTGAGTTATATGTGATATCTATTGTTACTACAGACTTTTAAAAGCTAGAAATGTAAAAAATATATATATACGTATATAAATAAATACATCATCTCTCACTAGGATGTCTGTAGTTGCCTAACTGATTCCTGCTTCTACTCTTGCTTCCTGTAGTCTGTTCTTAAAAGAGTTGGAATGATATTTTCAATAGTTAAGTTAGACTATCACTTTGCTTTGTAAAAGCCAAGGCTGTATATAATCAGCCTCCCTCTTTCCCTTCTAACTCATCCCTGTTGCCGGTCTCCTCATTTCTATTCCACCCACAAAGGTCTTACTTTCACCCACATGTGCTCACAGATTAGGGCCTGTGCTCTAGCTGTTCCCTTACCTCAAACTCCCCTCTCCATTCCCCTGCCCCTTACCTCCTTTAAGTCTTTTTCTAACCACACCTTCTATCTGAGGTCTACAGAAGAATATAAACACCATCTTTTGAAAATTTAATCTGCACCCACGTCCCCATGCCAGGGTTCTTCATTTTTAACCCCTACTCCTCATTTTCTCTTTGTCCATAGTATTTATCACATTCTAACATGTTCTACGATTGATTTTTTTTAAATGTTTACCTCAACACTACTGATATCCAGGGCTGGAGACCTCTTCATTGTGGGAACTGCCTGTGCACTCCATCCCCTAGATACCAGTAGCACTCTCCACTTCCAGTTGTGACCACAAAAATGTTTTCAGACCTTGCCAAATCACATACCTATTGAGAACCACTGGTTTATAATTTATTGCCAGTTAGCCCCAGCCACATGGTAAGCTCCAGGAGAACAAGGATCTTGGCCTGTTTGTTCACTGTCGATTTCCAAGCACCCAGAACAACCACAGGCGTGGGGCGTGTGCATGAATGAGTACCTATTTAATCATATGCACCTACAACAAACACAAATTTCAGAATGTTCTATCAGGAAATGGTAAATGTTTAATTTCACCTCATTTTTATAGGTTTTCATAAAAATAAACTAATGGTAATAACAGGAATAAAATTACAGGGAGAAACATTTTCCCGCTTATATCTAACACAAATATTTCCTGAAGGGCAATTCAGAATTGATCTAGTT
This sequence comes from Potos flavus, assembly GCA_028534135.1. Lineage (NCBI taxonomy): Eukaryota > Metazoa > Chordata > Mammalia > Carnivora > Procyonidae > Potos > Potos flavus. The sequence continues at coordinate 17,349,104 of CM052897.1, forward strand.
CTTGAAAGACTATATCACGTATCTATTATAAAAAATGGCACGCATCTTATCTACATTTCCTTTTCTCTGTCTACCAGCATAACCCTTTATTTTGAGTATCAGCCTTAAAAAGTAACTGCCTCAAGGATATTATTGCAAATACCATTTTAAGAATGAAGGGTGATGATATTGAAGCAGGCCAACATTCACAGGTAAAGAGGTGACAAGGAAAAAAATTAAATCTTAAATAGAATTGTCTGTCATAATTATCAGATTCAACTAGGGTTTAATTGATGTCAAAGAGTGGGTGGTCCTGCCTGAAGGGAGTCATGTAATAAAAGCCAGTAAAGCAATGGTTTTCAAGTAGAGAGAGTGCTGTGATTTTGAGCCCATCCTCCCCACCCCCTAGGAAAATTTGGCAATGTCTGGAACATTTTTGGTTTTCACAACTAAGGGGGGAGAGAACTGCTGCTAGCGTCAAATGGATAGAGAACAATGATCTACTAACCACCCTATAACACACAGGACAGCTCCCTACAACAGAATTATTCAGACCAAAATGTCAACAGCACAAAAGTTGAAAAATCCCATAGTAGAGTGTAATGCTTAAGAGTGTGGAATCTGGAGCCTCCCTGTCTGAATTTGAATTCCTACTCCATCACTGAGACAGACTGCTGAGTTGTTTAGAAAACCTTTTTCCTTTTCCCTCTTGGGCACAGAGATAGACTAGTTACGTTAGCATCCCCTTGAGTAGGGGTAATTACATGACTGAATTCTGGTCCATGAAATGTAGGTTTAAGTGTTGTTCACCACTTCTTAGCCTGGCCCATAAACACTTCCTACAAAATTACTCATTTCTCTTTTCCTGTCAACCCTAGCAAGGGACCTAGAGGATGGCAGTTACGACAGAAACAGCCTGGGTACTTGAATGACTCTGTAGAGCAGAGACATTGTACTTTCTTCTTCATGGTAACCCACACTAGACAATGATGTGAACAACAAATGAACTACCATAGTGTTAAAGCACTGATATTTGGGGGTTGTTCCAGTGGGTGGACTAACCTAGCTATGTGACTTACTACCTCTTTGTGCTTTACTTTCCTCATCTGCAAATGGTGACAATAATATCCCCTCTGTCATGGGGTTGGAAGGATTAAGGTTCTTAAAATAGTATCTGGAACCTAGAAGAGTTTTCCTATCTGTAGGTGTTTGGTGATACCATATAAAATGACCAATGGTATCATATGTGGACTTGCAGACATGTATACTCATTGGTTTGCCTCTACTGCTTCTCAAACATTGATATATGTTCAAATAGAATGCTAGGCTCTTTGTTTTTTGTGTTTTTCTTTTTTAATTTTATTTATTTATTTGACAGAGAGAGATCACAAGTAGGCAGAGAGGCAGGCAGAGAGAGAGGGGGAAGCAGCTCCCTGCTGAGCAGAGAGCCCGATGCGGGGCTTGTGCGCAGGACCCTGAGATCATGACCTGAGCCAAAGGCAGAGGCTTTAACCCACTGAGCCACCCAGGCGCCCCTAGGCTATTTGTTTTTTAATTGATTCTCAACTTTAATTTTTGTACAATGTAGTTCAAAGTATAAATATTTATGATTAGATTATCCCATATTGTCTTTATTACTCTCATCCTCACTCCATTCATTAATAGACAAATATTGAACATTTATGGTAGGCTAGGCATTGTGTTAAATATTGGAGATATAATTGTGAGCAAAATCAGACACGGTATATGCCTTGATGGAGTTTAGTTTACCTGGAGGGCTGAAGGATTTATCACATAATACCCAAATAATTAAAAAGTTACAGAATTTCAAATAAAAAATATTACATCGGAAACATGATCTAAAGAGAATACAACAAGGAGACCTGGTCTTTGGAAGGAGAAGAGTAGGGCTTCCCTGGGAAGAGTTCTGGAGCTGGGTTTAAACACTGAATAAGAGTAAACTAGGGGAAGGAGGAAGAAGTGGGAAGAGAATTCCAAGAGAAAAAACAGCATGTGCAAATTCCCTGAGGGAGAGTGCATCCAAAGATCTGAGAGAGGCTATACATGTCTGGATCATAAGAAAGGGTGGAAGATAGTGAAGGCAGATAAGGTTGGAGAGGAGTGGCCACATGATCAGTCCCTCTAAGGCCTTGCAGGTCACCTCAATGATTTTGGTATTTATTCTAAGGTTTTTTTAACAAGATCAAGTGACATGATTAGAAATGCATTTCGAAAACATCATTCTTAGGCACTTGGGAGAATGGATTGGAAGGGGGCAAGGACAGAACCAGTACTTCTAGGTTTCAGAAGTGACATAATGATGGTGGACATTGAAAGAAGTTGTTAGATTACAGAAACACTTAGCTTGGAAAGTCATCAGACTTTGGAAATGTAGTGAATGCAGAAAGTGGAGGTGAAGGAAAGGTCTAGAATAGCTTCCTGACTTTGGTTTCAACAACCGCACAAGTATCAGTTCCATTTACTAGACCAGGGGCAATGGAAGTGGACCACACTGGAGGATGGAATGGGTTGAATTTGGTCTGAGAGGAGTGTGCAGTGAGCTAACTTCACACCATCTATATTCTTTCTTCACATGATTGTTCTATTTTCATCCATTCATTTCTCATTTGACAAATTAATATTAAGCACCAACTAGATTCAAAATGATGATGTAGACATAGCCTTTCAAGAACTTTACTGTCTACATGGTTCTATATCAAGAGCTATAATAGAAAAAAATAAACATTATCAAGATATAGAAGAATGCACTTCACCCAGAATTTACTTCTAAAACCTAGAAACAATATAACCAATCTCCCTGCTTCTATCCTTGCCCACCTCCAATCCATTCTCCCAAGTGCATACAGAATGATGTTTTTGAAATGCACATATAAGGTTGGAAATCTTGGGAGGTTTTCTGAAGGAAATGCCTCTGATCAAACCTGGAAGAAGGGAGTCTAAGGGAAAGAGCACACCAGGCAGAGGGAAGACCCTGTGCAACAGGAGATAAGAGGGCACTGTGAGTTAAGGTCAAAGCAGTTCATGGTGTATGAAGCGCTCAACAGAGAATGGAAGCAGAAGCTAGTCAGCCAGCTTAGGACTCTGGGCTTTATCCTGAGCACAAAGTATTTTTAAGACTTCTTTTCCACTTTGATCATTATTTATTAAACTCCTAATTTTTCTTTTTCCTCTACATTCATGTACACACACACACACACACACACACACACACACATCTAGTACACACTTTTATTCCTAGACAAACACAATATCAAATATTCTGCAAAACCAAGAAGTCACATGGGATTTTGGATTGCATTTGGAAAACCAGGAAATTGTATTATAAACCCTAGAGCTCATTAACCAGCTACTTCTGATTACTTTAAACTCATTAGTGTCACTTTAGGGAAATATCCATCTTTAGGGAATTTTTTTTTTTCTGATTATACCAATCACTTCCAAATGGAGAGCCAGCACTCCTCAAGTCTATTTTCTACACATTCATTAAAGGGATGTGTTCATGCGGCATGACGATTCTCAAAGAGAAAGAAATTCCCACTGCCCATGATGTTCAAGACCCTTGTTTAATTCTTCATCACCCAACTGCATGATGGCCTGAGGCCTGATTCTTAGGTTTCCTTCCTTCCAGCTATCCTTTTGCTTTATCCTCCTTGGTTCTCCTGTCTTGAAAGCTCATATTTCACTGATCACTCTCCTTTTCCAAACAATAATGCCAGGTTTTCTCACATCCTATGCCTAGTCACAGAAAACTACTTATAGTTGTTCAGACACTCCCTTCTGTTTCATGCCCGTATACTTTTTTTTTGGGGGGGGTACAGAGAGCAAGGGTGGAGAGGGGCAGAGGGAGACAGAGACAGAGAATCTCAAGCAGGCTCCATGCCCAGGGTGAAGCCTGATACAGGACTTGATCTCATGACCCTGAGATCATGACCTGGGCCAAAATCAAGAGTGGGACTCTTAATAAACTGAGCCATCCAGAAAAAAAAAAAAAAAAAAAAAAACTGAGCCACCCAGGCGCCCCATACCCATACACTTTTATACATAAATTATTCTCTCTTGATATCTGTTCTCTCACTACCTACCTGGACAAATGTTATTCTTCAAGACCCATCTCAAGCATTTGTGTGTGTGTTCAATTCTTATTTTTTAGAGCCTCCCTCCAAATCTGCAGTATGGAACACTTTTTCTTTTAAGTCACATCCATGATATTGTGTACAATTATTTAAAATGGTCTTTCAGTCTTTACTAGGCTGGGGTAAAGACTGTGTATCATTTATCTTTATATCCTCTGTACCCAGACAGTGCCTGGCAAGAACTAGATATCAAATCAGAGACTGCTGAATGAATTAATTATTCAGTGAACCAATGCCTAAACATATCAAAAAAGGCCTCTCAAATTTGTGATAGAGATGGCTGAGTACCTCTGTGATCTCATAGGCTATCATCCCTCATTTATTATATATTTTTTTCATTTACTATATATTTTAAAATACCTATAAAAATATGAATCTTGGTTCTATTTCCTAGAGATCCTGATGGGTGCTCAGGTGCTCCTGACTTTGAGAACCCTGCTAAGAAATTTGTTCTAAAGCAAAAAAAAACATCAGGAAATGTAACCAGCATGAAGATGAGTAGTGGGAAAACTTCCTCTTCTATTTACTTATATCCCTTTGAAGTAAAGCAAAACCCCGGGCACATACCCTATATTTCATTGATTCTTCTAGCTATCTACTTATCCGTTCATGTACCCGTCCATCTGAAAATTGTGAGATGCTGTTGCCCTGTGCTAGGCATTCTCTTAGGCAAGTGAGAAGCAAAGGGAAAATTCTGCATGTAAATCAGACTCTACTCCAGAAGAATTTAAAACACACAATCACTCATCCAAGAAACTTTACGATAACACAAGCATAGCAAAGTTTTAAGTTAAGAGCAGGAACATGTCAGCTTTCATCTGCCTTTTTCTCTTAAAAACACCCATAGGTCTTGATCATTGAGGTAGCACGAAACCTTTTCATTTCTTATTTCCTGTGGAGGATTTAACTAGGATTTGGAGGCCAGGCTGTGAGTTTCATGTCTTTTTCAATGACCTTTTTAAATGTTCACATAATGTGGCTGGGTTGGAATCAATCTGACTTGTGGGGATCCAGAGTTTGGCTATTTTAGAGGCTTACAAAGTTGTTTCCCTTGCATTATACATTATATATTTTGATGCAGAACATCTACTCTTTTTCTTTTCTCCTTCACCTTCTAGAAGTCCAAAGACATTAACTGATTTACTGTTGCCAAAACATGCCCCCAACTGTGTATTTCCTGCAACCTGATGACTGCCATTTTTTTTTTCCCTCAAAGTTAGCAACCTATTTTTTTCAAAAAATAGGGAACTTCCTCTCCTCAGGGAAGTCCTTTTTACTGAGGCTGTCTCTATGGCTGGAGCGGGGGAGAGCCAGGAATTCTGGAAGTCTGGCTGAGAGCAAGGCTGGGTCAAACTTATTTATTTGCCTTTTGAGAGGCTGTTTTTGCCTAGTTGTTCACAATTTTTGGCATGCTTTTCTCTCCCACCACTGACCCCGCCACCCCAATTTCTTGTCATCACAGAAGTTTGAGCCAATTCTCTATCACTTTTGCAATTCCCCGAAGGCTCAATTACTCAGCCAACCTTTCCCCCTGCATGTCAAACGTGAGAAATTACTGTTCAGAGACTGTCTGATGGAAGAGCCAGCAAGCAGGCTATTCAGGAACATGGCTTTTCCTGGGGGAACTTGGTGAGTTGCTAAAGAATGGGGAACTGAGAAGTGAACAGGGACTGATTAAAACAAACAGATGACCCCTCTTTTCAATAGGGCCAGGGGTAGACAAACTTCCCTGTCTGCTGGCTAGATGATGATGAGCCTGCAGGGGCTCTGAGCACGGGGACTGGCAGAGCCACAGAATAGAAGGAGCCTGGGTCTCTGAATCACCATGGAGAAGGTCATTTACCCAACACACATATGACTGCATGGTCTACTGTGTCAAGCCACTGAGATAGGGGGATTGTTTGTTAGAACAGTTAGCTTACCCTAATACAGAAGGGATATGAACACTCACAGGACTTTCAGGGAAGAAGGGCACTAAGCTGTTCCTTCCACATGCCAAGGACTCAAAGGCGTGCAGGAGAAGGCTCTACCACAGCTGCATGCCCTTAGTAAGACAAGGGCTTTCACACGAAACACTCACTGGTGGATCCTTTGCTGGCTGAAAGGGGCAGTGTAGCAGTCATTCTCCTCCAGGTCTGGCAGTGTCTCCTTGTCCAGCCTCATGGGCTTCTTAGGTAACCATCTCCGAAACCTGCTTATTTGTTTATCGATCCTGTGGTACATGAAAGGCAAGACCAAAGGGTACAGCATGTCAGCATCACCCCAAAAGACAGGAGGGAAGTCTCCACAGAGCCATAATTATGACACCACACACCCCAGGCACCCTCACTGTACACGAGTACATGATACCCCATTTCACAGACAGAAAGAAGAGAGCCTCAACTCCAGTGTTTTTTCGATCTCATCACAGGACCTCAAAATTATTGTCTATGAAATAGTGGCCAAGAGTTATATGTTCACCAACATGCCAATAAATGACCAAGCCTGGAAGGCTCTGGAAAGGAACTGGACAGCCCCTTAGCAAAGCAGCAGAGACCTTAACTTCTTACATTCTGCAGGTTCTAGAAATCCATTCTGTATTTGGAAAATTTCCCCATCTTCCCTTGGTTAGGGAAGTGCTCTAGCTGTATTTAACTTTCAGCAGGGCAGCTGACAGCACATCCCAATGGGTTGCCTGTGTGCACAGAGCATGACGTCATGATTTGCTTCCTGCCTTTCACACCTTCCCTGAGCTGCCTCTCAGCAGATAGCAGGCGGTTCAGCTTTCATTCTGCCTTTCAAGCTGACTCCATGGCTCTCAAGGTAGGGGGGCATGATGACACACGTGTCACTCTGGCCAGGGTACACAATGATGCCAAGTCACAGAAAATAACAGTGCTGTGAGGGTGGTTTACAAGCCACGGTTTTCCTGTGGCCCCCTTCTGATTCCCTCTGGCTTCTGTAGATGAAAACATCTGGCTTCCAAGTGACCAGACTGTCAGTTATTCATAGAAAACCACTAGAAGGAGGAGAAGGCCCAGCATACTTAAAAACAACTGTGCTACATCAGGTATCTATACCCACTGAGGCAAGTGTCTTCCAAGAGCACATATCAAGTAGCATCTCAGTGAGGCAGAATGAACAGGTACCATACTCATTTTACACATCACAGAAGAGATCCATGGGAGGTAGGTATCCAGTTCAAATTACCCAGCCAGTGAATAAAGCCAGGAACAGAATGCAGGTGTTGGACTCTTGATTTTAGGGATCACCCCATCAAAGTAGTTGATACTAGAAATATTGATACTAGAAATCTTAAGAACTACAGAAGGGATGGATTCTTCTAATGAAGAATGTATCTAAATGCCTTCTAAGTCTATTAATTATACATGGAATTTGGGCAGATTTTTTTTTCCAATTCAAAAAATATTTACAAGGCAATTTATCCTTTTCAATGAAACTTCCAGGTGAAGGAATTACTTTTTCTATAACCAATCAGCTCCAAGATGAACAATAATAGTTAACTTTTTTTTACCACCTCTTTTACTCTCTGCAGGGTTCTAGTCTCACTACAACCCCCTTCTGCCCAGTAGTGGCTGGACTTTCTTCAGAACCCCTGAAAGTTCAAAGTGGAAAGACTCTCACAACTTCTCTAGGCCCTTCCTCTCAAAGACAACTCATACCTACCACATATACACACACAGAAATAAAGATTCTACTAAAGGTCATGTGCCCAGAAGAGAATAGTTCACTGGAAGAGCCCAAAGGCAGGGAAGGGGAAACAGTTCCCATTTCCTCCATCCCTCCTTCTCCTGGTCCTCTCCTCCCTCATCCCTCTTTAAAGACACTTGAAGTATAGTGACATAATGCGCATCAGAGACACAGTAGAACACGGTGATTGAGAACCTGGGGTTGCAGAATTGAATTCAAATCCTGGTTCTGTAAATATTAGCGGTGTGACCTTGGGTAAGTTATTTAACTTTGTTGTGCCTTAATTTCCTTATTTATAAAAGTGGGCTTGATAATAATACTCAATTCATAGGGTTGTGGTGATTAATCAATATGTACATAAAATCTCCAAAAGAGTGGTGTACACTAAGTACTGGCTAACATTACAATCTTTTTTCTCCCCAAAATAAGAATTTGAACAACCAACTTGCCTCTTAACATTTCTTTTTTTTTCAATTCAAAGTTAATTGTGCTTCATGGGCATCTACGACTTGTCCAAGTTCAATGATTTAGTCCTTAAATGGACTCATAAATTATACTTCCTAGGCTAAGCTGGGGGCCTTCCCCATAACTCTTGGCTTTATTTCATCTGATTGCCTTTAAACTCATTTAAGAAAGAGGACATTGGTCCAGAGGCTTTTCATAATAGAGCTTTTACCTCCCACACATCTCCAGTCTGCAGCACTAATCGGATTACACTTTGCAAGGTTCACATTCTTACAGAATCTGGGCTCTGCGTGCCACGACTATGAATTAAATCCAGTTGGGTACAGTGCTCAGCGTGGATAAAAACAAATAAAGCTGTGAAAAAGCAGGCATCAATACTCTATGGGAATGAAATGGCAGCTTTCAGCAACAGCTTGTAGCACCATAATTTAAATGTGGAGATGTGAAGAGGAGTGGAACAGGGTAATGAAAATGATTCATTGAAAAATGAGGAGGGGCCAGAAGTGGAAGGAAGAGAAGGGAGGCTCCTACAAGAAGCTGGGATGTAGAAATGGGGTGCCTAAATCCTGGCTCTGTAGCTTATCAGCTGTGTGACCTTCCATGAAACACTCACCTTTTTAAACCTTATTTTAAAATAGGCTAATCATCATCATCACCATCTTACTGACCTTGCGGGGTTGTTAGGAAGCCTACAGAGGATGGTGTGCATGCAATGCTTTGGAGAAGCTGCCAGGCAAATAGTGTTATTAGTAACTTCTTTCGGACCAGGGAGGCTAAAATAAAAGTGATGGAAAGCAGAGGACATGGGCTTTTAAAACACTATGGTAGAAGAAAGATATTCAAAAGATATCTTAAAAACAAAACCCCTGAGACACTGGCTGGGGTTTGGGGTGGGTGAATCGGCCTTCAGTAGGGTAGTCTGAGCAGAAGCAGGAGGACTAATCATGGACTCTACAGGTTCTACCACATATGCTGGTCCATGCTGTGTGCTCTTCAAAATGACAGAAACAAATACTCAAATGTGGTCAGCAGTTTGTACCCTCTTCTGGTTGGCAGAATGGCTCCTGAAAGATATGTGTACCCTAATCACTGGAACCTGTGAATATGTCATGCGACATGGCAAAGGGACTTTGCAGATGTAAGCACGTTTACAGACCTTTAGAGAGGGAGAGCATCCTGGATTACTCAGGGGGACTCAACTTAATCATATGAGCCATTTAAAAGGAGAGAACTTTGCTTAGCATAATACCCTCTAGCTAAGCGAAGTAAGTCAGAGAAAGACAAACACATGATTTCATTCATATGTGGAATTTAAAAAACAAAACAGGTGAACATAGGGGAAGGGAGAGAAAAATAAAATAAGATGAAATCAGAGAGAAGGACAAACTATAAGAGATTCTAAACTCTAGGAAACAAACAGGATTGTTGGAAAGGAGGTGGGTGGGGGGATGGGGTAACTGGGTGATGGGCATCAAGGAGGACAATTGATGTAATGAGCACTGGGTGTTATAAGCAACTGATGAATCACTAAATTCTACCTTTGAAACTAATAATACACTACATGTTAATTAAATTTATTTTAAATAGAAAAATAAATAAAAGGAGAGAACTTTATCTAGAGATAGCAAAGATGTGGCAGAGGGGGACGTCAGAGAGATTCAAAGTGTGAGAAGGACTCAACTGGCCATTGCTGGATTTGAAGGGCCAGCAGCCAGGGAGTGAAGGCAGCCTCTAGAAGCTGAGAATGACCTTTGTCTAAGAGTCCTAAAGAATCTTCACAGACCTGAATTGTGCCAGCAACCTGAACAAGACTAAATATTATTCTCTCTCATGGCCTCAAGAAGAGACTTAGCCAACCAACACATTGATGTTAGCCCTGAGAGACCCTGAGCAGAGAAATCAGTTAAGCTTCCTCCCCTGGACTACTGACCTGCAAAATTATAAGATGATAAATTTGTGTTGTTTCATGCAGCTAAATTTGCAGGAATCTGTTACAACAGCAATAGGAAATTAATACACCTCTGAAAACAGTCTTGATCTAATCTTCCCCTTGAGACCTGGCCATGGCTGGTCAGGCTCCCAATGCTGAGACTAACACTCCACATGCTACTTCACCTGCCAGTCCAGTGGCTCTGGGAACAAGCATCTGTTTCTCTGTGGCTGGATGACTACTGGCCACTCTTCAACAAACACTCCCATCCCAAACTTGCTACTTAGGTATCACTGAGGATCCTCTTCCACAGTACAAGTAAAAACACACAGAGCAAGAACCACCAGACTGGAAAGCATGAGACCCAAGTTGGGTTTCTGATTCTGCTGTTTTTCAGATACTACATGTTGCTGGTGATTTGGGCAATAGTATCTTGGCTATATCCTAAACAAACCTGAGTTAATAGAGAGCTTTCTTTTTCACAGTATAATGGATAACCTTTCATACAGAATGATGGACTCTGAAGTTGAAGTAGGTTCACAACTTGTTGTACATCTCTCTAGTGATGAGTGCCATGCTGGGCAAGTGACTAAACCTCTTTGAGTGAATGCACCTGTTTCATGAGTCAGTGGTGAGAACTTACACAATATAATAAATATCAGGTGTTTGCTCAATGCCTTATATGTACAAAATGCTCAGTTCAGTGGTGGTATCTAGAATGAAGAAGAAGATGAGGATAATAAACGCTTATGTACACTTATCAATGGGAATTCAAGAACTAAGATTCTCACTTCTATATTGAGGTCTGTGCCCCCATCTTCATCTAATAAACTTCCATAAAGAGGCAATCCTGAAATTCTCTTAGTTTAATATAGAGTTGAGGAACCAACTAACTAGAAAGTATCCAATTTGTCTCTTAAGTATAGGAGTTGGGCTTACTTAATAAAGTCTTCACTAACTGGGAAAAGCAGAGAAAATGTTGGCTTAATGATTTAGTACTGATTTTGGTTGGACACATTGTCACTCTGTTCCATTTCTGCCATTTATTGAGCAAAATCCCTCTTATAGACTATATAGGCAAATCAGTAAAGAGACAGTGGATCAGTCATCCACTTGGGCATTTCTAGCCTTACCTTGTCAAGCTAATATCTGGACAAAAAGGTGGGTATTTTTATAGAAAGTTGTTATTACAGTAAGTTCAGCACCAACCCCCCCCCCAAGTTCTGGTCCATGACAGGTTAAATCCTGCATGGCTGGAAAGAGCTGGCAGCCCAGGACAGGCAGATGGGCACAGACTGCCCGCTATGGTATGCTGCACCTTCCCAAGATTGCCTTGGAAATGTGCTGTGAGAAGGTTCTGTCTGAACCTCTTTGATCCTTGGTTCCCTCAGCTGCAAAGGGGAGACTATCCTATCCACCTTAGGAGAGGTGATAATTAAAGAAAAGGTCACATGCCAAAGGGCTTCACTCCCCACATACTAAGCCATCAGTAGGCCTTTATAAATTACCTACCGTGTGCAGAGCCCCAACCTGGATGCTGTGGGCATACCCTGAAGAAGACCAAGGCCTTTCCCTTGAGCCACTAACAACCCAGGAGGGAGTTTGTACTAATGACAACTTAATTAGGCTAAGTGAAATGAAATAGGCTACTTCAGAGACACCTGCTTTTCCCCAGACCAGAATATTATAATAATAGCATCACATTTCAAACAGATTACATTTTTAGGGATGATATACCTAGAGGGAACATACAGATAAACTTTTCTTTCTTTTTTTTTTTTCTCTTTTTTTAAAATGGAGGCACCACACAGAGCCCCACATTGTAATAAATGAAGCCCTCTTGGACTGATAACAGTTAGACAGCAGGAGCCTTGAATTTCTTTTTCCTCTTCTGAGAGCCAAGTCTCCTATATTTATAGCCTCTCCTTGGATAGGAGTTAGGATTCTTTTAGGTCACGAGGCTACTAACTGGGGCACAACCTAAATATCTCATAGAAGATTCCAAAGGCTTTGGAACATTTACATATATTAATTTTTAATACCAGGATGGAAAATACAAGTCATTTTGTCATTTACCTGTATACACAACTGATAAGACTGCAACTGCACTGAATGTATAATGTAGCAGGGGCAGCAGACATTCTGCCAAATGATTGCAAAGGATAAAATCAGGCAGGTGCATATGGGGGAGTGGACGGAAAAGGAATGAGAAGTAATGAGACTTTAGCTACAAAGCACTGACCATAATCAAATTCGTTCCTTTGTAATCGCATCTTCTGCAGACTATATATGCAATATTTGGCAAAGGCAAAAAAAAAGGAGGAGGGAGCCAAAAGACAGATGATAAATTCCCTCTCTTTATTGGATAGACAATTTACAAGGCCTATAAGTCTGCCCAAAGAGTCAAAGAGCATTTAATGGACCAAGTACATGATGAAAATAGCATTTACTTGAAGAATAGAAGTCTGAACTACATGTGTGTATTTTATGGGAGTCAGGTGATTTTCAAAAATAAAGATATTTGTGGAAAGATGCTTTATCTCTCTACCTGCTCAGAAAATTTATAATATCATTTCCCTTAGCATTAAAGGAAATAAGGTTGTTCAGGGATGCTTTTGCAAAGTAATGAAATTATTAATTAAGTGGATGAAATTAATAACTAAATTGAATATCCATATTTAGTATGACATGGGAATTTTAGAATACTGAGTCAATGTTTTATTACTGGTGTACAACCAGGATAGCCAGATATAGATGTGCCCTTCAATTTGGCCTATCAGAGCTGCCCACAAAGAGATACTCTCCATTGTCTAAATATGTTCTGAGGTGAAACAAGACTTAAAATAGATACCAAAGTTTCTGACAAACTGCACTTTAAAAATGACACCAGACATTAGGCTTCACTAAGGTACACCACTACAGTGATGTGGTAAGCAATGAAGCTTGTCTTAGAAGGCAATCTGAATCAATGTGTCACACTACCACAGTTAGTTAGGATTTCTTTTCTCTTCACTTTGTCTGAGTCTTCTAGTGACTTCCAATGCCTAAATTCTTTTATAGTTACGATTTATGCACTTGAAGTAGCACTAACTTTTTCAGGCCAAAGATGACTGTTCAGTAAGTTGTACTTTCAGTTCAAGAAACAAGGATTTCCCACTCTTACTCACTCAAAACTTCTCTGCTGCACATGAAGAATATGTGATTGGTCCCTTGTCACAGTCTCCTCTCCTCTGCTTCCTTCCTCTTGGCTACCGTTCTTAAGCCTGTCTCCTCTCTATTTTCCTCTATCTCAAAATTTATCAAGGCAGTAGTGAATCCTCACTGCCTCTGATTCATCAGAGCCTTCCATTCTCCACCAGCTATAATTTGGTTTCTATTACCTTCCTCTCTGTGGTCGTCATTCTCAAAATGTAGTCCCGGATCAGCCACATTAGCATCACTTAGGATCTTGATAGAGGTGCAAAATATTGTGCCTCACCTCAGAAACTCCTGGGATGGGCTAGATAATCTGAATACTAAAAAACCCTGAAGATAATCCTGAGGTCCACTCAACTTTGAGAACCACCTCTCATGGAGACTGCTGTCATGGCAGTTATTACTAACTTCTAAATATTAAAAATCGATTATCATCTCTCAGCCTCCATCAGAAGTTGAAGAACACTCATTATTATGGGAAATCTTTCCTGGTCCCTTTGACACTGTCCTCCCTTAGGTTGCCTCCTTCTTAAATTATTATTTTTCATCTTCCTTCCATCTCTTCCTGCCTCCTTCACATGATTTTCCAAGGAATTGCCATTGGCCCTCTTTTTGCACTTTACATCCTTCCCTGGGGAACTCCATCCACTCTTTTTTTTTTTTCCCTCAAATATTTTTATTTTATTTTTTCAGTGTTACAAGATTCATTGTTTATGTACCACACCCAGTGCTCCATGCAATACGTGCCCTACTCAATACCCACCACCAGGCTCACCCATCCCCCCACCCTCTCCCCTCCAAAACCCTCAGTCCCCTGCTCTGAGTTCACAGTCTTCTGGCTCAGGTCATGACTTCTATACTTCTGACTCCCAAATTGGATTCGCTAGCCTTGCTCTCAATTGCTTTGCCATCAATAGCCTTGCTTCTCTCTATTGTTTTGCCATCATTTCCAGAGGCCTTTAGGACACCTATGTGTCAAAGACACATATAATTATGTGTTATAATACATACTCATAACTCGTAACTCATATAATTATGAGTTATAATACAGGATTATTAAAACAAAAATCATCATCTTTCTCACCATATCGGCCTCTCTTCTGAATTTCCATTCTCCTTTTACCCTCAATATTTTTCCAATTCCTTAGATATGAAAACCTCTTTCTCTCCCCCATCTTCCAATTTCCAAATACTCGCTAAGTCTTTTTGCCTAAATTTCACAATATTTCTCACACATTTTGCCTTTTTGCTCTGTAGATTATTTTCATCTATCCAGGGAGAACTACAATCTGAACGTTCTTTGGAGTAAAAGCTGAAGAGACAGAGAGATTATGGCTTATTTTAAGGAAGAATTTCCTATAAGTCAGGTACCCTGGGGCGCCTGGGTGGCTCAGTGGGTTAAAGCTTCTGTTTTTGGCTCAGGTCGTGATCTCAGGGTCCTGGGATGGAGCCCCGCATCGGGGCTCTCTGCTCAGCGGGGAGCCTGCTTCCCTCTCTCTCTCTGCCTGCCTCTCTGCCTACTTGTGATCTCTCTCTTTCTGTCAAATAAATAAATAAAATCTTTAAAAAAACATAAAATAAAAGTCAGGTGCCCACAGTTGCGTTCTGAAATTCCCTGTCTCCACAGATGTTCGAACATGGGCTGGTTGACCATTTAGCAAAGGTTCAGGTAACTGTTGAATGGCTGGACTTGATGACATTTGATGTTCGATCTAACTTTGAGATTTATGGTTCCTTTTACCCCCATTTTTTTTAAGCCCTCATTGCTCACTCCTCACCCATAGTGAGGGCAAATGTTTCAGTTCCAAGTCTGTGACTGACACTTTAGGCACACTGGTCTTTCTATGCTTTTCTTTGTGACCTCCTTTTTCCTCATTCAAATCTTCTCACATGTGTAGAGATTCATTTGCCCACTCGCTCCACCTATTATGTGCTAGGTGCCAGAAATATAGAATTGGACAAGCCATCCTTGTCCTCACATACCATCCAGGTGGAGCGATGGACATCTACATCATAGATTAGAGAACAGGTGCAGCAATCTCATGTTTTAATAAGCCCTCCAGGTTATTCTGATGCTGGTTAAAGTTTCAAAACTATTGAGGACTACTGACATAGGCTAATGTGTTACCTTAGGATTTTATAGAGAGTCATTATATGACAAGGGACTAATCTAAATCACAGTGAATTCAAATGCTATGGCTACTGTCTAAGCAAAGAAGAACTGCTAGTAAGGATATTATCCAGGGAAATTTTCGAAAATGCATCTTGGATTCTTTGGATGTCAATTCTTGTATCATACTTTATTGAGTGTACATGTATTTGAGTAAACCCACTAGAATTGTCAATTACTCTTATACTTATATTCTGCACAGCACATAAACAGAGTAAACCTGAATCTTAAATCTCACAGAACTGAACAATAGGATTTTCAGAGAAAGGCAATGGTCTCCAAATTTAACCATCAGCTCAGCTCAGGGTGGATGATCACATAAGACCAATTAAAATTTTACAATTAGATTTCCAGTGATCACAATAGAATTGAATTATAGGGTATCGTTGATGTTTCCCCCTTTCTTCCTAGCTTCTCAAAAATTAAGAAACAAACTTTAGAAAGATACATAGTACATTAAAGGCAATCTTTAGCCAGCAGAATTTTGGGTGGGTGGGGGAGGTTAAAAAAAAAAAGAAGGTAGGAAGGGCTTCTGGTAAGGTAATACATCTGCATACTTTATTAACAAAATGTTACTAACAAAGGAGGGCCCCACCCATGGGAGGCTAGACAGCTATCAGTTTTGTGAAATGTTGATTGTCTGCACTTCAAGATTTCAAGTTACTTATGGTGGAGGGTGGGACTGTGTGGGGGAAAAAAGAACATTCAGATCAAAGATGTGCTGAACAGTTGGGTTTTTTGGTAATTTATCTAATAGAATAGGCTAAAGATAAAAAAAAGCCCCAACACAACTGCAGACAAATTCTGTCCTTCCAAATGTGGAGAAATCACAGGGAAGATTCTGAGAGAAACATTTCCATCTTTGCCTTCTTCTTTTCAGGCTAGCCTGAAATAACGATTTTTAGATTGCCCATGGCAGCCAGTTTTGCCATGGGACAAAGGCCCATTCTCCCCAGCTTGTATTCCTTGTCATTGTTGGAACACACAGGCCAACATATCAAACACATCATGACAGAGCATGCTACTAACCTGCTCATGAACTTGTACCGGCGGGGCAGGTAATAGATTTTTCTCCTGGAAGAACAGCAAAAATGAAGCCAGTCGAGAAGAAAACCCATCGTCAGTTACAGTTTGAACTAGCAAGGAAGGAAAGGAGATTGAAGATAGAAGCCTGTAAGAGGTGAAGAAGAAAAAACTAAAAAGAGATTAACAGTGAGAAATGTAGTGGGAACACAGGGCATTGCATTTGAGTCATGAAATCTTATGAAACACTTCCCATTGATATTTCTTTCTCTCATTAGCATAATTTTCTTTTATGGTTGCTCCTTGCCTACACAGCCTGTGCAGAGCAATGATTTGGAGCAACTGGTATTTGTATGACTTTAGCTGAGGTCAGCTTTTTTTCAAGGAATGAAGAAATGGATTGCCAGACAGCTGGCAACATGCACAATTTAATGGACACACTGTTATACTAACTAATATTTATAGAGCACTTTAGTTTACAGAACACTTCTCTCATTGATATAGGCAGGGTAATGTAAAAATACATATTTTACAACCAGTGTGGGAAGAACACTAATCAGCATCAACATCCTGCTGCAAATAACCACACTGGGAAATACTGCCTAAACCCTGGCCCTAATCATAGGTGAGTTAAAGTGGTAAAACAAGAAATCTTGGAAAAAAATATGTTAAAAGTGAGACTTGTTAAGGATGTGTTGTACTTCTGTACATCTGCATTTTTTAAAGCATTACAGATTAAAATTTAGGATGTAATTTGAATGGGGAGCATATGGATTAGATGCTTCATAAAAAATGCAATCAGCCTTTCCATAGTTTGGGCTTCCACCAATGGAGTAGTAATGAAACTGATGTGGTTTATGTATATTCTGAACTGTTACTGAGATCTCTCACAGAAAATGGGAAGTCTATACACAACTTTCTCTGCATTTCTGTGAAAACTTAAAAATATATTCATGTTTTTAATAGGTAAAACAATGGAGACAATAAGAAGCAGTAGTTGGTAGAGGTTTGTTCTGTGGTGGGCAGCACAAGGGAGGGACAGATGGAGGAAAGAGAATTTTTAGGGCAGTGAAATTATTCTCTGTGATACCATAATGGTGGATACATGACATTATGGATTTCTCAATACCCACAGAACTGTACAACCCAAAGAATGAACCCTAAAGTAAACTATGGACTTTAGATAATAATAATAATAATACATCAATATTGGTCCATAAATTGTAACAAATATACCATATTAATGCAACATGTTAACAATAAGGAAACTGTGAATGGGGTGAGAAGGGATATATGGCAACACTGTACTATCAACTCAAATTTCTGTAAACCTAAAATGCCCTAAAATTAGTCTATTAATTAAAAAGAGTCCATATCCATGGATGTATAGGTATTTAAGAAGCAAATTTTATTCACAACTTCCCATAAGAAAATTATTCAACTTTGTTTCAAACATTATAGAAATAAAAATCCAAGGAGACTAAACTTAGGATTCAAAAGTGTAATCTACAGAAAAAAATAAATACACATAACATTCTTTGAGGCATTTACATGTAGCCAAACTGATGTTTGTACATTTTGTTGAAGTGATATGGCAGAAAAATTCCTCCTTTGGAAATACATAGATCTTCCTAGGCTAGAGTTATTTATCTGAAACACTGGATAAAATAATAGCACACATTTTAAATGTATCAGGTTGTAGCTAATGAAAAATAGGTAAAATTAGGTAAAAATCACGTGATTAGGTAAAAAAATGACGTGATTAGGTAATGATGTGATGAAATGAAAATGATGTGATTAGGTAAAATCACGTCAATATTAATGAGGCCAATTAGTGTCCACACATTAATGGTATTTTCTCCTAAAACTGTCCTGCAGGAACACCTACATTTAAAAAGAATATTATCCATAGTTATTACGGTTATCATTTATTCCCTGGATCACATTCTCTTAATGTGGCATAAAGTATCAATGTTGCTTTCAGACAGCACTTTCTTGCTATGTAATGAGCATGTAGAAGTGTTAGCTATGACACAGTCGGGCCCTTCATATATGAAGTGCTTCCAGGGACTAGGAACTTGCTGTGCATTAGCACTGCTCAAGTTTGTACAATCTGCTTGGGTTCTTTGCTTGAGAAGTGTGTTCTGGCGGAAGGTTTTGTAAGATTTCTGGGGAGGGATGATGTATCGATTTCACTAAGTTCTACTATCACACTTACACCAGAACGTAGACTTTTGATTGTTGGCTATAAAATGTTGGTCTGATATATAACTGTATCTAAGTACAGATTTCCTTTTGGTTTTTATGTGTGTTGCAGTATTAATCCATAGTGGACAGTAATAGTACTGATAAGTAACTGGCTTTAACTATAATTATAGTATAATAAGTTTCAATGGAAACCGAATTGATAAATGACTCAGTGATTTTATATGTTTTTTAATTTTGGGGTTCTCAGATTTCCTTTGTTACATTTTAAATACAAAAATAAATCAAAAGTTTAAAACTATGTTTATCTCAATTCCTTTGAAAATTTTGCCTCGAGGTAAACAGATGCTAGAAATCCCAGGCTCCATTTTGACTTGATATTAGAATATAAAGGCCAATAAACAAGGAAAATAAGGTGTACAAGGGAGATACGTTACAGACCTCTGAGTGGAAATTGCCCTTCTCTAAATGTGTCCCTAGCGCCTCTCTGTCTCTATAATTTTCCACAGCTCATTAAGAGGTATATTTTAGAATTGGCACCAGGTTGCCTGGTTTCTGTCATCTGACTTGGTCTTATTGGCAAATTGTAAATCAGAAGTATTTAATTCTTTACTCCCTTTAGAACTGTCCTTGGTACTAAATCCCTCCATCTCCTTTACAAGATTCCATTATTTACTTCCCACATATCTTGGCATTTATAATTTCAAGTTTAATACTTTATTTTATTTCCATCTAGCAAATACAGATCACTTTTCCTTAATCTGTATGGAAAATATGAATACTGACTATGAGATGAAGGTAAATTAATCCTTTAAATAACTAAGCAATCCACATAAAGTATTTTCTAATTACTCTTGGAAAAAATACCAATGCTTGTGCTTGTACAGTATTTATGACCCAACTTTTTTAAAATTTAAAAATAGTTTATTTAAAAAAATAAATCACATTTTTATAAAATTTCTTGAACTTGCTTTACTGGAAGCAGATTTGAATGTCAGTAAGGACCTGCACCATTGATGCCTGGGGTCTGGCCATTCAAAGTAGCAACACATAGAGCTTCTAAAAATGGCATTTTGGAAATGAAAATGCTACTTGGAAAATGCTTCTTTCTCATAGGTACTTGACATATCTACCTACTAAGGACTGAATTAGCCAGGAATTTTCACAAAAAGTCATGAAGTCATTACAAGTCATAAAGACTTATGAATTTCCTAAACATTTTAAGGATCTTCTCTAATAGTATTCTAGTCTGGATTTCAGTTTTATTTGTTTCAAGAGAGGAGCACATTAGTTTTACAGGGAAGCAGCAGAAAGTAGGGAAATATATATTTACACCTACCTGAAAGGCATTCTTACATTCATTTGTTCTGCATATCTTCCAAGCACTTCCCATGGGGCATGCAACTTCACAAAGATAATGTCACTATTTATTAGAGAGGACTGAAACAGAAAAGAGAAACTAAATTGAAAAGTATATCCAAGTATCCTATAGTTTAAATTGAATTGGAACTTAGAACACATGAATCTGTATGGAGTTTAAGATTTGGGGCATTCTTCAGCAAAAAATTGGGTCCTTATGTGTGCATCTATTCATTCAAAAAATATACCACTGTGTGTCAGGCACTGGAGACCCAGCTGTGAACAAAAGAGATATGAATGGCATTTACATTCTGCAAACACACACACACACACACACACACACACACACACACACAAAAGAAAGAAATAGGCAAAAACAAGTTTAAAAGAAAGGGATAAATTCAGGTAGTGATGAATGTTCTGAAGATAACGAAGTTAATCGGAGAAGTTATAGGGAGGGGGGAACACACTACTTTGGGTAAGGGGTGCAGAAACGGACCCTCTGCAGAGAGGGCATACAAATTTGAG
The DNA here is from genome assembly GCA_028534135.1 of Potos flavus. Lineage (NCBI taxonomy): Eukaryota > Metazoa > Chordata > Mammalia > Carnivora > Procyonidae > Potos > Potos flavus. Next base: position 17,369,802 of record CM052897.1, read on the forward strand.
ACACAAAGGAGCCAGGGCTGGGGAAGAGCATGGGATGAGTGTTCTAGATACAAAGACCCTAAGCTGGGAAATTGCTTGGTATGTCTGATGTTCTAGGGGCAGTAAGGCGAGCAGAGTGGCTGGAGTGTATGCATCATGAAAATTAGCATAAGAGGCCGAAAAGGTGAGAGGAGCCAGTCTGTGCAGTGCTTTACCAGCCCCAACAGGAAAACTGGACCCTATTTTAGGAACACTGGGAAGTCGTTTTGATTTAGGTTTTCAAAGATCACTGTGGCTGCTGCATGGAGAAAAAAATGTAAGGGAGAGGTGCACCAAAATCAGAGAGAAGAGATGCTTTCAATTAACCAGGCAAAAAGCCAAAACTCAGTGGTGGTGGTGAAGGAGGGACTTGGTGATGTGAGTCTGGACTCTGGGTCGGTGTCAGGGAAGGCTTTTTCAAAGGACTGTGTTCTTTGGTCCAAAACGTTTGCCTCCTCTTGGGCTTTTTATCAATACAGCACACTGATAGGAAAGTAAACTATGACTTTACATTTTATTTTTTTAAGAGATTTTATTTATTTATTTGAGAGAGACAGAGTGAGAGACAGCACAAGCCGGGGGAGGGGCAGAAGGAGAGGGAGAAGCAGACTCTCCACTGAGCAGGGAGCCTGATATGGGACTCAATCTCAGGACCCCGGGATCATGACCTGAGCTGAAGGCAGACACTTAACTGACTGAGCCACCAAACCACTCAGGACTTTGCATTTTAATAACCACCCAACAAATTTTTTCTATGTCTCTGGCCAAAGGGACATCTCCAATTAGATTTTCTTTGAAAGTCATTTCCCAGGGGGAGGGCTGGGTTGTGGAAGGAGGTAGAAGAAAAATGAGAAAATAGTGAGCCAAACCAGCTTAAAGCAGCAAAATGGTCTATTATTTATCCATATCTTTTTCACACAGGCTCATTCTGAGCTGCATGCCATTTAAATTTTTATAGTGTAAGAATGTCAACAGATGTGTTAGGCTTTTGTGACTAACCTCTCCTTGTAACAGTATTTATAAACAATCCAATGATTTCACACAGCTGGCAAAAATAGAAGCCCAAATTTATGGGGTAAATTTGCACTACAGGGAATTGTTTTTAAATTGCAGATGATGTGCAATTGCAATTCATTGCTCAAATTTTCATTCAGAGTCGTCTTGCTGGGCTTATAAATATTGTACTTAATTTTTAAGAATTCTTCAACATATTATGAAAATCAAATTGGTATCAACTACAAACTTCCCAGGGAGTCTGACAGTACTGAATTTCCCAAAAGGAGGAGGGCCTGGGCCCAAATCCACAATGGTGAAGGGCACCCTTTGATATTGGTCTGAAAAACCAAACATTCTGGCAATTCGGGCTGAAATGAGGTTTTATTTATTTATTTGACACAGAGGGAGAGAGAGATCACAAGTAGGCAGAGAGAGGGGGAAGCAGGCTCCCTGCTGAGCAAAGAGCCTCATGCGGGGCTCAATCCCAGGACTCTGAGATCATGACCTGAGCCAAAGGCAGAGGCTTAACCCACTGAGCCACCCAGGTGCCCTTAAATGAGGTTTTATATTCTAGCTTGGGACAAGCAGACCTCTGACTGTAAGCATCCTAAGAACAAGGAAAGTTTCTGTTATTCACAGTAAAATCCTCTGGGCCTAGCACAATGCCTGGTCCAGAGGGAGCACACAACCAATACTTATCTAATTCAGCATATGGTTAGTGAAATGTGAACAGTTAGTCCTGGCCCAGATGAAAGCTGTTTGTCCCATGAAGCAAGAAGTAACTGCAGGTGAAGTGACTCTTAGAGCCAACATATCTGGTAACTGCAAATGAGGAGTCTAGTCAGAGAACAAACAAGCCAGTACACACTGAAGATGTGATGGACCAGTGCTGGGTCTCTTTGCATGAACTGGTTTTCTATTTAGTAACTCATTATGTCCCGTCCTCTCTATACTGGGCAAGTGTGAATGAGCTTACAGGTGGCAGTGTCCATACAGAACACAGAGAAATAGCATGCACCCACAAAAATCTCCATCCTGTCCCATTCATGTCTGCAGATGCAGATCTGAGATGGTCTCAGCTTATCAGTTGAGCATTTCTGAACATCGGAAAGTATTGCCATTTGTTTTCCAATGTATAGTACAGTTTTCCAAGTTATAAAACAAAAGAAAGACTCTATTTTCTTTAAAAAATGAATCTTATTGTTTATGTTAAAGATATACTTCAGAGTCTGGGAAGGTTTTGTGCCTTTCCCACCTGAAAATGTTCATTGTGATAATGGGAATTTAAACTCACTTAGCTTTCCTACAAGATTGTACATTCACTTGTTCTTTCTTCTCTCATCTTCGTATGATACAAAGAGGGAAACTGTACAATAAGGAATATGGGAATGTGAATGATTCACAGACTCAACCAAACTATGATTTATAGCAGAATATAATCTTAGGATATACTTTCTTCATGAAATTATTGTAATTGCTAGGTTTACAGAAAGTAAATACAGTGGAAGACAAATCATCTTGTATATCTCCATGAATATATGAAAACATTAAAGAGAATACATTAAAATATTTCTACTTAGGGCACATTTTAAATGCCACAGTTCTGTGTGTGGAAAAGCCAAGTTCATTATCTGAACACACACAAAGTCAACTAAAATTCTAATGTGGGAGCTCTTCCATTTTCTGCATAAAAGTATAGCTGTTTTGATTCATTCAGCACGATAAAAATAACTTCATTTTGCTTATTTCAATTATAATAATAATTATAAAGCCATCACTTTACTATTATTTTCTAGAGCTTTGTAATTTTGGAAGCACTTTGACATTGTTACCTCATTTCATTCCTACACAAACCGTGCAAGAGAGGCTTTCCTTCAATTTCTTAGAGGGGAGAGAGAGAGCGGTCAAGTAATTCACTCCTGGCCAAACTGAACATTTTTCCCCGATACAGTTAATACTCACATCCCTTGACAGCCTTGTCAATTCTACCTAATAAATTCTGAGGTTTAAATAAATCCATGGCTTTGTACCTACATTGAAGACAACATAATTTCTGAATTGTTCTTTTATCAGTTTATATAAAATAAACTGAATTCTATATCTTAGAAAACAAAGCAACAAAAATGAAGCAATATTAAGCTATTAATGAACTGAAATTTGATTTGAGACAATTAAAAGTTATTCTCATAATCTTGAGAAAATGTTAGCTGAATTCCCTTGGATGATGACGGATGTCTATTCATAGGCCGTGTGTGTAACTTATTACTTGCATTCATTTTTTTCAAGGAGGAACTGAACTTCAGCCCAGAAAAATAAATATGAAACAGATTACTGCTAATTATATGGCTCATATATCACTCTTTTCTCTACCGCTGAATGATTATGCTATGTTTCTAAATAGGTTTTTCCTCATTATTAAGCATTCCTTTCCACATAAATCCAAGTGTGTAAGTGACAAAGCGAAGAGAAATGAAAATGATTTTTTGAAACAGAGTTGTTTCATTAATATCTCATCCCTTAGGTTAGAACCATGGGAAGAAGAAAAATGGCCAGTGAGAGGAGTTTAGAAAACATCCTGAGAAATTAAGAAGTAGCAGGGAAACTACCTGCAGTAGAAATAGATAACATTCACAGAAAACATTCCTTTCTTTCCTTCATTCAGCAAGATCCTATTCAACACTTTCTAGGCACTTGATGCTAGGAGTGCAGGGTAAAATAAGCCCTGGTCCTTGCCTGGGTATGTCATGATTTAGTAAGGGAAGGTTAGATCAAGGAACAGTAAGGAAAACAAGAAATATCATGCCATTATCTAATTCAAGCCATCTCTCTAAGACACATGTATGGATGTACACATGTTTACATCTCATGACCCCTAATACCATTGCTGAGAAGGAGATGCTGCTGGAGTGACAGGTTTGGAGGTGGGGCATGGAGAAAGAGAACAAACTCAGTTTTGGAAATGTTAAGTTTCAGTTACCTGTGAGAAGATGCCTATGGGTAGTTAGATAAATTAGTCTGGAGCGCAGGGGAGCAGTCTGGGCCAGAGATACAAACCAAGCATGGCCAGGACATAGATGGTATTTAAATCTATGGGATTTGAAGGGGTCACTTTGAGAGAGAGGATAGGTGTAGAGCCACATGGGTAGTTGAACTTCAGAGGTTAGTTTAAGAATGCAGACTCTGCATTTGAATCTTTGGAGTAAATACTTAGTAGTGCAATTTCTGGGTCATAGGGTATGTTATTTGTAAATTTTTGAGGAACCTCCATACTGTTTTCCAGAGTGGCTTCACTAGTTTGCATTCTCATCAGAAGTGTAAGAGGGCATCTGAACCCCAATGTTTATCGCAGCAATATCCACAATAGCCAAACTATGGAAAGAGTCCAGATATCCATCGACAGATGAATGGATTAAGAAAATGTGGTATTTATATATAATGGAATATTACTCAGTCACCATAAAGAATGAAATCTTGCCATTTGCAACAACATGGATGGAACTATAGGGTATTATGCTAAGTGAAGTAATAAGTCAGTCAGAGAAAGACAATTACCATATGATTTCACTCATATGTGGAATTTAAGAAACAAAACAGATGAACATAGGGGAAGGGAGGGAAAAATAAAATAAGATAAAATTAGAGAGGGATATAAACCGTAAGAGATGCTTAACTCTATGAAACAAACTGAGGGTTGCTGTAGGGGATGCGGTAACTGGGTGATAGGCATTAAGGAAGGCACAGGATGGAATGAGCACTGAGTGTTATATGTAACTGATGAATCACTAAATTCTACCTCTGAAACTAATAATACACTATATGTTAACTATATTGGATTTAAATAAGTTGAAAGAGGAAAAAAAACTAAAAAAAAAAAAGGATGCAGACTCTGAGGTCAGACTATATATATTCATATTCGTATGTGTCTCTCTTACTAGCTCTGTGATCTTGGGCAAGCTATTTAACCTGTCTGTGCCTTAGTTTGTTTAACTATAATATGGGAAATGATAGAAATATCTAACTATGGAATCATATTAAATGGCATAATATGGATAAGATGCATAGGTAAAAACAGGTTATCATGATCTCCAAGAAGGGCCATGCCATATTGGTGGTGTTGGGAAGAACACAGCACTCCTACTCATCCAAGTTACAGCGGGTAAATAAAGAACAAATACCTGAGGGGGATTTTCCAGTCTTTGACTACAAGTTTAAGTCTGAAGAAACCCTGAGAGTCAAGCCCCCAGTTCCTATCTCAGGGTCCCTCCACAGTCCCCAGTATCTCTTATATGTTTCTTTAAGAACATTCATTCATTCAATAAGATTCAACAGATATTCACTGACTACTACATATCAGATATTCTGCTGAATCTACAAGGTAGACAGAATTTAGAGTAGTAGACAAACATTAAACAACAAATAAACATATGATTTCAAATTATGAGAAGTGACAAAAAGGAAAAATTTAATGCTGTGGGAGAGAAGAACTGGAGGAGTAGGAGTGACTAGATTGCCTCATTGACCTCTGCAGGTATGGCATCTAACCTGAGATCCAAAAGATGAGAAAGTGCTAGCCATGGAGAAACCAAGTGAAGAGCATTCCAGACAGAGGGAACAGCATGGAGGAAGACCTGGAGATTGTACCATAAATTGAAAGACTCAGGTGACTGGACATTGTAGTGTAGGGTAGATTTACCTGAGAGGGAGTTGGAGAAAATGGCTGTGGACAGATCATGCCAGGCTAAGTTCAATGGCGTAAGGAGTTCAGATTTTATTCTGTAAGGTTACTGAGAAGTCAGCAACAGGGTAAATGCAGAAAGATAACAGAACTGCTTCTTTTATAAAGTGGACCCTGAATGCCCTGTGGAAACTGTCCCAGAGGGAACACAAGACTTGGAAGGTCAATAGGAAAGTTATTCCAGTAGGTCAGGTGAGACAAGATGGTGGCTGAAACCAGAAGGTAGATGTAGTGAGGAAAAAATGGGACAGACTAGAGATTAATTTGGAGGTAGATTTGAAAGGATTCGGAATTGGTCAAATGAGGAGAGAGACGAAAAAAAATCCAGTGTCCAAATTAGTGTGCATGCTGTTTCACCAGGAAAAGTGGACGATGGTACTACCACACAATGAATTAGAAAAAAATCGGGGAAAAGTTGTCGGTTTACTTTGGGATATGCTATGTTTGAGATCCCTGGGCGATATTTACATACGGGTGTGAAGCAGGCAAATGGGTATGTAAGTCTGGCTCAGGGTAGGGGTGGGGAGATGGGACTTATTAATTTGAGAATTACAGATACACCATTGATATTTAAAAGCACAGAACTCGATAAGGTTACCTAAGGAAGTAGCAAAGACTAGGCACTAGGGCACATCAACATTTAGAAGGTCTGAAAGAGGAGGAAGCAACCATCAAAGAAGACTAAGAAAGAGCTACTAGAGAAGTAGTGGGAAACAACAAGAAGAGGGACAAAACAGAAGCTGGGAGGAATGGAGGTTTCTAGAAGGAAGACACTCAAGGAGCCCTTCCCACAGCTACCCCAGGCTGCTGCCTGAAGTTGGCCTTATTCAGTAGTGCCATTTGTCTCTTCTCTGCTGCTGCAGCTGCCTCTTTGTGCTTGCTGACACCGCCATTGGCCCTGGCTCTGAAGAAATTGCAGAGCTGAGGTGGAACTGTGTCCAACAGCGTTCAGCTTGTTCCCTGAAAGGAAGCCAGGAGCTTTCATGAGGAGTTAGAGCTAATTTCAAGGAGGGCACACAAGTACCAAGCCAGGTCTCTCTCAAGTGTCTCTCCCTGCCACATGCAAACCAGCAGCAAAGAATGAAGCCCACACATGGCTCCCTTTGCCCACACTGGGGACAGCTGTCAGTCCTCTCAAAGCACTTTGTCAATGGGTCAGAAGTGACTTGAGTCTGTGCTCTGCACCTGGAGTTCCCTGTCTCTGGCTGTATGCTCTCCACACTTCTCCCAAGAATTCTCAGGCAAAAACTCCTGACAACCTCCTAGGATTTCTGAGATGGACATGCAGATTGACCTCCACTCTACCTCCATGCCGTCATCACACACACACATGCTGATTTCAAAGAAAAAGCTCATTGTAATTTGAGTTTCACTTTATATCTATGATATGGGTCTGAATGAGATCATAATCTTGTACACAGTCACACATGGATGGAGTATGTGTATGTGTGTACATAAAGGAAATATACCAGAAATCACATTTGCCACAGAAATCTCATTCTGGGAAATTTTTATCAATTTATTTTCATTTCAGGTCCATTTTCACTGATTGGTTTATATTAAAACAGGATGGTGGCAATTCTTAGAAAGTAGCAGGAGAAAGAAAAGCAATTTAAAAGGATTTGGTTAATCATTTATTTATCATTTATTGCATGTGTATTAATCACTAGTTTTGTATTAAGAAAGGGTCATTTGTGTTCTAATGAGGCAACTAACTCTGATGTGCCTTGGCTTACACAAAAAAGGAGAGAGTTCCTGTCCATGAGAAGCTAGTACCCTAGCCATGAAGATATAATAACTACATATGTAATTTGAGGAGAATTATAAAACAAGAAATATACAATGCATGACATGTAACCTTTCTCTATATATTGAAAAAAAATAGAGTAGAGGAACCACATGGTGTAATGGTTAAAAGTCCTAGCTTTGGAATTCCTAAGCTTTGGAATTCAAGGTTCAAGGGCCAGATATGCTACCGTAATAGCTGATGACCCTGAGCAAAATATTTCATCTCTGTAAGCCTCCATTCTCTCCTCTGTGAAATGTGAATAACAGCATTTACTTCAGATTTCTTCTGAGGGCTACAAGGTTTAATGCACGCAAAGTATTTAGTTAACTTTCTTGTGCACTAAAGCGCTCTTTAAATGGGGAGGAGGATATGTGATTCATTATCAAAGACATTTGAAAATATTTTCAAAAGTTAGAGCTTTGATTGAGGAACAAAAAAGATTGCTTTCTTCCAGCCTGGCTTGCAAATTTTGGCCATGAAAATATAGTGATGGAACATTAGGAATAAAGAGATATTTGCTTGGGAGGACTAGGAAAGACAGCTGCATGTGAGAACTGAAGATTGTTCCTCTCCATGGATATTATAAAGTAAATGGTTGGTTCAAGGGAGCCTGCTTCTCTTACTTGCAAGCTCATTAGATTCTGGTTTCATCTAAAATACAAAGTAAGATTGGGGTTATGTCTGTAACCAAGAGGAAGAGGAAACAGGTGGAATGGGAAAATGAAACGGAGGTCTGTTTGGAAAGAGTCTCCATAGGTCTAGGTTTGTCCACAGCACCCTCAGAAGTCTTGGGGCTTATACAAGTGGTTGCCAAAGTTAAAAAGGCCCCTTTATCATCTTAGGTCAACTGAACTCAAAAGATGACGCCAAATCCTTTTTTTTTTTTTTTTTAACTTGAAGGAAATGGGCTTAAAAGAGCTGGAACTTAGGGCACAGAAGACTAAAGAAGACCTAAGCATACTTTCTAAAAGTATCTAGAAGTATCCTTGGCTTGTCTTGAAAGGTAACCATTGGCCAACAACCAACTGGGTGCTGCCGTGCAGTGGAAAGAACACGTGTGTGGGTCCTGCCACAGCTCTCCGCTGCACACCTGGGTAAGTCACTTCACTCCTCTGACTCTCAGTGCCCCTCTGACCACACGGAGATAACATGAGCTCTGAGCTGCCAACCTCCACAGCTGTTTTGAGGCACGGATTGTCATAAGCTGTGAAAGCACATTGAAAACTACAGTCTTGGCCCTGTCTTTGGACCTTAGATTTGGAAACCGGCCTCTTCCTCTCTGCCCTCAGTTTCCTCACCTGCAGAAGGAAGGTCTGGAACCATTCAGTTTGTTCCAAACGTGTTCAGGGAAGTGCACTTGAAAATCATGGTGGTCAACAATGAAACTTGTAACACTGAAAAAATAAAATAAAAGTATTTGGGAAAAAACAAAAACAAAAACAAAAACATATAGGTCAAAAAAGAAATCTCAAGAGAAATGTAAAAATATTTTTTCACTAAATGAAAATAAAAATACAGCTTATCAAAAAAAAAAAAGAGAAAGAAAAAGAAAATCATGGTGGTCTTTGCAGATGACCATGAATCTCATCCTGGGAACTGTAATTTAATACTCACTCACTTACCCATTCATGTATTCTACAAAACTTTACTGAGAGCCTACGAGGTGTCAGGAGGACAGCTATGAATCAGACAGACTGAATCGTTGCTTCCGTGAATTCTATTGAGGAGAGACTCTCAATAAACAGGTATAGAATATATCTGATGGTATGCTTTGAAGAAGAATAAAGAAGGGTAAGGAAATAGAAAGTAATGGTGGGAAGAAGATGTTATTTTAGACAGAGTGGTGTGAATAGGCTTTTTGATAAGGTGACATTTGAGCAGAAACCTGAAGAAAGCGCATAAGAATGCAGTTTCATTATCCAGGGAGAGAACATTCCAGGCAGCAAGAAGGGTCAAAGCCCAAGGGCCTGAGGCATAAATATGCCTCACGTTTCATTTTATTGAGCACAAAGGGTCAAATCAGGGTAGTTACTTGCACCTGTTCTGTATCCCCTTAGGCAAATAGCTGGATGTCACTTTCTCATAACTATACTGGTAGGAAAACAAAGCAAACCCTTAAAATGCTCGGTCAAAAAAAAAAAAAAAGATATTAATTTCAGCTAGGAACTCAGATAGGCCTCTTGAAGAAAAAGGCCACAGTGGTTCAGACCTAAAGACACATACAGATTGAAAGTGAAGGGATTAAAAAAGATATTCCATGTAAATAGAAATGAAAAAAAAAAAAAAAAGGCAGGGTAGCAATGCTTATATAAAAAGACTTTAAAAAAGACTATAACAAGACACAAAGAAGGCCATTATATAATGATAAAGGGATCAGTCCAACAAGAGGCTATAACAATTGTAAATCTCTATGCACCCAACATAGGAGTACCTAAATATATAAAGCAAATATTAACAGACATAAAGGTAAAAATTGACAGTAGTACAATAATAGGAGATTTTAACACCCCACTTACATCAGTGAGTAGATCATCCAGACAGAAAAATCAATAAGAAAACAGTGGCTTTGAATGACACATTAGAACAGATGGAGTTAAAGGGATGTATACAGAACATCCTGTCCAAAAACAGCAGGATACATATTTTTTTTCAAGTGCACATTGAATATTCTCCAGAATAAATCATGTTAGACCACAAAACAAGTCTCAATAAATTAAGAAGATTGAAATCACACCAAGGATATTTTCTGAGCAAAATGCCAGGACTAGAAATCAATTACAAGAAAAAAAAAACAAAACAGAAAAAACACAAACACATGGAGGCTAAACAACATACTACTAAACAACCAGTGAGTAAATGAAGAAATCAAAGAGGAAATAAAATACATGTAGACAAAAGAAAATGGAAACATAACTGTCCCAAATCTTTGGGACACAGCAAAAGCAGTTCTGAAAGGGAATTTATAGTGATGCAGGCCTATCTCAAGAAAAATCTCAAACAATCTAACCTTACACATAAAGAAACTAGAAAAAGAGGAATGAAGCCCAAAGTTAGTAGAAGGAAAGTAATAATAAAGATCAGACTAGAGGGGCACCTAGGTGGTTGGGTTGGTTGAGCATCTGGCTCTTGGTTTTGGCTCAGGTCTCACTGGGGTCTGCACTCAGCAAGGAGTCTGCTGGAGATTCTCTCCCTCTCCCGCGGCTCCTCCCACTGCTTGTACTCTCTCTTTCTCTCTCAAATAATAAAAAAAAATCTTTTAAAGATCAGAGTAGAAATAAATGAAATGGAGAAAAAAAACCCAGAAAATATAAATGAAACCAAGAACTAGTTCTTTGAAAAGATACACAAAATTGATAAACCTTTAGCCAGATTCATCAAGACAAAAAGAGAGGACTCAAGTATATAAATTTGTACAACCACTGTGGAAAACAGTATGGTGGTTTCTCAAACAATTAAAAATAGAAATACCATACAATCCAATAATCCCACAACTGGGTATCTACCCAGAGAAAATGAAAAACTAATTCAAAAAGATACACGCAGCCCTATGTTTATTGCAGCATTATTTACAATATTCAAGTTATGGAAGAAACCTAAGTGTCCAATGATAGATATATGGGTAAGGAAGATGTGGGCTGTGTGTGTGTGACCCTATATTATACCCTAGAGGATATTATGCTAGGTGAAAAAAGTCAGACACAGAAAGACAAATGTCATATGATTTCACTTACATGCGGAATCTAAAAAACAAAACAGAAACAGAATCATAAATACAGAGAACAAATTGGTGGTTGCTTGGGGGAGGGTGAAGGGGATAATGAGGTACAAACTTTCAGTTATAAAATAAGTCATGAAGATGAAAAGTACAGCATAGGGAATACAGTCAATAATACTGTAATAATGTTATATGGTGACAGATAGCAACTACACTCATGGTGAAGATAGAATAATGTATAGAGTTGTCAAATCACTATGTTGCACACCTGAAACTAATATAACATTGTATGTCAACTATAGTTCAATTAAAAAAAAAAAAACAGTGGTAGAGGTGGGAGCAGTTACAGAGTGTTACCCCATGCTAGGAAGTATTTTTAGGGTTTTACACACAGTAAATAATATAATCTTCACCAAACCCTATGAGGCAAGCATTATTGTTATCCTAATTTGTTGCACACAAGAAACCAAAGCACAAAGAGGTAGAATACCTTGCTAAGGTCACAGACTAAGTAAGGAGTGGAGCCTAGGTTCTCATCCAGGCAGCTGGACTTCAGAAGAGCTGCTGGACAAGAGGAGAGCTGGGGCTAATGTGAATGTATTTTCTCATGGATTCAATTCCAATGTCATTTTATTTTGGGGAAAAATGCTTAGTTACACATTGGAATCCAGCGAATAGTGCATACAGTTCCCTCTATACTTCCTAAGATGAATGTAAGGCCAGTGGTAAAAACAAATTTGAAACCCGGTTCTTCCCCTCACGATGTGTATTTCTGGGCACGTACTTAGTTCATGATCCTCCATTTCCTCATTTTCCCCATTTCCTCAAATGGAGATAATACACACCTTGCAGTGTTGTTCTGAAACTGATATAGTTGTGCTGTAAATGGCTGAATAATGATTTCTTCTTCCTCCTAGAGTTACTGAATGCTTGGTGGACATTCTGCTAACCCCTAGCTGATGCTACAAGCTCTTGGTGGATCAGTAATCTATGCTCTGAAACCGATGGAGAATTGTATATTTCTGGAGGGATAAAGGGCTCGAGGTAATCACTAAGCAATTTCTGCTCCTCTCAGCTGGCCTGCCATGTAGCCAGTTGTGTGTCATGCCATCTAGCTACTTGCACTTTTCTGAGCTCCCATTTTCTCTGAAAAATGAGGGCGCACATCTCTAAGGAGTTTTTTTTTTTTTTTTTCTCTTTTGCATTTTTATAGTTGATTCCCTTAGGGACACATGAGAATTTTTGAGTGTAGTTCAAAAAGGCTCTTCAGCTGATTCTGATGTAATTCTCCCTCTACAACTCATGCACTCATGCACATACACACTGCCACTATGCCCTGGTGGAGAGAAACCTCTGAGGTACTGTATCTATTCCTAAATGGCCTCAATGTTCATTCCCTGAGAATGATGTTAGAGTCAGCAACAAGAAATACATGTGCGAGATGACTGCTCACTCCTCCTCAGAACTTTTAAATAGGGTTGTCCATTCATGCTCTAGTCTCATCTACTTGTTTTCCCTGGATGATCTCATCCCTTCCCAATGGCTTTCAGTGTCATCTATCATCCAGTCTCCCAGATTCTTATCTCTGGCCCAGACCACTCTTCTGAGTTCCAGATCAGCCTAGCCAATGACCACCATGATATCTGCCCTTGGCTGTCTCATTGGCACATCAGACTCAATGTATCTAAAATGGATCCACTTCTTTGGCAAAACTGCTCTTCTCCTGGGTACCCCCAGATTCAGGAAATGGTAAAATCACCCACCAAGTTGCTCAAGTCCAGGAGTTGTCTTTGACTTCTCCTTCTTCCTTACGCCACATAAAATTACTCACCATGTCTTATTGCTTCTCCCTCTTAAAATGCCTTTGAATCTGCCTACTTCTCTCCATCTCCACTGCCACAATCCTTTGATCTACCATCATCTATCTCCTCAAAGACTGCAACAGCCTCTTAGCAGGGCTCGTTCCAATTCCATTCTTTTTTTTTCCCCCCCAATTCCATTCCATTCTTGTGTATCCTCACTGGCATCAGAAACACCTTTAAAAATGCATTGTGATCCATGGTTTCCTGTGGCTCTCTGGAAAATCACTAAAGTGGTTATTTAGTGCCATTCTTTCTTTCTCTAGGTTCCCAGTCACGTGGGCCTTTCTTCTTCTTTCTAAATCACCAAGCTCCTGATAGTCTCAGGGTTTTCTCACATGCTATTTTCTCTGCCTGATAGATTCCAGGCTTTTTCAAGTCTCGAGTTATTTGGTAGGTAGAATTTTAATATTATCCCCAAGATTCCCACCCTCCTGGTGTACTCGTCTCCTTGAGTGTGTGTGGAACCTGTGAATATGAGGGGCTATCGCTTCTCAGATAAGGATACTGATCTGCTGACTTTAAGTGACTTTAGGTGATGGAGCATAGATTACTGATCCACCAAGAACTTGTAGCATCAGGTAGGGGCTAATCACAAGCACAGATTATCCTGGATTGGACTGAACTAATTAGGTGAGTCCTTCAAAGAGAGTCTCAAGATCAGAGATTCTTCTGCTGGTTTTGAGGAAGTGAGCTACTGTGTTGTAAGAGGGTCTATGATGGGAAGGAATCATGTGTGGTTCTAGGAGCTGAGAGCAGTCCCTAGTTGGCAGCCAGCAAGAAAATGGGGTGCTGGTCCTACAACCTCTAGAAACTAAATTCTGCTAAAAACCATGTAAGAGAATCTTAAGCTCCAGAAAGGAACGCAGCCTGGCTGACACCTGATGGCAGCCTTATGGGGTCCTGATCAAAAGCCCCTGTTGAATTCTACCTGGACTCCTGACACCTGCAGAAACTATGAAATCATAAACATAGATTATTTAAAGTCTTTTAAATTTGAGGTAATCTCTTATGCAGCAATATAAAACTAATACAGGTCACATTTCAATGAGTTAATTCTGTAATTATGTACTACTCTGTTGTCTCTAGGAGAGTGTTCAGCTTCTCCACAGCTGTATTCCCAATACCCAGTATGTTACTTAGCACATAGTCATTGAAAATGAATGTTCCTTAAATTAATTTATGAACATCTTGGGATCTAGACTACAAGTGGCTTTTTCATGTTTTTGATTACCTTGTTAAAATCCTATTAGAAAAAAAATTCATCCTCTTTGAAACCACAAAGGTTTCAAAATGGCTTAAATATATGAGGAGCTCAAGTAAACACTCCTCTAGGTCACAATCAGGAGAGATACAGTGCTAGGGAGCTAAAAACAGATCTTCACACAGTTCATCAAAGGTTTTCTCTGTTGCCATTAAGTGAACACCAATGCAACCTACTCTTGGTTACTCTGCATCAATCCTGGTGATCCCTACATCAAGATTAGGAAACATACTTCATCAGGATATCTGAAGAATGTTTGGTCTATCAGTCAAGATTGGCTAAGTTACGCTGCAACAACAAATAACCCCAAATAGCAGTGACTTAAAATGGTAGAACTATATTGTCAACATGGTAGCTACTGGCCATGTGTGGCTACTGAGCACTTAAAATATATCTAGTCCAAACTGAGATGTGCTGTCTGTGGAAAATATACACTTAATTTTGAAGACTTAGAATATCTGAAATAAAGAATGTAAAATACCCAATTTCTATACTGATTACATGTTTAATAATTTAGGTCTATTGTATTAAATAAAACTATTAAAATTAATTTGATTTTTTTTTTTTACTTTTCACATGTGACTCTTAGAAAGTTTTAAATTACATAATTTTTATTGGTTGGTACAATGATAAATGTTTATTTGTTTTTGCTACCTATCCATTGCAGGTCAGCTCACTTTAGTAATTCAGTGATTCATGATGATGGGTCACTGTGCCAGAGGGAAGGAAGATCTCAGAGGGTCTCATAAGGACACATGCAGCTTCTGTGCCCATCCCATTGGACAGAAATAGTTATATGGATCCATTTGTCTATAAGACCATCGGGAAGAGGGATTATATCTGATGAGTAGTGCTAATTAATACACACTGGTATGGAATAGCCTTCCTCCATCACCTACTTAGGATCACAATAAACCTAGTGTGTAAAGCAAATGTCTTTTCTTCCTCACAACATAATGAATCATATAAAGTCATTCAAACAAACAACATTATTAAAGCTAATCCTAACTACATCCCAAGCACTATATTGGCCCCTAGGGATATAAAGAAACCTAAGACATGTTTCTGCATCTCAGAGAACTCACATTTTAGCAGAGTCATTCTTAATACTAACTATAAATAATGTGATGGATATGAACAGAAGTTGGTTTAATGCCCTATGGGAGGACAGGAGTGAAAATGCTCCCTTTGTGGATGCTCCCTCTGTGTAGCACTAAATCTCTCCTCGGAAATAAGCAATGTCATTTCTGATCTACATAACCTGAAAAGTCCTTTCACTTGCTACAGATCATCATAACATCTCCCTATTCCTTCAAGGTAGCGTATTAGATAAGTTGAACGTGAAGGCATCTATATCATCAGTATTATGCTTTATATTATGATAAGTGATCAACCCACTGATAACTATTTACAGTTATGACTCAGTCAATAACCCATGTGTCATTATGCCCTTACTAAATTACAGTGATTAACAGCCATAAAATAACCACGACCCAGAAAGGACAGATGCACAGGGTGGCTGCTGCCAGGGAAGAAGCAATTTAACTTTGGAAATACCTTCTAATGAGCTTGGAAAGGTTATGACATCCTTTCCAGGCCTGTTCTTTTTATCTTTTGGTAGAAATGCTGATCAAAATTGGAGGATGCAATAATAGGGCACAAGGCTGTATAGCTTACAAAGTGATTTTTACCTAAAAGTTATGAAAAAGTTTTAGGTAAGAGAATGAGAATGAGGTTCATATGAGTTTTGATAACAAAGAAATGTATCTGATAGATTTTACCTAAGTCATATCAGCATTATGCTAGTGAGGAACTGATGTAACTTCTTTGCCTACTTTATAAAACTAAGGTATTTATCGATCTACCAACATATAGATATACAGATATATATGTTATTAGGTATTATGTAATATATAAATATTAAATAGATTAAATATTAGATAATATTATAAATTTTAATATATATTAGATAATACATATGAAATCATGTTATGTGGGTTCCATTAATGTGTCCCGGACATTGGGTTCTCTTCTCCTTCAGGAAAAATGGTCTTCTGAGCTTCCTGGCCTACTGTGGTAGGCTAGAACCATACCGTGAGCTCTGGCCATTGAGCTGTGAGCAGAACCTTGAAGACTGCTGTGTGATTCACCTTTCCCTTTTACAGAGGCAGGTGTCTGGGTGAAGCTTCCCTGCTAACTATAAGAGCAGTCTCATTCACCCTCTCCTGTTACCTGGAGATCAAGAACTAAACCCTGTTGCCTTAAGCCTCTGGGATGACAAAGCCTGGAGTGACATGTAGAAGTTATATAAAGATCTGCATGGACCTTCACAAGATCACAAGGAGATCTAGAAGCAAAGGGAACCCAAGAGCAAAACTGAGGATGCTCTACCATTTGGAGATCAAAGAGAAGAGGTAGGTAAGCAAGGGAGATTGAGAAAAGGCCAATGAAGAAGGGAGAAAACAAGGAGAGCATGACATGCTCCAGAGCCAAGAGAACATTTTTCAAGGCACAAACAATAAACTATGAGCAGCAATGCTGCTGACAAAGTCAGTAAGATAAGAGAGATTGCATGACTGCTGGATTTGGTCATGACTGACCCTTATGAAAGGAGTTTCTGTTGAATGAAGGAGAAAGCTCAGCCTGAGTAGTTTGAAAGGAAAATGGTAGGTGAGAAAGTGGAGAGAGTGATACTAGACAAATCTTTCAGGAAGATTTTCTGTGAGGTGGAGAAGAAAAATGGGGCAGTCGTTGGAGGAGAACATGGGGGGGGGGGTCAAAGGATTTCTCTCTTTAAGATGCGAGTTACAGGAGTATGTTTGTAATGATTAAGAAGAGAGCAAAAACTGATGATGTAGAAGAGAGAGGAGACGGTTACAGGAGCAAGCTCCTTGAGAAGGTGAAATGGGAGGGGATACAGCACATAATAGAAGGGCTCCTGGGAAGCGGCAGACACTCATGCATAGCAACAAAGGGAAGGCAAGGATAGGGACAGTTGCAGACTGCTTCTGTTCTCTATCAGAGCATAGGCAAGGTTATCAGTGAAGCCTGTGTGAATGGTAGTGGTGGTAGGGAAAGGTACAAAGGTGAGACAGTCAAGGGGTGAGAAGTGGCCAACTCCCTCATCTATTTAGTCTCTGGTCAGATGTCACCTTCAGTAATCCCCCTACTCAATACTCTATTTAAAATCAGAATTCCTTTACCCCCAGGACTCTCCTATCCTGTTCTTCTCTTCCTTTTGCCATATCATTTACCACCTTCTAATATACTATGCTATTTTCTTATTTATTATGTTTATTTTTCACTGTCTCTGGCATTAGAGTGTGAGCACCATGAGCCTAGGGCTTCTTTGTTTTGTTCACTGATGTTCATGATGATGGTGATGAAATGATGGCTAAAAACATGGTTGGGACAATTACTCAACAGGCTCGTTATCATATTTGACAATTTAGAACATTTAAATCCATTCAAAGCAAGTTTCAGCTCCAAATATTTAAGGGTTTACTTAGACCTCTCTTTCCCTAAAGAGACTTCATTTTATTTTTTTTT
>CM052897.1:17388226-17408347 GCA_028534135.1 Potos flavus
GCTCAGGTCATGATCTCAGGGTCCTGGGATCGAGCCCCGCATCAGGGAGCCTGCTTCCCCCTCTCCTTCTGCCTGCCTCTCTGCCTACTTGTGATCTCTCTCTCTGTCAAATAAATAAATAAAATCTTTAAAAAAAAAAAATTAAAAATAGAGTTAACCTATGACCCAGCCATTGCACTACTGGGTATTTACCCCAAAGATACAGATGTAGTGAAAAGAAGGGCCATATACATCCCAATGTTCATAGCAGCAATGTCCACAATAGCCAAACTATGGAAAGAGCAGAGATGCCCTTCAACAGACAAATGGATAAAGAAGATGTGGTCCATATACACAACAGAATATTACTCAGGCATCAGAAAGGATGAATACTCAATTTCTGCATCAACACGGATGGGACTGGAGGAGATTATGCTGAGTGAAATAAGCCAAGCAGAGAAAGTCAATTGTCATATGGTTTCACTTATTTGTGGAACATAAAGAACTGCATGGAGGACATTAGAAGGAAGGGAAAAATGAAGGGGGAGATATCAGAATGGGAGACGAACCATGAGAGAATATTTCCCTTTTCTTATTTTTAAACTTAAATATTAACTACTTAAACTTATATGCTTCTACTAGTTCACAAAGAGCTCACCGTTCTAAACAATAAAAGTTATCATATACAAATCTGTTTTTAATAAGATATGCTACTGTAAAAATAGTTTCATAAACATTTAATTCATTTTGATATAAGTTCATGCAGCCCTAAAAAAATTTTAGGTTCATCTCCTGCACCTGCATAGAAGCCAACTTTCATCACTTATTAAAATTTTTCAAAAATCCTTTTAGCGCTATATAATCTATCATCTTTCAAAAGATGAAGTAATTACAGAATTTTATAACTTTCCATGAAAAAATTATTTTCTCCCCAATGTCTATTAATTGGATTTTTAATCTCCTGAGGAAATTTTTTCTCTTTTATTCATTAATCCAATATGAAGGGATTGCCCAAGCAGAACAAATAGCTGGTCCTTTTGTCTTTTTCATTAAAAATATTTCTCTTAGAACCAGCCTCATCTTCAATTTCAGGATCCTTTCCCTTGATGTGTTTAAACCCCATACTGAGCACATTCAGAAAGGAATTAAATGAAGGGTAGGAAACCCTCCATTCCAGCTGGTCTCCATTCTTGATCATACTACCTTGGCATATAACTTCTCCCACCCTCAGTTCTCCTACCTATTAAATGGAAGTATTAATTATCTCAGAAGGTTGGGAGGGCAGTATGATAACAAAAGGGGATAACTGCTATGAAAATGCTTAAAATTTCTCATTAAAAATTTAGTATAGAAATGCAGTGTCACAAAACTAAAAGGAGCAAAAAATTACAGTGGTTCTTCCTGGAGTGCTCTTCAGATCTAATCCCTTCAAGCGCAACACTGTAGAATACTATTTGATCTTAAAAGAGTATCATTATCTAGTATTAGAGCTCTGATAATGAAACCCAAATGTTAATGACTTAGTCTATGATACCACATCATCCATCCTCAATGCTAAATCTACCACTTGAGTAAATGTATTAAGATCAAATTCTTAGTAAAATCTATAAAAATAATGTAAGAAGAGTTAACGATTAATCAAAATGCTTAGAAGAGAGGAGACACTTCTCAAGTCACAGCCCATCATCAGTGACTTGAGATATCCATTTTGGAGGATAAATTCATGATTTCAGGTTACTACATCAACATTTACTTCTTACTACTCATACATCTGAGCAAAGGAATAGTATTGTAGTAATAATATTCTTGATAATTTATTCGATTATGATTAATCAAGGAATCTAAGTATTATAGTACCTAGTGATTTACTAAATATTATAGTATACTAAATATAGAACTCTCGTTCTTCCATCAGGCCTCTTCAAAGACCCCAATACTGTGTGGTTTAGTTTCACAAACTAAACCTGCATTTCACTAACCATCTCTTCTGGTCTCAAAATTATTTTACACAGTTATCTCCTTTACAACATTTTCTTTAAACTTGGCATCTAAGATTTCCAGTTTTATCATCCCTCCCAAGTATTAGAGTAGTTTCTCCTTTCATGGTCAAATTAAAATTTGAGGGAAACTTACTTTCTTGTATTGCATTAAGAATCTCTGAAAAGTCCACATCACTCTTTGAGCCGTCAGGTAGTATTTGCATATCCAGCTGGTAGCCTTGCAAATCCACACCTCCTTCTAGAGAAATGAAAGATATTCATGGAGTTTGCACTGGTTATCAGAGAGCCCAGCATTAGGGTCCCAAGGAGAAGTAATGTCAAAATCTAAAATGAATAGCCAGCTGATTTGCTAATGATCCTCCCTCTTGAAAAAAGGACTTTAAAAAAAATGAGAAGTATTACCAGCCATTTGCTCCTCATGGGACCAAAAAGGTTTGATTGTATTAATTGTATTTCCAAGGCAAAAAATAAGGTAATTATTCTATTAAAATACCACACACTTCACAGTATTTACTGATCTAGGTGAAGAATAAAACATGTCAGCCTCCACCCAAGGACATTTAAAATTATGTTCATCTTCATGTGGCTAAAAAGTGATATTCAACACAAATACATCATCTTCTCTAAAATTATAACAATTCATTCATAGAAGAGGATTTAATATTCTTGATATCACAGGAAAATTGACATCATTTTTCCCCTCACAGTTGGACTTCCCTGCTACATCATTTATTTTTCAACTCTATCAGAATACTTTTATTTTTTTCTATGATGTAATTAAACCTGTTGTACTAGATTTGTCTCATGTATTTTTGGTGTGCTCTAAAGAAGAGGGTTTTTTTAATGCTGTTTCACACACCTATGGACCACTTAAGGACGTCAAAGAAACCAAGACATCAAAAAGTAGCTTCATCACTAATAATAAACCTTTAAATGTTTCTTAAAATAATCACTAAGAACATCTTCAATTCTGAGGAGTCCAGAAGGGCTAAAAAGCCAGTGCTAAAATAAAAAGATAGCCTGATGAATAGAGTGGGACATGCCCTAGCTTCCATTATTTTTGTAGAAATAATTACTTCATAAGCCCAGGCATTATTCCTAGCCTTGAATAAATTTCAGTTACATCCCTAAAACTCCAAAGAATATGACACAGTCACTATCGTATAAGGACACTCATTCTAGGAGGGACATGGCACAAGTAACTTAATATAATAGAAGGTATGCTTTAGAAAAGCAAGAACTTTTACCGGCATGCTATCACCCAGTACCTAGAACAGTGCCTAGCAGGCCCACAACAAATGTAGGCTGAATGAATGACTAAGCATACATGATAATTATGAAACAAAGGCCATACAGCTATAAGGAAATCTATAAGCTTAGATTCTGATGTCCTGTAAACCAGCATTCAAATTCTTATTAGGAAACACTGAGTCTCTCTAAATCTTGGTTTTCTCATCTATAAAATAGGGGTGATAATAACAGTCTCACAGAACCACCATGAAGACTAAATGAGATAATGCATGAAAAGCTCTTAGCTGTCAAATAGTCAGCACTCAGTAAATGGAAGCCACTACTATTATCATCCATAATAATGTATTAAAGGAACATTGACATTTATACAGAAACTATTTACTAAATAATGAGAAGGAAGACACAAGCCTGTTCTTTGGGACACCAGCATGCATTTCGGTGACTATCAAGCATTGTCAAGCACTGCAGACATAGTGAACTTCTTAAATGCATGCATGCAGTTGCTTCACTGAAGTTAACAGTTGAGACTAAGTTCTTGACAGGAATTAAAATGGGTTATTTGGTTATTTGGCCCCACCCCCACCCCCATGGCCAGCTACTGTGCATAAGTACAGAGAAGTTCTACTGCTTTTCAACCTCTGCTAAGGCTAACTGCCTTTGTTCTGCTCAATAACCAAAGGCCTTATAATGACAATGACAAAAAAATAAGTAAGAATATTCAATACTGTCTATAGGTGGCTCTGGGCTATGTACTTTATCATCTCACTTAGCCTTTACCTTTGAAAAGAAGGTGCAGTGGGAAGGAATAATTTGCCCAAAGTCACACAGCTACTAAGCTATCAAGATGCAACTTCAATACATGCTCCTACCAGTCTTGAATACCCCTCATATCAAAGCAGTCACAGATACACTATTGGAAGTAAGGAAAATAGATTTACCAACAGTCTCATGTTCTAGTGCTTCAGACCGTGACAAATACCATTACATAACCTAAAAAACAAATGACTTGCTAAATAGGCTAATAAACAGGAGCCCAACTTATTTACCTTGTTTGTCTTAGGAGCTCATAAATTCATGTAGAAGTAGTTTTGGCTAATAAATAACTACAATGTCTAATAACCAAAGTTCCACAAATTTTTAGTAATTATTTTTGGTTAGAGAACAGTATAGGAGTATTGGAAGTCACAAAAAAAAAAAAACCCGACATAAAGGAGGCATTCAGGCCATTAAAGTCTGTCTTTAAAGAATATTTAATGCTTAAGATATCAAGAAAATGTAAGGAAAATGGATACAGGGATAGGGATAAATAGATTTGTTTCAAGTATATGTAAAAAAAAAATACACTTTTATATACTAGAAAAAAAGGCAGCAAGAAAATAGTCCAAATGGGTACAGAAGTTCTCTCTCACCTATAAAATTATGCATATATTTTCTTTAATTCTTTATCTTCTCTATATTTTTTTCAACAATAAACAAAATATTTTTATAATTTTAAAGTCATTAAATTCAGACTGTGGCAGTGAAGAACATTAAATATTGAGAGTTCAGGATTCAAGACTTAAAGACTACAGATGTTTAGCCAGTAAGGGATCAGTCTAACATAAAATTTTCTAAATTAATGCAGTTCTTAAAATATATATTTTAATTAGCTCCAAATTACAGGATACAACATTCTCTTCATGGTAAATTGCAAGATCACATTTAGAATCCCTAAAACACAAGGTATTTTCCTTCTCTGTTCTCGAAGAAATACAAAATACACGTTAAAGTGTAATATAAGGGTCTGGAACTTCTGGCAGGAAGTCATTCATTAAAGTCCAACATGACAAAGTAGGGGATGCTATAAAACAAGGACTTTTGTAAACTTTCCTAAATAGAAAGTGATCACTTATTCTACGACATTTTCAAATGAATCCTTCAAGGTGACAATCTTTACCTTTAGCACACACTGCCCAGTGAACAAGACAAAATACTTCAATACAAAAAGTTCTATGTCTACTTTGAACTTCTGATATTTATTTATTGTTAGTCCTATAGTTTTGATGTGATCTGTAAAAAGTTGAGAATCAAAGCTCTTTCTACAGTCATAGATGCCTCTGACTTTGAGTCAAAGCATGAAGCTCTTTTTCAGAGGCAAGATGGTGAAAATGTCATGGTTTCAAAATGATGAAGTTTTAAAATAAAATATAACTCCACTGGGCCTCAGTCATTGGCAATGCAACCAAATGTAATCCCAAGGAAACTAAACCAATAAGTTACATTAAAGAGGGAAACTTTAAAAAGATTCCTGAAGATGTGGAGAACATAGTGAATAATTTTAAAAATCAAAAATAGCCACAAAATTCATGTGATCCAAATCTGCCTTGAGCTTTTCTCACACTCGATTGAGTGATTATACTCAAATCTTAATTGCGATTCTGTTGTGTGAAAGTTGAAAGTAGTTCTAATAAAAAGGAGCCTTGATAACAGTGCTTACATTTAATAAAAGATCTTCAGCTGAGCAAACAAAATGTTAAAAATTCATTTTAGATTTGTAAGTAGTTTACACGGATTTAGCTAACTGCTTATATACAAAAGGAATAAAAAAAAAGCTCTAAATAGGAGTCTCAATTAGCACATACATCAACGCCTCTCCCATTCCATCTCTGCCTGTAGAAATCCCTTTCTTCTTTTAAGGCCCATCCTAAATGCTCCACTTCAGGAAGCATTTCTTGACCCTAAAAAGCAAACACCATTTTCTACATTTTCTATTTTGAACTTCTATAGCTACTTATATTTTATCTTTTCTATGGTATATGTTTTCCATCAAAAATCAGGTGGGTAAAGTATTCGGCACAGTATAGAGTAGACACAGACAACATGTGAGCTCCTATCTCTCCCCATCTAGATTTTCTTCTTCATCTCTAGCACCCTCAACCAGACTATAACATAATGGAGGCCTGGGACCAAACTGCATCTACCTTTTTATCCCCTACAGAATCTAGATCAGTGCCTTGAACATATTAATTGCTCATTTAAAGCTCTTATTTTATATTACTAGTAACAGTGAATACAGACTGAGAAAACATCCCAGTTTTCTTTCATCGTCCATAATTTTAAGGCATCTTGATAGGTTATCTATAGACAACTGTGAAAGACATGTTCTAAATCATACACTTACTTTTTTGTGAACGCTTCTCAAATCTTGTCAAGTAATAAAGAAAATGCTAAGGTACCAACATCTTAAATCTTATAATGAAAGTCAACAGTTGTCAACCTTACCCCTTTCTCAACCCCAAATCCATTCCCTTAGCACCAATTCTCTCAAGAATTTGTTTTTAGTTCTTTTGGCTATTTCCATTTGGGTATTCCATTGTTTTTTGATCAATTTTATATATTACTTATTTCCTGCTATGATACAAGACAATATCAGTTATATGACTGACTGCCACTTCCTCTTGCCCTCCACCCATCCATCCAATCATTATTCTTAGATATTCTGTTATATTGTCTTCATTTAGAAACTTTAAATGACTTAAAATTCAATATCTTGTTCAAATATAGATAGATCCTATATTTGCAAATTAACACATAGTGGTATAAAAAAGATTTTGATACTACATTGACCTGGATTTGAATTCCATTTTTATGTGACCCTGAGACATTAAATAATGAGCCTCATTTTTCTCATTTATAAAATGGAAAGGAGGAAGTTTTTGAGAGGCTCCATTAAAAATTATGGACAATTGTTTACATACATGCAAACATGGCTCATAGTGTTAGATCATCAAGTGATGGCCAATTTTCTATGTCTGATCTGTCTAATTTTATAATGAAATATTCCTTTCTCTGAAAAATGAAGGACCTTGCAAGTTTAGGGTCTAGACTAAATAAAAACAATGCATTAAACAAACTCTAATTAGACTTGGATAGTTATTTCATGTTGAAACAGAAATAAAGAGAAGTGTGACAAGTTAAATCTTACCTTTGCCATGCAACACACAAGATGGGGAACTCTATAAAGTAGGCTAAAAGGGACAATAATATTTTCTGTGATTTCCTTATAATGAATGATGCTTGATCTGAGCATCTGTCTACATTCTATTTATATTCTGCAAATAAAAATTGGTATTTCCTGTCCTGAGAAGTATTTTTAATACAAATTGTCAAATGCAACATTTTTACAAAACAGGAAATAGTGATATATCAAAACTTGATATAAAATCTAAAATAAATCCTCACATGAATATTTTTGGACTTAATAGGCTGCAAAAAACACCATTCTTGTAACTGAGAGTTTGTTTTCAATTCCCTAGTGAATTCAGTGTTTCTATGACAGTGTTAAGATGAAGCGCAGTATGAAGAAGGGGGAGAGGTACGTTCTGTCTTCTTTACAAACTTTCCCTGCATCAGACGATGCTCAAGATATATCTTTTAAGAAGGAAGAAAATAAATTCAGTTCTTCTGAAGGATCCGAAATTGGAAACCCTAGATTCACATGTAGGATCGTGCACTGGTTCTAGAAAAACTTTCCATCTCTGTTTCTTAACTTCATTTATAGCACTTATCAAAATCTATTTAGCATGCTATAAGCTAAAAAGGCTTCGCAAGAGAGGATGCTTCATAAGTGCTATTGTAAAGATACACGAATCGCTCTTTCATATTAGTGTTGCATAACTATAAATCTAGTGATATAGCAAGATCATTGTCTTACAAAAGAAAGCTCAGCATTGTATTAGAAGGAATAAACAGACTGATTCACCCACACCAGTCATTGTAAAAGCTAGATATTTTTTTCAAATGATTAACACTGAGTAGTTCTAAGGGCTCAATTCTGGACTGGGTCCTGACTGGAGAACCACATTTGGCTAATAGCAGGTAGATGTTTTTCAGGTCTAAAATGGAAAAAAATAATTCTAATACTTGATCCAGTAATGGCTGACTTTCAACAAAATTGTTTTCATGTTACTCAGGATTGGCAAAACAGTGTCTCCTAAATTATAATGCATCCTTGCACTAGAAGTTCCAAAGAGGGCTTAGAAATCAGAGCTGCAAAGCTCCAAAAGGCAGGAAGGATCTGTGATCCTGTAGGCAGGGCTCCGAGGGGGACAAAAGGGGGGGTCTTCCAATCTCCTAGCTGCTGAATTCTGTTGCTATGATGACACTCATTCTTACAGAAGAAGGGAAGGTAAAAACCTCAGAATTTTAGGAGAGGATGCATAGAAACCATGAGACCTTCAGCATTACTATAATGTTGCTTATTTTCTTAACTTACATGATAAATCTACAGAAGAACTTGAGATGAATGTAAGAGAGTATCGCCTTGCAAGACAACAAGCCTCACAAGAGCTAAGGTTGTGTACATTTTGTACACGACCCTCACCTCTAACTGAGGAAATTAAGCATAGTAGAATTTTACATTAACTACCACAATTAAGGGCTTAGGTTGGGGTTAGGTCACTAGTTATATTTGTATGGTCTTGAGTTAAATTGTAATTTAAATCTCTCCACCTTCTTAAATATAAAATTTTTGAAATAACCTTGGGCAGAAGATAGAGTTTTATGTTCCACAAAACACAATCCTTGTTCCAGAAATTAGTCATTTGGTTTTCCTTGTGGCTGGCTTTTCTTCAACTTTTCTTCATTTTGTGTGTTCAAATGGTTGTGAAAAGATTCTTCAGAAAATTCTCTCTACATGCATCATATAAGTCAAAATATGTGCATATGTCCCTCAGCAAAGAGAAAAGAAAATGTAAATATCTAAGGAAAGAATTTGGCACATATTTTTAGAAAACACAATTTTGTTACTCAGCAAATGAGAGCAAGGAACACAGATACCAATGCCCAAAATAGCTTGTTTTCCTAAGCACCCCATATTTACTAAACTCACATCACACATCAAAAAAAAAAAAAAACACTTAAAGAGGAAGAGATTCAAATGAAGGATGATTAGGGTTATTTCCAAATCATACCATTGACTGTTCTGAAAGACACCGCATTCACCTTCAACGCAATGAGAAATGAAAGAGAAGCCCAAAGTAACTCTTATACTTTTTCTACCACATAATTTCAAAGCCATGTGGAAGATCTTATCTTCCAGTCACATGAAAAATCCACTTCACAAATAAAACAAACATGTAATTTCACCCAGCTTCAGATCTATTCAGGAAGAGTAGCCAGGCTCTTTAGGTTCAGTAAAGAAGCTTCAGCCACAATTCTCAATGGTTGTTTCCAGATAAAGCAATGAGAAAAACATCAAAATTTCACACTCAACTAATTCTCATCTTCAAGAGGGAAAAAATGGCATAGCTGAAAAAAACCCCACTCATAAGAAATTAAAGACATAGGTCTTAGTTAGGGTGCACCAATTACTAATTTTACACATTTGGGCAAGCAATTTCATTTCCTGAGCCATAGTAAAATAGGAATAATTCCACCTCATGGGCTGCTGGAAGAACTAAGATGTAGGAGAAATAGTTGTGAAAGCCCTTTGGAAACAATGAAGCATCATTTAATGTGAGGTGGTTGCATTATGATCATTACTGTTGTAAAGAATAGCCATCCATTTGCTTTTTCCTTACTTTTTCCCTAAAGAATGAGTTGAATCTTCACTCTCATTTTGGCAGAACTAGAGGTAAGTCAGCCTTCATTTGGCTTCTTACGAAAAACACAAGTCTTTCTTGACTTTTTTTTTTTTTGAAATCTCTCCTTACTTGTTCCTTGTCTCTCCCTGTCCCTTTCCCCATAGCTCCTGGTACTGCTATTTAAGGGGTGAAAGAGAACATGAAAGGCATTTGCTGAGTTCAATCTGCTCCATATTTTGAGATCAGAGCTTGACATGAGGTCCAGAAAGTAATCGCTAAAACTCAGGGAAATGGGAATATGTTCTATAACCAGAAACAGAATTGGAACCAGAAAAAGGGAGGATGAAAAAAAAATAAAGGCCTAATGCAGAGTACAACTAAAAAAGAAGCTACAAAGTGGATCATCACTTTCCAATGGAATCCAACTGGTCCCTTCTTCAGTATGGTCTTCTTATGCTAAGGTGTGAACTATTACAGGACTTGTAATTTAAGTTTTCCAAGGCTTTGTTATACTAACTTGCTAGAAATATATTGCCACCACATCATTTGAAGAAGAAGGTAGCATCAGCACATTGAATAAGAGAATCAGACCACCTGATGTGGAATCTTGCCTCTGCCATTTACTGGCTGTACATCCTTGGGCAAGTTACTTAACCATCTCTGTGCCTTAGTTTCCCCAGACAGAAAAATAAGGATAACAGCATGAGAATATTAGGGAAATTAAATGAGATAAGGAATGATGCAAGCAGCTTAACAGTTCTTGAGGTTGAGAATATGGTAGAGTAATTAATAAATTGTAGCAATAATTTTATTTCTGTCAAACACTTAACACCTCCATATACAGACAGAACTACATTCTAGCTTCACTAGAAACAACAAAATCCTAAAGTGTCTCTTGTGTGAAATCAACTTGTTCCAGCATTTAAATACTATATATATATAGTATTAACCATATGTATATGGAAAAAATAATCAGGCATAAAGGGCTGCTCAGGTTTTAAATTAAAAGATAAAAGGAAATGTGTTAGAAATTATTTGGGAAAGCCATTAAACATATCAGTAAAAACACCATTTTACAAACTCTAAAAGAGAATACAGGACAAATTCTGGGATTGATGATATTCCTCTGGTACTGTATGATAGGCCTAAAAGATAAAGGAAAAGCAATAGTAAGAAGTATTTAAGATTGCAGAAAGCTCCTATTTTATATGGCATAGTCATTAAACTGGGATAATGTGATCGATACCCCAAAGTTTTACAGTTTCAAATTCAAAAAACTGCAATCAATACTTCTGTTTACTCTGCTCTTGATCCTTAAATTATAGACCTAAGCTTGGTGCCATTTAATACTTCTATTATCGGCCTATAAAGGGGAATATAAAATAATATTCATTAATTATGAGTGGCTAAAAGATAAGGTCAAATTGAAATCAACACACAAGAGAAATATCTGAAACAATCAGAAGAAAAACAAAACCACACGCATACAAGACAAAGGTAAACAGCTCCTGTGTCATATAGCACAATGAGAATATTCATCCCAGTGCAGGTTGGAAAACTGTTCTATGGTACAGTGACAGAGCAAGAAAGAGTTCTGGGACATAGTCACTTTCAGGCTTCTGAATTTTGTCTGTGATGATGAAAACAAAAGTGATCACTATTTATTACTGAGCACCTGCTACATGCCAAGGATCATATTGAGCATTTTACACTAATGAATTTATTAACTTGTCCTACCAATGTTATATAGAGTTGCCAGCTATAGTACATAAAAATACAGAGTACCCAGTTAAATTTGAATTCCAAATAAACAACTAGTTATTTTTTATTATAAGGTGCCCCATGTAGTATTGAGAAATACACCAAAAAGCATTTGCTGTTTATTTGAAATTTAACTGTGAGTTCTGTGTTTCATCTGGCAACTCTAACACCATGAAATAGGTATTAATAATCTTCATTTTGCTGGTCAGAAAACTGAGATTCACAGAAATTAAGTCATTTGCCCAAGTCTGCATAGCTATCAGTTAACATATCTGGGTTCAAAATCTCTAACAACAAAGGCTGCATTCATAACCAGTACAATGCATTGTCTCTGTTATTATGGTGTCTCCCATAAATGAATGGCCATCCCTCCATCCTCCCGTTGATATTCTAGTTGACCTTCAAAGTCCAATTTGTAGACTATATAACTTAAGAATTCTTAAATTTTCTAAGAATATTCCCATAACTTTATTTATATTTTGTTCCAGCCCTTAAAACAGTTTGGCTTCTAATATAGTAGGTTACATACAGGTCCCTGTAGTGGACATTCTTGTAAATACATTTCTCTTTTCTAACATCCCCTCTATTTTCTTTTGGGGCAGTGTCTTTCCCTTACTCTATGTAGCCCAAGTGGTCCTACAATCCTATTACAACAGCTGAAGGGAGAAGTCTCCTTCTGTCCCATCCTTTCTTTCATTGCCACCTCAGACAAGGGAAAGGTGCATGGCCAATAAGACTCTTTCCCAAGTCTTCAAAACTTGAGCCAAATAATGCAAAACTAAGACAAATGGCAAGGGTTCATTTATTCCAGATAATCAAATAATTCATTTATTGGTTTCTATTCCTTTTCCAAGGCTGTTTCCATCCATTTCCATACATATCCTCCAGATTTAAATTCATTCTTTGCTTAGATTAAATAATTAGTTTCAGTTGTTTATAACCAAAGAACCCTGACTGATTTCTCTTTGGACATGACTGTAAGCTTCCTAAGGTCCATGTATAATAGAGTTCTACACCATTCCAGTCCCAACAAGTTATTTTCCAAATAAATATTTGTTTGTACATAGTAGAAACTCAGAAATTTTTGTAAACTCAAAGGGGGATAAATGAATTGAAATTGCTCAGGGCTGATAGCATAGGAGATCAACAAGACTCTTTTTTTTTCTTTTTGTACTCCACAACCAGTCTGAGTGAGCTTTTAGAAAGCACTTTGAGAATTGGGATTATTAACTTTGTAAAAAGAAGATGATCACATAATAGGCCTTAATATTACTAAAATGTCCATGATGCTTCTAAAATCGATGACTCACTACAAATAAGTTTGAGAGCCCTTGTATAATCTCCCAACAGAGAGCTATGATGCATTAGTGTAAGTATATTAAAAATAAAAGGATGTAACTGAAGTCACATCTATCTTGCAGAATAATATTAAATATACATATTTAAAAACATTTTTAATTATAATTTGTTTAAAATAATTTTTAATTATAATTCAGTGCTAAAGAATTGGCTTTATTTATATTTTCTACCATTAGCTAATGCAAGTAGGATTCAATATCTATGATAAAATTATAGATAAACACAGTGATGTTTTTAAGGGGAGATCAGTCACTTGAGATATGCTAAATTATCTCACACTGACATTACACCATTAGCAAATACTTCAACATTTCTTTAAATTTTTATTACATTTATTTCAGCATAGGATGTCAACTAAACACTGACTGACTCTACCGGGGTCACATATGAACAAAATACTCTATGTAATTCTGGGCACTGTATATTCAAAGAGGCAGTAATTGAAATAAGATGGTTTCTAATAGCAGAGTGGGTAGGATGGTAAACAATCTGAATACCATATCATTGAAGGAAGCATTGAAGAAACTTAAGGAAATGTTTCAGCTGGCAAATAGCTTGAGATGAGTTTTTAAAGGAACATCACTTGAAGGAACTAGATGTAGCCTATGTAACTTCAGAATGCAAACCTGTATCCAGTGGGTGGAATAGATTTCGACAAACAGCAAATAATCATTTAGTAAACTTTCTCTGAATAAAGCATGGGGTTAGTGGAGATGGAGAATACAAAGATAAATTGAATACAGTTCCTGCCTTCCAGGAGACCTATGAAATACAAAAAAAAAAAAAAAATACAGATTTTGATAAGGCTTCTGAATTCTGTGGAAGTATTAGAAAGTGGGAGACCAATTCTGACCAATGAGATTTAGGAAGGCTTTTGAGAGGATATGGAACTGGGTTACATTTTGAGGAATGAGAAGGGCTAAGTAGAGATTTACTGGGGGAAAGGGCATTTCCAAAAGTGGGAGGAGCTTATTTGAGAAATAGTGAAGAGCCATAGATGGTTAAAGTAGAATAAGGCAGGCTAGGGTACAAAAGATAAGCCAGAAAAAAAAGGGAGAGGTTAAACTGTAGAGGGCTTGAGAAACTGGACTCATAAGGTTGCACTTTCTTCTGGACAGCCATAAAGATTATTAAGTAGAGAAGGGATAATTGTAATGATCTTTGGAGGAAAAGTTTGGGATGGTTCAGAAAAATAAAGAAAGCTGTTGAATGCAATTCCCCAACATCTAAATCCCTTCCACTGGGCCCTCCAGAATTCTCCCCTCATCAGTCTTTTCTCAAATTGTCCCCTTCATCATCTTGCTCTTATCAAAGTCTGGCTTTTCCAGAAGTTACTGCTTCGCTGTGGCTCTTTCCTATGGTACTATTCTTCTCCTACAGTCCTACCACCAATGGACCTGGAGAGGAAGAGGTATCTTCCTGGAGTATTAATGGCACCTTCAGACCACTGGTCTTCCCAATTCTCTAAACATCCCCAGTCTTAAATCTCAGGTTGTTATATCACTTTCAATCCTTCATCATTGCATTCACCTGCTGCCTCCAGGTCACGCTCCCTCATTTCTGGATGAGCTCAAGTCATGGCTTATTATCCCTCTTCTAAATACTATTCAATCCTTGACAGTTTCAATATCTATATAGATGATCTTTCCCAAACCCTGGCTTCTCAGTCCCTGAGAATTCTTTCCCCCAATGATCTTGCCCTCTACCCTATTACAGCCATTCATTTCATACCCTAGTATAGACCTTGTCATTACTAATAATAGCAAACTCCTCCATAATATCAGTGCCAGTCATTCCGCTCACTCTCTTACAACCACCTCTTAACTTTCTAGCTCTACTTCTCCCTACCCTAATCTGACATGCTTTCAACCCATCTGGAACCTTCAACCGATTCTATCAACTTCCCACTGCCCCTCATTCCCTTATTGGCTTCACCACTCTCTTTACCAAGCTTGAATCATATAACCAATTGTCATTATTCCCTCTCGTGCACCTTTGATTCTCTCTTTTTCTACTTCCTTGGCAAAATCACAACCCTGACTAAATGTAACTGTGCATCTATTCTATATCTTCATGCATGTACCTAAACAAAGTTAAAGAAAAACACACAACCATGATTACTTGTCCTAATTTCATGACCATGAATCTCAAATAGCCCTTTAATGTGAGCTGGCTGTCAATCGTATTTCCCCCGTCCATACCACCTATTTTTATACCATGTCCCTCTCCCTCCCTCTCTGAACAAGACTTCATTCTCATTCTCAGTGATGACCTTCCTTCCCACATTACAGATAAAACTGATAGAGTAGGAAAGAACTTTTTAGACCCTTACCACACTGCCAACAGCCACACATACTCTCCCTTCCCATCTGTTATCACAGATAAATTATTCATAATTCTATTGTGTATAACACTAATCTCTCACTGACACCCACATCATGAATTCTCCCCTCTCCTGAACAACATAAATTATCTGCTGGAGATGTGCTATTTTGAAAAAAACAAAACACTCTCTTGCTTTACTTCTTCTCCAGCCAGGGCCTTATTTCTTCACTAGCCTTCACAGCAAGACTGCTTTTAAAAAGTTGTCTATAGTCACAATATCTAATTCATATCCCTCCATTTTCTCTTAAAGCCACTTTATTTATTTTTAAAGATTTTATTTTATTTGACAGAGAGAGACACGGCAGGAGAGGGAACAACAAGAAAGGGGAGATGGAGAGGAAGAAGCAGGCTTCCCACTGAGCAGGGAGCCTGATGTGGGGCTTGATATGGGGCTCAATTCCAAGACCCTGGGATCATGACCTGAGCCGAAGGCACATGTAATGACTGAGCCATCCAGGTGTCACTAAACTCGCTTTAATCAGGGCTTCATCCCCACTGCTTCACCAAAACTGTCCTTATCAAGGTCATCATTGATTGCCACTTTACTAAAATCAATGGCCAACTCTTAGCTCTCATCTTACTTGAGTTTCAGCAACATTTAACCTATATAATCACTCCTCTCTTCTTGATAAACTTCCTTTACTTCCAAAACACATAATTTCTAGTTTCTTTACATCCTTGACAGTCATTCTCTCTTGCTCTTCGTTCTCTCCTACCTTTACTATTAGAGTCACCCAGATTCCAGCTCTTCATCCTCTCCCCTTCTCCATCTTTACTTCTTCCTTCTGTCATCTCTTTTTATCACATGACTTTAAAGATCATTTATATGTCAACAACAGTTGATTTTGTATCTCCTTCCCTGACCAATGTCTCAAACTCCAGACATGTTTATTCCACCGTCCCACATGATCTCATTAGTTCTCAATATTATCATGTCTACAATTGGACTTCTGATCTTTGTCCTACTTCTTCCCTAAAATCCACTGAATCTACTTAACCTGCAGCCTTCTCCATCTCAGTTGATACCAATCCAATTTATTCAGGCCAAACACCTTAGAGCCATCCTTAGCTCTCCTTTCTCTCTTAGCCCATATCCTATCCACTGGGAAATCCTGATGGTCCAACTTTAAAATACTTCCAGAATCCAAATTCTCACTACCATTTCTGCTGCCCCTAGTTAAAGCTACCATTGTCCCTTTTACCAGACTGTTGTGATGGCCTCCTATCTGACCCTTCTCCTTTCACCCTCTCCATTTATAGTGTATTCTCACATAGTTGCCAATGTGGGCCTCTTAAAATATAAGTCACATCAGGGCATCTGGGTGGCTTAGTCAGTTAAGCATCCTGCTCTTGATTTTGACTTAGGTCATGATCTCAGGGTCCTGGCATCAAGCCCTGCATCAAGCTCTGCACTCAGTGGGGAATCTGCTTGAGGATTCTCTCTCCTTCTTCCTCTGCCCCTCCACCCACCTGCTCACACACTCTCATGCTCTCTCTCTCTCTCTCTCTCAAATAAATAAGTAAATTCTGGGGGGAAAAAAAAGTAAGTCAGAGCATGGGATTCTTCTGCTCAAAAACCTATAAGAACTCTCATTTTGCAAAGAGCTCTAAGTCTTCATAATGGCCTACAAGGCCCTGCTGTATCTGAACTATCTAGGCTGGTGTTTTCCCTCATTCCGGGCTCAAGGGTCTCTGTGCTGTTACTCATTCCTCATCTCATTCACGGATGTATCCCAAATACTTGAAGAGTGCCTGGTAACCTAATAGGCTTCCAACAAACATTTGTTGATAGAAAATCAGGTAGAACAATTATAAAGCAATTGTAATTTGTCAATGATATCCCAACAAAGCTGGAAAAATGTACAATAAAACTACTGTAATAGTCTGGAAAATAGGTAATGAAGACTCAGTTCAATTCTACCCTGCAAATATTTATTGAAAGGACAAAGATATATAATTCAGAATCCCTGCCCTTGAAGACCTTATGGTGGAGAGATAGGTAATTTCAAAATGTTAAAAGATAATGGAACAAAATCAGGGCATCCCAGAGACAACAGCATGAACAAAGGCTGGGAGACATGGAATAGCATAATGTGATGGAGAACTGAAAGAAAGTCAGTCTGATTCGATGTGATGGTCTGGATGATATAACTACTTGGCTAGACTACAGTCCCAAGTTACTCAATGAACACTAATCTAGGTGTTTTGTAGACATAATTAAAGTATATAACCAGTTGCTTTCAGTAAGAGAGATTATCCTAAATAATCTGGGCAGGACTGATTCAATCAGTTGAAGGGTCTCAAAAGCAGAGCTGAGGCTTCTCTGAAGAAATTCCTCCTACAGACAGCAGCTTCAGCTATGCCCAAAAGTTCCAGCATGCCATTCATGATGGCCTGCTCTATGGATTTCAGACTTGCCTACATAGCCTTCCCAATTATGGAAGCCAATGTCTTGTAATAAATCTCTAAATATCCATCTTCTACTGGTTCTGCTTTTCTGGTTGAACAGGGACTGATATACCAGAATATAAAGCTTAAGGCAGAAGGTGATAAAACTAAAGGATGAGATATAGTAGAGCTAGAATAAGAAAGGCATTTGTTTTTAACATGCTCAGAGGTTTGAACTTTACCTCAAAATCAGTGGGATCAACAAGGTAAATGACACAATCAGGGGTTGAGATGAATCATTCTGGATTTGATATAAAGGATGTACTGGGACAGGTAGCAAGGGGGAAGAGAGAGGTTCTGGTGGTTGGGAAACCATCCAAGTTACTTGTGAGAAAAGTAAGAGAAGAACCAAGAAAGAAGGTCATCATGGAAACCAGGGAACAGTGTTGGGAAGAAGTAGTGGTCTACCCTGATCTAGCGCATCAGAAGAGTCTGCCACTCAGCATTCTGTGATAAAAGGAGGTTACAAAGACCTCAAGACAGCTGTGCTAGAGTGGAGAATCTAGAAACCAGATTACATTAGGTTCAAGAGTGGCTGGGAAGTGAGAGAAAAGAGAAAAAAAAAGAGTAGATTATTCTTTTATAAGAGAAAACATGGCAGAAGAGAGAAAAGGTCAGTGTCAAGAAAATGATTAGAAAGGGAGAAACTTAAGTCTTCTTAAGCCAAAAGCAAAGGAGGGAGACAAGACGAGAATGAGGGTACACATTCTCCTGAGTGAGGCTCAAGAGAGGAGGTGTGGCCAAGACCATAGGTAAAGGCTTGGTCAAGGACAGTGGGAGGACCTTCACTTTCTGAAAACTGGAGGAAAGAGAAGAAGGATGAAAGTAAGCAGAGACACCTCAATATCATCAAAGCCATCTATGAAAAGCCCACAGTGAATATCGTTCTCAATGGGGAAAAACTGAGAGCTTTTCCCCTCAGGTCAGGAACATGGCAGGGCTGTCCACTATCACCACTGCTGTTCAACATAGTACTAGAAGTCCTAGCTTCAGCAATCATACAGCAAAAAGGAATTGAAGACATCTGAATCAGCAAAGAAGTCACACTCTCACTCTTTGCAGATGATATGATACTTTATGTGGAAAACCCAAAAGACTCCACTCCAAAACTGCTAGAACTCATACAGCAATTCAGTAAAGTGTCAGGATATAAAATCAATGCACAGAAATCAGTTGCATTTCTACACACCAACAGCAAGACAGAAGAAAGAAATTAAGGAGTCGATCCCATTTACAATTGCACCCAAAACCATAAGATACCTAAGAATAAACCTAGGCTTTTTTGATCTTGATGTAGTCCCAATAGTTCATTTTTGCCCTTGCAAAGATAAGGTAAGATACCTAGGAATAAACCTAAGATACCTAGGAATAAACCTAACCAAAGAGGCAAAGAATCTGTACTCAGAAAACTATAAAGTGCTCATGAAAGAAATTGAGAAAGACACAAAGAAATGGAAAAACGCCCCATGCTCATGGATTAGAAGAACGAATATTGTGAAAATGTCTATGTCCCTAAAGCAATCTACACATTTAATGCAATCCCTATCAAAATACTATCCATTTTTTTCAAAGAAATGGAACAAATAATCCTAAAATTTATATGGAACTAGAAAAGACCCCGAATAGCCAGAGGAATGTTGAAAAAGAAAGCCAAGGTTGGTGGCATCACAATCCCAGATTTCAAGCTCTATTACAAAGCTGTAATCATCAATACAGTATGGTACTGGCACAAAAACAGACATATAGATCAATGGAACAGAATAGAGAGCCCAGAAATAGACCCTCAACTCTATGGTCAACTAATCTTCGACAAAGCAGTAAAGAATGTCCAATGGAAAAAAGACAGTCTCTCCAACAAATGGTGTTGGGAAAATTGGACAGCCACATGCAGAAGAATGAAACTAGACCATTTCCTTACAGCACACACAAAAGTAGACTCCAAATGGATGAGAGACCTCAATGTGAGACAGGAATCCATCAAAATCCTTGAGGAGAACACAGGCAGCAACCTCTTCGACCTCAGCCGCAGCAACTTCTTCCTAGAAACATCACTCAAGGTAAGGGAAGCAAGGGCAAAAATGAACTATTGGGACTACATTAAGATCAAAAGCTTTTGCACAGCAAAGGAAACAGTCAACAAAACCAAAAGACAACTGACAGAATGGGAGAAGATATTCGCAAATGACACATCAGATAAAGGGCTAGTATCCAAAGATCCATAAAGAACTTATCAAACTCAACACCCAAAGAACAAATAATCCGATCAAGAAATGGGCAGAAGACATGAACGAACATTTCTGCAAAGAAGACATCCAGATGACCAATAGACACATGAAAAAGTGCTCAACATCACTCGGCATCAGGGAAATACAAAT